>OX439350.1:20022326-21222326 GCA_949319445.1 Mythimna lalbum | reverse complement strand
CCATTTTACATTAATTTTTTTGCAAATTTTATTTATCCTGTCCATTATGAGGTGCATAATAAATAATCATTTTATAAATCTTTTCTGTGACACTTGGGCAAAAGAATTTCTTTTTACATCTTGTGCCATGAATTTCGTGAGCTTCATATCTTTGATTAATAATATTTTATGTGGAAGGCCTCCCACAAAGTGGACCAAAGACCTGGTGAGGGTTGCGGGAATTAGATGAATACGAAATGGATAGGAAGCTTCGTTGAGGTGAAGCTTGGTGGAGGTCTATATCCAACAGTAAACGTTTTTCGGTTGAAATGATGATATTTTTTGCATCCCTGCTCTTAGGTGGAGCGAGAGATAGTGTAAGACTTTTACTGACTAAAAACCCACTCCTGTTCCTTCGTTGCTTTTCGTACTTTAGCTTGAGCTATCTTTCGAATTAACCCTGGCCCCAGTAGGCTTCCACCCAGCTGGGCGCCTGCTGTTGCTGACAGCTCCTTGAGGCGCACGGAAACAGTGCGTGCCGTCGACGACTTGGGCTCGATCCGGACAGTTACCGAAAGGTCGGACAGTGAACTATCCATTGCTCGCCGTTCGCAAGCCCGCGTTGAAATGATGATGAAAATTTTATGTTAATAATTATTAAATTAAACAAGTAAGTTACTCACGGCTCACTTTGCTCAATGTTCTTCAAACTAATCAATTGCCAGTATCTTAGCAACCAAGTCATAAAACACTTGGAAACTCTCAAACCTAATTACCAGAAAATTATAAGGAGCTTCTTAGTCAACTTCATCTTAACCGAGAATTCTAACAACTTGCTTATTGGAATTATGCAAAACTTCTGTTAGCCTTCTATAGTCGAGGAGTTGGAACAACGTAGTACAGGGGTCAAGGACTTTTCCGGTTAGTTTTCTATTTCTTGTACCGGCTTTGTCGCGTTAATCTGGCTAAAGTGCGCCAAGATTTTTCTTTCGTTTTTTATTTATTTCTCATCTCAGCTTTTATAGGATGGGAAAGAATAAAATGGCATTATGGAAACTATTTTCGAAAGTGTTGGGTGCTGTTAGTTTATTCTTTATTTTTGTCTATGGGGAAAATCATCATATGAAAAAACCCGCTCTTGGGTGGAGCGGGAGATAGTGTCAGACTCTTACTGACTAAAAACCCCATCCCGTTCCTTCTAGCCTTCATACCGGGGCACGAGCTCCCTTTCGGATAACCCTGGCCCCAGTAGGCTTCGACCCAGCTGGGCCCCTCCTGCTGCTGACAACTCCTTGAGGCGCGCGGGTACAGTTCACGCCGTCGACGTCTTGGCCTCGGTCCATTACCGGAAGATCGGACAGCGAGCTACCCATGGCTCGCCGCCCGCGAGCCTGCGTCTATGGTGGCCTGAAATCGGGATCGGAATCCCGGCGGCGGCGGCGAGGGCGCCGTAGCCTGATGCGGTCGGCCTCCTCCTTTACTAGCATTACTGCTTCGCAAAAGGAAGCGACCGCTTGCCATTCCTCCTCGCTCCGAGACCATGGGCCTCGACCAGGGCCCGGCGCGAGAGGTCTCCGCCGCCGATCGCCCCCACGAGGGCATGGCGGTGCTCCGCCCAGGCAGGGCACACCTCGACTGTGTGCTCCACCGTGTCCTCCGGGCGTTGCGCACTGTGACGACACCCGGGCGTCTCTTCCGACTTAATCTGAAACAGGTACCTCCCGAACGTGCCATGTCCGGTGAGGACCTGCATCATGCGGTAGGTAAGGACGCCGTGAGGTCTTTCCAGCCACGCCTTAAAGAGGGGACTTACCGCCATAATCGAGGCGTGCCCACAAAGGTATAAGCTGGTTCAAGCTTGGGTACAGAATTGGTAGTAGCAAAAATAAATTAATTCATTGTCAAACTATTCTAAAACTAGTTTTACTATTAGTCAACAATCAAAACAGTTGAAACCGCAGTATGTATCCGGAAATGTTGTGCGTTGATATTAATCAACAATCCACATTATATTACGTACGTCAGTAAAACTAATTAAATTCAATGTGACCGTACTTGATAGTATTTTGATTATAATTTTGAAGTTAGTTAAGTACATATATTCAGCCGCCCACAAGCTAAAATACCGTTATCTGACAAAAATCACATTTTGAGTTACGCACAAAATTGCAGCGCATACAAAGAAATAAAGAAAACCTAACTTAATAAATGGTGACATCACTGCGGGATTATTTGAAAGTGTTACCACGGTCCTCAAAAGCAAAAACAACTGATAGAATATAAATGAGTTTTAGTCAGTAAAAGTCTGACACTCTCTCTGACTTCACTTAGTTCGGGAGGACTTATTTAATCATTTGTCAAGTAAAAAAAATTTTTACTTCATTAATTTATCTTTAAATCTTTTGATAGAAGAAAAATATGACTAAGACAGATTGATAGGGAATTTCTTACTTATTTCTGTTTTTTGTTGCCACTGTAGTAGTGGCATAAAAAATTAAAATTTCACAAATGTCACTTAATGGCACTTTAGCTCAAGAACGCTATTATCAACAGGCATGCGTATTGGAAATTCCTCTGGATCTGTAGTGGTAGTAATTAGTGGTGAGTAACATTAATACATAAGACCTCGTCGACATTCTTCGATGGGGGTGGGCAGAAAGTCAGAAACCAGCAGCCCTGGTTCGAATAGCACCTTCTAGGGTTCTAGTTAGCAAAACTTAAAAAAAAAACATATCCCACACTAGGAATTACTCCTGTATCGTGGGTGCGCCAAACTTAAGTGGCAATGGGCAGGGCACATTGCACGCAGAACGGATGGTCGATCGGGACAAAAGGTTCTGGAGTGGCGACCACGTACCGGAAGACGCAGCGTTGGAAGACCTACATCAAGGTGGACCGAAGACCTGGTCAGGGTCACGGGAATCCGATGGATGCGTGACGCACAGGACCAGTCGTTGTGGTGACGCTTGGGGAGGCCTATGTCCAGCAGTGGACGTCTTTCGGCTTGTATGATGATGATGATGATCTGTGGGTGCGCACATAACCCGTCCTGTTCCTGACTCGGAACACCTATCTGTAAACTATACAAATATTTGACTGGCCTGTTGGTCTAGTGGTTAGTGGCCCTGACTGCTATGCAGGAGGTCGTGGGTTCGATTCCCACTCAGGACAAATGTTTATGTGATGAGCATGATCATTTGTTTTGTGTCGAGGTGTAATTTATCTATAGTATGTATGTATTTAGAAATATATAAGTATGTTTATCAGTTGTCTAGTACTCATAACACAAGCTCTGCTTAGCTTGAGACTAGACGGCGTTGTTTGATAGCTGTGGATTATTATTATTAATATTATTTGTTCCATATTTCATTTTTTCTTTTAAGTTGCATATCTTGGCATCGATCCCGCGACCCGTAGCGCAGCAGCCAATAGCTTAAACACTGTGCCATCCGTGCCGTCAGTCTGACAGTCCTTTTCACTTTCAGAGCAAGAGTTCTATGAATATCCCCCCTGCCCTCCCACACCCAAAAAAGTTAGCTCAGTATATTTTTGAATTTGTCTAGAGTTGCGTGTTATAGTGAGAATTCATGTCACCAGTCTGCTAGGCGATGGATGAAACAGATGAATAAAAATTGTCATCCTTACATAACAGGTTTCTCTCTATTTAGTAGTCACAAACATGAAAATGTCGTAAAGCTTTTAGGCAGAGATATTTTATTTTTATTTGGTTGATGCGTATCTTAGCATGGTATTCAACTAAGTTGCTTTTCGCTTGTGTCTGTTTATCAACTAACTCTGCCTACGTAAACCTCGCAACGGATTTTGATGTGGTTGTATTAAATAGAGAGGACAGCAAACGAAAAAAATAAATCCTTACTAATATTATAAAAGCGAAAGTAAGTTCGTTTGTTTGTTACGTCTTCACGCCTAAATGGTAAAATCGATTTTGATGAAACTTGGTACACGGATGGACCATTTCCTGTCCTGAAATACTTAGGATACATACATAGGATACTTTTTGTCCCAGAAATATGTTCTCTTGTGATAAATTTCTGCTATCACGCGGGCGAAGTCGCTAGGAGCAGCTAGTGTAAAGATAAATATAATTGGCAATTTTAGTTTTTTTTTTAGGGGATAAATCATCCAATGATATCTCCAGAACTTAGTTGGGGCATGTCAGACTTTTACTGAATTAAACCCACTCCTAGTTTTTTCGTTGCCTTTCATTGCAGGGCCGGTCTTTCTAATTTCTACTTTCACACTGCTGAAGTTGGTATACATAGTAATACATTAAATTAATGATCATACGGTTCGAAGACTTAAAAGTACAAACATACGATGAAGTAATCTCTAATAATTTAAGCGACTTTGTTTACATAAAAATATTACTAACATATTACAATTATGTCACACAACACGACATAATTATGTCAATATATATGTCAAGGTTTTCAGATTCAACATGCTACATGCAATGTCGTGTTGTTTCACGATACATTACTTTTTACCTTTTCGTTTATGGAAAGGAAATGTGATGACGAAATTGCCATTTGTCAAAGGCACCTACAATACAGCAGTTACAGAGTAAAATGATGGTGATATGCAAACCTTAAGGTGGTGCATCATGACTCACATTTTCACTGTTTTTCATACAACCGCTCATAACTGATTATGACCTTATTACACATTTTTCATTAGATATTTTGAAAACACAGTATCTTGTGGATAGTATCTAGGTTTCTAAAGAAACCAATTTCTAAATTTGTGTAAAACTAATCCAATAAAAACCTCTGAAAATGTCCTATTTTGTATGATATTTGACACTTCATAATTTGCCTAAAAATGAAAAAAGTCAAAAAAGTAATCCTCTAAAGACCTTGCAAATTTTATTAAGATTTAAAATGATAACAACTTTTTCCAAAAACTTTTAAGAGTTTAAAAAAAAAACAGCTATATCCTGGAGCAAGTTTTGTGAAATTTTCGAGTAAATCTCGGAATTACCGAATACTAACAGAGTTTCCAGGCGTTATCTCTCTTTTTTTGCGTTGCTTTTTCGTCTAACATCCCGTTGGATTGCATTAAATGAAGTAACAAGCTTTTAAACCATTTTCGATGTTTACGATAAGCGAGTGGAGAAGGACCCTCTTAATACTTTTTTTTTAAATTTTCTTACTAGCGACCCGCCCCGGCTTCGCTCAGGTGCAATATTATACATATAAACCTTCCTCGTGAATCAGTCTATCTATTAAAAAAACCGCATCAAAATCCGTTGCGTAGTTTTAAAGATTTAAGCGTACAAAGGGATATAGGGACAGAAAAAGTGTTTCTAACCTTTAAGATAAATCTAAATCAAAATTGGAAAGACTGCAGCAGGTGGGCCGATGACCTGGTAAGGGTTGCGGGAATCCGATGGATGCGAGACGCACAGGACCGTTAATATGTGGCGGCACTCAGGGGAGGCCTATTTCCAACAGTGGACGTCTTTCGGCTGAAATGATGATGATGATGACTGCAGCAGACTAATTGTTCGAAGATACGACCGTTTCGTTTTGCCTCGAGTCGGCAACGTCTCCGATTCCTTTGTTCTGACCACGTGACTGAGCATTAAGATGACGTCATTCCCATACATTTGATTTTTTCTACTAGCGTTAACGATTGTAGATTATCAACTTGGCTAAGCTCTCTGGTTTGGCCTAGGCGTAACTAGTTTCTCCTAATATCGAATTTGGCCGGTCACATATCACTACATAGTATAAAACAAAGTCGCTTTTTCTGTCCATATATCCCTATGTGCGCTTAAATCTTTAAAACTACGCAACGGATTTTGATGCGGTTTTTTTTTAATAGATAGAGTGATTCAAGAGGAAGGTTTATATGTAATATTGCACCCGAGCGAAGCCGGGGCGAGTCGTTAGTTATATTATACATACGGGTACATTTCCTCCAGTGATTTATGCCTTGAAAAAATTAAACGAGTTAACAAACGAACGCTAGCGAAAGCTAACAAACGATATCAGCTCAATTAGCGCTTAAATGTCCATCGTCTATACGAATTTACCTCCATCACAAAAGATAAATGGTCTAAGCTATACAATATCCATTGAAAACACTAACTATAGGGCCGTGGCCTGAATATTAGGCTCTATTTACATTGACAATAATGAGAGACTAGTGGATAACGTTGTAATATTTTGTGAAGTATCAGCTTAACTGTTTGAGTAACAGATCCAGGTTCATTGTACTATATTGTGGAGTTTATTACAATAAAAATATTTTAGATTAAAGGGATAAATATACGTTTTTACGCAGAAACACTAATGGCTGACACAGATCAGTCCGTCAAAAGATCTCCCCACACCCCCATTAGCAGTCTACTTCATTGTGTCGGAGGGCTCTGATATTTTCCGAAAGAAACACAACGGCCCTGAAACGCAAAGAACTGCTAAAAGAACACAAGTGAATTTTAGTCAGTAATAGTCTGACACACCCTCTCACTCCACCCAGAGCGTGAGGGACTGAAGAGGGACTGCTTATAGATTGAACTAGGACTGTGACTTCTAGTAAACGATTTAGATTTAGCCGGTAAAGAAGCACATGTTTTTTTAATTTCATATTTTCAATATTTGTGGATGCAAAACTATTTTCATTTTTATTCACCATTTAATTTTCATATCAGGAATAAAGATATTCGGAGAAGAACTAAGGTTACCGACATAACCCAAAGAATTTCTAAACTTTAGTGCCGTGTGAGTAACCGATGACCAGTACCCTGAGCCAAGTTGCTAATCTGCAATAGTTAACGCTTCAAATGTACGGGAATGACGTCATGTCAACGGTCAGTCATGTGGTCAGAATAAAGGAATTGGCGGCAAGGTCAGCTCGAAGAGTTCGACGCAAGCTGAACAGTTATAACTTGGCTAGGAGAGCAAGTGAGAATCACGGGAATCCAATAGATGCAAAACTTACATGACCCTTCATTGTGGCAACACTTGAGGGAGGCTTATGTCCAACAGTGGACGTCTATCTATACGATAATGATAATGATAAAAAAGAATAAAATATATTTCATCATCTTATCAGCTTAAAGACGTCTTTAAGCTGAAATGAAGATGAAATTTAAAAACATATTATGATATTTTGTTTCAATATTCGTCTAAAACCAAACCCTAGTATGTAATGGGTAAGTAGACCGATTTATTTTTTATATACCAACGGAGCATCACTCTCCTAAAAGCAAGCATGCCTTTATGTTACAATTTTCCTTGTTTATTAGGGACCAAATTTGCTTTAGCCCCGCCTAATATCATCAATAATACTTGTAAATGGACTACAGGGTGTGTTTTGACTACGTACAAAGTAATACCCATTAATTTCTATGTGGCATGCGATGTAAGATGTTCGGAGAATTAGCGAAGGCTGGAAAATGGTGTATTTGTAGGGCTTAGTTTGGAAAATTATGGTTTATTGACATATCTTTAGTTGAGAAACAATCTATATATATAAAAATCAATGCCACTCGTTGTTATTTTATAACTCAAGAACGGGCTCACCTATCCAAACCAAATGTTTAGGCTTTGTTCGGACTATTTAGTATATAGTTTATGTGAAGTTTGGTAGGGTATAGTAGGGTAGAGTAAAGTAGTGTAGAGTAAGGTAGAGTAGGATAGGGTAGGGTAGAGTAGGGTAGAGTAGGGTATATTATAGCGTAGTACGAGCGGTAGCGAAGCTGCGCGGGCTAAAGCTAGTATTATTATAATATTCAGTTATAGAGTCTGTTCAAAAAGTCAACCTACCTGGGCAACATGAAATCTGATGTAGTCAACACTGGTTCAATAATCAAGGGTGATTAAAAGATCTTGATCATTGTTGATCTACTGATAGAAGAGCCTTATAAAAAGTATCAGATGTAAGTATTTTTAAGTGATTAAATATAATACGAAATTCCTAAATCGTTTGATTTTTTAGACAGACTATAACGGCCCGTTCACGACTTCGGTCTTAGCGGCGCGCGGCGCGGCAGGCGGCGCGGCGGCGGCAAGAGGTGCGTTTTACACGCCACGTACCCTCAGTAGCGGCGAGCGGCAGCGGCCGAGGTGGACGTATTTAGGTAGTCGGGACGTGCTCAAAATTATGGCGTTATCAAAATTATCCCTTCTGTGTACAGACAATATAATTATGGTAGCTGATACTACGTTATTATGTTATCAATTTAAATTAAACTTACCATCATATTCCGGAAAACATTGTTTTATTTCTTCCCACAGCCTTTTTATAACGTTTTTATATTTATGTTGGAGATGTTTTGACATCCATATAGGGGGTCGATTTAAAATTTCAGTAATAAGCGCCTCGGTATCTATTACCGCCACTAAATTTTTTTGTATACGAGTTCGCCGCTGAGTCCGTCACACCTACACCGCTATCCACGCCGCCAAACGCGCCACTCTGTTTCGTGGCGTCGTGCTCATTCGCTTGTACTTTTGATCTCGCCGCTCGCCGCACCGCGCGCCGCTGCAGTTATTCGCTCTGACAAAACCGCGCGCGTTTTCGCTATGAGCGGCGACTCGTGGCGTGCTTCAAACATTTTCATACATTTGTTTTTAACGCTTGCCGCCCCGCACTAAGGTCGTGAATGGGCCGTAAGGAAGGAACTTTACTAAGTTTCGTTCGGAAATGTATAATGAAATGCCCGGTATTTTAAAAGCCGGATGTTTTGAAAATAGGCATATACTTACAGTATACCTTTACAAAATTTGCAAGTTAGGACCTGTTAATAATAATATCATTTGCAAATTTTTTTAAAGAAGAATACTTCTTGAACACTCTCGAGCCGACATAAACCACCATCATTTCATTTTCAAAGATTTATCATCATCATCATCATTTCAGTCAAAAGTTATCTACTGCTGGACATAGGCGTCCCCTAAGTGTCACCTCAACGAACGGTCCTGTGCGTCTCGCATCCACCGGATTCCCGCATCTCTCACCAGGAAGCCTTTCAATGCTGCGTCTTACGATACGCGGTACTCACTCTAGAACCTTTCGGCTCCATCGACTATCTGTTCCGCGATGAAATGTGCAGTGTATCTTCCGTCTATGTCGGCGACTTTGGTTCTCCTGTGGATATCTTCACTCTAGATGCGATCAAGAAAAATGTTTAGATGACTTTAAGCCTTCTGAATAATTATTTTTTTTATTCAGATTCAAATTTTTTATTTTTAACTTCACCATGATGAAGTTTTCCCTTTCGTTGTGTGATTTTAAGCAAACACTTTTTTTTTCTAGGTCGACTTTCTGAATTCACCTCAAACCATAAACATCTTCTTAGTTTACAATATAATGCGAACTGTCATCTGAACACTAAGTTCGTTAATATCGTGTATTTCTAAGCTCTCATGTGTTCTGCAAGACACAGTGATGATATATTGCTGACAAGCGTGTGTTTATTACATCAGACGTATTAGCTAGTAGCTGCTAATCTTAACCACGAATAGAGTATTCTATCACTAATATGACATATGTATCCTATTACTAGCTTCTGCCACCGGCTTTGTCTGCGTGAATGGTGCTTTCACCAGCCTGCTAGTACCAGCTTCAGGCAACTACCATGTTGTCTAGTATTTTTGCTGAAGTGGACCTATTTGGCGCCGCCGTGAGACACACATTGTTAGTAGTTTCCTTTTTTTACATTATATAATTAGTGTCTACATGTTGTTACTACATTGTTAATCTGCGAGTGTGAATGCCAAATAAAATATTTTTCTTTCTGTCTTTCTTTCCTTCATACAAAATTGAGACCCTCGTTTCATTCCTTTAGGAGTTGAATTTTGAAAAATCCTTTCTTAGTGCTCGTAACGTCATAAAAGAAAATCTTGCGCAGTACTTTACGCTCTTAGTCCCATCAGATTTGCCTTCATGCTTCGATTGGTACGAAAGGAAATGCTAGACTTTTACTGACTAAAATCCATCAATGTTCTTTCAGTTTACTTTTGCTTTCAGGGCCATGATCACTTTTTCAGGCAATCCCAGAGCCCTAATAGGTAGTTGACCTAAGTGTCATTATCATTTCAGACGAAACACGTCTACTAGACATAGATCTCCCAGCGTCACCACAATGCTGTTGTCCATAGGGTTCCCGCTACCCTCACCAGGTTATCGGTGTACCTTATGGGCCCAAAATTATATGGGGTTCATAATCAAATGGCATAAAAATCGATTAGACACACCCAACACACAAGGTGGTCCCATTACAAAAAGTGTTCTAATTAAAAACCAACCAAATGCGAGTCAATCTCGCACACGAAAGGTGTTGTACCGTCCGAAGTAAAAAATTTTTTTAAAACTTTTTCTTTTGGCTCGTGTGCGGCGGTGCCTCCACAAAAAATGCTTGAAACCGCTTCAAGCTTCTCCAGCCACAAGCTGTTGCGTGTTACAGCTGTTATTTTGTGGCCGCTTCTGGCGTTTTTTTGTGGCGGCGTTTTTTTGAAGCCCGTATGCGGGTCACTTATAGTGGCAATAGAAATACATAATCCATGAAAATTTTAACTCTCTAGTATCATGAGATCGACTTGGTTAAATACATATGGACAGTGTAGTCTTAATAATAGGGTACCGTTTTTACCCTTTGGGTACAGACTGAACCCTAATATCTTAACATTATGTGCTCATTAATAATTATTTATTATAACGAGGGTAATGGTATTCCGCTTCGTAATATCGTGAATGGAATGCGTGGGTGACGTTCAATTACCAGAGTTTGTATTGTGTGGAGATTGGAATGACGAGAATAATATGACAAGCTAATATTATGATTTGTGGCTTCAATATTCTCAAAGGTTTTGTGAAAATATGTGGGTGTTATTTACCATAGAACAAAAATTAAACCGTCGAATTACCTACGTACGCAAGTTATTTTAAATCTACCTACATTCTTTCACTCATAATACCACATAACCAAAATTTGTTCAATATTTTAACGAAAAGGTATTTTTAACATAAATATATTATAACGAACTTGAGAGTATTAATATTGACATTTTGAACTTAGGTATAATGACTATCGATATTTTTAATCATAAGATATTTTTATCACTCGGCATTTCAATGTTAGATATTTTAAGCTTGCATATAACAATTTACGATATTACGATATTGCGATGGTTTCGTCGTGTTTAGTTTATAAATTTACTTACCATTTTTGAATAAATAAACAAACGATAACAAAAGAAAGAATAAAATTGACAGCCGCTGTCAAAAGATCGTCTCAAATATTGGACAATTATTTCTTTCTGTTTTACTTTTACGAGTTTCTGTCATGTAGTCATAATGTCAGTCTATGTCTGTGAAGAAATTTTTCTTTTTCGAACTTTAATATTTTTTTTATTTACTGTTACTAGTAAATAAAAAAATATTAACTAAACTACTCGCTAAAAATTTCTCTAGCATTTGACGGACGGTCTATCAATAATTTACACTTATTATCGGCAAAACCGTGGTGTCTATTCCACAAATGCTATTTAAACTTCATGTAGGTACAGTAGTGGTACATAGGAAAATAATGCAACAAGGCATTCTCTAGCAGTCAATCTTTAAGAAACTATGTTACTAAGTACAACGTACATATTGTAAAGTAATAATAATAATTTGCGGTTACCATTTTTTTTGGGTTCACATTAAAAAAATCTCACACTATTGAAAAAGTGTCACACTTTTTATCTAACGCATACGTATTCTTTCAGTTGCCCTTTTATTATAATTACAAGCTTTTATTTAGTTTCACCTGTTCCGATGTTTGTTTGTTATCAAATCCTGTAAATTAAATTTGACCCACTTCCCGGTTACCGATTGAGCTGAAATTTTGCAGGCATGTGTAAATCAGATGACAATGCAAAATTATAGCAAATAACTTCCCCTACTATGATGTTGATGATGATGCCATCTAGCCGATTTCAGCCACAGCGACCACATTCCCTGGCTCCTCATGGTGGTTGTGAACTCAGATCTGCTGCTCTGTTATGTGCCCTCATATGACTTGCATATCCGACTATAAGGCGGAGAAAAATGGCGTGTCAGACTTTTACAGACTAAAATCACATCAATATTTCTTCAGTTGTTCTTTACTTTCTAGAAGCACGAGTTTCCATTTCAAAAGCCAATCTTGTGGGCTTTGTATTGACTTTATATTGGTCAATTAATAACGTTGCAATAATTATCAAAAATTCGCCATTGCGTTGTAACATTAAATTTTCTATGCCTTACGAAGCCCTAGGCTTCAACCTCAATGGTCACGTTTTTGTAATGACTATCGATTGCAATATAACACTTCTAATAACAGCGTTCACATTTTTTCATGCCGGAAAATAAATGTTATTAGCTAACATTATCAGCAACTTTACATAAATGCATGACATTAAACAGTAATCTGTGGTCAAATAGGTTCAGCTTATTAAAAGTATTAATGCCTATTGAGGCACGCGAGTCACGGTAAAGGCTGACTAGGTTAATGGGATACAATATTGGAGAAGAATATTCCATATTTGGTTCTTAGTGCAGTGCCTCATCATCTTCATTTCAGCCGTAAGACGTCCACTGTTGGACATAGGTCTCCCCCAAAATGTCGCCACAATTAACGGTCCCGTGTGTCTCGCAGCCATCGGATACCCGCAACCTTTACCAGGTCATCGGTCCACCTTGTAAGAGGCCTTCCAATGCTGCATCTTCCAGTATGCAGTCGCCACTCCAGAACCTTGCCAGATGGCCAGATGGGGCCGAAAGGTGCAGTGCCTGGAGCGTTAAAATTATGAAATCCTAGAATTACAGTTACTGTGGATGAAATTGAAAAATATTTTTCTTCAGCGTCTTTTTGCTCTATCTTGTTTGTGTGTATTTAAATGTATATTAAAAATGAACGTAAATATTCATTGATCTAAATAAGTATTCAAAAATCTATCCAAAAAAAGCGAAATACCACTCACTGATTAATCACGAAATCTCAGAAACTTTAACACCTACAAACTTATAACTAGGCAGGTAAGTTTACCTGCCTAATTATAAGTTTGTAGGTGTTAAGTCCGCTAAGAGCGGATTTTCCGATATTCACCCCCTAAAGGGCTTTTTTTTTCTGTCGACGGGGAAAATCATCATTGACGAAACCCGCTCTTGGGTGGAGCGGGAGACAGTGTCAGAGTCAGAAATAGAGAGAGAAAAAATACATACATACCTACATAGTATAGATAAATTACACCCATACGCAAAACAAATGATCGTACTCATTACAAAAACATTAGTCTTGTATGAGAATCGAACTCACCTCTAGCATAGTCAGGGCCACAAACCACTAAACCAAATAAAAAACCACTCGAGTTTGTGAATATTCATTTGTAAAATTATCATCCAAAACATCAAACCTTATATTCAATAAATTTTACATCGCAATTTCCTTCACAAAATATGTAATGATTGACACACACACATAAACACATGTAAATATTGGAACCCGCCACATATGCAATTACGATTTATCTTATATGTATCCAAACACAGGTACATGTTGTACTCGTGATGTGATTTGAATTACAAACATACACGTCGTTGCTTCATTCAAGATGATACATTTTCCATTACCCGTTATATAAACGCCTGAAGCTTCCAGTAATAAACATAGGCCTATTTCACATGCGACTTCAAAGAAGTTGGATGACGATGTTACTATACTGTAATTGGCTATTGGTTGAGCCGATGAGATAATAGTAAACTATGGCTCAATCAAACTATCGCAAATAAACAGTGCAATCCAGACCTATTTTTTTTTCACAAGCAACTGCTAGCAGATGAACTGGTTAGGAAAAGGGAGTTACCTACTTGACCAGTCTTGCTTAGCATAGCATAGTCGGCCTTATAATATTCCCACTGCTAGGACTCAGGCCTCCTCTCTAGGAGAGGGAATGGGCCGTAATTTATTTATTTATATATGCTTTATTGCACATCAATATTATAAAACACAAGAAACCATATAATAAAAACATACAGTAGGCGATTTCTTCCAGGCAACCTTGAATGGACTGGGATTGTATGGACACAAAATAGGGTTGGGCCCAATGCGGGATGGTGGATGTCACGTGTCTTTGATTACACAAAGAAATAAATTACACAAAGTAATGCGTTCTTGCTTGGTAATTAAAAAGCAACAATGCGTTTAGGACATCTTCAGTAGGTTGAGAATCTCGAGTCAGCGCGTTGCTAGGGGAAGGAGAGCAAGGGATGGGCTGGATCGAACATACATTTTATATTTTTTTTGGAAAACCAAAGTCTAAGGCCTACTTAGACTTTGTGAATAAGCTACACACTGACACGATGACACAACGCTGCTTATTCGACAGATTTTCGTAGTTTTGTATATCAGCTGCTGTTGAGTAAGCATACATCAAGCGAATTATGAGGAATATGCGCCAATGTATCTCTATACGCTTTTGGGTACAGTACACCTGAATGTAAGGGGTTGAGCGTCTAATGTACCTATAACTAAACGATATATTGATACATTTTCAAAAGAGTGACAGATTTAGAAAGAAAGAAAGAAAGAAAAATAATTTATTCAGTACAGCACAAGGCCCACACAAATACAAGAACCAAAAAAAGAAATAAAAATAATAAAGATAAAAAATAAGGTTGTTGTGTGCCTCATGGCTGCACCAAAATAGGTCAGATTTCGTAGTTTTGTATCTAAGCTGCTGTTGGGTAAGCGTACATCAAGCGAATAATGACAAATATGCGTGTATGTACCTCTATACAGCTACGGTTCCGTGTACAAGAGGCCTGAATGTAAGGGATGGAGTGTATAATATACATTACCTATAACTATTCAATACATAATTATTATTCATTAATTTTTATTAAATTTTTTTGTTGTTATTATTGTGTACGTTTAATTTTGTGATTGTGTGTTATTTTATTTTTGTATTGTAAATTTAATTGATTTTATATTTTAATTTAATTGTATTTTTATTTTTTTGTTTGTGTCATTTGTACTAAAAATTTCTAATCATTGTAATTTTTTTTTTTTTGTTTAATGTATATGGACTATGTCTGAAATAAAGATATTGAATTGAATTGATAAAAATCAACCTTAGCACTATTTTCAAACCCAAAAAGTGTGTCTTGTTTGGACCTAAGATAAAATTGTTGTGTCTTTAAACTTTCGTTGTGTGTCTAGTGTGTCTACGTCCGAAGACCAGAGGAGCCTAACCAATTTTGGTTCGTCTATCATAAGTCAAATCTTGTGTCAATGTCTACGTTTGATAGCTGATGGTTTGGACATCTAATTATAAAAGCTATCATGAGATTTGATAATTAGATAGCTGTCTATACGATTGATCAAAACAACAAGTAAGCAGCAGTAGCAGTGGCAGTTATAGTAGTTGGATCAAGTAATGAGGCTCAAGAAACTAATATCTAAATTAGATATTGCTATTCATACATCTTAATGACTAAATATTATAAACTAATAGGTATATATACAAACTTAAAGTAATAATATATACAAAAAGGTAAAAAACAAAAGGAACTTATAGGGCGTCAATGGAAAATGTGCCCAGAATGCTGGCAACATTGCCACGCTGGATGGCAATGCTGATTCGTTGACCGAAGAAAAGCCCAGCCCTCTGATATTGCTTAGTTACTATTATTTTCTCAGAATTTTATATTCGTACGGAGTATAGAATAATATTCTATACATAATTAATGTATTCCCATGATATTATTATGTTAAAGAGATGCATCACGATGTACATTTTCACTGTTTTTCATGCAACCGCTCATATGCGATTATGCCGTTATTATACATTTTTCATTAGATATTTCGGAAATACAGTGTTGTGAATATTATCTGGCTTCTATTGAATTCAATTTATATATTAATTTGTGTAAAACTAATCTAGTATACACCTCTGAGAATCTGCTATTTTGCATGGACTTTGACACTTCATAATATATCAAAATTCTAAATAAAATACTATTTTTTTCAAAAACATAAAATAACACGTATTTCCTGAAACAAGTTTTGTAAAATAATCGAGTAAATTACAGAATTACCGAAAGCTAACAGAGTTCTCAGGCGTTATCTATCTTTTTTCGCGTTGCCTTTTCGTCACACATCGTATTGAATTGCGTTAAATGAAATAACAAGCTTTTAAACCATGCTCGATTTTGACAATAGGCGAGTGAAAAGGCAGCCTCTTAAAAGTAAGAATCAATATTTTTGCTAGATTTATTTCTTTTGACTCAACCTTACAGGTGGGTGGTTTACGTCGCAACGGGTCATCGCATGCCTGCAATGACATTTTGTTGAAAGGCCAGTTTTGACTTGGTCCCATATTGTCTCCCCATGGGTATTCTAAATTATCCGCATATGATACAGTTTTACCAACTTACCTTGAGTATTTTTTTTGTTGAATTTCTTCTTGATTGTGTTTTTTTACAAACGTCTTGTTTGGATGTTATAAATATTAAGAAAATTGGTATATAAGCATAAAGTTGGGAGCTTCATTTTGACAAGTGCCAATTGTTTTTAATTTCAATATGTACTTTGCAAAAGCTATCCCTAAGTCTGGCTAAACTTATACTTGCTACTCAATAACATTGCTAAATAGAAGACTACCTACGCTTGAAATAGTAAATTAAATTGCTACTTACTCAATAGATAAAATGAACTAGAATGGAACTCAATCACTCAACAACTTTTTAGTTGTTCCAATAGAAATATTTGCTTCATTGTCACTAGTACCATTAACAGTTCCATGATGGAACTTCTGATATTTTTCTAAATCTTTTACTACTTCGATTTAAAAAAAACTGAAATTAATGGAAATAATTTTTAATTTCGATATCACTTTAATACTGATGAAGATGGCGTACATAAAACAGACACACAGGCCCACATTAAAACAGATGTACATAAATTAATAATTCCTTCTACACATACACTACATCAAAAGCTTTCTCGCGACTCATAATATCCAGGTTAATCCCATATACTTTAGATGTCAACCAAGTACATAAAACCTACTTTAGATTTTATGTTATTCGTGGAATACCACCTAAATGAGAATTATTAACAATTTTGTGAATAATTTTGGTATGAAAACAATGGAATCTGACTTCATTTATACGGTTCAGATTTTACTGGAAATGTTTTGTTTGTATGGAAGTATCATGTTTGTTGTATAACTTACTGTATATGTTTATCATTTGTTTCTAAGAAAAGAGGGGAAATTCTTTTGTCACAATTACAATAATAATTATCTTAAAATATACTGGCAACAAAATTTATTTTGAAGAAGAGACTTTGATCCTCATTGGCAGTTACGAGTATGTTTAAAGAAATATTAGAGAAAGTGGAAATTATTAGTTCTATTGTAATTTGAAAGATGGTGGGTTCACGCTTTACCACTATCTAACCTCTTGATGGAAAGCGATGATGTGGTTGATGGCTAAAAGTAGCCAATTCACTCTTAAATTACAGATCAGCTGCTTTAATAGTAGTTTAGTTGACGGTTGCGGGAAACCGATGGTTGCAAGACGCACAGGAACGTTCGTTGTGGCGATGCTTGGGGGAGGCCCATGTCCAACAGTGGACGCATATCGGCTGAAATGATGATGATGGCTTTAGTTATCAAAGAAACACAGACTCCAGCAGGGAATTCCGCTCTTAGCCGTACGCATAATGTGAGTGTTGGCAAAACGTTCAAAATCTCCATTAAAATATTAGAGTGGTCCCAAAATTCTGTATTAAAAATTTACTCAGATTCAAAACCGTTTCGAAAAACTCATAATCGGAAAAGTAGGCCATTTCATTCGACCGCAATATTCCAACTAATGAAAGTCATAAAACAGTGAATCAGTTATTTTTCCCGACTATAGGAGTCAACTGAGAGGTACCACTATTGTTCGTGGAGGATGAATTCACAAGCTGCGTTGTATTGCTCAGTTCATGATACCTGGGATTTAATGATGGAAAATAAATTGTTTTGTGTTGCAGTTTCAAAAATATATCTGTATGCTTTAAATTTTTTAGCGAGTAGTGGTGGCCGAGTGATAATGGCCCTGACTTTCGAGTTGTAGGTCGCGGGTTCAAACCCAGCCAGGCGCATTAATTTGTGTAATTTATTTCATCAACACTGCTCTCAAAATGGTGAAAGAAAACATCGTGAGAAAACTGGCATGTCCTAGAACCGAAAATTCGAAAACATGTGACATCTACCAACCTGCACTGGTCCCGCTTTGTGGATTACGGCCCATTCCCTCTCCTCGAGAGGAGGCACGTGTCCCAACAGTGGGAACATTATAAGGAGGACTATGCTATGCTATGCTATGCTTTAAATTTTTTATGGTTGTACATTACATAATTATTTGGTTTGATATAAATATTGGAAACAAGGCTCTTATCTTCAACCACTGTGCTAAACTGTGAGTGAGGAAGTAATAGTATCGTTTTAATAGACATAACAATTTAGTTACAAAGAAATGTCTTAGTATTTGTATCCACTTCGTTCTTTGATAAATGTTCCACAATTCAAGCAATTCAGCAAGTTTGTAGAATGCGATATCTAATACAAGATAATATAGAAGAGACTAAAACGTTCAAAAAATGTTTAAAACGGGTAACCTGTTATTTGATTTTTGTTCTCCTTTTTCAATTTTCTAATTGATACTTCTTAATATATTACTTGGTATTTTTTTATGTTTTTTAGATTAGAAACATCAACTTATGTTAAGTATGTTAAATATGTTGTTGTACAATGACAGCGTAAAATATTTCTTACATTCAGAATATTCAAAAGTTGCCTGTAAGAGATTGTTCTGTTCGATAAGACCACTGTTATTGCGCACTTGTTTTACAAATCATCATCATCATCATCTTCCTGCCCTTATCCCGTTTTATTTGGGGTCGACGCAACATGTTTTTTCCTTCCATTCTGTCCTGTCACTCGTCACGCTATCACTAACTCCTTTTTCATTCATATCACTTCTCACACAATCCATCCATCTTTTCTTTCGCCTCCCTCTTCCTCTCCATCCATCCACATGTAAATTCATAACTTACAAATAAATTGTTTGTTTGTTTTACAAATAAATTATAAAATAAACATCTGGCCTGTTATTGCTAAAATCAACTGAACACACTATTACGCATTTCAAATCACATGATTGAGTAGATTGATAGCTATCAATGCAATTTTTACAAGCTTTTATTTAGTTTCACCTTTCCCGATGTTTGTATGTAATCAAATGTTGCAAATTAAATTTGATTCACTTCCTGGTTACCAATTGAGCTAAAATTTTGCACACATGTGTAAATCAGATGACAATGCAAAATTATTATGACATGGAAATGATCTGATGATGGCAATGGAAGGTGTCCATAGAAACTCGATGGTTAAAACGACACAACCCAATCGAGTTTGGACTCGTATGATTCGTCTTGACGATTATTAATTATATAGGTATAGGCGGCGCTATTAAAGCTTGCTACGAAAAAATGATTTTTATTGAAAACTTGTTATACTATTCGATTTAAAAATGTACGTTTAAAATAATGATGATAGAAAAAAGCTCAGAAAAATTGTTATTCTTTTTACACGTTAAACAAGTTTGCTAACCGAGCCAAACAAACAACAACAACGTAGCTAGACGAGGTAAAAGAAGCGTTTAAACTTCCACTTAAACAATCTAAACGGACCACAAGAACTAGCAACTTGCTTAACCTATTAGTCGGTTCAGGGAAGATGAAATACGCGACACCGTAATAGACCAATAGCTGAGGTGTACGTACTGGTAAGCTAGAAACCATAAATTTGAACCCCACCCGTTGGAATATTGACTTGAATCTACTGTTAGTTAGGGTAATATTTGTTATTGACCACTTTCATGGACTTTCTTGCACGTTCTTCTCCATAGAGAAGAAATTTAGCTACACTTTTTTTTGACCGACCGATATTTTGGCAATTTAAAAGTGTCTCTAATTGGTCTATTTGAAATTAACGTTTCTGATTTCATACTATTTTGTATTTTAGTGTAACTACCTTATTGGAATCTGGATTTCGCTCTTTTAAAGTAGTTTATTAAAAAAAATATGGTGATGAGCTGTCGTAGCATAGTAACACCCCTAATTTACGAGTGGAGTCCAAACCCAAACAAGCGTTTTATTTCGTGGAATTTTTTCATCACCAATGCTCTCAAAACAGTGAAAGAAAACATTGTGAGAAAACTGGCATGTTATAGAACAAGAGATGTGTCATTCACCAATGGATTTTGATGCATTATGTTCATCAAAATTCATTAAACATCTTTTCAATCATTATTTAATACAAAGGCGAGTTTAACTTGACAATTTATTTTTTCAGATATTTTTTTAGTGAGAGATCACACTTGACGTTAAGTCTGTGTCTATATGTGTAATGATACATGAATATAACAACTGAAATCTCCAAAATTTTTACATTATTGCTGAAATTAAACTAACATATTCTAACAATGTCTAATGCAAAACCAATTTTAGTAGTTTTCACAAACGTTAAACAAAGTTTTACGAATCTCTTCTACATCATTACTAAATCTTTTTCTCCAAATTCTATACCATATTAACACAGAGCTCCATTACAATCTTATTACTTACATAATATGAAAACGTAAGGCGACTCCACAGTTTTTTTGTTACCTCGGCTACCTCGCTTTTATGCCGTGCCGAATACCAAAAAGGTTTTTAGTTGGCAGGTGTGCGTGTCGTCCGCATTGTCCGGTTGAGCTCGACTGCCCCGTATAACTACCGTTGAATGTCATTTTCTTGTTTTTGAACCTTATGAACTATGGCGCAAGTTGAGAGGAGTGAGATGGAAAGATATTTAAAACTAAGTTAAATATATTTTCATCTCACTTCTTAAGTATCAGTAAAGTTGTAGAATAGAATAGCATTTATTTGGCGCAGACTAGCCAGGTGCGTTACTTTGTGTAATTTATTTCATCACCACTGCTCTCAAAACGGTGAAGGAAAACATTGTTAGGAAACCGGCATGTTTCATCCAATAACCCGCACTGGGCCCGCGTGGTGGATTACGGCCCATTCCTTCTCTTAGAGAGGAGGCCTGGGTCCCAACAGTGGAATATGCCCGAACCAAAAGGGTCACCAACTTAGCAATTGCTGAGCGTCAAACACTCTGCGCTCATTTTCAGTTGTAAGGAAATCGTTTATCTTAGTTTGGTCATGTGATAAAACGCATGTTACTAAAAAAAATCTGGGTATACATGTAGATAGATGGAGAGGGAGAGGGAGGCCAAAAAAACGGTGAATGGATTGTGTGAGGAGTGATATGAAAGAAAAGGGAGTTGGTGATAGTGTGACAGGACAGAATGGAAGAAAAAACGTGTTGCGGCGACCCCAAGTAATATGGGATAAGGGCAGGAAGAAGATAAAAAAGTAAATCAGCAGTATACAAACTACAATTATGGTTGCGGGATTGTTCAAAAGACCATGTTATCTTACCCAAGAACGCGTTAAATTCGTTTCTTTTTTATACCAATGGATTGGATTATATTTGACCAGTATCTCACCTGATGGTAAGCGATGATGTGGCCAACGATGTAGTACGCTTTCCTAAAAGTGACCTATTTACTCTTGATTTAAAAACCCCTCACAGACTGGGGCAAGGAAAAGAGTACTTTGATATGTAATCAATACCTTGTACTTTAGTCTGGTATTAAAGATTTAGATATAAATTATGTGTTAAAGTTAATTATCTCTAACTTCAAATATTCGCTAGCGTTTATAACTTAACCTCCCACATCCTGGTTCTCATGTTAGGGGATTTTGTCCGCTTATAACGTAACACTGTTTCATACAAGGCTTTAAGCAGATAAACACAGGGATTGCCCGGGTTCCGTTAGAGATGATATTTTTTTTACTGGTTTGGTAAATTTTTTGTTGACCAGTGATAATACTTCCATCAACCGCAAATCTTTGGTACTACCAGTTCATAAACCCGTTTCGTTCCATTTTCTTCATAACAAAGGATTTTTTTGGTGTTTTTCCATTAGGGAATTAGGGCTTCTATATTTTGTAAGGCAAATAGGGTTTCGTTAACAGAATATGAATAAAATTCCTATGTTTTTTGTACACGTTCCTAAGAGAAACGTGTCAAATTACAATATCTGTTATTCCTTTGTGTATAGTATAATGATAGGCTTAACTTATATTGTTAGAGAATATTGTGTAATCAAGAATTTGAACTCATGTTATGAACTAAGATGAGTTAAAAAAAGCACCTATATTTTCAATTCGGAATTGTGACTATTGTGAACAAGGACAAATAGAAATCAATGGAAGAAGAATACTTAAGTTAAAAATAGGCTCGACCAAAACCACATCAGTGAGAAAGTTGAGATAGTCAAATACAAACCTATCAATAACATCAAAAAATAATAGCTCGTTCCCTAAATAAGTTAGAGTAGGGGCAAAAAACTAAATTTTTAATTTGAAAATTTTCAATAATGTCGAAAATGACGAATTAAACTTTCATCCCTTGACGTCTCATCATCATCATCTCATTAGCCTTTTCTCAACTATTACTACAATATAGATTTGAAGCCGACTTAAAGTCGACTTTTAAAATTACTTACTTCTAGGCAAGCGTGCTCTATCGTCGACCACATCATCGCTTACCATTAGGTGAGATGATGGTCAAACACGAACCTATCAATAAGATATTAAAAAAAATTACATTGACTGTTTATTGCACCTCGACAACCCAGTTACTTGGCGAACGTATACTCCTTGGACTTAGACTGACACCAGTCAGCCTATCTACACTTAGATTTTTTTTAAACATATCTTTCTATTTTTCCAGGTGTAGTTACATCACCGGTAGCGGCTACCGTGACCAGGGTACCAGCGATCGTCGGTGGTGAAGCAGACATGCCATGTGACATCCGACCACCGATGCATAACGACAGTCTTTTGCTCGTTGTGTGGTATAGAGATGACAATCCTGTGTACAGGTATGTTGACAGAGTAAGAATTAACTACGTCAGATATTTTTTTACAAGATCAAACAATTTTAAACACATTAGTTCCCAATGAGGTTGTTGAATTAAAATTGCAAATCATTTGAGGTTTGGTTTTATTGAAGGTAGAAATTTTACACTGTTGGCCGTTTTTAGGAAAGAGAGTGAAATAAAGTAATCTCCTTTTGTTACAAAACAAAAGGTAACAAAATATGAATATATTGATTATTAGATACTGTTTAGTAAGTATTACTTCCTTGGTTTAGTCACTACAAAAATTATCGCAGACGTCAGCTTCTTAAGAGGGTCCTTTTCCACTCGCCTATCGTAAACATCGAAAATGGTATAAAAGCTTGTTACTTCATTTAATGCAATCCAACGCGATGTTTGACGAAAAGGCAACGGAAAAAAAGAGAGATAACGCCTGAAAACTATGTTAGTAATCGGTAATTCCGAGATTTACTCGAAAATTTCACAAAACTTGCTCCAGGAAATAGCTATTTTTTTTAAACCCTTAAAAGTTTTAGGAAAAAGTTGTCGTCACTTAGAATCTTAATAGAATTTGAAAGGTCTTTAGAGGATTACTTTTTTGACTTTTTTAATTTTTAGACAAATTATGAAGTGTCAAAGTTCATACAAAATAGGACATTTTCAGAGGATTTTACTGGATTAGTTTTACACAAATTTAGAAATTGGTTTCTTTAGAAACCTACATAATATCCACAAGATTACTGTGTTTCAAAAATATCTAATGAAAAATGTGTAATAACGTCATAATCAGTTATGAGCGGTTGTATGAAAAACAGTGAAAACGTGAGTAATGATGCACCACCTTAAGATCAAGAAAACTCAAAAGCAGTTTGAAATTAACAAGGCAATCATGGAATGAGCTCCAAAAATCGGATGGAGACCGGTTCTTAAAGTGTTCATGAAAATAATAGAACACCCAATAAAAAAAACTCACCATAAGGCCTATCGCGAAACATTACTATATCCAATGGAATATATCCAACTAGTTTTTCTAAATATTCGATTTGTAGGAAAAACTATACCTCTAAAATTACTTTTCTATTCAGAATACTTCGTATTGAAAACCTACCAAACGGAAATATTCTAGTTGCGTAATAAAAAGTTTATTCAACAAATAAACAATAGCAGAGTGGTTAGTTTTGTCATCGGAATTGAACGTTCAATTGTTTTCCAATTTCATTCAAGCATCGAGTGTTAATTACAATTATTGTTTTCCGATCTAAACAGGATGTAATTATATTTATCAGTTTGACATTTCCTTCCGAAGTATTAATAAACTGGTAGGTAGGTAAGTATCAATAACAGTATTGATTAAAATTTCCTTCGAAGGAAGGTTCGTGTAATTAAATTGATTGTAAAGGCCTCGCTTCAAAGAGCAATAATTCAAATTCGAAACTTTTATTTCACACACAACTACATTTACATTATTTTATAAAACTTTGTTTTTATTGTTTATGTTGTTATTGACTTTTATAAAGTTTTCATATAAAAATATAAATAGGCATGACAAAATAATGCATTAACTAAAAAGAGTAGCGAAATGAAAATTAACCTATAAGCCTGCAGACTCAATGTCACTAAATGTCAACTAAAAGTTAAATCCTCATTATACATAAAAACATGCTATATACAAAAAAATATGTCTATTAATAAATGGCATAATTATATGATTTTAGTTGAATAGAATATAGTAAACTTTATTGGACACCAAAATAGTAACAAAACTTTACACACTAACTAATAAAATGCTTTTAGCTGCCAACAATTTCAATAGAACAGCCAAACTTTCGTTGATCAGCAAAATTCCGTATCTTTTTAAAATAATCAATCTTTTTAATATAGAATAAATTAACCATAATGAAAAGTGGACTTTAATATCATTTAAAAAAGGAAAGGGTCAAAAACTGAACCCTGAGGCACGCCCATCTTAACTAATGACCTCAAGAACTCGCCCCATTAATAGTTACTTTTTACTGCCTGTAAGATAAATAGGAAAGAACAAGTTTAGCAGCTCGTTCTTGGATTCCTTAATGGTGTAATTTACAGATGAGAGCATTGTGGTCAATGCAATGAAATGCTATTAAAAAGTCACGGAATATGCTAATTGTATCGAGTCTAAGATTTCAACGCTGTTAGTTAGGGACGGACGAGGTTTTTATAATACTTACAATTAGTATATATAATATTATTATACATGAAGCAAAAGTTACTTTTATTTCTGTCGCTTCATGAATTATACATTTTACAAAACTAAGACAACCAAATCAACGTTCTCAAGTGAATTAACTAATGGAACAATATTCGGTTTTTACAGACACACTAATTTGTTATCTCTAAAAAAGATGTTGTTGATGTAAAAAAATTACCACACTATTGCTGAGTAGTCAGAGTACACTGAAAGTTTCTTAAAATTATTGGAAATTTAGAGGCAATTCTCAATGACTATATTCATTGACTTCGGATACACAACAACAGGTGATCACAAAAGTCACACTTCTATGTACTACTACTACTATCTACATTTAAATAATACTAGCTGTTGATGTAGCATAATTCCGCGTAGAAAATGATTCAAAACTAAGTCACGGGATAAAAAGTGTCCTAGATGTGCTATTCCAGGAACTAGTCTACCCATACAATAAATTTCATTGAAATCTGATTAACTGTTCGAACGTTGTCTAGTACTCTCATAACACTGACTCTGCTTAGCTTGGGACTAGACGGCGCGTTTTTTTTTTATTATGTATAGGCTCACGTTTGATCACTATCTCACATGATGGTAAGCAATGATGTGGCCGGCGATGGAACACGCCTGCCTAGAAGCAATCTATTCACTCTGTGGTGTGTTAGTTGTGGATATAATTATTATTATAATATAGCCACCAACTTTTGTCTTCTTTTATTGAGGCATGCTTGATTAGCAGAGATTCAAATATCTCGAATTGAATGTAGACATTATATAATTTTAGTGAGGATTAGAATCCTCACATTATTTTATAACTTGAAGACGTAAACGGAGATTGATGCTTAAAAAGCCATAATTCCTCAGGTTTATGACCCTAAAATAGTCCCCAAGAGTAAAACTATTCGAATCCAGTAAAACACATGGCTCTTGAAGCCATTACTGAAAACACCTCACCCTGGTCGTTTGGGAGACAAATGCTAAAAGTTATTTACACAAACTCTTACTAAACACGTTACACTCCCATTCCGCTGAGGCTAATAATGATATTAGCTGGCTGCCGAGGGTGTAATTAAAACATTTATGTACTACATAAAACGAAGTTTCTCACCGTTGAAGTTTCAAGTTTTGGAAACTGATACGTAGATGGTTGGTGCTTGAGCTAATCAATGAAGTAATTTTGGAATTTACCCTAGTATCCTACAAGGATGATGGCTTTTACTTGTTCTTATTAGTTTAAGGCATTCTCTACTTTTGTTTGAGGTCGATGATCTTTATACTCCATCCAACTTTTTTTATTGACGGCACGGTTCTCGCTGTGGTTGAGGCGATTGGCTGTTGTGTCGCGTATCGCGGTTTCGATTCTGGTACGGAACAAATATGTTTGGCTTGCAAATAAGTGCTCCGAGTTTGAGTGTCTTATACCAAACAGATAGAACTCATAAAATTCAATTATGCCATAAATTTTCAAGATTAAACTGTATCTGTATTGTATCTCTGTAAGTTGATCAGATTTTTACAAGCTTTTATTTAGTTTCACCTGTTTCGATGGTTGTCTGTAATCAAATCTTGTAAATTAAATTGAGCTGAAATTTGGCATGCATGTGTAAATCAGATGACTATGCAAAATTTTGGGACAAGGAGCCGATCTGATGATAGAACTGGAAGGTGGCTATAAAAACTTGGCAGTTTAACGACACTACCCCATCGCGTTTGGGCTCGTACGATTTGTCTTGACGAGTATTAATTATATAGGTATACCAAGCTATAAAAGCTTGCTATGAGAAAATTATTTTCCAATCCAATCCATTTTTATTTACCAAAAAAAAACCCCTCCGCATTACGAACTCAATAAATCTAGGCCATTTTTTTCAACATAAATGACACTGAAATATTGCACCAGTCAACTTTACATGCTGTGAATGCAACAAATCCTCATTTAGTAGAAGATTTATAGTGTCAAATACCACAGCAGCTATGTGGTTGGCATTTTAATAACGTACTATGAATAATATTATACCTAAATCACTTATATTGAGCGTAACAACCGAGTTTATTTACATTGTTTTATGTTATGGCACGCTTCGCCCTGAAAAAATGGTTCGACGTCGTTTTACCCCTTTTTCTTAGAATTTATTATGAAAACCACAGTTTTTTATTAAGTAGGTATTAATATGTCGGCAATTTTAGTCGCGTAGTTATAGTATAGAGCCGTAGCTACTACGACCACTGCCTTGCACGGCTATGTAATGTGTTGGTTGTGTGGAACTAAAAAATTGCGCTCAAGGCTGTAGATTGATTAAAAAAGTCATCGTGGCCATAGTTCCTCTGTCTCGGTCCACCTAGAGCGGGATAAGTTATTTAATGATCACCCACGTAAAAAACAAAAAAAAATATGGCCCAAAAACGTGAGAAAATGAAGTCAAAGCAATGACATATAAATCATGGCTATTAGGATATAAACATAAAAGTTTACCAAAAGTTGGTACTATCGTAAAGTGGGTTAAATACTTTACAATATTACCAGTTTTTAACACGATTTCACAGATAAACTAAATTTTTCAGATAAATAGGTTTCAGATTTAGAAATTAACTAAGGTCCCTAATAAATCCTGGAATAAAAAAAAAAACGATTTTCCATCTGTCGTATTTATATTTGTTTAATTTAACAATTTATGTACACATCTATAATAAAAGACAAGAAGAAGGAAGTCGAAAAGTAGGTGCAATAAAGATCAAATTCACGCATCAGTTTATTTCATAGAAATCTCTTCTAGCATACCTGCGAAAGGAGAGATATCTATTTCAAACGTAATCCATTTGCTTATACTGTTCGTAAAACAAAAGCTTTAGAACGTTTTTGTTAGTACATACAAATAAAAACCCACAGAAAATAAAACAAATAGTAAGGCATTGTGTCATTTATATAATATCAAATTTATTAAAATCAGTTTATTGATGTACGATAATAATATTTATAAAATAATAATAAATTTAATATACATTTTATTCCAAATATACGATACGAAAACTCATCAATGTGATCAAAAATTTTATTCGGCATAACTTTATATACTCATATTTACGTATCTTATTAATATCTCATACGATAAATATATTTGGCTATCATTTTCTTTATTTATTACCACCTAATTTTCCAAATAAAGTCGTAATTTTATATATGGAAAACAAAAATCTGATTGTTACAATTTCGACAATAATATTTACAATGCCAAAATTAGACTTCTTTCAAGCAGTAAATAGGTGCTTTAAATAGAATTTTTGTGTATTTTTTATAACTTTATGAACAAGGAGGTCGTGGGTTTGATCCTATGACAAATGTTTGTGTGATGAGCATGATCATTTCTTCTGTGACTGGGTGTGATTTATCTATAATATGTATATATTTAGAAATATATATGTATATTTATCCGTTGTGTAGTACTCATAACACAAGCTCTGCTTAGCTTGAGACTAGACGGCGCTGTGTGATAGTTGTGGAATATAAAAAAAAATTTTAGCGGACTAGATACGCATTTATTTAGTATTTTTGGAGCATTCGGCATACCATAGTCAGCAAAAGCGCAACCCTTAGAGGACCATCTTGTTGTTCGTCTGTCTATGTGACTGTCTCTCTGTCGTAACCTTTTTCTCAGGAATGCGTGGAGCTATGATATTAAAATTAAAAACTCAGAGAAATCTTTGAGATTCGACTCGGAAATTTTTAATAACATAAAAGAATATTTTTTGTGTTGACCTACTAACATAATTATTTCAGTAAAGTCAGTCCTTTTACACTATGGGCCTTAGATCAACAGTTTTTATTTAACCCTTCAGATACCGTCAATTAGAGACACAATAGTAAGACAATAGATGCGCGGCCACCGGGTGTCGCTTGGGGATTCATGAATTAATTTTAGTATATAATCGAGAAAAAGACAAGCAGAGAACACATTCAATATAGCAGTGGGCGCAAAATTAGGCACAGCCTGTGTATCTTGGTGGCCCATTTAGTATTAATATTCTTACCATATTTTTTGCAACTACATCAGCAACCTACATGATTAGGTAGTTAAATTAAGTCGCCTCTCAGCTTACTAGAATACATGTTGAAACTGTCAAGCATCCTACTTGACATTTGTCATTTTACTTAAGCATTAATAGGACCCTCCTTTTGTAACTATAGGTACTTTACTCGTAACATTAAGCCTACCTACCTACGCAAGTTGAAAAGTTATCTAAAGGGTACCAAATTAATTATTTGTTGCTACACATTAAATTGACTACCTATCAGTCTTATCACTACATAGTATAAAACAAATCCGCTTTTTCTGTCCCTATATCCCTATGTGCGCTTAAATCTTTAAAACTACGCAACGGATTTTGATGCGTTTTTTTTAATAGATAGAATGATTCAAGAGGACGGTTTACATGTATAATATTGCACCCGAGCGAAGTCGGGGCGGGTCGCTATTAAGTGTATAATTAACAATTTGAAGTAAGTATTTACTATAAATACTTCCCGAATCAGATTTATCTATATTATTATTTTATAAATTGTAAAACAAGCACAAATTAATAAACCAATTCCAAATTAACTAAATAAATAATATTGTTATATCATTTACTTATTTTTGTATAAAATATTAATTTGTGATATTGGATAATTTTGCATACTTAAATTGGTAGGACGCAATGTAATGCGCATTCAATTAATATTTCAAAATTAAGTGTATGTAGATACTGTAATCAACAATCAACATCCACACTTACTATATAGACGTAAAGTTTTTTTTTTTTGTGGTAAGGAAATTTCTGAAGGTACTGGTTCGATTGCTAAAATATTTGTTTTATTCCTGAGTGACATAGGATAAGCGGGTGAAGCCACGTGCACGAGCTAGTAAACATATATATTGAATTGAATTTATGAAGTAAATAAAAGACGGCATTTGGGCACGTACGACACAAAAAAAGTTAGCATAAAACCTTTTTATCATATGCCTAAGTAAAAACTTTCTTCTTGGGATAATTTTCTGAAATAGGGGAAGTTTGGATGAAGAGCGACAACCCTATCCATTACTTAATCCAGTTACGTCATGCCTTCGTTATTTAGAATAACATCTATCACTCTACATATTTTATAGTGCATGTTTACTCTCACATAAATTCATAAGGCTACCTATTTCATAAGAAGATAGTATATAAATGTTATTTCGTTTAGTATCTGGTGAAGGGCACGTGTAGCGCACGTGTATTTTTATGATTGATAAATGAACTTTTAGTAATGGAAGAAATGAATAGTGACTAAGAAGATGACAGTGATTTGGAGCTTGAATACTAACGAAAAAGGTAGTGAAATTTTATAAAAAAAAAGGAGAAAGAGATGATAATAACAAAACTGAGTTTATTACTGTGGTATGAGAAGTAAGCCTACTGTTGTGAGTATTAATTCTACAAACGCGGAGGTCGTTTTTCGATTATTCACTTGAAAACATATAAATATTTAACAGCTGAGAAAAAATAAGTACAAAATAATAATAATATTCTTTCAAGAACGGCTTCTAAGCTACCAGTGATAAGGGTTCCAGAAAAAAAGAACTTCCTTATGATACGAGCCGTGTCCAGCAGTACCGTTTTCTGAGTCAAGTCCTTGATCCGGCTGGATCGCGGTTGGAGATGGCTGCCTCTTAAGATGTTGACCGAGCCTCGTGGCTATTAAGCCATTGGCTGATACGACTATCGGTACAATGATCATCGAATTTCATTGAGTATGTTGACATTCTACATGTCGATAACCACACGAGTTAATTCAAGATACTAGATTTATTTATATTTCTCGACTTACACGAGGTTCTCGTCATGAGGTTCTGTTATATCAATTGTGGGACAAGTGTTATTAATATTATTATCAAATTTGGCCTGTATTCTGCCATAAATTGGGCAAAAGCCAAGAAAAAAAAAACAAGACATACCACGTAATCTAAACACAAATTTATTTATTTATTTTTCATATTTTAGGAAAGCTTACGGACTAATAACAGCGTAATGACAATGGTATATAATTGAATTGCTAATTTGAAGCTTATTACATATCACTACATGTCATAGCCAGCCTCCCTAGCCAAGTTACAACCGTTTCGCTTGCGTCGAACGTTTTGAGTTGACCTTGCCGCCAATTCTTTTGTTCTGACCACGTGACTGAGCGTTGAGACGACGTTATTCCCGTACATTTGAAGCTAACAAGCGCTAACTATTGCAGGTTTGCAACTTCGCTAGGGGTATAGATCTTAAAATTGATCACTTCATGAAATGGCCAACTAAAACTGGCCAATTCTTTTCAACGTTAACATTTGGTGATATGTCAATCCTTGTTTGGCCATACAACTGATGTTGGATTTTAATGACAATAAAAGGTGTAAACAAAGTAGGCCAAACAAAGATTGAAATATCATTAAACTTTAACGTTTACAACGATCTGGCCAGTTTTACTTAGCCATATCATGAAGTGATCAATTTCTAAGATCTGGCCATGACAGATAAAAGGCAAAGCTACAACTCACTCACTGACACATCAACGCCCAGTCATCCCAAAGTCTTGGACTCTGTACGACGAAATTTTGCCCAGAAGTTGTTTCAAAGATTAAAAAAAGATTTTCCAAAATTCACTCATGACAGATAAAAGGCAAAATAACAACTCACTCACTGACACATCAACGCCCATTTATCCCAAAGTCTTGGACTCAGTACGACGAAATTTTGCCCAGAAGTTGTTTCAAAGATTAAAAAAGATTTTCCAAAATTCACTTCATTTGGGGATGAAACGGTTGTCTAAAATTCTTCTTCTGCAAGCAGTTTCATCCGCTGCATAGAAATGAAGACAAAATTATACCAAGGGATTATTTCTGTCGAGGTGAATAAGTAAAACATTGTGCTATTACAGGATTTGGTCTACCCGTATTCCAAATATAATTCAAAGTCAAAGTCAAAGTCAAAATATTTTATTTCATATAGGCCTACAAGGGCACTTATAAAACGTCAGAAGCTAGTGGACTTAAGTCTAGTGCTAGTGCTAGTGTAATTAAGTCTGTTCAGTCATTGGAGCAAAGAACTAACAAATACACACACACATACTATCACATATCCACGTAGAAACTCAGTTGTGACTTTCCTATTGTCTATTTTAAATATCGCTTTATGTATGTAGACCGATTTCTCAGTGAATTGTAGTCCAATTTAGAAAATAAATGTCTTTTATCTAAGATTTTTTTATTGACCAGTGCTTGACTGCAATCCCACCTTATGCAACTGGTGAGGTGTATAAGTTTTTAAAGAACCTATTCACTAAATTATAATTTAACGGGAAGACCGCAGCAGGCAAACTGTTCTAATCCTAGAAGTTCAATTAAATGAACTGCACATTTTCTTCTCATTTCCAGAAAATACATTTTACAATCTTATTCCATCAACCTCCACCACAAGAAAACGTATAAAGTGAACGTTTAACTCGTTCCAGTTACAAGATCAATACCTGCAATGGAACGTAACAGTCAAACAAAAGTGAAGTACAATTAGCTACTGCACAGAACGAACGGCCAACTTTACAGTTACGGCCAATTCCAGAGAATGAATTTTGTAAGTCACCGGCAGAAATACAAAAGTTTCCGCACAGTTCAGTCGCAAGCGATTCTGTGTAATTAAAAATTCTAATTAATCCTTCTCTGGCGTTTTGGATGAACGACTAAGCTGCAGGTGGCGAAGGTATTCCAGTATAATCGTTTGCTACAATTAAATGCAAATATAGATCGGGGCATGCAAGTTTTGGATCGTTGGAACAAGTCTCTGGTAAAGAAAATCTAGGTGAATGAGTTCGGTGTACTAACTACTGCCAATTATTTATTGTTAGGAGGGAAATTATCTATTAACTTCTCCCGTTTTAGGGTAGAGGGAGAGGGCGTATCAGACTATAACTGACTAAAACCTATGATGCTATTTTTTAGATGGGAAATCATCCTATAGCGTCTTGCGAACTAAGGGGAAGTAAAAGGGCGTGTCAGACTAAAACTTATCTATGTTTTCTCACTGGTTTCGTTTTCAGAAATTCACTTTAGCCCTAGCGGGCATTATCCTGTTGGGTTCCTACGGTTTTGCTGACGATTATGTTTTTTTTCTAGGTGGAAAATCATCTGACGACATCTTCTGCCCTTTCTTGTAAGACTTTTACTGACAAAACAACAACAACAGGAGTGGGCTGTTTCTTCTATTGCCTTTGTTTCAAAGGCCTGGGGTTCTCTTTCGGACAACATATGGCCCCGGAGGCTTCGACCCTGCTGGGCTCATACGGTTTGCTAATATCTTTTTTTATCACGCTTGGAACATTACGCGTTGTTGATGAGTTTCGTGCTCTATCTTGGTATCTATTGCTAATTGGTATAAAGATTTGTTGAATGAAATCGTAATTTTCTGCAAGAGTGACTAAGTAAAAGCCACGAGCCAAGCTAGCCGTCCAAAAGTATAGTGATACAAAAAAAATATATAGATGTAGCAAAATATTTTAAGCTGCGCGTAACCACAATAAATCAATCCCTACAGCTCTGACTGGAAACAGAGACAAATGCTTATTATCAGAGACTAAAGGTAACATTCGCTACACAAAAACCTATGAATACAAATCAAGCTGATACCAAACGAAAAACATTGTAGCTACCTCACATTTGACCTTGAACACTTGAAATCTTCAACAAAAGCTTTTTAGGTCTTAAGTGAAGGATAAGTGGGAATTTACCCAAATTCCAGCGAGACAGGGATAAAAAATAAAGTGACTTTTTAGCTACCCGCTGTAGCGGTGCTTTTTTTTGAACTTGACCTTGAAAATATGCCCTTGGCTCCCGTAACTTTGAAAGGGTGGGGTGCCCTGAACTCATGAATTGCCGATGACTTTGTAGATAATGGTAAAATTTCAAAACGAGACAAGTGTGAGTCATACTTGCGCATGAAGGGTTCTGTACCTTTGTTTATTTATTAACTAGCTTCTGCCAGCGACTTCGTATGCAGATCCTGTTGCTTATGCCAGCGACAACGGGGTCGTCAAAATCAAAGATCTGAAACGTCTGATATCGAATTCTAAGAGCCGGGGGACTGGATTCAGTATTCACGCTCGATGGCTTATTAGCGTATTTCATGTATAACTTTGGTGTTTCTATACCGATTTCTATGATTCTTTTTTTATTGAATAGATAATAATGTTAACTTTTTAATATTAGGGATGAGTGAGAGTGTTATAAACGTAAGAGTAGACAAAAATAAACAGAAAGCTCCGAACTGCTAAGCTATCGGGAGTCACACGTGTTATTGTGAGTCAACCATAAAAGATAGATATATGCTGTCGTGGGATATTTTTTATATAATTTTAAGGAGAATATTTCCGTGATACATGATTTCTGTGTAGCTTTAACCATTAAGGCTGCAAACGCGACGGAAGCTTAAAAAATGGAGTAATTTCTCCCGTTTCCCCAACATTTCCCTTCACTGCTCTGCTCCTATTGATCGTAGCGTGATGAAAAGTATACTATAACCTACCTCCTGGGCAGGTTATGGTATGAAGAATGATTGTACCAAGTTTCGTTAAAATCCATCGCGTAGTTTTTGTTTCTATAAAGAACAGACAGACAGACAGACAGACAGACAGACAGACAAAAATTTTACTGTTTGCATTTTTAGCATCAGTATCGATCACTAATCACTCCCTGATAGTTATTTTGGAAATATATTTCATGTACAGAATTGACCTCTCTACAGATTTATTATAAGTATAGATTAAATGCTTTATGCACACAAAAGTACAGAGAGGGAATTAACATCTTAAACACTCCTGCGCGTCTCGCATCCATCGGCTTCCCGCAACCTTCACCAGGTCATCAGACCACCTTGTTGGAGGCCTTCCTACGTTGCGTCTTCCGGTACGCGGTCGCCACTCCAGAATCTTTCGGCCCCAAAGGCCATCTGTTCTGCGAGCAATGTGCCCTACCCATTGCTATTTTTTGCGCTATGTCGGCAACCTTAGTTCTCCTGCGGATGTCTTCATTTTTGATTCGATCACGCAAGGTAACCCCGAGCATAGCCCTTTCCATTGACAAACCATATACAGCATCACATTTGTTGAATGGAAGCCCCATTATTTATTTTAGTCCGTATTTAGTATTTTTTTGTAATAGCGGCATCAGAAATTTCAACTGTCTAGCTATCACGGTTCATGACACTGACAGACAGATGGACAGTAGAGTCTCCTTCATGTGTGTCCTTTCTTCACGAAACCCTAATAATCTGAAAGTCGTTAAGGCAGCTACATAAATTAAGATTCGGTGTTAAATTTTCAAGTCTGGTAAAGTAGTTATAACTTAGGATTATGGCATTCACTGTGTAAAAAGTTACGGCCTTACATTGTTATTAATTAAGGTAATAAAGTATTTTATGGCCTATTCCTTAAATTCTCGATGTCATTATTACCGTTTTAGTTTAACTCAATGAAGGTTGTGACATAAAGCGACTTGTCATGAAAAATTTTCAATTTCCGGCCTTTACTATGCAAAATATTATATAATCAGCCTTTTTAATGTTCTCACTGCTGGGACTCAGGCCTCCTCTCTAGAAGCGTGAATGAGCCATAATCAACCACGCTGGCCCAATGCGGGTGAATGTCACATGTTTTCGAATTTTTGGTTCTAGGACATGCCGATTTCCTCACGATGTTTTTCTTCACCGTTTTTAGAGCAGTGGTGATGAAATAAATTACACAAGGTAATGCACTTGGCTAGGTTCGAACTCGCGACCTAGAACTCGTAAACCTGTGTGTGGGGGCCGTTCCACTCGGCCATCACTGCTGTCAGAAAAGATGCTCTCGAGAGCAGATGAAGATTCGAATCTTCATCTCAAGAATGTTTTTTTTTTTTTTTTTTTTCTGTCGACGGGGAAAATCATCATTGACGAAACCCGCTCTTGGGTGGAGCGGGAGACAGTGTCAGAGTCTTACTGACTAAAAACCCCGCGCCGTTCCTTCTAGCCTTCATACCGGGGCTCTAGTTTACCCAGATGGGCCCCTCCTGTTGCTGACAACTCCTTGAGGCGCGTGGGAACAGTGCGCGCCGTCGACGCCTTGGCTCGGTCCGGACAGTTACCAGACGATCGGACAGCGAGCTACCCATGGCTCGCCGTCCGCGAGCCCGCGTCTACGGTGGCTGGAAATCGGGATCGGAATCCCGGCGGCGGCGGCGGGGGCGCCGTTGCCTGATGCGGTCTGCCTCCTCCTTTGCTAGCATTACTGCTTCGCAGAAGGAGGCGACCGCCTGCCACTCCTCCTCGCTCCGGACCATGGCCTGAACCAAGGCCCGGCGCGAGAGGTCTCCGCCGCCGATCGCCCCCACGAGGACACGGCGTTGCTCCGCCCAAGCAGGGCACACCTCAACTGTGTGCTCCACCGTGTCCTCCGGGCGTTCCGCACAGTGGCGGCACCCGGGCGTCTCTTCCGCTCGAATCCGATGCAGGAACCTCCCGAACTTGCCATGTCCGGTGAGGACCTGCGTCATGCGGAAGGTAAGGACGCCGTGAGGTCTTTCCAGCCACGCCTCAAAGAGGGGACTTACCGCCATAATTGTGGCGTGCCCATCATCTCAAGAATGTGCCATTATGATATTTTTTTCTGACTGACTGACTTCTTGACATTTCAAAAGTGCCTGTACATGGTTTATTTACACTAATATAATAAAGAGGTAAAGTTTGATTTTTGCTTTGAATCTTCATGAATTTATTACACAGAGAATCACGGAACAGTTCGAATATCTCCTATAAGCAACAATCAGCACCAAATACCAATACTTCTCGTTTCCACAATACAGGCCCTCCCCACAATCATCGGGCCTTTTGTTCTGAACGTCAATAAATGTGCGTGAGAATGATGTGTGGCCCTGTTTTCTGTTTACACCAGTTTAACGCGTATGGCAAGCGAAACGCGATCGTAAAGTTGTGCTCAGACGCTGATACGATCAAACTGAACGCTTTTGGTCTTGTGTTCAGGCTTTAGAGGCCCTTTATTTCTTGGTTTTGGTTAGAATAATTGTTTGGAGCCACTCCAGAACCTTTCGTCCCAATCGTCCATCTGTTTTGCGTGCAATGTCCTACCCATTACATGCCTGACCGACGCACACGTGGGCCTGATAGAGTCGCGTCACGTAGCGTGGATCTAATGCATCTCCAGAAGTCTAGTTGCCATATAAAATGTATGGAGACCGACGCGCCCATATGGGCATACGTAGCTCACGTGCGAACAATGTAACCTTTATAGGCTTAACTAATTCAATTGTTTAAGGTGGATCTGTGGTAGATAGAGGATGCAAACACTCAACTGCCCTTTGCACTTCATGACGCTAAGAACCTGAGATACCATCACCAAGAGACTAACTCAGCGGGAACTTCACAACCCTCATAATTGAGGAATACGACTCGAGGAGACGCTAGAGGAGATGTGCCTGCACAAACTGAGTTCAAATTCGTGAAGTGTCGTTCGTGCTCGGCTTCCTTAGTGTTAGTTCACACTACATGACTTTGGGCTTGCCTCATACTCTGCTTGTGCTGCTTGTGCTCGGCTCCTCTTTTGTAGACTCTTAGGCTTTATTGATTATGCGATTTTGATCACTATGGCCACGAAATAAGTATGGATTTTTGATACTAATTTAGTAGGATCTTCTCCATAATAGTTCATCGGCCTCCGTTTATGTATTTTGAAAGCAATTGAACATCTTCCGTAAGAATAATAACTGGTAAATAAAGCTGGTTCTGAGCTTGATTGCTTTGAGTAATGAAACAGTTGGTACGCACTGACTGATATAGAATTTTTGCCATAAACAATTTATTGAGAAAATTTTACGGGCTTTTAAATATTATGAGTTTGTTTTCCATATTGAAAACGTCAGAAAAACTCAACTCCAATATTGTTTCAAATATCCCAAACCCATTTACAATATTAAGTGTAAAATTGAAAACTATAAAAGTCAAGCATATCGATATAGCAACCAATTACGCGAGTATCATCAATCAATACGCGCATAAAACGCTCGTAAAACGCCCGACAATTGCCTTTTATTCTAAACATTACGTTTAAACTTGTTCAGGGTCGAGCTATACAGGGTGAGTCATTAATAGTCAGAGATAATAGTAATTATTTGTTCGCTGAACAACTTAATGTAACCTTGGGAAGTCTAGACTATATCTGCAAACTAATAATTATTATAGAGGTCAAAGTTTGTTTATAGGTGCGCACATTTATACATTATAAACAAACTTTCACCTTCGTACATGTGTGTGTGTGTTTGTATTTTATTTTTGTTATTTTTTCACGTTTAAACAGCAGAACGAATTTGAGGCGCATGGGTAGAAAATGCTCTGAAATAGGACATCGAATAATTTTATATATACATTATATATGCAGTATATGTGCCGTTTTTTATGATTTTTTGCTAAGTTCACGTTTGACCACTATCTCATCTGATAGAAAGCGACAATGTGGTGGACGATGGAGCATACTTGCCTAGAAGTAACCTATTCACTTTTGAATTAAAGATTCCCGGGTTGTAGTTATGGAAAATCATCATCTGCCTTTGTCCCGTTTTATTTGGGGTCGGCGCAACACGTTTTTTTCTTCCATTCTGTCTGAAAATTAATTTTATCCCTGGAAAATGTCCCCTTGGGAAAGTCTTCTATTTTCACATGATTAAAGACACTAGATACTTGTTAAAAATAATAACAATGTGGTGTTTGAAAGGAACCATGACGGAAAGTATTCTATGAATTTCTTAGCTCAAGAAGACTATACTCTGTTCAAAATAACATTAGACATTTATGAAAACCTTTTATTTCTGTCTGTTCAACCGATTTTGATTTCTATTACATTAGTGACATGAGAAATTAGTGGCTGCAGTAAATAGTTATTACTGTAACCACTTTTTGCTTTTAATACCATCCTTATGCCTACGAAATAGAAGTCAAAATCGTCTGAACAGACAGTAAAAAGATTGTTTTAAATGTATAATCTTAACGCAAATAGGGTATAGATGATTCATAAACATTCTTTGGGTCTCTCAACTAACAGCCACAGTGACCATGCTATACCTGTCATAGGAATTCCTAAACATTGTCTTTAGAACGTAGAACAAACGATCAAAGAGAAAAGAAGTTAGCACAAGATACGACTACGGAAATTGTAAAAGTTTGTCCATATATTGCAAGTTACGTTGTGACTTTGTAATGCCTAGCGTCTGTGCTAATGCGATATCTATTTGAACGAATCAGCATTGCCATCCAGCGTGGCAATGCTGCCAACGTTCTGGGCACATTTCCCATTGACATCGATGTGGACGAATTTTTGGACGCCCTAAAAGTTCCTTTTGTTTTTTACCTATTGTACATTTATTATTACTACATTTATTATGTTTGTATATAGACCTATTAGTTTATAATATTTAATAATTATGATGAATATATGTATGTTTATTAATTTATTATTAATTTATTTCTTTAAATGTTTGTCTTGTATATTTTTTTCTGTGATGTACAATAACGAATATTTGAATGTTAACGCATATAATGTTTAGATAACAGAATTACCTGTGCCTGAACATTTTTATAAGTTTTTCATCGATGCCTGCTTTCATGTTATCTGTTAACTCATTGAGAGCTTCTGGTTATCTAATTAGTCATATACTCATGACTAATTATATACAGAACCATTTTTATTTATTTATTATAACTTTATTGTACACCATTACACATACAAAAAGGAAACTATAACATATACCTACATACAATGGGCGGCCTTATCGCATTCCGTGATCTCTTCCGACAACTTGGAATGGACAGTAATTGCCTTGCTGTTTTATTTAAGGATCATTCTATGGCATTACAAAAAAATACCGGGCAAGTGGGAGTCAGATCACGCACTGAGGGCTCCGTACAAACTTACCTATGAAAACAGTTCAATTTCCGTATTGAGTCAATAAAAAAAAATTGAGTTACGAAGACTTATTACTTGCCGAATCGCAAAAAAAAAATACATATAACTTCAAAAAAAAACATTGACCTGAATATAGAATGTCCTTCTTTTTGAAGTCGGTTAAAAAGTAATTTTTTGTTTTTCAAGGAACAGTTCGATAGTCTTGGAAATCAGCTGATGGAAGTATCTTGTCTATTTAAAAAAAAAAACTTATTTTTAAAATAGTAGACTATCTCAAAGTGGAGTCTCTTGTGAAAAAGTCATTGTGTGTCCCGTGTTTATCCCTACTAATATTATAAATGCGAAATTTACTCTGTCTGTCTGTCTGTTAGCTTTCACGCAAAAACTACGGAACGGATTTAGATCAAATTTGGTAGGTAGGTTTTTTTTTTTTTTTTTTTGTCGACGGGGAAAATCATCTTTGACGAAACCCGCTCTTGGGTGGAGCGGGAGACAGTGTCAGACTCTTACTGACTAAAAACCCCGCGCCGTTCCTTCTAGCCTTCATACCGGGGCGCGAGCTCCCTTTCGGACAACCCTGTCCCCAGTAGGCTTCGACCCAGCTGGGCCCCTCCTGTTGCTGACAACTCCTTGAGGCGCGCGGGAACAGTGCGTGCCGTCGACGTCTTGGACTCGGTCCATTACCGGACGATCGGACAGCGAGCTACCCATGGCTCGCCGTCCGCGAGCCCGCGTCTACGGTGGCCGGAAATCGGGATCGGAATCCCGGCGACGGCGGCGAGGGCGCCGTTGCCTGATGCGGTCAGCCTCCTCCTTTGCTAGCATTACTGCTTCGCAGAAGGAGGCGACCGCCTGCCATTCCTCCTCGCTCCGGACCATGGCTTCGACCAGGGCCTGGCGCGAGAGGTCTCCGCCGCCGATCGCCCCCACGAGGGCACGGCGATGCTCCGCCCAGGCAGGGCACACCTCGACGGTGTGCTCCACCGTGTCCTCCGGGCGTTGCGCAAAGTGGCGACACCCGGGCGTCTCTTCCGCTTGAATCCGATGCAGGAACCTCCCGAACTTGCCATGTCCGGTGAGGACCTGCGTCATGCGGAAGGTAAGGACGCCGTGAGGTCTTTCCAGCCACGCCTCAAAGAGGGGACTTACCGAAATTTGGTAGGTAGGTTGAAGAGACACTGGAATAACACATAGGCTACCCATAATTCCACTGCTGAGCACGGGTCTCTGCCCGCGCAATATAAACTGTAGTCCACGCGGGCGAAGCCGCGGGCGGAAAGCTAGTTTATTATATTTTTGCTATAATATATGGGAGTAAGTAGATGAATGTACTAAGCAACATATTTCAGGCAAAGCATTTACCTAATATAAATCAACTTTACCTTCTAAAATATTGCCAATAAGTAGAAAATCATCCTGTAGTGCCAGTAAACTCAAAAAGTCACGAAGTAACAGGTCAAGCTTACAAAGCTGCGTTAATGTCATTGAAAATTAATTTATCTGACTCAAAGTTAGTTATAGCGCTATTTCAAAATAGTCTTACATAAATACTAAAATAATATTTGATAAATGTAGAACTAAAGTCAGCTTGTTCAAATGTTCATAACTCATTCAACTTGGTATCAATTTCAAGCATTTATAGCAGCTGAAATAACTCACTTGGAACTAGAACCGACTTTTAAAATAAAAGTTTGGACGCCTTTGTGCTACGTTTTACGTATAAACAGAAGGTAGATAAATACAGAAGGCTAGTTTGAAATTAATAATAATATATATTCCACAACTATCACACAACGCCGTCTAGTTCCAAGCCAGGCAGAGCTTGTGTTATGGGTACTGGACAACTGATAAACATACTCTTATATATTTCTAAATACATACATATTATACATAAATTACACCCAGACACAGAACAAATGATTATGCTCATCACACACACATTTGTCCTGAATGGGAATTGAACCCACGACCTCCAGCATAGCAGTCAGGGCCACTAACCACTAGACCAACAGGCCAGTCGAAATTGGCTCAAACATATTAAAAATTACATTGATATCTGACTTATTTTTTTTTAATCTTGAGATTTAAAATAATGATACACAGTAAATAAAAATCCAAAAAAAATAAAAAATTCGACGGAGTAAGTATTTTAAAATATAGTCAAATTAGGTGTCTTTAAGACTAGAGTGAATAGGCTCTTAATTCTTTAAACCCTAAGCGAATAAGCGTTCGCTCTCTTATTGTCTTTCTATTGTGTCTCTAATTAATTAACTAGAGTAAAATTAAGGTATTCAAACTACTACTACCTACTAACTAAACTAATAATTAAGGTATTATAAAATTTGATGAACTAAAGCGATTCATCACCAACAGTTACATCACTGCTTATTATCAGGTGGTGCGATCCCACCTACACGTCAAGCACCGGTTTTTATATCTTAAAAAAAAACGTGAAGCGAGTCTATGAGAGCGTGAACTTTAGCCCGTAGTATGAAATTGATCTTCTGAATTATCCATTTCATGCGACATGTGCATGATTTGGTCACGTTAGGCCATTTAGCCGGCTGGACGCTTTGAAGTCTTTGGCTATACTAGACAAAAACAAATCAAAGGGAATCGAGGACTTTTTTTTCATGTTTTTTTAGTGCACATATTTTTCTGAGCACTTTCAATTGAAATGAACCTTTCGATGTCGGTTTTTACGTTTTGTGTAGTTTTATTTTAGTTTCAGGGGTATTTGGACCCGTATATTACGCTGTTTGTAATTAGTTTTTAATGTATTTAGAATATTTTAGTTTATGTTGATGTTAGCAATTTGATATTATTTGTTTGCAACAATTGTTCCTCTGGATTTGTGTGTTCTTCTTTTCCATTCTTTTATTTTTCTGTTCGTTGTTGTATAAGTGTAATTATATATTTTATTTATTGTGTACCTGTATGTTATGTATTTATATGAAGAATTGTATTAATATATTATGTAACGGATAGTATTGCACCTACCACGATTTATTTGTCTCTGCATCACCCGAAGGTTGGCTGGTAGAGAATGCCTTAAGGCATTAAGTCCGCCTTTGTACTCTTTTGTGCATAAAGAATAAAATAAATAAATTAAGTGCAATGCTAGAAACGTTGTTAAATGGCAAATTTTGGAAGAATAAGTATTTTTTTCTTACTTTATTAGGTAGTAGCTTTGCTCGTGACCTATGTTACTCGGTGATAAAGTACCAAACATTTTAGTTGTGAAAGATTTTGTTTAAATCGGTTGTCTAGTTTTTGATTTTAATTATTACATAAACTAATCTTTCCTCTTTGAAATCATGAGTGTAAAAGTATAGACAAATATTTACATAGCACATAAAAGAACTCCTGTTTTGATACCAAACGAACATTATTATATACAGTTAATGTTATGTTGGTAGGCAGAGATATCTAATTGGGGACCACAGCGTTCTACCAGAAAATACCTTGAGAAAAACATATTTCGGTAAACTTTTTTGGGTCCGTCCGGTCCCCTCTGATTACGACGGAACGACGGCGTCAAATAATAAACACACGTCCAAACCTCACAAAGCGAACACTCCCGAAGTTATGCGACTAACGCGAAAGGGTTTCTACCATTCATCATCGCAAACAAACTGAAGTCAACTTCTCTACAACAATGTGCCAGTTTCCACAATCCCCTTTCGAAAAATATTTCACATTCGCCTTTGACCTACTTTGCACATGCGCGGCATATCTAAATTTTACATAAAGCCTCGAAAAATTTCCCTGTGACGCGGCGCATTGCGGCACAACCAGCAAATATTGTGACAACACCGCACCGCCGAGCATTCGAAATTGAGTGCGCACACAAGTTTCCATCGCACGAAAGTGCAAACTTGAACAATTTCAAACTTATCAACTACATGAAGATTCCTAAATAAACTTTGAGATTTTCAAGTCATTTTCCTACATATTTCACTTGTGAAATTGAAGCTGTCAGAGGATTTTAAGAGCTAGGTATATGAGATGGGTAACATTAGAGGAAATTGCATTTCACATGTGTGAATAGGCAGGGCAGTATTTCAGTGTAAAAAATGACAGGCAATGGACCTTTCCCGGTCAGTTTACTAGTTCAACGTACATTTTTCTGTCCGCAGACAGATTGCCACGAGTTGGAAAGCTTTGATAATTTATAGCTACGAGCACTACCACGCTTTCCGCCGTGTATTTTCTATCACTGTTTTTTTTCTGAACCTTTAGGAAATATGGTCTAAATTTCAGGCTAGCTTTACTTTTAAAATGTCTTTACACTTTCAATATTCTCTCCTTATATTTTACTTTTTGATATACTATACCCAATTTGTTAAAAAATTAAAATAAATATTTTACTACACACATGCCTACAGTAAAATGTATAAAATTATAAATTTTACAATTTAGAGAGAGAGAGAATAATTGGCAATAATCACCATGGTTACTCTTTAAAAAAAAATATTTGTTTTACATTGGCACTCATATTTACTATATGAACTTTAAGAGAGACTTTGACCCCTGAGTTTGTTTCGGTGTTTCTTCTCAGGGTAGTCAGATAAGAAACACCGTCCTCATCTCGTTTAAACTGACGAAAAAAAATTGAGGTAGAAAAGTGTTTTAAACCTACCTACAAAATAAATATAATTTGTCATTTAAACGTCAGAGTTGAATGCAAATCTATGGAGAAGAATCAGCAAAAAACTGTTCGATTAAAATTTTTGATAAATATATACAAATAGTATGACAGGACAAGGTAAACCACCCACCATAAGACCGAATTAGTACAAAGAACATCTAAGAGGTACATAAAACTTCATACTTACATAATTTTCCTCAAACAATATCCTTCCAAGACTTCATAGATAATTCAGCAAGTTAGAGTATACAGTAAAGCCTGTGGGTGACCCGCAATAAGTCTGAAAACAAACTTTACACTCTGTATTTAGTATTAGTATACCCGTATACTAAGACTACTCGGCGTCCCAAGTCAGGCACACTCGTAAAGTAGCTCAATCTACTGTAAAAAGAGTTATGTCCGCAATTTCCTCTACTCACTCACTATTCACTAAGTACCTACCTTGAAGGAAAACTTTGGTAGATACGACGTAGTATATAAATTCAGGAATGCTAAGGGATACTCGACTTTATAATTTAAGAAATTCTTTTATTATTTTCGTGAAGCGTTTAAGATACCTGAAAATTTAATACTAGCTTTTGCCCGCGGCTTCACCCGCGTAAATAATCCCAGGATAAAAAGTATCCTATGTGTTATTCTGGGATATGGTCTACTCGTGTACCAAGTTTCGTCAAGATCCGTTCTGTAGTTTTTGCGTGAAAGAGTAACAAACATCCATACATACAAACTTTCACATTTATAATATTAGTAGGATTAGCCGAGAAAGGACGTGTATTTTTTTATTATTGATAGGCTTGCGTTTGACCACCATCTCACCTGATGGCACATATATTTAATGAACATATATACATAGTATTTAATGAACACTACCACTGTTTCAGCGTCACAAATATCGTAATTCCAACAGAAGTTATTTCATTAGTGTATATTTGTTTGACGGGACTGACACGTAACCCACTTTTGTTAGCAGCAACATCTGTTCATAACAAAATAATTGCTAAACTTTTTAGGTCACCTTAGGACGTCCCCTACGTTTTACTGGCTGGTATTACCCGTTCACCTAGAGACAAAGTTGAAATATGACTAGTATGATAAACATAAAGTTTTTTTTTATTATTGATAGGCTTAGGCGTTTGACCACCATCTCACCTGATAGTAAGCCGTGATGTGGTCGACAATGGAACATGCTTGCCTAGAAGTAACCTATTCACTCTTGACTTAAAGACCCACACTTGAAGTGGATTTGTATAGTTTTATGAAGTGGGAAATCATCAAATGACTTCTCCCGCTTTAGGGCAGAGCGGGGGTGTCACAATTTTACTGACTCAAACCACTCCTATGTTACTTCTTTGCCTTGCGTTCCAAGATCCGGGTTATCCTTTCAGAGCCGCGAGAGAGCGTGTTTTTAATAGAGTTTTACTAACTAAAACTCTACTGTCTTCCTTCATTTACCCTTTGAGTTCTAGAGCCATAGTAACTCCTTCAAAAGACCCTTACAGTGTTTCTAAGCGACAGAAATAAACATAATATATTTTCCTAGACGTACGCTCTACAAATTTCTCAATTTCAACATAATCTCATTATAAAACTTAATCTTCTTAAATAAATCTATATTTCAAAAACCTCTTGAAAACAAAAATAATATTAGATGAAAATTGAGTTTACCAAAGTAGGTTCTTCAAAATAGACGCACCCTTGATTTCGACTCATCTTTAACATCAAAAGAAAGTTTTAAAATAAAATTACTATTCAACAAAATCTTTTGATGATAAAAAATACTCAATTTTCATACAATTTTACAAGGTTGAACTTCAATCCAGTTATTTGCGGCCCCCAGCCTAATTGTCTTTAGAGGATGGCAAATCATGAAACCAAACTTAATACGGGAGGTCCTAATTTTGGGCACGGTGGTAGAGAAACAAACAAACAGTCCAGTAAATTTAATTCCTTTTCATTATTAGTGTTTATTCAGGCTTCACTGCCTCTGCGGGCGGTTATGAAGGCTTCACTGGTTAAATAAAAGTGAACTCGAATTATGTGACTTAGTTGAACCAAGTTAGTTTGGCAGTGTGCCGGGGTTAAGTAGGTTTATGTTACTGATCATAATTGAATTTAATTGACTGGAAAGGTATGATTTTGGTGCATACGTCTGCAAAATGGACTGGCCTGTTGGCCTAGTGATTAGTGGCCCTGATTGCTATGCCGGAGGTCGTGGGTCCGATTCCCACCCAGGACAAATGTTTGTGTGATGAGCACAATCATTTGTTCTATGTCTAGGTGCAACTAATCTATACCAATCTATGTCTGTATTAAGAAATATATAGTATGTTTGAAGGTAAAGGTTGCGGGAATCCGATGGATGTGGGACCCATAGGATCGATCATTGTGGTGACACTTGGGAGAGGCCTATGTCCAACAGTGGACGTCTGTCGGCTGAAATGATGATGAGTATGTATATCAGTTGTCTAGTACTCATAACACAAGCTCTGCTTAGCTTGGGACTAGACGCCGTTGTGTGATAGTTGTGGATTATTATTATAATTCTATGAGTAAAATGGTTTCAAATCCTTGAAGACAAATCAGTTGTTTAGGCATTTTTTTAGATGAATTTTCGCATGACAGTGATTTGTGTGTCAGCAATAACTTACTGATTCTGAAAAATGAACAACATTTTTCATTTGTTTTGATACATAGTTTATTACAATATTTTATTAAGGTCATAAATTATAGTTAGTTCGTTTTGTATTTTTTCAGTAAACAAATGCAATACGTTTTTATTTAATATAACTGCGACTGGTAATTATGTCTGAAGGGTAAATTTCCTAGTTTTAAAATGGGTGAAGTATTTTATTAAAAAAAAAAAAATGATACCATTCATATTTATTTCTAATTTGTTTTAATATACTCATTACTTAAATCTCTCTCTACTGTTTATATATATAATGGATATGAATAAATAATAGTTTTCTTCGTAACAACGACCACTACTCTAGCTCGCCCTGCCTCTTGAGGGCGATCAGCGATCTCTCGCGCTGGACCTTGGTACGAAGCGAGGAGGTGAGCAATGGGTAGCTCGCTGTCCGACCGTCCGGTAACTGTCCGGACCGAGCCCAAGTCGTCGACGGCGCGCACTGTTCCCGCGCGCCTCAAGGAGCTGTCAGCAGCAGCGGGGGCCCAGCTGAGCCGAAGCCTACTGGAGCCAGGGTTATCTGAAAGGGAAGCTCGGTCCCGGTACGAAAGGCAAGAAGGAACAGGAGCGCGTTTTTTAGTCAGTAAAAGACACTATCTCCTGCTCTGCCCGAGAGCGGGGGATGTCATTAGATGATATTCCCACCGCGAAAAGAAAAACAAAACAAAAAAGGTGAAGAAATGTCTTAAAAACCATTTTGCAAAATAAATATAATTTATCATTAACATTTAGCAAGATCTAAGGAAAATCTTTGAATATAATATCATTTAATTATCCTTCTTTCTCAAGATAAAAAATTATACTTTTTGTCATCATCTTAAATATTAAATATACATCTAAGACGTGCCCTTTCATTCGGCTAATTTCTTAATGCGCGCCACGTGTACGTAAGATAATATAATATCTACATACTACTTATTATTTATTCAACAGTTACTCAGTGTATGTCAACGATATTTTTAATAATAAAACATATCATTTGCATAAAACATAGTATCAAAGATGCATAAACATAGTATATAAACGCACTGGTAGATACCACATGTTTTGCTTCATAGATATAAGCGTGCTTTTAGATACAACCACTCTCATCGTTCGATTTTAAGAACTACTAAAAACTCCCTGAAACTGTAAAAACTATTAGTAGACAGCCATTGGTGTAATTTAACTTTGCACATTCTTTTATATTATACTAGCTTTTGCCCGCACGGCTTCGCTCCCGCTCTTCCCTACTCTACCCTACTCTACCCTACTCTACCCTACTTTACCCTACTCTACCCTACTCTACCCTACTCTACCCTACTCTGCCCTACTCTGCCCTACTATACTCTACCCTACTCTACCCTACCCTACTCTACCCTACACTACTCTACACTAGTCTACACTACTCTACTCTACATTACTCTACTTTACCCTACTCTACCCTACTCTATCCTACCAAACTGCACATAAACCATCTACTAAATAGTCCGAACAAAGCCTAAAAATTTGGTTTGGATAGGTGAGCCCGTTCTTGAGTTATAAAATAACAACGAAAAGTGGCATTGATTTTTATATATATAGACTTTAAATTTCTCTGGTACCTTATTGTACGAGTATATCCGGACACACATACACATTACCATGCTTTAATAAATACGACTATGTAGACAATCTTGGAGTCGGTTTTTTTTTCGGTGGATAAAATCATCCAGATGATATTCCCCGTCTTTGGGCGGAGCGGGACTCTTAATGAATAAAAAAACCCACCCCGTTCCTTCGTTGCTTTTCATATCGTAGCCGAGCGTGCCTTTCGGAACTAGACCCTTGGCCCCAGTAGGCTTTGAACCTGCTGGGCCCCAACGGTTACTGACAACTTCTTGTGGCGCGCGGGAACAGTGCGCGCCGTCGACGACTTGGGCTCGGTCCGGACGGTTACCAGACGGTCGGACAGCAAGCTACACATTGCTCGCTGCTCGCAAGCCGCAAGGTAAATTAGTTTGTATGACAAAACCTGGTGGTCGGTGCATTAGGTATTTTTGTGTAGTACATCTTTATTGATCGGCGACTCAGTTGTCACGTTATTTCTAGCCATTTCACCTGTCGCAAATCCTTCCATCGACCACAACAACACATAACATAATTACTAGCCTCATTATGTTTCTACTGCTTGACTCCGACCTCCTCTTTGATTTTGAATCGTTTATTGCACATATCCTCTATATGTGCAATAAACGATTATGCGGGTCAAATGCGGGCAGATGGATGTCACAGCCGTCTATATAGCGCTGTCTTTTTTGACGTCGCATTTTTGCTTGTTATGCCTGCAGTGAGTACCGTCATCATCGTTCTATCAGCCGTATCACAATCACTAACTTCTTTTTCTTTCCATCCATCTTAAACAATCCATCTATCTTCGTCTTCCATAATTTTATATATCTGTGTGTCTTTGGTCTTAAATTCGACGACTAGAACAGACCAAAATTTTCTTAGTAGTTTCATTATGAACTTATCATTAATTCAAGATAAGTTTTGAATCAATCAACAACTTTCTGCTAGTTGCTTGGCCTGAGTGAAAGTCAAAAATTTTCCCCAGAGGACAAACTCCCAAAACATATCCTATATTCCAGAATATTGTCTATTAGTGTGCTGAGTTTCATCCAAATCTAATTGAGCTTGAAGAATTAGCAAATGTTTATGTATGTTGCCTTGGTACAGGCCACGGTCCGGAGCGAGAAGGAGTGGCAGGCGGTTGCCTCCTTCTGCGAAGCATTAATGCTAGCAAATGAGGAGGCCGACCGCATCAGGCAACGTCAGCGCTCACAACGCTTCAGCCTGTGCTGTTACCCGTCTTGCTATCACTAACTTCTTTAAACTGAATTAAGCCCCTGGCAGTGATAATACAATTGATGACATTAGGCTCATTCACTATCACAAAGTAGGAATCAAATAGTTAATCTGGAAAAATGAGATCCAATACGACACATACTCATAACTACACCCGCGTCTAATACAGACATAACGTAATTTTTTGTAAACATTACATCAACAAGATTCCATCACTAGCTTAAAATCAAAACAATGATGCTCAAAACCGATCACAGTTATTATTTACCGACGCACCGTGTTTAGGCTTGCGGTTACCAGTCAGTTAGTAAAATTAACGGTAGCGGAAGTTTCCGCTCATATTTAACGTTGTGTGGTACCCTTGCAAATAATAGGCCGGGTTGGAGCTTCCGATATTTAGCTTGCAACGATATTCCCAATATGTCAGTTTACCTTCGTAATTTAGTTTTGGAAGCATCATTAATTAAATCTCGAAATACTATCGTGGTGTGCTTTAATTATGCGACTATTTCTGTGTCTCGTTATAGTGTTACAGTGACCTGTAGAATGTTTGCTTGTTATTTTGTTACAATTTGTGTTTATTTTTCTTGATATTGTTTTGTTGTTCAATTAATATTGGATAAACAATCTGTTGAAAGGTTTTTTTTCTATTTCGTGTTCATATTTAATTTTGTTGGTGAGTATTATTTTGTTTGTTGGAATCTTACATAATTTTCCTTTAGCTGTGAGATTGTTTAATAGTAACTGTGATCTTGGCATCATCAAAATAATGTGATTAATACAGGAAATATTTTTTTAAATACATACATATTATAATATCACTATCTATTATTATTTGTTTATCTAGTATTCATAGCACAAGGTCTTTTTAGTTTGGGACTAGATGCTTTATGTGGTAGTTGTTGAAATATTATTATGATTAATCAGAAAAAGCCCATGTAAAACTCGATTAGAGAGAAATATACCACTTCGCAACATCATTGTATTTCGGAGAAAACCATATTGAAATCTGAACAAGGCAACCTTAACATACACCTACGCTTGTATAAATAAGACTTTGTTTATTAGATTTGAATTGTTTGACATGAAAGTTCTGACACAAATTAGAAATAGCAGAAATTAAATAAATTACAAATCTCAAGAGTATGCTTACGAGTTTCCGGAATGAATAAAAATAACATTAATACTTCGTGTCATTATACAACTTCAAAATTACTGTTCTGTTAGAATTAATTAAATTGAGCAGGTTTTTTTCAAGAAATCAAATAATTTGATTCTTGAAAAATTACATATTATAAAAATAGAAAATTAATTGTAAAAAGAAAATCTTCTAGAGAGAAGGCCTGAGTCCCAGAAGTGGGAACATTAAAAAGGCTGATGATGATGATGATACGTGTAAAGAAATATAGAAGACTGATTACAATCAGTACTAGATAGCGTTTGCTAACATAGATTATCCGAACCAAGGTGAACTAACAGATGAGGACCCTGTGGTAACAGCTCACGCTGGGCCTTGGTTCAGGCCTTGGTCCGGGGCGAGAAGGTGTGGGAGGCGGTCGTCTCTTTCTGCGAAGCAGTTACTAGCAAAGGAGGAGGCCGACCGCATCAGGCAACGGCGCTCTTGCCGCCACCGCCGGGATTCCGATCTCGATTTCCAGCCACCGTAGACGCGGGCTCGCGGCTAGCTCGCTGTCTGACCGTCCGGACCAAGCCCAAAACGTTACAGCGCGCACTGTTCCCGCGTGCCTCAAGAAGTTGTCAGCAACAAGAGGGGTCCAGCTGGGTCGAAGCCTACTGGGGCCAGGGATATCCGAAAGGAACTCGAGCCCTGGTATGAAGGCTCGAAGGAAAGGGGTGGGTTTTTAGTCAGTATGAGTCTGACACTACCTCTCGCTCCATCCAAGCGCGGGGGTTGTCATTCAATGATTTTTGCCCACGGAAATAAAAAAATAGTTCATAACAGCTCCAACTTCCGAGTTGTAAGTCGTGGTTTCAAATCCAGCGAGGCGCATTACATTGTGTGATTTATTTCATTATCACTGCTCTCAAAACAGTGAAGGAAAACATCGTGAAGAAACCAGCATGTCCTAGAGCCAAAAATTTGAAGCCTTGTGATATCCGCCAATCCGCAATGGACCTTGATCGCTTCTAGGATATGTCAGCAAACCGTAGAGGAGCCAAGCAGGGCCTAAACTTACTAAGACTATGGTTGGTTTTGCGAATAAGAAACCCAGGGCAACCCAACTGGCAAAGAAGGAACGCAAGAAGCAAGGAAGGAACAACAGGCAAAGAAGTGTTTTAGTCAGTAAAAGTCTTCCACGTAGATTCTTGATGCATAAATAGCTTCATTTAAATATACATAGTACATAATTAAAAAATAACGATGAAAAACAAAAAAAAAAAAATGTACCTATAATAATTAATTAATTAATTCCATGAATTGTTACTTAGTCTTCGTCCTCTCTCCTAACTTTGCTGTGCCCGACAGGGTCCATATTGATCTTGACAATGTTTATACCACCTATATGTACCATGGAATGCAATAAAGTATTGAGTATTGAGTATTGAGTATTGATTTGTAGCCATATTTCAGATTCAAAAATTCCAAGTCTATAAGTTAAACTTTTTAGATTGATTGCAATTTCTTGACGTGCTCAAGTGCATCAACATCACTTTATTTCACGAAAATGGTTTATTGCATAAACCTGTTTATCGTGCAAAGCTTTTGGCAGCGAGCCAATTCGCATGCAAAGTTGCTATCTTCAATTATTCTTTATAAGATCTTACTTCCTCGTTGGATTTTAAGTGATGGCTACACTTATGTCGGTAGCTTAGGTTAAAACAGATTAACTGTAATGGCCTCTTTATTTTTGTTAGGAAGGTTAACAATAACAGTCATCATCATCATTTCAGCTGACAGACGTCCACTGTTCGACATAGGCCTCCCCCAAGCGTCGCCACAACGATCGATCCTGTGCGTCCCGCGTCCGTCAGATTCCCGCAAACTTCACCAGGTCATCGGTCCACCTAGTAGGAGGCTTTCCAACGCAGCGTCTTCCAGTATTCGGTCATCAACCCAGAACCTTTCAGCCCCAACGGCCATCTGTTCTGCGAGCAATCTGCCCTGCCCATTGCCACTTAAGTTTGGCGAATGGCGAAAACCAATAACAGTGATGATGGGAAATATGTCAGTGTTTCTACGGTCTGAACTAAGAGTTCGTAGTTTGTACTGCACTCATCGAGGAATTGCTACAGTTTGCCTGCAGCGGTCTTACAGTCCGATTATAATTTAGGTGTCTTCAAAGTTAGAGTGAATAATCAGGCTTTTTATAAACTAGTGCACCTTACCATCAACGTTTGCTTCACTGCTTACCATCAGGCGGGATTGCAGTCAAGGACTGGTTATCCATTCTTAGAAAAAAAACACATTGTGGTCTTTTCGCATCGCACCTACGCGCAGGACCATTTTACCGAATAAAAATATTATTCTCGGATTAAGCACATTTTTATACTAACATTAAATACTGATATTTTAAAATAATGGATATAATGTCTCCGAGGTGTTGACAATATTACGAACTCCAATAAAAAGTTTCTATAATTGAGGGAGGAGGCAAAACTTTGAATATTATTTTTTATCACCGACCCTACCTTGGCTTGAAGCAATTTTCGAAGACAACGGTGCCGTGCCCCCGTTTTATACTTCTTCAATAAAATTACAGATAGCCAAGAGAATTATTTGTTTGCAAACTTTGTTATCAATGTGATTGTGATATAAAGGTAGTAAGAGTTCAATACCAGTTGGTTACTTTTTTTTAGGTGGGATAATCATCTAATGACATCCTCCGCTCTTGAGTGGAGCAGGACATAGTCTCAGACTTTTAATTACTAAAAACCCACTCCTGTTCCCTCTTTACCCTTGTTGCAGGGCCTCGGGGATCTCTTTTGCATCACCCATGACCTCAGTAGGCTTCAACCCTGCTGGGCCCCTACGGTTGCTGACAACTTCTTGAGGTGCGCGTCGCCGACATGAGCTCAGTCCGGAAGGTTGTCGGACGGTCGGACGGTGAGCTACCCATTGCTCATCGTCCGCACGCCTTACTTAGTAGTAGTACTAGCATTACTGTTTCCCAGGAGAGGCGACGCCTGCCACTCTTCCTCGCTACGGACCAGTTAGTTATTGGATTTTGATAATGAGTCACCTGTCGCCACAACGACCGGTCCTGTCTGTCTCGTATCCACCGAATTGCTCCAGTCGTTGAAAGCCTTTCGAACTTGCGTCTTCTTGTATGCAGTTGCTATTACAGAACCTTTTCGCCCCATCAACTATCTGCTCTGCGAGCAATGTACCTAGCTTGTTTCTTTAATTCTTTATTGTACACCATAACAACTTATAAAATAAGTGGATAACAAAGTTCATGTACATAGGCGATTATTTATTATTATTATAATTAGCCCATATTGTCCCACTGCTGGGCAAAGGCCTTTCTCCAGTCTTTCCGACGATCACGGTTCCTCGTTTTCTCATTCCAATTCTTAAGGAAGCCATCCAGGTCGTCCCGCCATCTCTTTCGTATTTTCCAGCTTACTGCCACTTAAGTGTAGCAAAAGGTTGTTGTGTTGAAGAGCAAGCTTTGTTCTCCTGAAGATATTTTCTCACAATTCTTTCGATTTCTTTTCACTAAAGAATCCAGTTTTAATTTATTCAAACGCTATAGTTTAGATTTATAGTACCTTCCCAATTACAGTGATACAAACTATACCAACCCACCTACAAATTCCAATGAATTATAATACATGGCCATTTATCAACTGGAATGTAAAGACATTCAGAAAGGGGACGATTAAGTGGAGGTTCCTCATTTTCTCGGCAACCCTTCATTCGTTTTGACAAATGAGGTGTTATTCGATCCGTCTTCGCCTTAACCTACTTGCTGTAGAATATAGCATTTAATATTTTCTGTGAATGATATCTCAGAAGGTTATTAGTGTTTTTAAACAGGTCTTTATAATTTATTGTTTTTCTTAATAAGAGAAAATGTAAATAAAAGTTTAATAATTACTTATTATGCAAGGCAAGCTTCTCTTGCAGAAGTTATGGTAATTTAAGACCGAGTTTTTTTAAATACGTAGAATTCTAATGTTGAATTTCAATGTATTGACTTAGTTAATGAAATTAAATATGATTAAGTACAAATTAAAGCCCTAAAAGGCTCCTCTCGACAGACGTGACGAAACAATGCGACTACGATGCGACAATCCTTTTCAGAGAAATTGTTTTTTTTTTTTTTTTGATATTACTCGTAAAGTCAATTTTTTTGGAATATGGTCGTTGCAGCATTGACGTATTGTTGTGTTGTAGATGTGAGTAAAAAAAAACTTTATTTTTATTTTAAGATTCACATGTTTTATTTACGGTTGGGAAAATCATCCAATGACAACCCCCGCTCTTGGGCGGAGCGGGAAATAGTGTCCGATTCTTACTGACTAAAAACCGGAAGGAACGGGATGTTCCTTCGTGCCTTCATACCGGGGCTCGAGCTACCTTTTGGGCTAACCTTGACATCAGTAGGCTTCGACCCAGCTGGGTCCCTGCTGCTGCTGACAGCTCCTTGAGGCGCGCGGGAACAGTGCGCGCCGTCGACGACTTGGGCTCGACCCGGACAGTTACCGGACGATCGGACAGCGAGTTAAAGATTTATATGGTTTGTGCATTTAGCCAGTGTCAAGTTAAAGAAAGACTGTGATGTTCAAATCAAACATGTACATGATGTAACATATTCTAATGTTTTTGCAGCATTTGGCAGCAAATTTATCGAGACTGACTTCTCGGCAAGCAGAGGTAGTCCATACTACAATAAAATTCCTCAACTCCATTTTATCGAGATGTAGTCGCAACCGGGAAATTATGTGAAAATATGTAAACAGGCTCGTTTCCATATTTTCACATAATTGCTCGGTTGCGTAGACACTTGAGATACAAAACTACATAGATTTTACATCACAATATCCACGACAAATCAATTTGCGAATAATTAACACAGCCACTGAACTTCAGTAGAAAAAGTTTCACCAAATAACGTACTTTATTTTTATCACGTTTCTTTTCTATATGGTAATAATACTAACGTGATGTAATTCTTGAAAATAATGCGGCGTAATTCAAAATCTTGATATGAAGTATAAGCACGTTTCAACATACCTACCACGAGAAAAGGAGGCATTACCCCAACTTGATAAAGACAGGACACAACAATAAAATCCAAATATTTTTAAAGATTTTAACTATTTATCCTAAATCTTTAATGCAAATATACATTTAACGTTAACTTTTCTTAGGCATTAAAGTCTTCCATATTGCGGTCATTTAAAAATGTATCTAGATTAGCAACACTTCTGTGTTAAATGGCATTGCTAAATATTTGGTTAAAAATCAAGAGTCTATCAAATAAACGTGATTTTTTTACTTTAATCCCATGGCGTTTCGACCCCAAACGGCTCAAAACTATAATCGATTTAAATATATAAAATGAGAAACTGACTGACAAATAAACACACAGTCGAAACTACGGTGACTAGGAACGTGTTTTGCACCAAGTAAGGAAACTTTATGACGTAAGCGAGCACTAAGAAGTTAGTTTTTCAAAATTTGCCGAATTTACTGGCAGAAGAGTTACCACTAAAGGTATTTGCAACGTGTGTGGATCTCACACCAGGTCCCTTTTGTCTCTAAGACCAAGTTACAGGTATTAGAAAACAGAGACTCTACCAAAGTATTCCTGCTTTAGATACAGTGATAACAGAAAAATGCTGCAACCGACATTCCCAATCGGTAAAATGTAAAACCGATAACACATCTGCATATCCCGAAGAAAAGGAGGTGTGATATCGATACATTCACTACACGTAAAGTGCCCTAGAAAGAAAACCGGATGATCCAAAGCACTGTTCCGGCTTTAAAAAGGGTCGAGAGATTTTCCTCCGTACACTTCAGATCAAATCCGGTCGTGGAAAAAATCGAGAAAATCCGACCGACGAAGATTTCGAACTATCGGAACGGGCCTTGCCGAGTCTAGGCGGGGCTTATAGTAATAGATTTACGTGTTGTTTTTTTTTTTTGGGAGTCTGACGTTTCTCCTATAGAATATTCTAGATTTTCGTCTAGGTTTCAGAACTCTTTGTGAATTTGCTCATTTATTAAACAATTGCCTGTATGTGCCAAAGCGTATAGCAAGCTAACAATCTATTGGAAAGACAACACAGTGTTCTTACTTTCCACATGACGCAGGTCCTCACCGAACATGGTCAGGTCGAGAGATGTCAGTAAAAGTCTAACACTATCTTCCGCTCCGCCCAAGGGCGGCAGATGTCATTTAGATGATTTTCTGACCTTAAAAAGCTAAAAATCTATAAAATAAAATAAATATGTTCAAAAATAGAGTAGGTATAGTTTTTTATTTTGTTATAATAACCAGTTAAGAAAATTAAAAAAAAAACAGTAAAAATAGAGAAGTGTAATTTTAAGACTAAAAACATCGTAGGTCATTTTAAAAAATGGAGGTTGATTTAAATACTAATCTTCTTTTTTTACTTAAAGACTGAAAGTATTCATAGTTCATAAAATACCTCTGGCACTCAACTTTAAAAAAATACTATTGAGGATTAGGACGTAAAATATAATCTAATGTTAATACTGTATTCTAATTTTGTAATTTTGTTTTTTTTTTTTTATTGGTACCAAATATAAAAAGTAATACACCTACACTATAAGATCTGCTGAACAATTAATTTTAAGGATAAGAATTCCTGGCTGGAATCTGTGTTCCCTGGTAGCTACGACTTCGGGGTTTTTAAGTCAAGAGTGAATAAGTTATTTCTAAGCAAGCGTGCTCCATCGTTGACCACACCGTCGCTTTATCTTCAGATAAGAAATACATAAGCATACTACCTTCAGTAAGTAGTTTCGCACACGTTGAAATAGAACATTATCCCAAGGGAACACACTTCCGGAAAAAATAAGTATCCTCTGTCCTCTTCCAGGCCATGGTTTACCTGTGTGATAAATTTCATCTGAATCTGTTCAGTCCTTTAAATGTAACGGAGTTTTTTTTTTCTGTCGACGGTGAAAATCATTATTGACGAAACCCGCTCTTGGGTGGAGCGGGAGACAGTGTCAGAGTCTTACTGACTAAAAACCCCGCGCCGTTCCTTCTAGCCTTCATACCGGGGCTCTAGTTTCCTTTCGGATAACCCCGACCCCGGTAGGCTTCGACCCAGATGGGCCCCTCCTGTTGCTGACAACTCCTTGAGGCGCGCGGGAACAGTGCGCGCCGTCGACGCCTCGGCTCGGTCCGGACAGTTACCGGACGATCGGACAGCGAGCTACCCATGGCTCGCTGTCCACGAGCCCGCGTCTACGGTGGCTGGAAATCGGGGCAGGAACCCCGGCGGCGGCGGCGGTGAGGCCGCCTGGAGCGGTCGGCCTCCTTTGCTAGCATTACTGCTTCGCAGAAGGAGGCGACCGCCTGCCACTCCTCCTCGCTATGGACCATGGCCTGAACCAAGGCCCGGCGCGAGAGGTCTCCGCCGCCGATCGCCCCCGCGAGGGCACGGCGTTGATGCGCCCAAGCAGGGCACACCTCAACTGTGTGCTCCACCGTGTCCTCGCCTCGTGACGCCCGGGTGCCACCACTGTGCGGAACGCCCGACAGTGGTGGCACCCGGGCGTCTCTTCCGCTCGAATCCGATGCAGGAACTTCCCGAACTTGCCATGTCCGGTGAGGACCTGCATCATGCGGAAGGTAAGGACGCCGTGAGATCTTTCCAGCCACGCCTCAAAGAGGGGACTTACCGCAATGTAACGGAGTGACTCGCACACATACATAAATATAAAACAGCTAAGAACGGATTTTACGAAACTCTTCTATTAAAGGCGGTAAAACGGTGGTCCAAAATTTGTATGGATAAACTTATTTTCACGCGGGTGAAGCAGCAGGCAGACGCTAGTCTTCATAATATTACTGTGACAATTCACAAATTAATTGCTGTTTGTTTTAAAACGAGCTCAACATCAACCTCATTTTAAAACGCGCCCCAAAACATCACAAATCATTCTAATTAATTACACACAAATACCAATTCGAACCACATAGATAAATAAAACAAGAGCCCTTTCACACAAACGTTCCACATTCGCGCGACAAATACGATCAATACTAGCTCACTCAAATTCGCAATCACATGCTTTATTTGAGCACAACTCGTGCATTGTACGAAGTCTATTGGAGTCCACTGATATAAACTGTCTAGTGCTTGAATCAATACGGGTAGCTAAACTGCTGTGCGATTTAGCACCGGTTAGCTTCGGTGCGGACCACAAAGCGGTAACATCTAGTCTGGGTAGGTACTATTAATTTGGAGTGATTTACATTTGAAGCAACTGTAGTGCTTCGGTGGAGTGGAAGGAAGGCTTTTGTGAGGAATTTTGAAGATATTGGAGGCTGGATAACTGATAGGTAGTGTTTTGGTTTTTTCTGCCTCTAAATCTACATTGCTTTCTAAGTTACTAAGTCAGCCACCATTAACGATCGTCCGAATGAAACCATCTTAGCTACTAGTTATCTTCTATGTAAGCCTCTTTCTGGGTGGTTATAAAAACTAATCACGAAGGCTAAGGTAGGAGCTTCACTCGACCGCTCCCGCCTCAACCTTTCAAACTAACCTGTGTTGAAGTACCCTACAATACCGAGCTAGCTTCGCTCGCTCTTGGACTATGGATATTCAGTTGGCGTTTTAAAAAAAAGACGAATTATTTTATTAGAGAATGTGGTATGTAATTTTACTGGTGCTTAGTTTATGATAAGAAATTTGATCACGTGGCCAAAAAAGAAATATGTGGTTTGACTTATAATACTTTTCCTTTTTAATATGATATTTTTTTTTTTAATTCAAATAATGTTTACAAAAAATGAACGTAAAGAGAACAGTAACAAGGTTTTTCATACAGTTCAGTGCCTAAAAATATACTAAAACTAAAATATTATTAAAAGTGCGAATAATCGTGGTTCGGATATGCAAAGTTTCTTAGTGGACCACCCGAACTAGGTTAATTTAAACCTGTGTTTCAGGCCATCAAATAATAGATTATATTATATATCAACTATTTTGTCAAATAACAGATTATATTAGATATCAACTATTTGATATAGCTGGACATCTCACCCATACGCACAAAACGTTTAAGAAATACATTCATTGTGCGTACAGCTAAGGAGTGGAATTCCCTGCCGGAGTCTATTCTTCCTGGTAGCTAAAACCTTACAATATTTTAGTCAATAATGAATAGGTTACTTCTAGGCAAGCATGTTCTATCATTGCTTACTATCAGATAAGCAGTAGGAAGGTAGTGGTCAAGCGCGAAGTTCACTTGACTGAAAAACTTTCACCCGAAGAATTGTTCGAGACGGTTCACTCGAAAGAATGTTCACTCGACTGCGTGCTTCACTTTTTTTATTTCTTTTTCACATGGTTAAGCTGGAATGACATAGAATTGAACATTTTACGTGCTCTTTTTTTTCAATTATTTCAACGGTTGACTTCGTCCTTTTTTTTCGGTTGCCAAAATCATCCAATGATAACTGGAATTAGTCGTCTGCAACAGGACTTGAAATGAACTGGGCAACGTTCTACTTGTATTCAAGTTGTATTTTTTTTTATATGGATTATGAGTGAATGACGAAAGCGAAAATCAAACATTATTGGCCCAATTCTCGATTATTCAAATGATTTAATTGCATTCCATTTTTAAATATTTCAATTCGAGTGAAAGATGCTGAATAAAAGAAGCATTGATTGCTTGAAGTACGTTCTCTCGAATGGTTGTTTTGTTAGGTTGTAGTAAGTAGGTTTTGTAAATTGTATGCCTTGCATAATAATATCGAAAGTATTGTTCTTATAAGCTATTTTATATCGAACTACGAATCATCACCCTATATATCAAATTTACAAAAAGAAAAAGTAACAAAGTATCGTAATAAAAAACAAAATGAAGGTCAAACACTGAAAGCTACACGTTCCAAACTCGGTTAATAAATCGTCGATATAATTACACGAATGAATTTCACAGCCAGCAATACCAACCCACAAGCATATTCCGTGGAACTTTACACGAATATTATAATTAATTACTACGCATATAACACTAAAACACGAGCCATGTTTCGTATTCCTGCTAACGACTTCAGGTGACACGGTGCGTAATAAGTTCATAATTTGATAATAAAATTTACGCCACTTCTCTCGCACCACAGAACTCGGGTGCCAATTATGCAAAGTTCCACTCAAGAACTTCTAGCTTTGTGACTAACTGTCACGATTTGCGCATTTGCTAAGCGTGAAATTAATGCCGCAGTCATTCAATTATATTGTATTTAATTAAATTAAATTGAAAGTAAACAAAGATGAACTATTCAATTTAGTTGAGTCGCATCCTCAAATAGATTGGTTGGTATAAAATTACCATACGAGTAAAGTGTTTTGACGTAAGCTTCTCGTTTGAGTGTAGACGTATTTCTGTGCCATGATAGTGCGAAAACGTGTTAGAGTAGATAGAGGGGGTAGATAAGTAATACATTGGCTGGGAACGTGACTGCCTTGCGACCCAAAGAGGGGATCGGGTAAAACAATACTGCAGAAACTAACATTTTGATTTTCGATTGATATTTGTTGCAAATTTATTATGTGCCAGTATTTGTCATCGTCATTATTCATTAATACAGTCAAAATACATTCACTGTTGGACACAAGTCTTCACACACACTTGTGTGCCTTTACAGTCTTGTGTGTCTTATATCAATCGGATTCCTGCAACCCCTACCAGACCACGTTGACGTACGGTTGCATAACGTATGTCATCTATACCGCGAATGTTAACCGCACTCAACGCTCTCTTTAGAACCAGTCCTAGACTAGATCTATTCGCTGATAAATGGAAGGACATACCGACTGAATGTCTGGTGATTTGCGAGAAGACTGAGTGAGAGGTTTAGTTATATTATCTCTGTTATATTTTTAATGTCTTTTACATCATTTTTAACCGAGTTCGAAAAGGAGGTTCTATGTTCGGCTGAATGTATGTGTTTTTTTTTTTGTATGTATGTTCACCGATATTTCGGTCAATTGTGGACCGATTTGGAATTTTTTTTTTTTTGATTGAAAGGTTATGCTTCCAAATTGGTCGCATAGAAATATTGTTATGATCTGATCATGAACTTCGAAGATATGGAACAGAACTCCTCATAGAATCATAGCAGAATTGTCGTAACAAGTAAAATTGCTTTGTTTATACGTATAGTCGATGACTGACTCAAAGAAAAGGGGGAGGGTGTAAATTCATGTAATATAACCGTATTTGGGATTATAAGAATCGTTATGAGATGCACTCTGGCTATAAGGTAATTTATGTTTAGCTGAAAGGTAGGTACTTTTTAGTGGTGCTACCATAACTAAAAAGTGAAAAATAAAAAACTTTTTACAAAAAAAAATTAAACCGACTTCAAAAAGTACAAAATAACTTTAATTTCGGAAGTCGGTGTTAAATAACGAAGAGACAAGATTAGGTATCTATTATAGAAACACCGACTTCCGAAATTAAAGTTATTTTGTACTTTTTGAAGTCGGTTAAATTTTTTTTGTAAAAAGTTTTTTTTACTTAATAATCTGTATAATCGGCATTTTGTCGTTCTTATAGAATAAATAAATAAATCGGTCCAAAATATAAGAGAGCATCGCTAGCTGTGTGTTCCAGTGCGCGGTCGCCACTCTAGAACCTTTCGGCTCCAATGGCCATCTGTTCTGAGAGCAACCCAGTCAGTTCACAAAAAATAATTTACAAATTATTTGACAAACAACGATTGGTAAAAACATGATATAGCATTTCATTACTATGCAACAATAAGTTTTCCAAATAATTCACTTTATAAACCAATCAGCACATAAACTTTGAATACCCTTTTATTGATTTTAACTCATAAAACAACGTTTGGAATATTAAAAAAAAGAGATGAATTTTAGTTGATTACCCGGAACCGAACTAGTTTCACTCATCTTTTTCGGATTCCGCAGTAGATGCTTATTTTTTTTATTGTTGATAGGTTCACGCTTGACTGCCATCTCACCTGATAGAAAGCGACGATGCGGTCGACGATTGAACGCGCTTACCTAGAAGAAACCTATTCACTCTCGACTTAAAGATTCCCGGGTTGTAGCTATCAGGAAACACAGACTCCGGCAAGGATTTCTACTCCTTACCGTTTTTTGTACAAAGTACATCATGGACAGCCATTTTATGATTTTTTGGTAACCCGTCATTCAATTCTACTTCTCAGTTTCCAAAATATTAATCACAGGAACAATTAATGAACTCTAAGTAAACTTTCACAATGTAATACGTCTAATTATCCTACAATTTGACAAGTACTTGACATTGATGGTCGCTGAGATCAGATTGCGACCGATTATAAGCGGGTTTAAATACAGAATTTGGCCTTCACATTTAACAATACATAATTTATAATCGATGCGAAAAAAATCGTAAAAACAAAATTTCACCGCAATTAAAATAGAAAACACAATAATCATAGTCACTTAAAAAAAAGACAAGACAAAGACAAAGAAAAAAAAAACCTCCATTTAAAATATGTATTTTATATATCTTTATAAAAATAGTACAGGATGTATAAGAAAGATTATGATAAGATAGAACCATGGCCTGTACCAAAGCTTGGCGTTAGAGATCGTTGCCGACGATCACCTCCACGAGGACACGGTGGTGCTCTGCCCAAGTGGGGCATACTTCAAATGTTTGCTTCACCGTGTCTTCCGGGCGGTCCACAAAATGGTGACACCAGGGCGTGACTTTCGGACGAATCCGCTACAAACACCTTCCGAACAGACCATGTCCGGTAAGGATCTGCGTCATGTGGAAGGTGAGGACGCCGTGAGATTTTTCCAGTCATGCCTCAAAGAGGGGACTTACCGCTATAATTATGGCCTAATAAATATAGTCCATGTTACTCAAGATGAATGTAGCTTTCCAATGGTAAAAGAATTTTTGAAATCGACATAGTAGTTTTTGAGTTTATTCATTAAAACATACACACAAAAATTAAATCGACTTCAAAAAGCACAAAATAACTTTAATTTCGGAAGTCGGTGTTTCTATGATAGATACCTAATCTTGTCTCTTCGTTATTTAACCCCGACTTCCGAAATTAAAGTTATTTTGTGCTTTTTGAAGTCGGTTTAATTTTTTTTTGTAAAAAGTTTTTTTATTTTTCACTTTTTTGTTATGGTACCACCACTAAAAAGTACCTACCCTTCAGCTAAACATAAATTACCTTATAGCCAGAGTGCATCTCATAACGATTCTTATAATCCCAAATACGGTAAATATTACATGAATTTACCCCCTCCTCTTTCCCCTCCCCCTTTTCTTTCAGTCAGTCATCGACTACACGTATAAACAAAGCAATTTTACTTGTTACGACAATTCTGCTATGATTCTATGAGGAGTTCTGTTCCATATCTTCGAAGTTCATGATCAGATCATAACAATATTTCTATGGGACCAATTTGGAAGCATAATCTTTCAATCAAAAAAAAAAAATTTGAAATCGGTCCACAATTGACCGAAATATCGGTGAAAATACGTAAAAAAAAAAAACATACATTCAGCCGAACATAGAACCTCCTCCTTTTCGAAGTCGGTTAAAAATACATATTTTCTCTCTTTATAATATTAAAATATAGATTAGTATCAGCGAAATCAGGCTTGTTGTGGGACCAACACAACACTAATTAGCCAATAATCAATTAATTGTGGACATGAGATTGATGTTTGTCTTTGACGTGTACGTGCTGTGTTCTATGCTCATCATTGTTCATAGTGTTTGGATACCTGTGTAGATAGAATACACTGTGCTCTGTTTTTTATACAAGGAAGTTTGTTATCCCTACTATATAATATTATAAATGCGAAAGTAACTCTGTCTGTCTGTCTGTTACGCTTTCACGCAAAAACTACTGAACGGATTTAGATCAAATTTGGTAGGTAGGTAGGTAGAAGAGACACTGGCATAACACATAGGCTACCTATAATTCCACTGCTGAGCACGGGTCTCTGCCCGCGCGATATAAACTGTAGTCCACGCGGGCGAAGCCGCGAAATTTAACAATTTGTATGGTGCGGCAGATATTTTTTTCGTAATTTTTTTTTTTTTGTGGAAGATTGTTCACTTTCGTCTACTAAGCAAGCCCTTAAAGTTTGCTCCGCAAACCTCCTTGTATAAAAAACAGAGATATATTGTACTAGCTTTCCGCCCGCGGCTTCGCCCGCGTGGACTACAGTTTATATCGCGCGGGCAGAGACCCGTGCTCAGTGGAATTATAGGTAGCCTATGTGTTATTCCAGTGTCTTTTTTACCTACCTACCAAATTTGATCTAAATCCGTTCAGTAGTTTTTGCGTGAAAGCGTAACAGACAGACAGACAGACCGAATACTTTCGCATTTATAATATTAGTAGGGATATATTTTTTTACAAGAAATAGCCGTGGAATTTCTTGCTAGTTCTTCTCTTTTCTTTTTGACGTGTTCATGATGTGTTCCATGCTAATCATTGTACATAGCGTTTGGTTATCTATACGGAGATATACAATATATTATGGTCTTATTATACACTCATCTTTTCTTTTTTAAGTAACCGGGTAGTTTCTCACTCCCGTGGTCCTAGCGAACACCGACTCTAGTAAAATTTTGCTTACATCTCTTTGAGGCACGCGTACGACACTATGCGCCATCGAAGTCTCAGTCTTGATACTTACCGGACGGCAGGTTTGCGAGCTACGGTGCAAAGCGAAAAATTAATAATATTTTAAAAAGAACTCAAAATCGCGCTTTGTGCCGAGCACTCCACGTTTTTTTTTCACAATAATATTAAATTTTTTTGTTCGTTATTATTACTTTCTACTTATATTGAGAATTCATTTTAAACCTTTTAGTTTGATACTCTCAATGAAGGCGTGTATTTGAGTTTTTTTTTTTTTAACCCTTCAGATACCGTCAATTAGAGACACAATAGTAAGACAATAGATGCGCGGCCACCGGGTGTCGCTTGGGGATTCATGAATTAACTATATTTATTTTTCACTTTTTAGTGAATAGCCACCGAATGTGATAAAAGTATTAAGGCGATAAATAAATAAAAAATCGGATTATTGCATTGTCATGCGTTTTTGATGAGTGTGCAAAGTTTGAAGAAAATCTGAGCGCTGAAAGTTAAGCAAAATCGAGCTCAAAGGCAGTGATTACAAGCGAACAAGCAAACATATAGGTGAAGCGTGTTAAAAAAGCTGCGATTTTCCTGTAATATTACAGTAACTTACTTTTTATTACTAATTTCGTCGATCAATTATTTTAGTTATAATTTTTACCGGAATGTGAGCAGTGGTGGCCGAGTGGTAATGGCACCGACTTACGAGTTGTAGGTCGCAGGAACCCAGCCAGGCGCATTACTTTGTGTAATTTATTTCATCACCACTGCTCTCAAAACGGTGAAGGAAAACATCGTGAGGAAACCGGCATGTCCTTGAACCAAAAATTCGAAGACATGTGACATCCACCAACACGCACTGGGCCCGCGTGGTGGATTACGGTCCATTCCCTCTCTTAGAGAGGAGGTCTGAGACCCAGAAGTGGGAACATTAAAAAGGCTGATGATGATGATGTTTACCGGACGCAATTACCAAACTAAACATTAAAGCAGTACTCATCGTCTAAACATTCTACCACTAATGCTAAATTCTGAATAATATTGCCAAAGTATACCAGGTACTTTCCCTTTGCACCGTTCAGTGGGCTCCAGTATAATTCTGCAACTATTTTGGTTGCAGCTTTACAAATGGTAAGAGATTCCTATCATATAGCTTAGTTCTACTGCAGAAATCAATTAAGTTTCTATCAATTAATTTTTACTTTATTATCTACATTGTGCTCACATAATAGAAGCAACAAGGAATGTGTAACCAAACATTATATGTAACACATAATATAAAAGAGTGTCCATCTAGTTTCTTGCACGTTCTTCTCCATAGAGATCTACGCTTTGGAACGTGCAATTTAGCTTCACTTTTCTTGGACTGACCGACATTTAACTATTCAAAAGTACCTGCAAATGGTCTAATTGAAATAAATGCTTTGATTTTGAAACAAGATGAAGTACTGAGTCGCAAACACACGACTGGTGAAGAGAATAGGCATAGGGTGGTCTTTTTAAAAAATCGCCAAACTAAAGTGGCAGCGGGCAGGGCACATTGCTTGCAGAACAGATGGTCTATGGGGACGAAAGGGTCCGGAATGGCGACCACGCACCGGAAGACACAGCGTTCGAAGGCCTCCCACAAGTTGGACCGATGACCCAATGAGGATCACGGGCATCCAAAGTATGTGAGACGCACAGGACCGGTCATTAGGTCTATGTTCAACAGCGGACATGTTCCAACTGAAATGATGATGATAATACATTTTCTGGATGTGATTTTAAGCTAAAAGAGTTTCACAACACATTTTTTCGATGTTATTTTTCTTGGGGAAAAAGAAACATTATTAATTTTACTGTATAGCAGTAATATCCTTTTGAATTTAAAACGAGCTATCATCACAAAGTAAAGTAAAAGGATGAAAATTGAAAATGTCCACGCGGTTCGCTTTCGTTCCCAAAAATAATGAGCACTGCCCTTCGCACCGGAGATGACAAGTCCATCACTCGACTCCGTCATTACTATCGGTTTGAATATCATGAATTTTGTGTATTATTTTTTTAGGGTTCCCTACTTCAAAAGAAAAAATTGGAACCCTCACTTTTTTGTCCGTCTATCTGTCAAAAGACCCTTTATCTTGGGAACGCGTGGAGGTGTCGAATTAAAATTAAAAACTCAGGATGGCGGTTCCTTGATTCTGTCAAAAAATCAAACATAAAATTAACAAAAAAACGGTCGTTTATGGCGCAAAAAACGTATATTTCGACACTCTCAAGGCAATCAAAATTCATAGGGTATTTTATAGCACAGGAATTGGAATAAATCTGAAAAAAATATTTTACATCACAAAAAAAAATATTTGGAAAAATCTTCGAGACTCCTCCGAGAGTATTTGAACTATTTACATAGTTAAGGTTGTACGGAACCCTCAGTCAGCGATTCCGACTCACACTTACTCAGGTCTTTTTACCTGAAATGGGATACTTTTCTGTTTGTTCTGTTGCCGTAGTATCGTCAAGGTCAAGTTTGTGTTTGTGAAAATGTTTTGAATGAAGGAACGAAAAAATTTTGCTCTTCTCAATTGTAAAATAAAAATAGAATAGTAGTCAGTGGTAATAAAACCAGTAGGATAAGCCGGGCTAGTTTTCAATTGAAACTGTGTAAGTATTACGCTAGACTAGCAAAGTGCAATATTTTGGGTCTTTCTTTATTCTTTACTGTACATACATTATCATTTCAGCAGAAAAACGTCCACTGTTGAATATAGGCTCCCAAGTTCCATCCTCAATGTCCCAACCTCAATGAACGGTCCTGTGCGTCTTGCATCCATTACCAGGTCATCGGTCTACCTTGTAGGAGGCCTTCCAATGCTGCGTCTTCCGGTACGCAGAATACAACTCATACATATTACATACACAATACATTGTACATACAACGTTATTAAAATAAAATAAAACAGCAGCTGATGTGTGCTAATGAAACAGGCTAACCGAGGATCGGGTTTTCTTACAGCAAACCTTATTGTAAATGATATTTTACATGAAAATGTATAAAAAAACCAAAGCCTGCCTTCTCATCATCACCATTTCAGCCGAAAAACATCCACTGCTGGACATAGGCCTCCCCCAAACGTTGCCACAACGATCGATCCTGTGCGTCTCCCATGCACCGCATTCCCGCGACTCTCACCAGGTCGTCGATCCACCTTGTGGGAGACCTGCCAACGCTATGTCTTCCGGTGCGTTATCACCACTCCAGAACCTTTCAGCCCCATCTACCATCCGTTCTACGAGCAACGTGCCCTGCCCACTGCCACTTTAGTTTGGCGATTCTTTGGGCTATGTCGGCACCCTTGGCTCTCCTGCGGATATCTTCATTTCTGATGCGATCACGCAAGGGAACTCCGAGCGTAGCCCTTTCTTATGCTATTTGGATTACTGTTAGCCTTCTGATGAGACCCATTGTAAGCGTCCATGTTTCAGTGCCATATGTCATCCCTACACACTTTCCCCACTGCCTGACTTCTATATTATTATTTTTAACACCGTCATCCACATTTCGTCACCACTGTATCGTGGGTGCGTTCACTACCATATAAAGTCACATACACAAGTAACCTAAAGACACGGAACACTTACCTGTATATTAAGTAAATAGTCGCTCTTGCCCAGTTTTTGAACCTTGCAAGCGATACTGGACTTTTAGGGATGTAGATAAAGTTTAAAATTATTTCAATCTGAAAGTGATCGACACGTTGCCGCCAGCCATTTAAAAATGAATCGGTCCTAACGTTTTTAGGAGATAACAATAGGAAGTAGATATTCAGGATTCGATTAAATATACGACTTAATACAACTGTGTCTATTTATTTATTCATTTATTTATGTACACACCAACACTTAAAAATTAAATGCACAAATGCAATAGAAGAGTACAAAGGTACTGTTTATTTCAAATGAATTTTTTTCGAACATACCTGTGACAGGAGAGGTACAGAAGTAAATCTACATACAAAGCACGCTCGAGCAACACACACATAGACACTGCTAAAGGACACAATATCTCGGTAGCGTCTCGGCCCACTCGTCGAACAATTTCGGCTCAAACGCTCATTAGTGTGCGTCCACCGAACGTAGATATAAAAAGTGAAGTACATACATGAGATGGTCTTCTGCGCTTATCTATTATGTGGTTGAACTGACTGTTATTTACCAGTAGATACTTATTAAAATTACTGACGTATCAAAAAGTGGTACACAGCTGTGTGTAACAATCATTTTCACACAGAATTATTGAGAATTTCAACGTTTCGATCTCGAAATGTAAACTGTATAGTTGCGTATTTAACTCCAATATGTTGAAATATTATGCTTAATTAAACCTCTCTGTAAAAAACTTTTTATGCTTTTAAAATTCTAGTAATATTTTACAACCTATTACGATTTTTTATCGTACACTATATTATATTTACCATTAAAGCTTTGAAGCTTTGCTTTACCTTTATGTTTTACAAACGTGTTTGCAATCGTATTTTTAATTTTTATAGTAATATTTACATTTATCTTGATCTTGATAGCACTGTGAATACGTATTTTTAAAGAAAAAGAATTAAAGCGAGCAGGAAGCACAGTAAAAGCTTTTAACCAGGAACTCTTTTATGTTCAATGAATTTCCACTTCAAGATTTTTAAACTGTGGGTTAATGACTGCAATTGAAATGCACGGAATAATTTGTTACGATCAATATCGTTACAAATTTTTCCTTGTTTTTGCAATTATCTTAATTTATTTTTTGCAATAACACTCAAAGGAGAACGCCCATTCAATGCCTGAAAAAGACGAAAAATAGTACTAGACTCGCGTAGTTCTAATAGTCCGAAATTATATGTATAACGGAGGATCGATATCAGTGGGTCGCGACATCGGAAATAACACTCACAAAAACCTTTGATAACACCTTTAATTACTCGTAACACACACTCAGTACAAAATAATCAAGGATGCCTGAGATATGGCTTGATTAAGAATTTAGGAACGCGGGAAGTTCAGCGTGGAGCAACCAACGTCTGCTCGGACCGACGGAACGACTCAAAGTGCCCTCCAAATCAACCGTCACCCGACACGTGGACCTACCCCCATTCCGGTTAGCCAATTTACCTGTCAACGTCAGTACCTGTCAATGTCGAATAATCGATTATACCTCCGGATCGACATTTGACTCGACTATTCGCTCAGTGTTGCTATTACTCCACGCTAACCATCCCCAAGTTAATACTTGACGTTCCCAAACGTAAGCTGTTCAATCTAACTACATAGTTCCTCCAGTGAAAGATAGGTGGCGCTGATGCAGACCGACTGATATGCGCCAACGCTTCGACATGTATATATAAATAAATAATAAAATAAATTAAATTTTATTCAAGTATAAAGTAAGTAAAATTATGATTTACATTAACCCTTCAGATACCGTCAATTAGAGACACAATAGTAAGACAATAGATGCGCGGCCACCGGTGGTCGCTTGGGGATTCATGAATTAAGTGCAACCGAGATAAAAAGTAATTCTAACTGTAATATAAACCTGCCTGAACTAGGTTAGTAAAAAACCAGTGTTTCAGGCGATAAATTCTCATCAAACATTTAAAAAAGAAGAAAACAATAATACCATTAGAAAATAAATTAAAAAGACGACAATATTTATAATGACAAAAAAGTAACTACCTATTTGAATAAATTATTTTAAAACTAGATTATGTACGATATATTTAGGTTAAACAAATTAACGAATATATAATACAGCCGATAAACTAGATACTATATTAATTAGGTAATGATAGAGATTTGTATTATAGTAATTATATACAAACTTTATTTTACAATTTCTAATAGTTTTTCCGTGTCTGCATAATTATGTTTTGTCAAAAATTCCTGTACTAGTAGAAGTAAATTACACCTGTCGTAACTTAATTCATGAATCCCCAAGCGACCACCGGTGGCCGCGCATCTATTGTCTTACTATTGTGTTTCTAATTGACGGTATCTGAAGGGTTAAGCCATAAATCTGCAGTACTCTGTTTAACTGGTTATATAAATAAGGTCCCAGAAATATATAAAATCGATTAATAAAAGCATGTTTAGTCCGAGAGTTAGCACAAACCAGATCTTTTCTTCTTCTATCTGAGGGTATGGGATTAAAATAAAGTTCAGTGTGTTTTAACAAAACTACATTAAAAAAAAAAAAAATTGGCGTACTGTTAGCACCTTACATGCCATGTAAAGCTGGTGTGTTGGAAACCGAAATGGACGAAAAGTAGCAACTTTTAAAACTGCTCTTTGCGCACGTTCTAAGTGCAGTAAAATTGTTTTAGCGGCGCCATTCAGCTGAATAGGAAATGTCAAATTATTGTAGTAACTACCGAACTAAATAAAATTAGTGCACAGTTATCATTAGTAAAAACCATGATCATATCGTAATGACTAACAGTAAATGTACTGTACGGAAAAAGAAACACATAATTTCTATAAGTTTTTAATTAAATAAAAACCCCATATATTTAAACAATCATATCAGCTATTTTATCTTTTGTAGATAAGAATAAACAAACTGACATGTATCCCATGTCTGTTGGAGGGTGGGGACCGTGGTGGGGACAATGTCCATACAAAATTAGGCACCCTCCTTTGAAATGAGCTCTAATCTGCAATGAACTAACTCAAAATTCCTTTCAACAGTTACGACACTCGAGTGCCCGGTCCAACATCGCACTGGGTGGACGATGCCTATCTCGGACGAGCTCTCTGGCACAGCACGCCAACAGCTGGTCTCCGGATGGTGGAGATCAAGTCAAGAGACCGCGCGATCTACAGGTGTCGGGTCGACTTCCATGTGTCACCGACCAGAAATTATAAGATCGCGTTGGATGTTATAGGTGAGTAAAAAAATCGTCATATTATTTTTGATGTCCGGACGTGAAGAATGGTACCTACCATCCCATCACTGTCCATGCGTGTCGTACGAGGCGGCTAAGGGACATTTTGAGACAGTGCGTACTATAAAACACCAAAGGTCACCACATGGTGGTGCGTAAACCACCAACAAAAGCATTCCAAAGGAGAGTTGGTGTCAGGCTGGCGGCCGACTATAAAACAGTTGCAAATCCCCTAGCAACATGTTAGGAATTAATAGAATACGCGATATGGTTAGGGCATACCTCACAGGCGACACGCAGGGGCAGCACCAGGCTCCTGAGGGAAATGGACCAGGGTTGATGCACCAACCCGGGTGGGGGCAACGTAAGAATCTAGCCCGGGAAAAAGAAAAGGGAGTTAGTGATAGTTTCACGGGTGACAGGACAGAATGGAAGAAATAAATGTGTTGCTTCGACCCAAAGTTAATGACGCCAATACATGCGTAGCCTCCCCGTTGGATGCAGTGGACACAACCAAGTACATTTTGTTACAAAGCAAGCCTAATACATGTGCGTAGACTCACCGTGCGTATCTGTGGGCCCGTGCCGTTGTACTAGCTTCTGCCAGTGCCTTCACTTGAGTGGAAGTATAAAATTTTCCCAAGAGAAAATACTGCCGGGTGCTTTGGCCTCTTTTATGACCTTCCGTATGCCAAATTTTATCCAAATCAATTAAGTCACTTAGGTATGAAAGAGCTACAAACACATACTCATCCATACATTGTTGTTGTTTTATTAAATAGAAATGTAATAATATAGGTATGACGATATAAATTGAAATATTAATGTAAATAGTATGTGTATTAGAAGTACTAACCTGCTTCTGTTTTGTGTTTACTCTCCGAGGGGACGCCAAAGTTGTCACTCGAACGGTGGTTGCTGAAAACCAGCACCGTAGATGGCTGGATTTGCCCAGCGTCACGGTATATGCTGAGCAACGGCCTATTCTTGCTTAGATGCGACGCACAACTTAGATTCTTAGATTGTTTTGGTATAATTATTATGTTTTTTTTATATATTTTTGGTAATTTATTGGTTAAATTTGGTTTATAATGTTTGTCTCTGTTGAGGTTGGCTGGTGTCAAAACCACAGATTATAGTGGTCAAAACAACTTAGTAATTTTTTTTTTGTCTATTGTTATAAGGCGTAGTACACACATGGCCTGACAGGGTTGTTTCTGTATTTTTATGATGTTCTGTGCGTATGTTTGGGCGGAATAAACGTGTTTTCTTTCTTCTTTCTTCATGCAAACTTTTAACTTTATTATGATGTGATGCGATGTAATAATAATAATAAGAGCTTCCACCTCTCTCTTGCCTTTACTGGCTGGCTTGAGTGGAGAGTCGCAAGAGCAAACATGCTCGGGAGAAGGATGCATAATCCAGTAAGGTGCTGGTAGGGATCTTGACCGTACTTCCGGGATTGTCCTGATAGCCGTGGTATGCCTCTCCACTCCTCAAGCGCCTCAGGATATGTTGCCCTCTTGTTGCTACGTCACATCGTGCTAGCGGCCGTTTTGGGGGCCCATTTATTGAGTGTGCAAGTCACCCCCTACCTTTTATCGATTGATATTAATGAGATTGTTTAGGCAGGGGCCATAGTCCTAACATAGTTCCATGTTACCAGTCCACTTATGACTCCAAAAACCATAGCCCTATTATTTTGTTTTCCATATTATGTCGCAATAGTTTTTCAAACCGGGGGTTGTCCTTGGATGCACTAGCATAGCGCGTACAGGGATAATCACCGGTTGATACCACGTTTCATTAAACGTACAAAAAAGGCCTCTTCGAGTTGGTTTCGGCCCCTCGTACGCCTCCCAAAGGTCCAGGACCTCAGGGTCCTGAGATATATAAACGTATAAAAAATAATAATAATAATAATAATATATTTTTATTACGGACAACATAGCCCACACAACAAATCACAACAAAAACAATACTGAATGTTAGTAACAATTATTAACTTATAAACTATGTTAGTAAGTATACGCCACTACAGATAATGTGCTTTTAATGAGATGCCGCACTATGGGGCTCTCATCATGTCTATCAGCAATCACTTTCAGGAGGCTGTTACTACTGCCACGCAATCTGGCGAGAAGAGACGCATTCTTTTTGCGTATGACAGCTGAGAAACTGTCAACTCTGGCTTGAGCAAACATCTCCGAAGCACTGCAATAACGCCCTGAAAGCGTTGTTATATTGGACTCGGAGCGCACTGGCAGCCCGTTGCGTACAGTTGATCCATAAGGCGCTCGAGTACAAGGATGTACAGAATGCTTTAAATAGCGTAATGTGATGCGATGTAATGTGATGTGATGCGATGTTATGTGATGTGATGCGATGTGATGCGATGTTATGTTAAGATTTGATGTTTTATATTTATCAGATGTCATAAAGCCATAAAAGACCTCTCAATGAAATTAGTACCTATGTAGTAAACTTCAGTTCAAAGAGCAAAAAAAAACACGCCAGCTTGTTCATGGTCAATAGGTGTGTACTGTGTATTTACGATCCCAAACAGTGACGGTAATACTAGGGTTCACGAGGTCAATATCTCAATTTATGATAATAAAATAGCTTACTAGTCAAACTTTGCCTGGGCAATAGAGTGACAAACAAAACTTTTTTTTAATTATTGTAATTGGCTAGCTGTCGTCCATGATTGTTTTTCTTTTTAGTCAGTTTTTTTTTAACCCTTCAGATACCGTCAATTAGAGACACAATAGTAAGACAATAGATGCGCGGCCACCAGGTGTCGCTTGGGGATTCATGAATTAATAGTCTGTAAGTCTTCCAACTTGTAGTAAATAAATAAATTATATAAACTAGTAGGTAATTGACTCCGACTTGAGAAGACTGGCAGCATGCATCGCCACATTGCATGGAAATACTAATTCTTTAGGCAAAAAACGAGTCACACAAAATGTCCGATCAGTTTGTTAGAAAAACCATTGAAAAATAACGTTCTCTCGGGCCTCAAGACCTAAGCTTTTCAACCTCAGATGGCTTAAAACTAGAATAGCCGATAAAGTTGTAGCATTTGGGCCGATTAAAGTCCAAGCAGCCGTAGGGGCAACGCCAGATGTCAAGTTTTTTTTTCTTAATGATATAAACAAGTGCTTGACTGCAATCACACCTGATGGTAAGCAGTGATGCAATCGTTGGTGAAGCGCACTAGTTTAAGAACCTATTCACTCTAACCTTGATATCTTAGCTTCAAAACTCAGCCTTTTATAATTTGTACATCACTTCAAAAACGTTGTACCTATTTTTGAACATCCTCTTTATAACATTTCTATTCAATAATTTCATATAGTAGTTTGTTATTAGATTTTGTTGACCTTTAGAAATAATCAATTTTATAAATTTTACCTACTCTTTCTGACAAGATGACCCGATATGATAGTCTATTTTTGGGTTCCAAATGACTAAAATGTTAATAACGGAATGCTTTGTAATAGAATTTGATTTCATTAATGGACATAACTTTTAAGGTTTTACGATGTGTCTTAATGATATATATTACCGTACTTATTTTTGAATGAAGTACACATTTGTTTTTAGGAACTGCTCACATTGAGACATTTTGATACCTAAGTAATTTAAATTTCGAGCTCTGATAAAATATGACTAGACAAAAGACTTATACAACATTTATTGTTTTTCAAAGATACCAACCCAATTAATGCATTTCCGCATTCGTTAAAACCACTGTACAAATTAGTTGGACCAGTATTTTTTGGCGACCGCTTCAATGGCTTAATAGAACGCGTTCACCGCCCATTCAGAACTCGTAAAACGTCTGCTTCTAAGTTTATCTTTAAAATTTGGAAACATATAGAAGTCGCAGGGTGCGAAGTCTGGGCTGTAAAGGCGGATGCGTCATCTGTTCCACAGGTTACCGTCTGGACCGAGCCCGAATCGTCGACGGCGCATAGTGTACGCGCACCTCAGTTACAACTTTTTATTATTTTATTTTTTGACATTGCGAGCATGGCAGTTGAGAGTTTGACATGCTCACTCAAATGTCTCGCTGTTGGTGGCGCGTGTTATTGGGTCATTCGGTTCCCTTCAAAATGGTTGAGCTGAGTGGGGCCGATGAACGCGTCATGCTCGTGAACGGGTGCCGTCAGATGAGACTGGTCATCTCTTAGCTGCCAGTGGCTTAATTCAGTTTTTATCTTTTAATATTTTTTTATTATTATCTACATTGTGCTCACATAATAGAAGCAACCAGAAATATGTAACCAAACACTATATGTAACACATATGATTTAAAAGAGTGTCCATGGAGTTTCTTGCACGTTCTTCTCCATAGAGATCTACTCTTTGGAACGTGCAATTTAGCTTCACTTGTTTATTTGACTGACCGACATTTTGACAATTCAAAAGTGCCTGTAATTGGTCTATTTGAAATAAACGATTTTGATTTGATTTGATTTGATTTGACAAGGAGATGTCAGCAAAACCGTAGAGGCTCAGCAAGATCGAAGGCTACGCTTTGTTCGGACTATTTAGTAGATGGTTTATGTGAAGTTTGGTAGGGTAGAGTAGGGTATAGTAGGGTAGAGTATGGTATAGTAGGGTAGAGTAGGGTATAGTAGAGTAGAGTAGGGAAGAGCGAGAGCGAAGCCGTGCGGGCAAAAGCTAGTTCATTATATTCTTTATTGTACACCACATAAACAAAAAAATACAGGACAAACACACACACAGGGTGATCTCTTACAGACAACCTATGGATGGACTGAAAAAAAGGAGAAAGATTTAGGACTGTCAGTGTACAACATCAAAAAACCATACAAATAAGAAATAACAACACGAATACATACATACATCACATAAAAAAAAATAAGGGTTTAGTCAGTAACGGTCTGAGACGCACTCGCGGGAGAATTCATTTAATGATTTTCCATCTAAAAAAGGGCTTGACATACATGTGTGCCACATATGATTAATTTAGTAACAGTCATTGTTGTCCACCCTCCATTTTCCAACTAACCCACGGGAACAATTTAAAATGTATTATTAAAGTACGGAAACACTTCCGCCTTTATTGTTGAAGCTTCTCACAAATTTATGTCGTATGAAGACCATGTTGGCGTAAGTCTAGCTTACAATAGAAGCCAGGAACACGTCATAATTTTGTTAACGCTGCGTCATTCTTGCCTGAAGGTCGCATGTCAGACTTTGAACACTGAATTCGCAAATTAACACTGAGTTAGCTCGGGCAATTAGATTAATTAAAACTAACATGCCTGAAATGTCAGAGGCGCTTATAGTTTTTATGTCATATTTACATCATATTTTTGTAGGGGCAAGTCGGTAACCTACATATTTGTATTAGGTGGCTCTGTGGTTTATTAAGTTATCCAATGACTTCTTCAGCTGTAGGGTGGAGCGGGAAGGCGTGCCTAATTTTTACTGACTAAAATCATACTTATGTCCCTTCTTTTTACTTTACTTTTCAGAAGCCCAGATTTCCTTTTCGGAAATCAAACGGCCCCAATAGGCTTCAGCCCTGCTGGGCCCCTACGGTTTTGCTATCATTACTTTGAGGCTCGTGGTAGAGTAAGACTGTACTGACTATAACTAACTACTTCCCAAAATCGTGGAATAAAAAAAGTACCGTACTGAAATTTTTCCGAAAATCTTTTAAGCAAAGGAGTTACACCTGTTTAAGAGCTTACTTTTAAACGCATTTTTTTTTGTTTTCACTGTATTTTTTTTTAATATTATTTTTAGTCTTGCGATTGACAACTATCTCATATCTCACTAAATAGAAAGCGACGATGTGGTCAACGGTAAGGCACACATGCCTAGACGTAGCCTATTCACTCTTGACTCAAAGAATATCGTATCCACGTGTTTTCTATCTTTCTTTTTTCTTTATCCTAGTATCAAAGATAATCTCCTGCTCAAACAGATTAAAACAAACCATAACACTTTCCAGAAAAATACATAGCGGAAATCATACATAACTATCTTAATGAAAATATAATCCCATCAAATAACCGTTTTCCTCAACCAAGCAATTTAGTTTTCCCAAGAAAAATATGTCTTTACGTTCGCGTTAGTAAAACCTATTCATTCCGCCACAGCACATAGAAGCCCCTATTTGGAAGTATTCTGGAAGAAAGAAGAATCTAATTAAGTAGGACATGTCCGAGAAGCTCTTAGCTTATGTAAACATGAGAGCTTCGTGAAAATAGCTCAGTATTTTCTGGTATTAAGAGAGGAAATATACGTATTTTTACAAAGAATTACTACGTTTTATAGAGAAAACGTTTGAAATGAACGGCGGACTTGACCTTGGGTAAACGAATTGGATTTCAAGGTTTGTGTAGTAGGTAAGGAGACTAAATTGTTCCGTGTTTTATGTTGCTAGGTTTTTGGGAACCAAATTGACGTATAACATAAGCATAATAAGTCATAATGTTCTCACTACTGGGCTTTAAGAGCAATGGTGGCCGAGTAGTAACAGCCCCAACTTACGAGTTGTAAGTCGCAGTTTCAAACCCAGTCAGACACATTACTTTGTGTAATTTATTTCATCAGCACTGTTCTCAAAATGGTGAAAGAAAACATCGTGAAGAAACGGGCATTTCTTAGAGTAAAAAATTCCAGCACTTAAGACATTCACCAACCCGCAATGGGCCCACGTGGATTAAGGCCCATACCCTCTGCTAGAGAGGAGGCCTTAGTCCCAGCAGCAGTGGGCACATTAAAAGGCTGATTATGCTATGCTTATGTTTAGCTCTACAGCTCTAGGAGATAAAATGGGCCATAATCTATCACGCGGACCTAGTGAGCACTACTTCTAAAACTGATGACTTTTAACGTAATCATTTTGTAAATAACTGATTGATAGTCTTTCGCCTTTTTTTTATTTTTCTTATCTAAGTGAAAAATCTTTTCATAGCGCTACATAATAAAGTAGAAAACGTGTTTTGCTGACCTTAAATGAGATCTGATGTGGGTCACAGAATGATGAGAGTTTGCTTATATATAGTTTGTTTTTTTTTTTAAATTGGCCATTCATATAATCACTTTTATACAACGTGTAACGTTAAATGCGTAAATCCTGAAAATAGTTTCATCAGAATAAGGAGCAGAATCAATTAAAACACCTTTTTAATATAGATAACATTAAAAAAAAAAAACTTTAATAAAAATGTCACCCTGTCTATTTATGATAAGGTCAAGCTATAACGTGCGCAAACCCGCCGAAATAGGTAACAAATAGTTGTAGTCGAATCAAATTTTCTCATATACGGTATAATGAAAGTTCTTATTTCAATGCAGATACGAATTTTAAACAAAGTAAAACTGCAAGTAAAACTTTTTTTTTAAATGTTTTTTTTTTTTTACAGAATTAGGTCTCTTAAATTAACAATCATTTGGGGTGTCTGAGGTTTTGCGCATTTAACGTTACACGTTGTACTTAAGTTTGTTTGTTTGTAACGTCTTCACAGTCTGTAATGGCTGAATAGATTTTGGTGACAAATACATGAGAAGATCGTGGCCTAGAAAAGCGACCTTGTATTCCAGGAGTATGTTTTCTTCAAACAACTTTCTACTTTCACGCTAGGGAAAATGCTGGCAGACGCTATTTTTTTTTATTGAGATGAGGAATTATCTAATGACTTCTCTCGTTCTTCGATGGAGCGAGAGGACGTGATTTTTGGATTGGACGTGGAGTTTTACTGACTAAAGCCACATCTATGTTCTTGCAGGTGCTTTTTGCATTCTAAGACCATGAGCATCCTTTTCATAAGCCTTTCCAAGACCTTAGCAGGTTTCGGTCCTCCTGGGCCCTAGAGCATACGTATTAATTATGCACTTAATTTTCACTAGATTATGTAGCTGAAACATTTTCCATAACACATTCAGGAAACGGTTGACTACACAAACATAAGATACATAATTGAAATCAGAACCATGTAGTCAAACCTCCCTCACCAAGGAGTTGCTGATGTATTCAGAATCATTGGAACATACCACATACACGTCTAACATATTATCCGGAACAATAGTACGATGTAACAGGTTGTATGGGGTTGGCTTACGACCTTAGTAATCTAACTCACTCGTATAACTTAGGGAATTAAGCTCCCTTCCAGTTAATTTCAATTCTAAATTAATATGGAGACGGGTAACATCTAAAATTATACAGTTCGTTGATCACTTTGGTGATTTATTGAAGTTCATGTTTTAGGAGTAGCATGTAACTTCTGTTGACAGAATGACTAAGTGTGAAATCTTCCTTCAAACGTCCTTATTAATGTCAGGAATGTCAGGAGTGTAACATATCTTTTATATTAATATCATAAATAGGAAAAAATTGGCTTTTGTTTTGTAATGAATAAACTCAAAAATTCCTAGACCAATTCTAAAAATTCTTTTACTTGCAGACTGCTACGTTTATTTTATAAAAGTAACGTAGGCTATATATTTTCTATTTTTACACGGGAAAGCCGCTGGAAGAAGCTAGTTCTAGATAAAAGTTCTATTTCTAGATTACTTCTAGGCAAGCGGGCTGCATCGCCGGCCACATCATCGCTTACTATCCGGTGAGATAGTGGTCAAACGCGAACCTATCCAATAATAATAAAAAAACCAGTACGGATTTTATACATTGTGCAAAATAAGAACAAATAAACTGATGCGATTCATCAGCAGTAGTTTATGACATTTTTTTCAAGTAAAAAGTTTAGTCATTTAGAACATAAGATCTCCATTATCTCTGAATCCAAGCAACTAAATCTACAGTAAACTATATATTAGTAATGCCAAATTATATTCACTAACCCCTTAAACACATTGATTACATCAATATCACATCTCACCCGTTCATTACACCGATTACTGGAAGACGGCTATGTTCAACGGCGCACATTAACAGGCTAACCATATTTCACGGCCAATAAGATAGCAGAACCCTCTCCTCGATAATCCTAAACGTAAGTCAAGATATAAATTAAATCTGTATTCCGAAACTATCTCGCCTATCTCAATGAGATCGCTTCGCAGATGGGCGAAACTCTTAAATTCTCACATAATCTCGCGTCCGTATCTGCTCTCCCCTTTTTGTGTTTTAATAAAATAATTCACCTTGAAACTGCGGCCCAACAAAAGCTATGAGCCGTACCGTGGGGCAATCTCGATAAAAACTAGTACGATCGTAAACTTGACCCTCCCTTATCCTGGTCGAATCAACACGAAAAGTTTAAGGAAACTCCAAACACGCCCTACGATGATTTACGTTTGTACAATGACAGTAAAAATGCGGGTCAGAAGAAATTAAAATTTTATGAGGACTTACCAGATCTCAGAGGTGTATCGGGAAGGGCAGCGACGGTAAAATAGATTACCTGCTTATGTTACGAGCGTCTTACGTTTTTACGATATTCGTTAAGGGCAACATTTTGTTTTATGAATGGCGGATTAAGGTTTGAAGTGAGGAGTGAATAATAAAACAGACGACTGAATATGATATCGACATAAATCCAATTTGGTGAAAATGATGACGTCACAAATGATGGCGTAGAGTAGTGTTCGCCGAGTGGTAACGGCCCAACTTACGAGTTGTAGGTCGTGGGTTCATACCCAGCCAGGCGCATTACTTTGTGTAATTTATTTCATCACCATTGCTCCCAAAACGGTGAAGGAAAACATCGTGAGGAAACCAGCATGTCCAAGAACAAAAAAATCGCAGAAGTGACATCCACCAACCCGCAATGGGCGCGCGTGGCGGATTACGGCCCATTCCCTCTCCTAAAGAGGAGGCCTGAGTGCGAGCAGTGGGTACGTTAAAAAAGCTGATGATGATGATGATGATGATGATGGCGTCACAACTTTGATCGTCATCAAATGAAGTACCAACAATACATGAAAATCGATTAGGCGTACATTTTAAAACACAGAGGTCAATGTTTTAGTACCACAGCAGTTTCAAAGTTAAGAGGTGATGAAAGCTGGCCACTTTAGACATAAACATTTATCACCTTATAAAAACAAGATCCCACGGCTTTCCATTATCTTTTATTGTACATCTAAAGCTGTACCTGTTTTATATTGCATTTATCTCAACGTTTTATCTTTCAAAGGACAAAGTAAATGGCCTTTTGGTGGACGCCAAATTATTGTGCCGTGCGAAAAACATTAGACCTACCATTTAGATATTGCCGTTCTTTGTGAACATCTAATATCTTTAAGTCTATGTCAATACGATATTCTAGTAATACTGAAACCTAGTTTGATGTTAGTATTACTGATAGAGATAAAATCTTGCGAACTGTTGTAAAGGTTAGTGTATGGAAGACGCAAGACTTTGGTCTTTTGCATAAAACTTACATTTAATCTTAGTAGCTGTATATTATGTAAAGCTAGGGGCAGGTTTCTACCTGGATCTGAAAGTTATCTATGAAAACTTCACAAAGTAAGTCCTCGCGACTTCTATAAGTGAATAGAATTTACGTAATACGTTTGAAAGAAAATATGTACGAATTATTTTTATTATACCTTATTGGAGTTCCGTACCCAGATAATAAAAACGGGATCTTATTACTTAGATTCCATCTATCTGTCACCATAATATTGCATCTTATGAACCGCGATAGCTAGGTAGTTGAAATGATCACATGTGATGTATTTCTTTTGCCACTTAACAACAAATACCTACTAAAAACTAAAAAAAAAAGGTTATATTATAGTGTCTATAGTTGTATACATAATGCAATAGCATTATGGTTTATAGTACATCTAATCTTATTCTCGCCTTTTTCTCTGTTTTTTATTGTACCTACCACTATCTTTCTTTGCATCACCCTAAAGTGGACTGGTCGCATCTGTACTTTTTTGTGGATAAAGTATTGAATAAATAAATAAACGGTACGGAACCCTTCGTACACGAGCCCGACTCGCACTTGACCAATTTTTTACATACGCTAAAATTTCTTTGTAAAACTAAACACAAAAGACAGACATTGTAAGAAAAATAAGCCACGAATTACACGGACCACAAAAAATATAAACGTCTTGAAGAACATAACAAAATTAATGAGGTCTTTACAACAGATAACTGCCTGTTAATTAGGAGCCTAGCAGGCTAAGAGGGAGAGTTTTCCTTAAGTGTTTAATTATGCCTTCTATATCGTAAAGATGAAACGACGTGTAAAATTTCTTGAGGCCACATCTTTAGAGATAGAAAAAAAAAAGAAAAAAGTGGCCAGATATGGAATTCTCTAAATATTATTCTATATTTGAAAGCTGTTAGGCTGTGTTGTTAATTTATTTATTAAATCTTCATGTAGTAGTGGTTCGTTGACGGACTTGATGCAACAAGGTATTCTCTACTAGACAACTATTGTGTTAAAAATGGCAACACTGTGGTATGTGTGCAAAAAAAAATTGAAATAGAATATAGGATGTTGATAAAAAAAACGGAAAGAAGTGGCCAGCTATGGCATTCCCCAAATATTATTCGATATTCGAACGATATTGGGCAGTGATGGACCTATTGGTTTTTGCATTTAACTAACTTACCCGGCGAATTTCGTACTGTCTAATAGTTATGATAGATTGATTGACCGGACGATGGATTGACTGAGACGAATGTATTTGACAGTTACTGTAATTTTTCGATATATTTGGATACTTTTTTTACTTTTGCCGATTCTGTTATTCGGGACCAAGGTCTAGTCGTTTTGTTTTTTAGACGATGTAACGTTATGCGAGTACTTTATCCTTGATATGAGAGATTCAGTACTACCAACAAAAGTCCCACTATTGGCTACTATAGAAAGCAATCTGTATTTTCCTTTGCAGATTATAAGCTGAAATATAAGCATGAACAAATAAAATACATTGACTCGTTCTTTCCGGTAGTTCTCAAAATAAATGGCGTACAATGAAAATAACAATCATGTTCAGTTACAAACCTACATAGCATAGCGTAACATAGTCAGCCTTGTAATGTTCCCACTGTTGGGACTCAGGTCTCCTCCGTAGGAAAGGGAATGGGCCGTAATCCACCACGCGGGCCCAGTGCGGATTGGTGGATGTCGCATGTCTTCGAATTTTTTTGGTTCTAGGTCATGCCAGTTTCCTCACGATGTTTTCCGTCACCGTTTTGAGCGCAGTGCAGCACAAAGTAATGTGCCTGGCTGGGTTTGAACCCGCGACCTACATCTCGTAAGGCGGGGCCTATACCACTCGGCCACCCCTCATCATCACCATCTCATCATCTTCCTGCCCTTGTCCCGCCACCACTGCTCTATGTATATTACACAAACCTACAGCTTTATGAATATTATTAACTTACTTTCTCAAAATATACGCTCCCTTTTATTAAATTGACATAGCATGGTCTAAAAATATTCACCATTAGCATTTCTATTAACTATTTTCGCAAAGTCATCTTTATTTACAAAAGTCATAAAATGTCTTTGTAAGTCATTCACTCAATCACTTAAATCGGTTTTCATTCAATTAATTATCAAATTGACAATTTGATGACGGCGATATTGTGTTTCGTATAGCAATTTTATTGTGAAGTACTTGGGTGCAGGATATATTTTTTGTTAACAAAAGATATCTTGTAGAATATGAGAGATGGAAATGTCGAAAAGGAAAAAAGTGAACAATACATTGTTTTTGTTTTAAAAATTGATATAAACTAGTGCTTGACTGCGATCCCACCTGATGACACAATCGTTGATGATAAAGCGCAATAGTTTATTAAGAATGTATTCACTGTAGACACGTACATTATAATCGTAAGGGAAGACCGCAGCAGGCAAATTGTTCCAGTCCTTCGATGTACTCGGTATAAACAACGAGGCGTAATGCCTAGTCCGGATCTTGTCGACTGGCCTGTTGGTCTAGTGGTTAGTGGCCCTGACTGCTATGCCGGAGGTCGTGGGTTCGATTCCCACCCAGGACAAATGTTTATGTGATGAGCATGATCATTTGTTCTGTGTCTGGGTGTAATTTATCTATAAAATGTATGTATTTAGAAATATATAAGTATGTTTATCAGTTGTCTAGTACCCGTAACACAAGCTCTGCTTAGCATGGGACTAGATGGCGTTGTGTGATAGTTGTGGAATATATTGTGGAATATATTGTGGAATATTGTCTATTTAAAGGGGAACATAATACAAAATGGGCAGAAAGAGTTTTTAATGTAGATAAAGATCAAAATAGTTACACTCAGAAGAACCAATCACTTACATTGTATCACAGTATGCAAAGTTTTGAAAAACAAGATTTGGTCTCTTTCAGAATTCAAATCCCACATAAAGCATTGCCAAGACTAAACCAAAAGGCGAAAGGTGTTTCTTTCTTCGAACCAATAAAAAAGTTTTTCCTACAAAATGTTCCGTCGTTCGTTAAACTTTTTCGTGTTGATTCCGACTCAGATTGAGAAAGAAAACGGGTCGGACCTCGAGTTCCATCTGATATCAAGAAGCCTCCATTTTATACGAAACGTACTTACGTATAGTACGCAAAAATTTCCCTTAAGGCGTATAGTCCCATGAACATCTGGTTAGAATTAAATTCACACATGCTAGTACCTGCACCAGCATCTACATATTTCATACATATACACACTACTACTACACTACATACACTGTACTAGTACATATACTCATACCAGTTCATACATGTGAGTATGTACTAGTATGTTTTCTAGTCCCGATGATCGTTAAATTCATTTTCTTTGCAAAATATTGATTGATTTACAGTGCTATGTACATTCTGAAGAAGGAAGGTTGTCTGTAAAAATCACTTTTAGCGATAAGACCGCCCATTGTGACACCCTTAATATTAAGTTTCTCATGTAATTTTAATTTTTGATGAACAATAAAGAATCTATCTATCTATCTAACAATTAACCAGCAAATTTTTGCAAACACATTTCTAAAAGTCAAAGCCGTTTAAATGAGTAGAGTAAACAAACGAAATCATGTTTTTATTTATTTTATTTTTTGTCAAAACTAGTAGTTATCCGAAAAAATATATTGATTTTATAGATAACTAGCTGCTCCCAGCAGCTTTGCCCGCGTAATAGCAGAAAATTATCCCAAGGGAACATACGGTATAAAAATATCCTATGTCCTATTCCAGGACATGGTCTATCCGTGTACCATGTTTCATCAAAATCGGTTTTTTCATATAGACGTGAAGACGTAACAAACAAACAAACATTCTCACTTTCGCTTTTATAATATTAGTAAGGATGTTATAATTGGAATCTGTATTTTTTTTTTTAATACTTTGCCGTTACCAAGCAGTATGCTTCATAATCACTGTTTTATGGCACTGCTTGGGAGCTAGGGCCTTAATAGAATCTATTAGCTGAACAAAGAAACGTGTAATCTTAGGTAATTAATTAAACATTTTCGTGTTCATGTGTGTTTAGTGTGATCGTAATGGTATTAATTTTGAAACTGGGGATTAAGGGTGGCTAATGTTGTAATACAAAGGAAGGATGATCGTTAGGTATTGTTTGAGATTGTTTCCGCTTTCTGTGTAGGTGGTATCACACTATAGTAATATATATTATAACTAGCTGCTCCCAGCGGCTTCGCCCGCGTGATAGCAGAAAATTATCCCAAAGGAACATACTTCTGGGATAAAAAGTCTCCTATGTCCTAGTCCAGGACATGGTCTATCCGTGTACCAAGTTTCATCAAAATCGGTATTGCCGTTTAGGCGTGAAGATGTAAACAAACAAACTCACTTTCGCTTTTATAATATTAGTAAGGATACTTCACACTAATGTTATATATACGACTTTCGAGTGGTAATTATTTCATCACCACTGCTTTCAAAACGGTCAAGGTAAACATCATGAGGAAACCGGCAGGTCATAGAACTAAAAATTCGAAGACATATGACATCCACCAACCCGCACTGGGCCCGCGTGGTCGATTACAGCCTATTTCCTCCCCTAGAGAGAAGGCCTGAGTCCCAACAGTGGGAACATTATAAGGCCGACTATGCTATGCTAATATTATAAAGGGTGATAGTTTGTATGTATGACTATGTCCAGTCTGGAAAGATTCCAATAATTGCGTCCAAATCTGATTAGTGTATCATCATCATCTCTTAGCTGTAATAGCTAAAAAAGCCCACTGTTGGACATAAGTATCACCACAACGGCTGGTCCTGTGCGTCTTCAATCTATGAAATTTTGGCGAATCTCACTAGGTCATCGGTCGATAACTGTGAAGTCACATTCAAAATGAAGTACCATTGAGATTTTACTTCACTCCGTTGATGACCTATATTTTCAGCTTCCACACGAAACATATTTGCCTTATTCTCGAAAAATTCTAGCAAACCGCATGCAACTGACAGACTGACATCAATGCGATTCCATTTTAGATCGAGAATCTGAAAACAGTCAAGAATGAACGAACATCTTTCTGGAACTCGTCATGTAAGAAAACAATGAATGTACTGAATGAATATACTTGTAATACTTAGATAAGATCATTTATTTGTATAAAATTGTAATCAACTTGTAGACCATAGAGAATACTTATCTGACTTGATTCATATATCTCATTTCAGACTAGTATTATAAAGGTGAGCGAGAGTTTTCGAGTGTGTGTACGTTTGTTAGCTTTTTACGCTCAAATGGCTGAACGGATTTTAATAAAACTTAGTACAATGGGTAGAACATGTTATAGAATAGAATATGCAATACTTTTTATTCATATATTACTTCTTTCAATCAATTCATACATTCGTATATTTGACATAATATATGGCTGATAGCTAAAACTACTGCTATTTCAAGTAGGTAATCTATATACGTAAAACATTCACTCAATAAAGAAGAAACTGCCACGAAACATGCAACCGGCAAGTGTATTCAAATTCCGTTTACTATCGAATCACTCGATAGTGTCAGTATCGATTTCGATGAACGAAAAATATGCGGATGTGCCATCATCGGCAGATATCCGCATTCTTGCGCCCGAATACTGGGGAAATTCTCATTTCAGTCGGTCCGCACTTATGTGTAACGTACGAAACAATGAAGGGGTGGCAGATGTTCATTTTAGTAAGCGATACCGTTGCACAGTATGGATATGAAAGCTTCGCATGATTGCCGGCATCCTCCCCTGAATACTGCTATCGCAAAACCTTTTGTTTTGACTCAACGAAAATATTTTCATTTCCTCGACCACGTTCGAGCGCTCCTAGTTTGTGTATCCGCAATTTGAGGATATTCCGAGGTCGTTGAGTGCCTTTTGCGATTCACCGCGAACTGATTTCATTTTTATTGTGAATAAATTTACAACGAGAACATTCGGTAAGCACTTTTGCTTTCGTGGACTTCGGTGAATCGATTCTACTAGGTTTTTTATTTTGTTTTTATTTACGCAGTGAAGTTAAACAATTACGGTTGGTTTATTGGATCTTGTATTGTTTCGTTGTTTGGTTTCGATTTGTAAATCACAGCGATCTACACCTAAACGCTCTGTTTGTATTTCGATACAAAATAATACGATGTTACTTTTTGTGGGCGTATATTTTTTTTATCGCATTAATTTTATGTACGAACAGAGCCATCAATGGGTTACCTACCCCCCTTTGCTAAGATATTTTCAATTGAATGTGGTGCTCAATTGATACAGTTACCTGTACCTGTACAACGTTATTTTTAATATAAGCGAAACCTGAATATAGTTTGTTCAGAATAAGTAACTGATTGGATTCCAATAGTTTTTTCAATATGTTATATTTTTTCCCAAAAATATTTTAATTCATGAATCCCCAAGCGACCACCGGTGGCCGCGCATCTATTGTCTTACTATTGTGTCTCTAATTGACGGTATCTGAAGGTTTAAAAGGTCAGGCAGATCACAGTGGGTATTAGGCGCCAACAAACAGCTGTGTGCAAGTGTAAAATCACCTCTCAGTCCTCTGAATGGCCCGGTGACTATGTATTTTTTTTTTGCTGACTTATCATCACATTTTGTGATGTTTTACGATACAGTTATATAATTTTGTACATAGATTCTTTATATAAAAATACGAGACCCGTGGTTTCGCATTTACTAAAACTAAAGTTGTATACAGAGTTTATTTGACTTTGCAATAGGTATCTTTCAACTGCCACAGTATACAGCGGCTATCAGACATAACAACTACTGCTGTCTTTAGTAAAAGAAAAGAATAGAAAGTTAAGGCTAAGTATACCCATACCAGCCATAACATTTGACAGTGTTCTTTACACACGTGTCAAATGTGACACTGTTAACTGAGATGGTGAATGTGTGTAATTGTCGGAGCGTTAGCGCTCCGTGCGTTACATTCAATTTCTCTATATCTTCAATGATTTTTTTATATTAAGGATAAGCTCACGTTTGATCACTGTCTCACCTGATAGAATAGAAATTATGTGGTCAACGATGGAGCACACTTGTCTAGAAGCAATTTAATCACTCTTGATTTAAATATCCCTAGATTATTATCATCATCATCATCATCATCATCATATCAGCCGAAAGACGTCCACTGCTGGACATAGGCCTCCCCCAAGCGTCGCCACAACGACCGGTCCTGTGCGTCACGCATCCATCGGATTCCCGCGACCCTGACCAGGTCGTCGGTCCACCTTGTTGGAGGCCTAGATTATAGTTATCAGCAAACACAGACTCCTATGAAACTGTTATAATTTTTTCTTTTTTTACATAATGTGTAAACTCACGTAATACTGCAAACAATTCGTAGAAATGGGTCAATGGCCGCTTTGGTTGCGGGAACTTTCTGAAAAGGAACCCTGTCGTTTTAAAACACAAAGGCAACTGAAAGGACATAGGCATGGATAGTCGTTGGATGCTTTCTCATTTCAAAACAAGGTGTTATTTAATAGTCTCTTTTTTAAGCTGAGAAATCAACTCATAACTTCTCTCACTTTAGGGTAAAGCAAGACCATACCTATTATGTTCTTGTGGTTTCCCTTTGCGTCCCGAGACCACGAGTCTTCTTCTTCCTGCCCTTATCCACACAGACAGTAAAATGTTGCTCGGCCGAGACAGTGATGTAAGTGAGTTGCAGAGATAAGCGGTCGGCCGAGCACTTGGCGCTGTGTTTACACGTACCGAGTACTCGTCCGAGAGCATTGTCTTGCTCGTTTATTCGGTACGTGTGATCAAGGCATTAGTAATAAGGTTTCGTTTTACTCTTTGGGTACGGAACTCTAAAAAATTACTAATTTCTAAACAACATAAAATAAAAACTACGACATTAAAAAAAAAGTTCTGTGCGAGGACAAAATGACTCCTATCTCAACATGTGCTGCTTATATAAAAAAAGTAAATGACGCAGCGTTTTTATTCGGATCGGGCCTGCCCCCGTAGCCAAGTTGCCAATCCGCAATAGGTAACGCTAGTAGAAAGCTTGAAATGTACGTAAATGACGCTCAGTCACGTGGTTTAACAAAAGAATTGGCGGCAAGGTCTACTCGAAGCGTTCGATGCAAGCGAAACGGTTGTAACTTGGCTAGGGGGGCTGGTAATGCTACAAACACACTCACAGAACACAGAATAATTATAAATAAAAAAAAAAAACTAAAACATGTAACAATTACTTTAAAAAAATATGCGTTCTCAGATACCAGTTTTAACCAAAATTCAAGCAACATAAATTACGTCTTTATTATTACGTAATATATAAATTCTTACAATGAATGGCATGTTCTTTATTTTCATAATCTTTGTTGAGTAGAATAATTTTAAACATAAAAAAGTAATACGTAATGTATTTACTTGGGTTGTAATTATCTGAGTTGTCTTGTCGCGACATCTATGAAGTCTTATAGAAACTAATTAACGAAATCCTGCATCGCGCAATTAAAGTTCTCGTCTAGATTTGTGTACATTCCAAAGCTTAAAATCATCTATCGGACAGTTGCCCAAACTAGACATAACACCCGTCTGGTCGGAGGATCTTCCCTTTTTAACAGAGATTTGCAAGACTTTACTCTCTGTTCAGCTTACCTCTAAAGACTGATAACATCAAGGTGGAAAAGAACGCCAAAACTATGTCCAAGTTGAGAATTGCGGACTCTAAACAGAACTACTAGGCTACACAGCCCGAAAACCTGTACCTACCATCTAAATAAATATTCATGCTCCCGAAAGAGTACTTACTTACGAAAATATAGGCAATCATACATCCATAAGTATTGAAGCATTATTTTCCTGTTACAGAACTCCCGAGCAAACCAGTCGTCTTCGACGAGTATGGAAAAGAAATATCAAATACCGCAGGCCCTTATCACGAAGGAGGAGAGTTCAAACTTATTTGTTCCGTCAAGGGTGGTAAGTACTACACAATTTATTGAACTAAAATACTATTTATATCTTAGTATACACCTAGTTTAGTTTTGAAATTCATAAACCTGTGGTATCGTGATTAAATTACAGAAATACAGAATTATGATCAAATAGAAATTATACTCGTATATTTAGTAATTTATTAATATCCCAGTAGAATTGAGCTAATAACACGCATTCCTAAAGATCTACTGATAGTTAACGAATTACACTCTTAACACAAATGTTTTTATGCAAATATCATTTACTAATGACTGTATTAATTTGTTACAAAACGATTCTATCTCCATTTTATCGAGAATAATTTGTACTTTGGGCCTATAAATGTTAATTTTATCGCAGAAAACTCGATCTACATTTCGACTCACCTGGGAAATGAATTCAAAAGTTCAAAAGCGATGGAAACTCCAAATGTTTCTTACAATGATAGGGCATTTTTGGGAATAGTAGTACCTACCAGGGGTGGATGTAGTAAAAGAGAAGTGTTTGTGTATTCAGCCTCTAACGTAATACAAACAAAGAAAAAGGAAAGAACAAGAAACAAACGATCACTTGAACAGTCTACCAGAATCGTATCCACTCAAACGAAATTGATTGAAATGTATCGTTTATTTTCTCCCCTCTTGGACATTCTATCTTCCAACGTTAATTTCTTTGATGTCAACCTTTTAATATTTTTAGAACACTTTTTAACTTATCCACTTTTTCATTTAATTCTTTTACGTCTAAAAACATTCGCAAAACATTGATATTACATTTTGTGGAGCAAATAGCACAATCATGTTCTCATTACGAAGGGATGTAATGTTATTTGGGAACAATGGAAGGCTCATTGTGTTCTGTAATATGTTTTGTTTGTAGGTTATCCGACGCCGAGAATACAGTGGCTTCAAGGTGACACCGTGTTGGCTACGCTAAGTGCTGGGGAGCATTCAGCGCCGACGAGGTCACTAACTTTAGTGATCAGGAATGCAACGAGGGTGCATTTAGGAGCATTGTATACTTGTACTGCGGATAACACGCTGCTTGCGTCACCGCAGAAGACAACTATTAAAGTTGATTTGTTTTGTAAGTATAACATTCATTTATTTGTTTAATTTAAATTGTAATTTATATCAAAGGAAAAAAGGTCTCATTAACTTACAGAAGAATAATGAGGGACCTTATCAATTCCCAACCAGAAATTTATACGCTTAACATATTACTCTCGTACAAAAAAGTAATTGTAAATAATTCCCTCGGGATTTTACCTTTATGTTGTTGTTTTTAAATTGCTTAGTATAAAATGACATTTAAAGTTAAGCACATGCTGTAGCACATTTAAATGGTGTCTGGATAAAATCGTTTTCAGAGGGAATTGTGCTACGGTACAGCGAACTCCTTTTAGGAAAATTCGGAGCTTATTTTTCGGGTAGCCTCGAATATCCGAGAAATGAAAACGAACAGGGATTGCAATATTCATTCTCTCAATATCGGACAGTTATTAGCAGTCATTAATGCCGATATTCGGGCGAGCACAGAGCTGAGCCTAAACCAATATCCTTTTTAGACTCGAGTCTCGCTTTTCCCGAACATAGGCTACTAGGAAAAAAAATACAAGACCTTCAAGGTCTTTATTTCATTACACTTGCAGATATTTTCCGTCTTGGATCAGGTGTCAAATTACATTTTATTGGTTTACTTGTCGAGTTAGCAATTCTATTTGCCTTTCCGATAGCTTTTTCTTGTTTTGCCTCGGCATAAAAGTTCTTATGGAATGAACTGTGACGCGACATAACTCTTGCATTATAGTCACTACGAGTATGTATTGCTTACTTTCAAGGCAATGAAGGGGAAGTTTTTTTATTTAGAATAAAAGTAACGCATTATTCATATTGTCCCTCTCCTTTCCTTTATTTCTACGCTCGATAGTATTATTTCCATACTTGTAGCACGTATGTTTCTGAGTAAATATTTAAGGCATCTTTTTATAGTTTCGCACGTGTGAAGTTTTGTTACTCGACGTTTTACTGTAGTCGGGACTATAAAACAGTTGAAAGAGCATACAATTTATGTTCAGCTGTTTATTTTTTAACGTAGCTGTTTCAAAGCCAAAGTCTTGGCAAAACTTACTACGATTTTTGCCAAGTTCTTATTTCGTCGTGGTTGGCTGGTACGGACGCAAACGTCTACATTTAGAAAGAGCCGGAAGAAAAACCGCCTTCGTCTAGATGTAAACAGTGCTAGGTATAGTAGTAAAGTCTGCCGGAAGTTTGGTTGGACTAGAACTTGAGTTGGTATCCGTTGACCGGTATTCGGGAAACATGCCTTTAGTAGCGAGAATTGAACTTACAGAGACAGCGTGGTTTTTAGTGGCTTTGGAGAAGTAGATAGTATTCAGTGTCAGCTGTATAAGAGATTGACTAGTAAAGTCAGTTGTTGACTTGGAAACCTGGCAGACAAGAGAAAAAATGTTTAGTTTTTTCAGTTTTTTATCTATTCGTTTATCTTTTTAGAGTCGGTACAAGTGTTTGTCACTTACTTTTTACATGGTTTTACCAATTTGGTTGAAATTTTGTGTTTTGGAATGGGTCTATAGATTGTTTGGAAATATAATAAGACCAGGTAGGTGGTGCAGCAATTGAGAACCCTCATTTTTTTTCTAACAAAATGGCAGGATTGGGGCAGGACAACGTCTATCAAGACCGTTAGTCGTTACGCATAATATATATTTGTATAACGAGAGTGAAATTGATAAACGGTATACAATTTTTTTCTTCACAGATAAACTTTACTAGTCATTTTAGACCGTGTTTAGCACTTATTGTCACCCCAAGATGAGTGCGGGATTATTTGAAAGAGTTACAGTAGTTCTGGAAAGAAAAAAAACAACAGAAGGAACACGCGAGTGTTTTAATTGATAAAAATCTGACTCTACCTCGCACTCCACCCAGAACGGAAAAAGTCATTTGATTATTTCCTACCAAAAAAAAAAATGAATGAGCTTTGGAAGCTCGACTTAAATTTCAACACAGACACAATCATATAAGATCCTTTGTAATATTTCCATCATTTATTTATATAGCTTAGCATAATCAGCCTTATAATGTTCTTACTACCGGGACTCAGGTCTCCTCTCTAGGAGAAGAGGTAGACCGTAACATGCGGGCCCAATGCAAATTGATGGATGTAATATGTCTTCAAATGTTTGGATCTAGGGCATTTTTTTATGGTGGGGAAAATCATCCAATGACTCTCTTGGGCGGAGCGGGAAATAGTGTCAGAATCTTACTGACTAAAAACCCACCCCGTTCCTTCTAGCCTTTATACCGGGGCTCGAGCTCATACCGGGGCTCGAGCTAGATCTAGGGCATGCCGTTTTCCTACAGATGTTTCTTTCGCCGTGCTGAATGCAATGGTGACACCAAGTATTGCGTCTTGTCGGATCGTAAGTTGGAGTTATTTCGATTGAGCCACCACTGCTTCTATCTATATAAAACCAGCCATATCATAGCCTAATAATAACAACTATTTACCTTAATAATTACTGGTACAGGTTTCATTAGCGATTTGAAATTCATTAATCAGCTTAAACTTTCATTTGAATTCAATGGCAATTGTAAACCAGTTAACATTGATCCAAATAATTATGAAGTTAATAAATATCAAATGGGAAATAAAGAGCTAATTATGTATCCTAATTTATATTGTTTATCGATTGATTCATTGTTACTAGTTTTACATTGAAAAATATAATATTTTGTCTCTTTGTTCTGTTTTTAAGCTGTTTAGAATTTATTTTATTTATTGATACGATTTATGTTATCTTTTAGAACCAGTTGTAACCCAGTATTAATGGCCTTATATTAAAAATTAATAACTAAAACTAACACTTGACATCTTTTGTATGTTGCTGTTTCTTGGACACTGTTTGAAAGCGACACGAGAATTTTTTAAAAACAATAAGTCGCGTTACATACTTAAAATTTTAACAACAGTAATAGTCACGTGGGGTGTTATACACCCTTAACGCACTTTTCAAGCATAATCTCACACTAATGAGCATCGTACTTAATCATAAAGGACACTCGCTATTATGAAGCTACTAGAAAATGTTAAAAAAATTGTAGACTTCTGAACAAGGTCTTGGGTATGTGGTACCCCACATGATTAATATGGAGGTAAAATTATACCGGACTGATCGATTAGTTTGATCATATTGGCAAAAAGTTATGCCATGTTCTTATAGACGCAAAAAGAATTTAAAATAGTTCAAATCATAAATGAATTAACTTCAAAATAATCTCCAAATTGAGTCATAAAACTTTTTGTACCATAATTTATAAGTATTCTGCTTCAAGTTCTGAAACCTTTACTTAAAGTTAAATGAAGTCTTCAAAACTGTAATTATATTTGTTTTAAACCTAGCTATTAGAATTTAAATATAAAAATATTTTTATTACCATCAGATAGTAAAATATATCGGGCTATTTTTTGTAGGCTTGTAAATCAAAACCTATCACAGTTTAAGCGTAAACTACTCGCTAAAAATGTTCAAATTTACCACAGTTACCTTAAGGTAAACTTTTGATTGGTAGTTTAAGTTACCTTGTCGTGGAGATCGTATCGAAATTATAACGACACGAACTCATTTGTGAGTACAAATGCCTTTTTTTTTTGTTCAAGCTATTTAAATGTTTATTACGTTGGTACATTAACCTTTATTCTTGGGCAATTTATTATTTGTTTACTGGTTTACTTATTTCTCTGTTAATTTTTTTTTAACGTTTATCTTAGGAATTAGGTACTCCTGTATAGTAGATGCGGTTACAGACATATAATATATTTCTATGCCCCGGCCACTAATGACTCACTTTAGGTTAAGGTTGCTTGACATATAATTTCACATTTTCGAGCAGGTGGTGTGGAAAACTATTTGTAATCTTATGAACCTATATAGTTCAGCTGACATTTCAAATGTTAACTCTTATGAACCCAAGCGGCCTATGCGATGCTTGTGGGGGATTAAACAATTGGCTTTGTGTAATAAGAGTTTTATATATATTCTTGTCATTTGCGACTTTGTTAACGATTCAATGAAGTTAAAACCTGACCAATTTGCCAGCTTATATAAAGCTTAAAGTGTCAGACAAATTAAGGACGGAAAAAATTGAGAAAAACAACTTATTGTTCATCACAACAAAGCCTACATAATATTATGAGCGACAGGTATCAACTAAAGTAAAAATCACACCTTTAAAGATTCAAGGCTTAACTCTCCCCGCACACGGGCTTCTAAAAACGCTCGAAGCGGCCACAAAAAAAGCTAGAAGCTGCCGCAAAAAACAGCTGAAACGCGCGACACCTCTTCTGTCTGGTGAAACATGTAGTAGCACTGCACACGAGCCACAAAAAAGGCCGTCTCAAAATGAAGTTTGAGGCAGCGTTCCTCTCTTATTAATCAGAGGAAAAAAGTTAACTAATCAGTTTTTTTTTAAGATCTAATAACTTTTTACATTTAAAACCTGGGGTACTCTTTTAAGAAGACAATCCATGGCCCAGCTAGGACCTTACATTTTTCTGACATCTCTTTGAAACCATATAATAATAAATAATCAAAATAAAATACCAATTGTGCAAACAATATCAGAATTGGTAAAAAAAAACGAGATATAACGATTTTAAATAAATGTATTAGTTTCTCTCGCCAAGATATCGTTTTCTGTGGAAATCGTATGACTTTGACGTCAAAGACTATATCATAACTATTTTATGTTTGTTTATCAGCGCTAAAAAGCATTTAATTTAGCTAATGAAACATTGCATATATAAATTTCTTATTACTGAGATACAAAGAGCTTTGGAATGTTGGCGATGCCATATCGAGTAATTATATTTTTAAGTTTAGATTTAAACATATTAATATTATCTTAAATTAAGTAATTTAATTCTTCCGATAAATCATTAAACAGCCGTGCTTCTTCAACCGTGCTGATTCGTATCTTAAATTTATCATCCACTTCTTTCCTAAATTAGAGGAGATTGATGCACAATTTTTTTTTTTTCGTTTCATCATTTATGTAATCATAAATATCTTCTTTATCTGTCATCATAAAATTAAAATATCATTTTTTTTACAGTAAAACCACTAGGAGTAGAAATAATTTCAAGAGAACAGCCACTGTCGGTCGGTAGAAAATCCGAGCTCTGGTGTAAAACGACGGGGGCGAGGCCTCCAGCCACCATCTCTTGGTGGTTAGGAGGGAAGAAGATGGACGCTATAACCAAAGATACGGTAAGAGAAACCACGATGTTTTTTATAGGAAAACTATTTAAAATAATAATAATATAACACACACACAAACACACAACACAACACAACAAACAACATACATAATTATATTAATACGAAACTCGCATTTATTACTATAGCAATTGATTTTGTAGGCTCATGCATTATTTTTGATAATATACATTATTATTTAAGTATAAATAAAAAAATAAAGAAAAGGTAACAATTAAAAATAATAAGTAAAAAAAAAAAACAGAAAATGTATTGATGTAATTGACTCATTCATTAATTCATTAAATGAATTAAGAAATGATCATATTAATTGATAATGTAAATAATCAATTATTTTTTAAATTGCTTTGTTTAGTAGTGCATGCAAGTATAATTAAGTAAAAAAAAATGTTATATAATACATAATTTAACATACACTACACACAACACAACATGAATTCTGCTAGTGCACATAATATAATGTACACTAGCAGAATTCATGTTAATTCCACACAAATACACGTTTCACTCCATGGCGACCGAAAAATTATAATAAGTACCAAATAAAAATAAGAATTACATATAAAATTGAGATATTAAAATCTAAGAGCCCAGCTGCTACAAGTACCAGTCATGAGATACTTAGAACTATCTGCAAAAGATTTGAAGACTTGATTTCTTCTTTCAATTGCTTTGTTATTGTGATGTTCTTCCATGAATTTTGTTCAACTAAACCTTGATAACTGTTAAAATAAAATATCATATGAAAGGGTCCTTTTCTACTCGCCTATCGTCAACATCTAACATGGTTTGAAAGCTCGGTGCTTCATCTAACACAATCTAACGAATAGAGAGAGATGGAGAAGACTCGCAAAAGCCGCAACTAAAATACCAGACGATCTATGATCACGACCACTCCGCCAGGAGTTTATGGCTGAAAACCGTTTTTATAAAAAAAAAATAACCGACTTCACAAAAAAATTGAATTGAATTTGAGGAATTCCCTCGATTTCGCCAAAATTCCATCATCAGATCCTAATTCAGTGACTTTGAGAACATTTATCCCAATTTCCTTTGGAAATATACCCTTTCCAACAAAAAAAATATTTTTCAAATCGGTTGGCAAGCGACAAAGTTATGCACGAACAAACATAAAAAAAAAAACATCCGAATTGAGAACCTCCTCCTTTTTTGGAAGTCGGTTAAAAATAAGAGGAAATCATGTATTTCTTTGTTTTTATTTCCCCAGTTCTATTTTCTTGGACACTACTATATCTACAGTAATATTATAAAAAGGGTTATTTTTTGTTTTTAGGGGGTAATCTCTGGTAAGGAGGGACGAAACGCATGTTGCTAAAAAAGTTATGAGTTTACATGTGGATGGACGGCGGGGGAGAGGGAGGCCAAAGAAAAGATGGATGGATTGTGTGAGAAGTGATATGAAAGAAAAGGGAGTTAATGATAGCGTGACGAGTGACAGGACAGAAAGGAAGAAAAAAACGTGTTGCGCCGACTCCAAATAAAACGGGACAAGGGCAGGAAGATGATGAGGGGGTAATCTCTGAGAGTACTATTAGTCCGGTCCGATTCCTAAAAAAATTTCACCAATAGAAAGCTACTTTATTCCTGAGTAATACAGGCTATAATTTATGTACGCGGGTGATGCCGCACGCAAAAGTTAGTTTTTACGAAAATTTGTCATAATAATTTGAACTAAAATCTATTCAGCGATGACTTTCTAGACTACTCTCCGACTACTAGATCTTATTGACCAGTTCAATGCAATATCCTCAAAAACTAATGCATATTTCAAACCGCAGGGTATAGCAGACGCGAACGAGACAGAATCGTTGCTTCAATGGATGCCATCAAAAGATCATAACGGTCTAATACTTACGTGTAGAGCTGACCATCCCAACTTCAACCATTCCAGCATTGAAAGCAAACTACCGCTGAACGTGTATTGTGAGTATATAAGTTTATTTTTATATTCATAGTGGACGGTTTTGAATAAGGATTTTTGATCGTTATGGACTTTCACATTTAGTTTAAGATGTTTAGTGGTTTTGGTTTTTGAATTTAGAATGTTTTGTATGCAATTATTTAATTTCGTTATTCGTTTCTATTCGTTTTACAGTAATTTATAGAGTAAGCGATGTGGTTATTTGTGTTTTGAATTTCGGATGTTTTGTATACCTACAATTATTTGATGTAAGGGTTTCTATTTATTTTGCAGTGATATAAAAGCGATACGACAATGTATGACGATATTTTTCAAAACACTTGAAAAACGGATCTTATTTTTTATTTTTTTTTAACACTTGAAAAGCGGCTCTTATTGTTACTGCGTTATCCGCAAGACCACGTGTCGAGCATTCATTCCTGATTATTAATTTATTCGTAAATGTCTAAGCCTGTCTCTTTAAGCCTCAAAAAAACGCCATTTCAAGATTCTTTTAGAGGCGGCATTTTTTTGGCTTGTGCAGCGGTGCCGCCACAAAAAAATGCTTGAAGCCGCTTCCAAGTTCTCTGGCCGCTTCAAACTTGTCGCGCCCTTCATCTGTTTTTTGCGGCGGCTTTTAGTTTTTTTTGTAGCCACTTCTAGCGTTTTTTTGTGGCGGCGTTATTTAGAGGCCCGTGTTCGGGGACAGTATGTGTTTTGAAAAACGTCGTTTGATATACGTACGTCATTTGTGGATTCCGCTTCAGTCACAATGACAAACTTTCTCCATTTGTATCAAAATGTACTATTAGCATCGTTGTCGCGTTATAACTTTGCACCAGCACAAAGTAGATAGGTACAGAAGGCATACATGAGATTCATGTATGTACTTCACATTTATACCTACGCTCGGTGGACGCTGATAATGAGCGTTTGAGCCGGAACTGTTCGACGAGTGGGCCGAGGCGCTACCGTGATATCGTGTCCGTGAGCGGTGTCTATGTGTGCGTTGCTCGAGCGCGTTTTGTATGTAGATTGACTTTTGTACCTATATATATATTTTGTCGCACCAGTCTGTAAACTTTTATCAATAAAACGAAAGAAACAAAAGATAATATTTTGATACTGTAATAAAGTTGTGGATTATGGATAAACAATTTACGAGTAATATCAATTTGTATAGATATAGTTATAAAAAGCGGTCTTTACAAGTCTTGTTTACAGTGTATTGGATTCTAAAAAATCTTCTAGATAAGTTTTATTTCATCACACAAAGTTCGCAGAAAACTTCGAAAATTTGATATTTATTTTCGTCACGAGTTAGAACAACTATTTTTATTAGACAAGTGATTTAATAGCAACCCAATAAAATCAACATTTACTTCAAACAAAGTTTAGTTTTCAACGAACGCTAGGCTTGTTTGCAGTAAACAGCTGCATTGCAGAATGAGCAGAGCATATAAACATTAAACTGCCTATCAGTTTGTTTAGTTTCAATTAACGTTAAACAAACAAATGTTAACGATATCAAAATAATTACTATAATAATCATAAACTTCTCATTACATACATTTAACTAGATGTGACTGATGATAACTGTTTAAATCAAGAACTCCCTTTTCTACTCGCCTATCGTCAAAATCGAGCATGATTTGGAAACTTGTTGCTTCATATAACGCAATTCAACGCGATATTTGACTAAGACGCAACGCGAAAAATAAACAGATAACGTCTGAAAAGCAAACGCTTTGTTAGCATTCGGTAGTTCCGTGATTTACTCGAATATTTTACAAAACTGGTTCAAGGAAATACGTATTTTTTTTTATAAAACCCATTAAGGACAGCTTTTTTTAAAAAAAGCTTTTTTTAAAAAAAGCTGTCATTCAGAATTTCATTTTTTTTTTATTGTTGATAGGTTTGCGCTTGACCGCTATCTCACCTGATGGAAAGCGACGATGCGGTCGATTAAATATGCAAGGCTTTTAGGGATATACTTTTTAAAAATTTTAATATATAAAATGTATTTATAAATAAGGTTTTACACAAATTTGTATTTTGATTTCCATAGCAGCCTAGATAATATCCACAAGATATCTGTTTATTAAAAATAATAACATCATAATCACGTAAGAGTGGCCACGTTCGAGTTGGCCTCTCTTAACCCTTCAATTGTGATAATTAGATACACCATAGAAGTAAAATGGGTGCGCGAATGCCGGCATTCGCTTGGGGTTTCAAGAATTAATACAATACAGGTTCTGATGACGATACTCTCACATACAGCTTTTTTTTTTCTCTCGACTCGGAAAATCATCATTGACGAAACCCGTTCTTGGGTGGACCGGGAGACAGTGTCAGAGTCTTACTGACTAAAAACCCCGCGCCGTTCCTTCTAGCCTTCATACCGGGGCTCTAGTTTCCTTTCGGATAACCCCGACCTTGTTGCTGACAACTCCTTGAGGCGCGCGGGAACAGTGCGCGCCGTCGAACTCTCACATACAGCTGGGATAAAAAAATCTAAAAAATCACACTATCAATTTTTCAAACTTGTACTCATAACGAATCTAAGACAATACGTTTGCGAACCACGTGCAATCACGGAACCAACGGATTAACAGCATTTGAGAGGGGGGAGGCAATTGTCGCTCCCATACATTTAAGAATTTTTAATAATTGTTATTGCTGATAATATGACTACCCAAAGTAAACCACAAGATGATAAAAAAGTAAAAACATTCACAACCATATTCAAAAATTTATAACAGTACAATATTCTCATAAAAGGAAGCCGTCGTTTTCCAAAACACCCATAACACAAAACCAATTAAGTTATAGTGCTATTTTGCATAATATGCCATGCAATGCCATAGCTATAATTGCTCTAACTTTTGTTGGAAACACTGGCTGGCAATTAATAAATGGCGTATCGGGCGATAACGTTTAGATTACTAAGAACTTGAGTCACAAAGTATTGGTAGACCAGTAGTAGTGGCTCCGACTTATGTGTCCATACATCACGAGTTTAAAGCTAGAACTAGAACAAGTCCGTTCCATCATCGGACCACAAGACGTACGGCGTTGCGCCACCGGTACATGGTAGACATTCCACCCATACGCACAAAGCGTTTTGGGAACACATTTATTGTGCGGACAGCTAAGGAGTGGAATTCCCTGCCGGAGTCTGTGTTTTCTGATAACTACAACTTAGGGGTCTTTAAGTCAAGAGTTGTTCTTTGCAAGCGTGTTCCATCGCCGACTATATCGTCCCTTACCATCGGGTGAGATGGTGGTCAAACGCAAGCCTATCAATAATGCCTTCTGGCTGGCCTACCACTGTGGGATCTGGAGGCAACAGTCCTTGCACACATGCACGACATGCGCGTGGAGATGCAACGCCGCGCGCCGGGGTGAAAGTCCACTGCCGCAACATGTCAAGGTATGGCGGACAGAGCTCCGGCGGGATCTCATGGTGAAATGGCGTCAACGGCTATCGCAACCCAGTGCTGGGCACGCCACAATTATGGCGGTAAGTCCCCTCTTTGAGGCGTGGCTGGAAAGACCTCACGGCGTCCTTACCTTCCGCATGACGCAGGTCCTCACCAGACATGGCAAGTTCGGGAGGTTCCTGCATCGGATTCAAGCGGAAGAGATGCCCGGTTGTCGCCACTGTACGCAACGCCCGGAGGACACGGTGGAGCACACCGTCGAGGTGTGCCCTGCTTGGGCTTAGCAACGCCGTGCCCTCGTGGGGACGATCGGCGGCGGAGACCTCTCGCGCCGGGCCCTGGTCGAGGCCATGGTCCGGAGCGAGGAGGAATGGCAGGCGGTCGCCTCCTTCTGCGAAGCAGTAATGCTTGCAAAGGAGGAGGCCGACCGCATCAGGCAACGGCGCCCTCGCCGCCGTCGCCGGGATTCCGATCCCGATTTCCGGCCACCGTAGACGCGGGCTCGCGGACGGCGAGCCATGGGTAGCTCGCTGTCCGATCGTCCGGTAATGGACCGAGTCCAAGACGTCGACGGCGCGCACTGTTCCCGCGCGCCTCAAGGAGTTGTCAGCAGCAGGAGGGGCCCAGCTGGGTCGAAGCCTACTGGGGACAGGGTTGTCCGAAAGGGAGCTCGTGCCCCGGTATGAAGGCTAGAAGGAACGGCGCGGTTTTTTTAGTCTGTAAGAGTCTGACACTGTCTCCCGCTCCACCCAAGAGCGGGTTTCGTTAAAGATGATTTTCCCGGTCGACAAAAAAAAAGCCTATCAATAATAATAATAAAAAAAACTATACTGTGCACACGTGTGCTACACACGCTAAACTGGGCACGTTGGTCTCCATACATTTGATATAGAAACTGGACTTTTAGAGCTACACTTGATCACATGACATCGTTCTACGTACACATCAGGCTTGTAAAGCCGGGTCCGCTACGCCGTGTTTTCGTGTTTGCTAACAGAATAACATTGTTTGCTAACAGAATAGGGGCGTAGCTTAACAGTTTTTGTTTAAAGAGACAAGTGGGTAACATGTTATGGCACGTTTTGTTAGAAAATTGGCGCCGCGAACTCCGCTGTAATTCTAGCTTATGCCCAGTCTCTTTTAGTTTGCGTTTCGTACTGTTGTGTTGTTTCTGTCAAAAAATCGTAGGGCTAAGAGAAGAAACAATTACTCACATAATAGCATAAACAGTTTTAAAATATTCCCACTTCTGAAGCTCAGGTATCTCTAAGCCATAGCACGCACTGGTGACTTTGCCACCGTGACTTTTGACAAAAAAAGTCACCGTGCCTATGAACTCAACATGTAGTGCGCGCAATTGAAAACAAGACAGTTCCAAAAAATGGGTAGGAAAATTATTGTTACCGTGACCAGTGCACGCTATGTCTAAGAGAGAGATACGAAGGCCCAGTGCGGGTTGGTAGACGTCACATGTCTACAAATTTTTGGTTTTAAGAGCTGTCAGTTTTCATGATCTTTTTCTTCACCGTTTTGGGAGCCGTGATGATGAAATAAATTACAAAAAGTAAAGTGTCTGTTTATTTATTAATTAAGTACTTTATGCACACAAAATAAAAAAATCAAAATCAAAGCATTTATTTCAAATATACCATTTATTTGCAGGCACTTTTGAATAGTGAAATGTCGGTCAGTTCAAGAAAAGTGACGGTAAATTGCACGTTCCGAAGCGTAGATCTCTATGGAGAACGTGCAAGAAACTCCATGGACACTCTTTTAAATCATATTATGTGTTACATATATATCATAATTCTTGGTTACATATTTCTTGTTGCTTTTATTATGTGAACAAAAGTACAAAGATGGACTTAATGCCTTCTGTCTTAATTTAAACTTGCTCGATTCGAAAATTTTGTAAGTTCACTGCTTAACATTGGGAAAGTCGATCAAAATTAAGGGTTAATAATTAACACTAGCACGCCAATGAGTCAGTGGTTTGGTAATAATTAGCTGTATCAGGCTCTGTTCAGAAACCTTTAAATAATCAACTAGAACATAGATTAGACTAGAAGGTAATTTGATCATCCTAATTATGTTTGTATTTCGAACTGTAAGATTGCCTACTCGTGTAATTGCCCCGTAAATGTAGCTTGTGCTTTTTAATAAATAAGGATTTATAAGAAGAAGGAGAGAGGCCAAAGAAAAGATGGATGGACTGTAGGAGGAGAGTCGAGTGATATGAAAGAAAAGGGAGTTAGTGGTATTGTGATGGGTGACAGGATAGAATAGAAAAAGTACGTGTTTCGTAAACCCCAAGTAATATGGGATAAGGGCAGGAAGAAGAAGAAGAATCAATTCAGCATACTTGATTTTTTTTAAGGTAAAGATAAGAAAAACTTTAAACACAAACTATCACTGACGTTGTTCTTCCTGAAAAGTCTTGTGTGATTTTTATATTTTCTATATAACATTTTCTTAGATACCTATCTGGTGTTCTTTTTGATATTAGTGTTACTATTATTAACCCAACCATTTTTTTTTTGTCGACGGGGAAAATCATCTTTGAGAAAACCCGCTCTTGGGTGGAGTGGGAGATAGTATCAGACTCTTACTGACTAAAAACCCCGCACCGTTCCTTCTAGCCTTCATACCGGGGCACGAGCTCCCTTTCGGACAACCCTGTCCCCAGTAGGTTTCGACCCAGCTACTGACAACTCTTTGAGGCGCGCGGGAACAGTCAGTTCTGCCTTCAAATCTTACGTTTATTATTCCTCCATATTTTTTTAAATGATATAAACTAGTGCAAGACTGCAATTCCACTAGATGGTAGGCAGTGATGCAATCGTTGATGGTAAATCGTACTAGTTTATTAACCCTTCAGATACCGTCAATTAGAGACACAATAGATGCGCGGCCACCGGTGGTCGCTTGGGGATTCATGAATTAATAGCCTATTTACTCTCTAGCTTTGAAGACACCTAGATTTTTTTTCCGCAGTGGGAATATCATCTAATGACATCCCCTGCTCTTGGGCGGAGCGGGAGATAGTGTCAGGCTCTTACTGACTAAAAACTCACCCCGTTCCTTCGTTGCCCGTCGTACCGGGGGCTGGGCCACCTTAAAACCAATAACTGCACAATAACGTTCTAATGGTAGGTCACTGATCAAAACAACTGTCAAAACTTTTGCAAATTATCGCATACGTCAGATATTCTTTCGTCAGACACTTCTTTCAACGAAGTGTCAGTGATTGACCATTGGAAAGTCATAATGACGCCATTATATTAGTAGACTAGGTTCTGCCCGCGACTTCGTCCGCGGAAAATTTCTTGTTTTAAAATAAGATTACACTCGATTAGACGCTGCGCACGTTCAGCGCTAGATTCCTGAGCACGGGCCTGCGATGTTATGGCATTTTGCCTACCAAGCCGCTGCGAGCGCTCAGCGCTAGTCTCCCTATCCCTTGTCTCAGAGACATGCTGCCTTAAATGAGATAGACGCTGCGCACGTTCAGCGCTAGATTCCCGAGCACGGGCCTGCGATGTTATGACATTTTGCCTAAAAAGCCGCTGCGAGCGCTTAGCGCTAGTCTCCCTATCCCTTGTCTCAGAGACATGCTGCCTTAACTCAGATAGACGGTGCGCACGTTCAGCGCTAGTTTCTCGAGCACGGGCCCGCGACGTCCTCACATTTTGGCTAGCGAGGCGCTGTGAGCGCTCGAAGATAGATTTCACTAGCGCGTGCTTGCGAAATATATTCTCTATTTCTCGAGAGGCGCTGCTCATTTTCAGGGGCAGATTCTTCCGTACGGCGTACTCGAGCGGCTCTTGTCTGTGATGTCTGCCGGGACAGTTGAGATTTCCTTTTAGACATGCTCTCAACAAACTACGCACAGACTTGAATACAATTATGAACAAAGGGAGAGCGACTCGAACACCGTCTGCCTTTACAAAACCAAACAATCGTAATATCGAATAACTCGTATCGATTATTACGATAGAACGAAGTACGAAACTACGGACATACAAAACAAACGTACAACGAAATTACTATATTTTCGATTATGAGGTCTAGATATCTATCAACAACAACAACCATACGAATGAAACAACCGAAACCAATAAGCAACTGACAGAAGAACTCCAACTAACGACAACGTGGGCATAATAATTCGAGAGGGTCATCAATCCACAGAAAGTCTTAACACCGCGATTCAGAAAAATTACGTAATTGCAGAACGCCATCTATGGGCAAATAGGTAAAACGTTGGGCACGCCACAATTACGGCGGTAAGTCCCCTCTTTGAGGCGTGGCTGGAAAGGCCTCACGGCGTCTTTACCTTCCCCATGACACAGGTCCTCACCGGACATGGCAAGTTCGGGAGGTTCCTGCACCGAATTAAAGCGGAAGAGACGCCCGAGTGTCGCCACTGTGCGGAACGCCCTGAAGACACAGTGGAACACACAGTCGAGGTGTGCCCTGCCTAGGCAGAGCATCGCCGTGCCCTCGTGGGGGCGATCGGCGGCGGAGACCTCTCGCGCCGGGCTCTGGTTGAGGCCATGGTCGTTAGCGAGGAGGAATGGCAGGCGGTCGCCTCCTTCTGCGAAGCAGTAATGCTAGCAAAGGAGGAGGCAGACCGCATCAGGCAACGGCGCCCCCGCCGCCGCCGCCGGGATTTCAATCCCGATTTCCGGCCACCGTAGACGCGGGCTCGCGGACGGCGAGCCATGAGTAGCTTGCAGTCCGGTAATGGACCGAGCCCAAGACGTCGACGGCGCGCACTGTTCCCGCGCGCCTCAAGAAGTTGTCAGCAACAGCAGAGGCCCAGCTGGGTCGAAGCCTACCGGGTCCAGGGTTACCCGAAAGGGAACTCGTGCCCTGGTTTGAAGGCTAGAAGGAACGGGGTGGGTTTTTAGTCAGTAAGAGTCTGACACTATCTCCCGCTCCACCCAAGGGCGGGGGTTGTCATAAGATGATTTTTGCCCACCATAAAAAAAAAAATAATAGGTAAAACGTCTGCACAATGAAAGTTATGCTAGGGGTATTTTGCGTTTTAGTAATTTTATATTATCTCCGAAACTGTATGACCAATTGATATGCTGTAAATGGCAAATCTTATCTGTATAATGTTCTTGTGATACTGAAATAATTTATTGTCATAAGAATTAATATTTTGTTGCTCAAATAATCAACCAAACGTAAGTATGCCGAAAAAAAATATTTTTAATGCAATAAAAGAAGTATAAAAGATAAAATATAAAAGGTAGAGATATGGTAAATATAAAAGATAGAGATATGGTACCGCGGACTTTTTTGTAGAAATAATTAAGACGAACCAGGTAGCCATACATTGTTTTTAATTTTAAGCAACTGTTTAGGCAGCGCACGCAAATAATTCTGTTTTATGAGGTATTTTTTTCCGACTTGCTAGACAAAAGTTGTGATAGCTCAGTTAATATACATGCTATTGAAACAATTTATAGCCTATAGCACTCAGGAATAATGTAGCTTTCTGCCGGTTAAAAAAATTTTAGAATTGGTTTATTAGTTCCAGAGATTGCCCCCTACATACAAACTTACAAACTTACAAACTTACAAACTTAAAAATTTTACCTCTTTATAATATTAGTATAGATTACCAAAACTGGTCAAAATCAAGAATTATGAAGTAAATGATGACCATTCTGACACTATTGTAATAGCAGACTTGAGGCCCAGTTTTCTCCCATTATACCTTACATTTATTATTTCTGCATTACATAAATCGTTTAAAAACTGTGGGTAGTATATCCTACATTTACTTTTTTTACCAACCTCTCCTGTCAGTAAGTAATCTAAACGACCCGCTTTATATAAAAACATGGCCGTTCTAAGTGCTATCGTTAAAATAACTGTTTGTGCTCTCATTAGTAAGCGCGCGATCCACGGTGAGGTACGAAGAGTTACTGATTTTACGAGCTCATTCCATTTCCTCCCACTCCTCTCTGGTTTGTGGCTATCATCAGTTCATTTAGTACATTAATGTGTTTTTATTTTAGTACTTTTTTATGTGAATTTTCTTTAATGTAAGTATTTGTGCTTGATAAGTTTGTTTTGGATACCATGAACATTGAAAACATCGTTAGGATGTCTGAGGCTTTAGACAAATGACATATTGATGAGTGAAAAATTTACTAAAAAAATCTCAATATCCTCTCGAGCGCCGATTGTACATACGTCTGTAAAACTTGAATGACCTTGAAAAACGCTTAATTATCGTCTTGTACACACGTTTGTATGACATTTTTGGTTTTTAAATCTTTTTTTTCTAGAAAAATCTTTTTTCGGTTATTTACGTAAAAACGCGTAGTTACGTAATAATAATACCCTCCCGTCGCGCGAGGGGATATTTGGAATGTATAAGCGCTATCAAATTTTAACGCAATCATTTCTTTATGTGTATGGCATGTCGACCATTGCTATCGCTGATATTAACACAGAGTGACAACTTTAGAGCCTCTAGACTAAGAAACCCTCACTAACCCTCTTTGAGTTCTCCCTCGTACGTAACACAGATAGGCGTATGCGAACAAATTGCTTACGCAATTTCAGATGTGTTTTTTTTTTTTTTGTAAATATTGATTAAATAACTAAAGTAAATAAAAGAATGTAATTTTTTTAAGCAGTAACTACTTTAAATCTATAAAATTATAAAACCATTACACAAATTCAACAAGCACGGACAAGCCTTTTACAATTGTACCGGTCAGTATTTTTTTAGGTGAAAATCATAAAAAATCTAAACAAAATATGATCACTCAGTTCACCAAATAGTCACGAGTTGAGTTCGTGGAAAGAACCTGAATCGAGAACAAATGTATTAAAAAGCATTATGTTCCTAGTGGTTTTTAACATCCACAGTATATTTTTGCGTGAGCAAAATGCTCATAGCTCTCATCCTGATAGGGCCTACCTTCTTTAAACACGTATAAACAAAACCTTGGCCCTGTAGTGAAGCAGTTACAGGCTCGTATTATTATTATTATTACTTAACCACCCAGTAACATTTTTCAGCTTAACTAAAGTGAAAATTTGCGCAATGGCAATTTGCGTATATGGCTCGCGGTCGTTCGTCGATGTTTTTTCATCATATAAGCTTTTACGATCAGCTGTACGTAGTTTATACTTTGCAAATTAAAATGTATGTGTAGTTACTGTTATTTGTAGCACTTTTGCGAGAAAATATAAAATTTATAATAATAATCCAGAATGTGGATGTATTTTTAAAACTTGCTATGTATATATTACAGAGAAGAGAGATGTTTAGTTTTTATTCTAAATATTTGCTATATTTAGAATAAAAACATGAGAGAGAGATAGAGAGTAAAAATTCGGTTACATAAAGTTTTACCTGCCAAAGTATTTTATGACTAGGTGAAATACTCCAGGCTAACTTTTCCCAGTTGCTTCGTTCTCGTCGCCTATCCCAAAGGGACCGTCAATTTTCCGGTATAAAAAGTAGCTTGTGTAACTCAGCTGTAGAGTAGCTTTTTATTAGTGAAAAAATGTTCGTAATCGGATTAGTGCTGCCATAAATTACCTCATGCAAAAGATCGTAATTTTTGTCTTCATTGTAATATTAGTTAAAATTTTATTTTATACGTGTATAAGACGCCGGAATCCGATGTCATATGAAACGCAGACGACCAGTCGTTCTAGCGAAACTTGAGCGAGGGCATGTCCAGCAGTGGTCGTGTTTTGCCTAAAATGATGATGATGCACTGATACAATAAGAAAAAAAGAAAGAAGAAGAAAGTAGTAGAAGAGTCCTATAAGAAATAAATAGAAAAGAACCTAGAATCAATTATTTATTTCAAATAAATAATTTACAGGTACTTTTGAATTATCAAAAAGTCAGTCAATCAGAAAAATTATGCTAATTGCTCACGCGCAAATCTCAACGGAGAAGAAAGCAAACTTTATAGATACTCTGTTAAACCATCACCGATTTATTAAACACTAGCGGGCCGTCCCGGCTTTGGACGGGCAATAAATATAGGCTATGTTACTCAGGGTGAATGTATCTTTCCAATGGCGAAATAATTTATGGAATCGGCACAGTGGTTTTTGAGTTTATTCATTACAAACATATATACAAAAAATTGCACATTCAAAAGCGTAGTTCTCTTTGAAAAAGAATGTGCAAAAAACTCCAAGACCACTCTTTGAAATCATCAAATATCTCGGTCACATATTTTTTTGTAAAAAAAGAAAATAGAAAATTAGTGGAAATATAGAGAGAAATATAAATGTGCCGAGGTGTCTTTATGTAGCATAAGTAGGCACGGTAGGTAGGAGTAGGCTTTGCTCCTCTACACTAAGAGTAAAATAAACTTGTCTTCAGTATACAGGCGCTTGTCATGTAAGGTAACGAAGTAAGTTCTACTGTTATTCATCAACACTGAAATTTGCTATGTTCTGTATTTCTTGGAAATTTCAACCACCTTGAAAATGAGTAATACAGTTTATGAAAATATCAAGTTTATTCATGAAGTCCAAATTGAAATACTTTGCTGTTTCAATTTTGTTTACGTGAAATTCCTGAAAATATGTTGATATTATTATTTTAATGATTCTCTTTTATTTACAACAGTTTTTATTCAAAAATAATGAAAATAAAGTAATTACCTCATCATCATCATATCAGCCGAAAGACGGCCACTGTTGGACATAGGACTCCCCCAAGCGTCGCCACAACGACCGGTCCTGTATGTCACGTTTCCATCAATGGAGTAATTATCTATTTGTTTCATATTTTAAAATTAGTCATTTCATTAGTGTACTCGTACTATAGAAATGGTTAAATATCAATAGATACACACAAGATTACTTTTGGTTAATCATATTTTTTAAATTCAAATTTTTGCACTCTTAATTCCAATAAAATTTACAGACTTCAAGCATCGTATTTCTGAAATTGATATTCTTGAATTTCAAATAAAATTTTATAGAAAACGAACCAGAAATTAAATTATAAATTTAATTATACTACCTTTAACAGGCTTCATTCCCAATTAAGTTGTAAATTAACAACTAGTACAATTATATATTTTGAATTAAAATGTTACTCAGTCCTCAGAAACGTACCTACCTAATTCTGAAGTGGCCCTTGGGCTTTTGTTTCCAATTACTTATATATTTTGACGAAGCAAATGTAAAAGGTAATTAAGTACTACGATATGAATGGAGATCACAAGAAAGATAGTCTCTCTCTCTGAACTAGTTAAACAAATATACTTTTGAATGATTTATTTATTTATTATTATTAGAATAGAATTTAAATTTGAATGAAAAAAAATTGGCTAGAAGTGGCTAAAGACAAAAAGTTTAGAATAACGGAATAGAAGCCTTTTCCCTACAGTGGGACACAATAGGCTTATAACAATAATAACAATAACCGCCAACGGCTTGATGGCCAAAAGTTTCGGCGCCCATCCTGTCAAAGTTATCGCTGCGCTGATCAAGTAGTTACCTGATACAGAAGACAGTACTCCTTGATACGGCTCGCATTGTGAGGAGGTTCCTGTCTCTGGAGCTTTAACCATCGGTAGCTTGGACCTTATTCCCGACATCGGCAGACTACTATTTTTTATACTTTCAATAGTCATTATATGGGTTTTTGTACAGAAAAAAAATAAAAAATAAAATAATGAAACATATGATGGATGATATGTTTTAATAAGTCAGTTTAAGACGGCTATCATTCCAATAACTGGGTTTTAATTGTATACAATCAATACAATAAAACTTACCAGCCCCTTTAAGCTTTTGTTCCTATTCACCCCTGCGTTGCTATTTACCCCGTCTGACTATATATTGACGGAATTAATAGTCCAATCAAACCTCAAAAATATGATCATTATCATCATCTTCCTGCCCTTGTCCCGTTTTATTTGGGGTCGGCGCAATACCAAAACAAATTAGGTAGTTTTAGTCAATAAAGTTCTGGAACTCCTTTTAGTTCTACTCACAGTAGCAGAATTCATTTAATAATTATTTAAAACTTTTCAATTACATTAATTCTTAGACAAATAACACAAGAGTAAATCTAAGACTTGTGATTCATTGCCCCAATGTGAGCCCCAAGCAAACGTCGTTCGTCTTCTCATTGAATTTCCGTTGTGTCTCTAATTACGTCGTATTAGAAAGGTATATAGGATTTGACAAAAATTTGCTTAGACCTGTAATAATCGACCAACATTTCGTCTCTAATTACGGTGTTCGAAAGGTATATAGGATTTGACAAAAATTTGCTTAGACCTGTAATAATCGACCATAATTTCGTCTCTAATTACGGTGTACGAAAAGTTATATAAAATTTGACAAAAATTTGCTTAGACCTGTAATAATCGGCTGACATTTCGTCGCTAATTATGGTATCCAATAGGTATATAGCATTTGACAAAAATTTGCTTAGACCTGTAATAATCGACCAACATTTCGAATTACGGTATTCGAAAGGTACATAGGATTTGACAAAAATTTGCTTAGATCTGTAATAATCGACCAACATTTCGTCTCTAATTACGGTATTCGAAAGATATATAGGATTTGACAAAAATTTGCTTAGAGCTGTAATAATTGACCAACATTTCGTCTCTAATTACGGTATTCGAAAGGTATATAGGATTTGACAAAAATTTGCTTAGACCTGTAATACTCGACCAATATTTCAAAAGCTGTAATAATGTAAAACGTGAGACGTATTTGATCTAAAGATGAATAAATTAGTGCGAGGATTATTACAATTTGATGATACTTAACTTAAGAAAATACAAACGCAAATTAAGTTATTGTAGATCTTAGTAATAGAACTCTTGATATTACAAGAATTTTGTATAAAGACATACAAAACCATTACCTATATTTAAAATATACTTTATACGTACTTTGCCCATTTTTAATGCCCGCCATACACGCTAGGGCAGGCAGGTTTTTCCTAAACAATTTTTTTTTTTATATTTTTTTTTTATCTGATATAAACTAGTACTTGACTGCAATCCCACCTGATGGTAAGCGGTGATGCAATCGTTGATGGTGAGGCGCACTAGTTTATTAAGAGCCTATTCACTCTAGCCTTGAAGACGCTCAGATTGTAATCGGACGGGAAGACCGCTGCAGGCAAATTATTCCAGTTCTTCGATGTACGCGGTATAAATGACGAAGCGAAACGCTTAGTCCGGACCGTGGAGGTTTCAACAACGTAAGGGTGGATACTCGCCGTACGTCGGTTTGTCCGGTGGTAGAAATGGCGGAATCAAGACATGCAATTCCTGCGCGCACTCTCCAAAATGCAACCTGTAAAACACCGAAAGGCTTGCTACCCTACGCCTGTGCTCAAGGCTTTGAAGATTGGACTTAACCATATCTGGATCACCAATCAGTCTCTTCGCACGCCTTCGTATGGTGGGCAAAAATCATTTAATGACAACCCCTAGTCTTGGGAGGAGCGGGAGATAGTGTCAGTAAGAGCTCAAACCCTGGTAAGAAGGCAAGAAAGCCTTCATACCAGGGCTCGAACTCCCTTTCGGATTACCCTTGCCCCAGTAGGCTTCGGCCCAGCTTGGTCCTAGCTGTAGCTGAAGGCTCCTGGAGGCGCGCGGGAACAGTGCGCGCCGTCAACGACTTGGACTCGGTCCGGACAGTTAACGGACGGTCGGACAGCGAGCTACCCACTGCTCGCCGTCTGCAAGCCCGCGCCAACGGTGGCCAGAAATCGGTATCGAAATCCCGGCAGCGGCTGGGGCGCTGTAAGCGCCGCCGTTGCTTGATGCGGTCGGCTTCCTCCTTTGCTAGCATTACAACTGTGCAGGTTTCCATAACAGCTTACCTAATAGGTATAACTGTGCAGGTAAACCTGTCAGGAGTGAGTTTAGTAACAATTGTACAGAGTATTTAATCAAAGTTAAGCAATGCTTGTTGCAATCACAGCTGATAGGTGGTTGAGTGCCCATAGAATAAGGTTTTGCATACAAACAAAATTCCCCATTTTCCACTATATTTTTCAAACCTTCTTAGTGCTCGCACATAATAAAAGAAAACGTTGTGCATTTTACGTTCCTAGTCCCAGTTAATTCGGCTGTACGTCGATATGTCCGTCATTCAGATTCTTTTTATATTACATATACTAGCTAGTTTGCAAAGAAAAAATAGGCATCGTAGTAATTTTCTGCGCATTTTCTTAATTTTTTCTTTCATAGAAATTTATGAACAATAAAAAACACAACAAAAAAAAGAATTCGCATCAATAGGTCTAGCTGTTTACGCGTGATAATACAACCAAAGGATATAGGGATTTATTTTTAAATCTTAATAACAGTATTAAATATCTTCTTAAAGCCGAAATTACAACAGAATTAAGTAATTAAACAACCAATACAAAATGAACAAGACTTCATCCGTTGTAACAGTCGAACCGCAATTTCGTGGCCATTTCCTCAACTTTATTCCATGTTTACTTTTGTTCTGTTCATCAAAGCATTTATGATCGAGAAACAAGCATTCGAATCTGAGACTTAAACATGTTGAAACAGAGTTGTAATTTGTATGTTTTTGAATAGATATGCCAGAAGCAACGATCCACCTTGGGGCTAAGATGAACCCGAATGACATTGAAGAGGGTGATGACGTCTACTTCGGCTGTAAAGTTGACGCCAATCCTCCTGCCTACAAAGTTGTTTGGGAACACAATGTAAGTAATACATTTTTGATACATATTTACTTATTTTCGTTTACAATTTTATGTGCAAATATGTTGGTGAAATTATTTTTGAATTGATTCTCGAAGTTGTATTTTATACTGTTTTTCATATTCTAAAGGCTATATTACTCTAGATTTGTGCAATTTGAAACTTTTGTGGTGAAATTAAAGTTACAATACTTAGTTGGTTAATATACTTAGTTGGTATTCAAAAAAAAAAAACAAAAAAAAACTAAAATCTACATTTAATGCAAATAATTTGAAATAATATAATAATTTTATGCACTTTTAACAGTCTCATTACTTTCAGAGGAACTCCAGAAGGTTAACATCTGCATTTAGCTTTGATTTATTTATGAGATCACCAATTAGGTACAAATTGCACTTTTCTCATAGCGACTTCTGAGTGATAGAAAACGTGAGAGATCTATATAAAGCTACACAGAATAACTTCCATTATTTAAAATACAATTTGAAAAAAAAAAGGTGGGATCGCAATCAAGCATTCTTCTCTTCTTTCTTCTTTTAAGGTTCTTTTTTAAGTGTTTGTGTGTACATAAATAAATAAATAAATAAGCATAAGTTTATATCAATTTAAAAAAAAAAAACATGCAATATGATTATTGTCGCATTATCAGCGCAGAGCGCCATCTATATTCTGTAACTAATCAGTTGGTTTGCTCAACAACAAAGTCTTAGCCGGTTTTACGAATAACCAAGTTAAAACCAATAATAAAACTCAAAGGTAAGCTGAAGAGAAATCTATTTTGATCGCAATCGAGCTAGCCAATAAGACTTCTGATCTTACGCTAGTCCCACGTGACCATCGCATGACACAATTGGACGGAGCAGACATTGCCAACTAACGAAAATACTGTCAGCAAATAACGATATCTTTTCTAGTGACCTGCAAAACAAATAAATGTCTGCGTGTGTATAGAAATTCTGACACCAGTCTTTCCAAAATCGTACAGAGTTGCTTGTTAAGGAGTTGTGTATATTTATTGAGTATAGTACATTTAATAATAATAATAAAAAACCATATATAAAAACTGGCCAGATAGTTCAAACATTAACATTTGATTATAAATGTAAATTTTTGTTTGGCCATATTGGATTTCAATGATAATAAAAAGTATAAATAAAATAGGTTAAACGAAGATTGACATTTCGTCAAACTTTATTTTTTTTTTTAAACTTCATGTACAGGTGGTACATACATAGGTGGCCTTAATGCAATAAGGCATAACGTTAATCATACTTTAACGTTTAAAACGATCTACCGAGTTTAATGGCCATAAAATATCATGAAGTGATAAATTTTTAAGATCTAGCCACAATATATTTAACATAACGGCGTATATATTCGCTATTCGTTTGCTTTCGGTGTCCAGTGAGTGACAATTCTTGCCCACCTGTCCGGGTACATTCGTGCGATATGGCCAGCCCACTCCCATTTCAGCCTTTTAACCTCACACACAATATTTCAATTTAGGGTCCTATTTAGAAAACACATTATTTTACCCAAAGTTTATATTATTAGCATTTTCAGTTTTGATTGGATATTTTGATTGACCAGTTTCGGTGGAACGTGACTGTAAATATTCCATCATTGCGTTTTCAACGTAAATACACAAATAATTGTGTAATTTTGTGTTAAGAATGGTAATACAAACAATGGTTAAAGTACGGCAACTGCAAATCAAAATTTATAAAAGCAAGGTAAGATTTTTTTTTGTGTTTGACAATACCGACAGATATTTTTATATTATACTCTCAAGAATTTCAACATTTTAATTTTTATATATTAACACACTAATGACCCATTTAGTGACTGACTGATTTAACATAACAAAAAAAGTGCAACTGAGAAAAAAACCGCCTAAACTATATTAAAAAAAAATGTAAAATTAAATTACATTAAAACTAATTTCAAAAATTGCATGGAAATAAAACAAAATGAGAAAAAAACAAAAAAAGAAAATATAATATGCCTGTCTAAAAATTGTGTCCGCAACAATCAAATAATCATCAAAAAAGGTACCACAATAAGTGAATACGTGAACAAATCGTATCAATTTCCATCCCGCATAGCAACTGGGATTAATGTCATGATAATGTCATTTTATCAGAGTGACATGCTTAATGACGACCGCGTACCGACCGTACATTCGGTCGCTTCGATAAAGGTAATCAAATCACTTGTTTATTTAGGCATTTCGATTTTGTTAGCTTGACATGTCAGAATGTTTTGTGAATAGACATCAAATAGGGTTACGGTGTGTTGTCTGCATATTAAATATTGAAAGAGAATGCTAAATTCATCGACAATAAACCGAAGTCGTTTAATTTTTTGTTTGATGATAAGTTCAGAAGTACGTGGTATAGATAAGCTGGACTACATTAAGATGGATTGCTTTGACAGGGTAGAAGGGACCTTTGGGCTATTGAAAATTTATTAGCTGTCAGACACCTAATTTAATTAAGATGATTTGATAGTGCCAGTGAAGATAATCACATGAAATATTTCATCAACTCCAAATGAATGATGTCCCTGCAACGCTTCTGGTATTTTAAGTTACTAAAGACAGCGTTATTTATCATACTAATATTATAAATGTGAAAGTTTGTATGTATGGATGGATGTATGGATGTTTGTTACACTTTCACGCAAAAACGACTGAACAGATCTCGATGAGACTTGGTACACGAGTAGACCATATCCCAGAATAACACAAATGATACTTTTTATCCTGGGATTATGTACGCGAGTGAAGCCGCGGGCAAAAGCTAGTTTATAATAAATAAGTTCTTTTTTTAACTGGTCTCTACTATCCCACTGCTTCGCTAGGTAAAGGACTCCCCCAAGTTCTTTCAAACTTTCTTCTCCTGCGCCGTATGTATTTAACATCTAAAAAAAAATTTCAATAATAAATAATAATAAAAAATAAATTGTTTATTTGGTCTTGAACATTACAAAAATGTGAATGAAACAGCCCCATTAAGTTTTAAGTTCGTCAGGTGTGATAATTGAGTGAGTGCGGGTAGTTCAATAAAAGTCTTATTGGCACTGGTACTCACGGTTTACTCCAATAAAACAATGTTTACCTACCCATACCAGTTACACACTAGTTATAAATACCCTACAAGTTATTAATTCATGAATCCCCAAGCGACCACCGGTGGCCGCGCATCTATTGTCTTACTTTTGTGTCTCTAATTGACGGTATCTGAAGGGTTAATAATACTTGTATTGGGGTCGTTTCGCTCCTTCCCTTAATTGATATTTAACAATATTGAGACTTCAATAACTACTTACATGACGCTTGTTTATTTCGATGTATCCTTTTGGGGGAATATGAGATTTATTAATGTACTAATCAGAATCGTTTATGTATTTCCAAAAATAGGTCAGGCTAGTGACACCGATAAACTTGGTTGTTCAGTAGTTACCAAAGTTGAACATTTTAAAAATTATACGTTTTACTACCAAAACCTGCAAATTGTATTGCAAGCGCTGAAACCCTCTTGCTTCGCTGAGAGACTAGATATAGAAACATCTTACAGCGATTAATATTATATTGTTATCAGGTGAGATGGTGGTCAAATGCAAGTCTATCAATCAAAAAAAAAAAGTTTTTTATTTTTAATTTAAATTCCAAAATCAAATTAATCTCATGTCTATGTCTACATTTTTTTTTGTTTTTATTTATTTTTATTTATGGCTTATAGAACCCTAGAATGCATTCTAGTAAACACATCGAGTTTGGAGAGCTTACTAGTTTCGTCTTAACCAGTTCTAAAGGTGGCTAGTGGAACCCTGGAATGCCTATTAGTTAACACGTCGAGTTTGGGCTCATTAAACTCGTCTTAACCAGTTCTTTTACTTTTTATAGATTTTATGCTATAGGGTTTTTTTTATTTGATATTTTGCTATTATTGATATTCTATATATCGTACACCAGTAATAAAATAACAATACTAACCTAAAATTAACAGGGTGTCTCAATAAGCGGTCTTATCGCTAAAAGCGATATTCAATGTTGTGCATGACTGTAAGTGTAGTAGCACAAGATTTTTTTTAAATAATTATCCGTTAATAATTCAGTGTCTGTAATGTTAACAATGAAATTCATTCATCAAGTAAAAATCCATATAAGCAAACATTTACATTTAATTAAATAAATTCAAAATTCAATTCGTTTAAATCAATACAAAATACAATAATAAATAAAGATACGAAATAATCTATGGTGTTCGCGGAATTGATGCATCTATCGCCGATGTGACATTTTGCCAGTTGCTAAAGCAGATAAGTGAAGCGGAGTGGAGATCACGTGCCCATAAGAGACTGCCAGGAATACCACCTAAGATATGGAAGTACGACATTGTTCGACACGCTGGACGGGATTGGATGTCCATTGCCCAAGACCGTCAGGAGTGCAGAAGATTGGAAGAGGCCTACGTCCAAAATTGGATATAAAGAGGCTGCTATAAATAGATAAATAGCGGATAAAAATATCACTTGTAGCAAGCTTTTGGATCCTCTATTCAATCAACATTGTTCCCAATTAAATCAAGTATTAATTGTAACTGAGAGTCGCTCTAGTGACGCAGTTTCCGCCTCTCAAATATTCCAATGTGAATTTATTTGATGACTATATCAATTACGGGACAGGGAATAACGTTCTGAACCGTGAAACGATGGCCAAAAACCGTGTATCGTATTTTCGTAATATCCAGGTTTTATACTGATTGGAAATCTCGTGTAGCACCACCTTTATCCTATGGCTTTGGCTCAGTATTTTTTGGTAGTCAGTTTTGGTGAATATTAGTAAAAGGAAAAATGTATGGTCAGATCACTGCAGTGTATCTCTGTATCATTTTTTTTTTATTAGAGATGAGAGATGAGAGATGTCAAAAAAAAAAAAAACAAATCCTGTCTTGATAAAAATAGACGTGCTTTTTGACTGTCTATCTAAAGGGGATAATAGCGTGGTGGAAAGTTTACTAAAAGAGTTTTCACACCACCTGCTCGAAAATGTCAAATTATATGTCAAACAACCTTAACTTAAAGTGAGTCATTAGTGGCTGGGGCATAGAAATATATTATATCTATGGGCCGGGGGCACAGCCGGTCAGTAATGTTGTATTGGATTTTATTATGACCCGCTGGTCAATAATGTGACTATTATTTTCTCACAATAGGTGTAAAAATAGAGTATCTTCCTCTGGGCTAAAGGTGTCTTTGCCTTGGGCTAGCTTTAATCCCTCGCTGCATTCAGGATCTGCATCTTATCTTATCTTATCTTATCGTGAGTTAAATCCCGAATCCTTCATTGCGCTCGAGATTCAATATGACGCCCGTGACATAAGACACAACTTTAGCCCCTCGGTGCATAATCTACTATTTAACATCATGTTTTGACTTCGATTACAAAATCTGCTCTCTTATTATATTATACTCACTTAACTAGCTGTGTTACTTTTTGGTGTACAATAAAGTTTATTCTATTCTACTCACAAATTGTAAAGATGTCCCTACCATGTTTGAGTATATCGCGTGTGACAAAACCAAAACAATCAAAATCAAAGCATTTATTTCAAATAAACCATTTACAAGCACTTTTAATATAGAGAATAGTCAAATGTCGGTCAGTCCAAAAAAGTGAAGCTAAATTACACGTTCCAAAGCGTAGATCTCTATGGAAAGAACGTGCAAGAAACTCCATGGACACTCTTTTAAATCATATTGAGTTACATATTATCTTGGTTACATATTTCTTGTTGCTTCTACTATGTGAGCACAATATAAATAATGAAAAGTAAAATAAAAATAATTAAAAGATAGAAACTGAATTAAGCCACTGGCAACTAAGAAATAACAACACGCTTTCTGTGCCCTATATTTGAATGCTTGTTTGTTTGATTTCAAAACTTAGTTTATTGTTCTTAATCTTCGGCTGCAGTCGGAAATCTTTGGGAGCAGTTGTGTACTTTTACACAACTGCTTCCGAAGATTTCCGACTCCAGGCGAAGATTAAGAACAATAATCTAAGTTTTGTCAACTATAATGACAGGCTAAGCCATGTCTACCGGTTGTAATGTAACATGAAGAAGCGCACGTTTGCTGTAATGATACTATTTCAAAGTTTTCCTTTTAAACCTCGATAATATCAGCCGCTTTAAAGTTACATCGCATAGACGTAGTTCTAAGAAGTACTAGTATTTCTTGTGAGGTAAACGCATAGAGGTAAACATTCGGACGGCCCTATTTTCTTTCACTATTTAAATATATGGTATCTCTAACTCTTTTAAAATACGATATATGTGGATGGATGGAGGATGAGTGGGAGGCTAAAGAAAAGATGGATGAATTGTGTGAAGAGTGATAAGTAAGGGAAGTTGGTGATAGTATGACGTAAAAGACGTAAGTATAACAAGACAAAATGGAAAAAATAACGTGTTTTGCTGACCCCAAATAACACGGGATAAGGCCAGAAAGATAATGATAATGGTATTTTTAACTCTCGTCTAAGTATAGACTCTGTCGGTTAACAAAAAACAATGGATCTTGGTATGTTTTCATTTGATCTCAAATGTTTGACCAAATCTTCCAGCCACCAACATTTGTAATCAATATCGCCAAACATTTAATCCAAATTAAAACAAACATTTTGTCCACAGAGTGTCTTACTTCAACACAATCCTGCGAACGGGGTTATAGTGACGGGGAACACCAACCTAGCACTGCGAAACGTGTCTCGACTGCAAGCTGGCCGGTATACGTGCACGGCTTCAAATGTTGAAGGGGACGGCAAGTCGCCATATTTGCATATGCAAGTTGTTTGTAAGTAAATCTAGTATAAACTGCTTGTATAATTAGCTAGATAAGTCGGTTTTTGGAGTAATGTGTTTATATTTTGAGGGAGATAGAAATATATTGCTTTGTTTGACTTGTGAAAGTAAACAAACGCTTAAAAAATGCAGAAAAAAATTAGGTAAGTGTACCAAGTGTACCAATGAACTCTTTATTTTAAAGTCCTTTTTCTGTAGTATCATAAAAATGCTTGCCAAACGTGGTGGATTATGGCTCATTCCTTCTCCTAGAGAGGACCCTGAGTTCCAACAGTGGGAACATTAAAAGGCTAATTATGCTTATGCTAAATATAACCAAACTCCAAATTTTTCAGACTTTTTTTTTGTATCTCTATCATATCTTCTATAATGATATGATTTCAAAATCATCATTTTTTGCTTTCGTAATTTGCTACTTATCGGAACGTACCGGAAGGCGTATTGAAAGGCCTCCTACAAGGTGAACCAATGACCTAGTGAATCGCAATGACCAGTGGACGTTTTCCGGTTGAAATGATGATGAGGAAACCATCGGTAATGTTTTTTCGCTGAACTGAAAAATAAGATTAAACTCACTGTCCTATACAACATGTTACGTTAAATGCGCACAACTTCAGACAACCCAAATGATTTGATCAATTGACCTAATTCTTTGAGAAAAATAAACATTTTAAAATATTAAAAGGTTTTAAGAGCAGTTTTAGTTGGTTTAAAATTCGTAACTGCATTGAATAAGATCATTATCCCGCTTTTGAGAAAATTTGACTGAACTACAACCATTTATGTTTGTTTACCTATTTGGGCGGGTTTGCGTACGTGATGGCTTGACCTATTAATAAATAGATGGCAACATTTTTAATGAAGATTATTTTGAAAAATGTAACTTATATTAAAAAGTGGATCAATTGATTCTACTCGTTATTCTGATCAAACTATTTTCAGGCTTTGGGCATTTAACATTACACGTTGTATAAACTTCCGAAGATAGCTTATCCAGAATTCCCTTTATACCCATCAGACTATTTTTGGCCGATTTCTTTCTAAATAGATTTAGATGTGTCTAGCTAAGAGCCATAGTATTAACACTGTAAATATTATTCTACGTGGGGCGTTCAAGAAAGTAGGTTAACGTTATTTTATTAAAGGATCGTTAGGGAATACTAGGATATAAAAAGAGCCGGGTAAATGAGTGGGCGGTACTTGGATACGATGGTCTAGTGGTGCATTGTGGTTTTAATTTCTATCGTTATAGACTTGAAGTGAGACTCAGATGTCGGTTAACTATAATAACGATAAGAGACCAAATTCATGTCAGACAACTATTGAAGTCAATGTTAGAATATCTCCATTTACATATTATTTAATTAAATATGTTACTCGTATATTTATAAAACAAGGAACAAATAAATAACTTAATAGGTTATTATCCCCTCGTGTGCCGATTGTACATACGTCTGTACAGCTTAGAGACCTTAAAAATCCTTACTAATATTATAAAAGTGAATATGAGTTTGTTTGTTTGTTTGTTACGTCTTCACGCCTAATTGGCAAAACCGATTTTGATGAAACTACTGATAGACCATGTCCGGGAATAGGACATAGGATACTTTTTATCCCGGAAGTATGTTCCTTTGGGATCATTTTCTGCTATCACGCGGGCGAAGCCGCTGGGAGCAGCTAGTACAGAAATAATTCATAAGGGATCAAAATATCATCCACATTGCAGTGACTTTTATCACGCAACATAGAAACCAAAATTAGAAATCCTGCATCAAAGTATTAAAATTTTCCACTCGATAAGGATAGACACAACAACCCGAAAATAACTATTGGACATTAGCTCGAACCAGACTCAACACGTCTGGTTGGAGGATCTTCCCTTTTTGACGAAGGTTTGCTGGACTACACTGTGTATACCATCATGGTACAGCATATTGGTCACATTGGTATAGCATCATGGTCTCATAGAATAGCAATGTTAATTTGTTGACCAAAGAAAAGCCCAACCCTCTTGGTCATGAGATTCGTCGATTATTATTAATTCATGTTGTCTGTCAACAGCTGATATCTCGAACAACATGAATTAACTTTAACTGACCAGTATAATTACTTTCAAAATAAACTGACAGTTATCATTATATCAAAAACGTACAAGTATGTACAGTTTTATCTTTTTTTTTTTTTTTAATAGTTTATTCAAAATTTGCTTACAATATTCATTACAAAAATTCTGCCAAACTGTGAAACAGTTTGTCGGCAGTAGTTCTCGTTTCACATTTCAACAAATCTTGTAAGACGTGATAATAAACTTATGCTATGCTAACAACATAAAAAATTAATAACCGAAACACCCACGAAATCAAACAATATCATGGATACAACCTGCGGGGCTTGTTATACAATCTGCATGACTACGGACACAGTGATAGATAATGTTTTTTTAGTATTTTTTTAAGGTGGTGTTTAAGTTTAGCACATGATAACAAATTTGGGGGTAACTCATTCATAAACATCGGAGTAACATATTTCCTCGTGCGTTTGCCAAAGTAGTTCGTTACTTTAGGAACAGCAAGCATCTTTTGTTTAGATAGACGAGTTGGGTACATACGCCTGCGTTCCTTTTTGTAGTCATTATTATTGAATTGTTCAGACAATACGGTTAATCTAGTTTTTAGATATCTGCCGACGTACGACGTGACGTTGGATTTTCGGATTTAACTCGTATTTAAAAAAACATGGTTGTTGAGAGCTGTATTAAAGCTTGTACGAGTATCCATAGGCATTCTATCCTTTAGATTAAATAAAACTAATATTGTCCAATATCTATAGAAGACTTTTATATGTTTTGTCCTAGATTCTACGGGACAAGACGCATGTGGGAATCCTCCCACGCGGAACAAATATTTGCTTGGCCTAAAGATACTTGTTTTCAGTCTGTGTTCTTGAAATTTATTGTCTTTGCCAATGTTATTTTCCACATTAATTTAATGTTGACGCAATTTTGTTTTCTTCTAGCACACTTTTGTATCAGTTGTTATTTTCATAGTTATCCCAATCGTTTGGTCGGGTCACTCTGTGGGAGGATATTCAGTGCTGCGTCTTATGCTTCGACTTGCCACTCCAGAACCTTTCGGCTCTATTGACTATTTGTTTTGCAACCAACATACCCTACCCACTACTACTCAAGTTTGGCGAGTCTTTGGGCTAAGTCGGTAACCTCGGTTCTTCTGTGGATATCTTCATCCATAATGCCATCATGTAAGGAAATTTCAGGCGTAGGTAACTCTTTCTATCGCCCTTTGGGTGATTTTAAGTCTTCTGATGAGGTTTATTGTGAGCGACTACATTTCAGAGATATTAATGGCTTTCCTCATCATTGGTAATACTCACTGATCTTAAACTTTCGTCTTGAGACACTATGGTATTTCAGCCAAGAAAATACCGTGCAGCTTCGCGAACGCTGTCCAATGGAGTTTGATTCGACAATTGATCTCGTAATCGAAGTTGGACCACTCCACGCCACTATCAGTCAATGTAGTGGCGTGCCAGGTGCCTTTAGAGGGGGCAAGCCAAGGAATCTTGACTCATCTAACTAGCCACACCTAATAACCCGAAAAAACTTGCGCTATAATCTGCCGTCACGTCATATCAGTCAATGTATAATCTCGTTAACTTTTGCATCATCCACTACTGTCTCAGCCCAAGTACACCTTGAAGTTTACACTTTTGAATCAACCGTTACCTTAATATGGACCCCTACCTGACCTCCTCATCATTAACTGTTTTATGGTAATCTCCTACTGAGTCTATTGATACTCATAGCATTTACTTACCATACGTCAGTCCCTTACTCCCCTTACGCTACTAAACCCTTCGTATAGGTAGTACCTTTATCAGTAACATTTAAAATACTTACACACTCGTTTATGACTGCGTCATCACCACTGTCCCAAGTTCCCAACCCAAGCTTTACCTTAAAGTTTACGTTACCGTCACGTTTACGTTCAGTTTCTCGCGAGTCATTCCATCGCACGCAATGCTTATTCCAAGTCTATTTCCAGCCATTACAGTAGCGTGTTTACTTTATTTTCATTCCTTTTATTTTGTTCCTCACTGGGGAAAACGTAAAACCTTTTATCGTTACGACTCACATCAGTCAATCCTCTATTGTTTAAAGTATACCTGTTATGGTTGTGTTTGTAGGTAGTTTTATCATTGTGTTGGTGTAAGTATGGGCAGAATGCGTTCTAAAAATGTATCTTTTTATTGAATAAAGTTAGCGGTTTTGAGGCCTTTGTTTCAAGTAATATGGATATTGAAATACCTTTATGTTCCCATATCAGTAATGGGTGGTGAATAAAATATTATTTTGAGATATTTTAAAACTTACGTAATGTTATTATAACATAAAATTTCTTTAAAAAATTATATTTTAATTTAAAAAAAAAAAAATATCAATCTGGCAAAACAAGAGTATTTAAGCAGATTATTACAGTTAACTTGCAAAACAATCACAGTTTTACTTTACTACTACTATTGCGTAACTTACTACGAAAATTAAAACTACTACTACGAATCTATTGCGTAACTTCTGATTATTTTACTCAACTTTCTTCAAACTTTTTAACATTTTTATTAATATTCTCTAAAGGTTCGATTTAAATTTCAAATACTAATGTCAAAACATTTAACTTTATAAACGAACTGAAATGTGTCATTGCGAGACATCAGAATTAATGCCTTGAACCGGAAAGGCAAGCTTAAAATAAAAGTCTTGTCAATAAGGATAAAATAATGAATATGCTGTGTTATCGAAACGGACAATAATTTAAAACAAGATATTTCCACAGCATATTAATTATTCCTCCAATTCTGATTAATTGAAATGACGCAATGGGGTTTTTTGTTAACTTTAAGCAAACAATAATTTTATTATTCGAATGCAAGCGTCATTTTGAGAACAGTGGTATCACATTGGTAACGGTCCAGAGTTTTAGGTCGTGGATTCAATCCTAGCCAGATATTATCACTGCTCCGTGTCAGCTGACAAGAGCATCGTTTACAGCAGCAATTAAATTAATGTTTTATTTTAATAGTAAATTACTATAAGCTCTTTTGTGTGGAACACAAACGGTAAAATTATATTTTTTATTTACCATCATCCGTGCGTCACTGCGGGGTGCCAGCTGAAAATCAGCGCCGGATGTTTGACGCCCAGCAATTGCTGAGTTGGTAACCCTTTCGGTTTCGGGAAAATTCAATGCAACTGTATTGTATTTCTGTACTCTTTTTTAATATTATTATTTTATGTTGTGGTATATTGTGTTGCTTGCGCCGAATAAATGCTGTTCTATTCTATTCTAAAAGAAATCTTGAGGAAACCGGTATGTCCTAAAAACAAAAACTCGAAGATATGTGGCATTCACCAATCCGCACTGAGTCCACGTAATGGATTATGGCCCATTCCCTCTTCTAAAGAGTACGCCAAAGTCCCAGCAATGGGAACGTTGTAAGGCTGCAAAGGCTAGATTATCAAGAATCAGTAACTAGCCCCCCTAGCCAAGTTACAACCGTTGTGCTTGCGTCGAACGCTTCGAGTTAACCTTGCCGTCAATACTTTTGTTCTGATCACGTGACTGAGCATTGAGATGACGTCATTTTCGTACATTTGAAGCTTTCTACTAGCGTTAATTATTGGACATTAGCAACTTTGCTAGGGGTACTGATCGTTAAACTGGACCAAATAACTTGTCGATATAACTTGCATTTGATCTATTTTAATGAATACACTATGTGCCATATTAACCCTTCAGATACCGTCAATTAGAAACACAATAGTAAGACAATAGATGCGCGGCCACTGGTGGTCGCTTGGGGATTCATGAATTAAACGCAAAACTATTCAGAAAGTTTTGTTTTAACTTTTTTTTTTGGTGCGAAAAATCATCCAATGACAAAACCCGCCCTTGGGTGGAGCGGGAGAAAGTGTTAGACTCTTACTGGCTAAAAACCCACCCCGTTCTTTCTAGCTTTCATACCGGGGCTCGAGTTTCCTTTGAGATAACCCTGGCCCTAGTAGGCTTCGACCCAGCTGGGCCCCTCCTAGTTTTGTTTTAACGTGTAATTCAACACTATTTGAGCGACGTACATCAAGCTTGGTTACATCAGGGATGACGATTAAAAAAATCTATTTGGTCCCTCGCTTAGGTTAGCTTAGTTGTGCATTGAAATTTTGCGATACGTTACGCCTCTATACACTTTTTATATAGAAGTGACGTCACACTTCGATGCATTTTATTTTTGTGAATTCTGATTGATTTGATAAAACAAAAAATACGTGTCCAATATTTTTTGATATTTATTCTAACTGGCTTTATTGAATTGTCCATTTTTTTTTTCAATAACTTTTATTAGGTGACTATATTTCGTTCCGTAAATTCTTTATTACTAAATATCAAAACCTAAAACTTTGGTACTATCAATTATTTACCTCTTTAAGAGTCACTTTTATTTACTAACTAGCTTTTTCCCGCGGCTTCGCCCGCGTTTATTAATATACTTTACTCTTTCTCTCCCTTATCTCACTTTTTTTTTAAATTAGCCTACGTCCGTCTCTAGGGTCCCTATCTCTGTACCAAAACTCATCAAGATCGGTTTTGCCATTTAGGCGTGAAGACGTAACAAACAAACTCACTTTCGCTTCTATAATATTAGTAAGGATTTAATTCTCTTTCATACAGATAGACCACTATGCCAAAGAAAAGAAATGAAGATAATCGGTGCAGCCCTACAAGAGCCGACGACAGTGACGTGTGAAGTTGACGCATTCCCTCCACCTGACACCTTCGAGTGGACCCTCAACAACTCAGCAGGCTCCATCAAAGTTGATCCTGTAAGTAAACAAAATATCATAATATATTAAACAATATATGAAATATGAAAAATAAATAAATAAAATAAATATTTAAGTTTATTCCTCTTTAAAAACAGCTAGTTTTGTGGTCATACTCTTACCAGTTTTTTTTTTCAATATACTCTTTCTACGAAATTAAATCCAAAATAGCAAACATCTTTTAATATATTTTATTCTCTTATTATTTGCATCTGAAATAAACATTTATTGTCAATGTTTAAGATTTCTTCTTCCTGCCCTTATCCCATATGTAGCGTTAAAAAAAAGAAAATCACCACTTGTACACGTATAATTTTGCATTTAAAAAAAAAACAACATAGAAAAAATTATAAAAGGGAATTAAAAAATTCGGCGACTTTATATATATAAAAATAGGGTCTAAGTAAGGTGGCGAGATGGATATATAAAAAAAATAAAAATTTATAATTTGGAGGTTGTGCCTATAGGTGCGGGATTGCAATCACGGGACCTCAGGCGCGGACTCGTAAACTATCAAAGAAATTAGTTCATTCCGCAACCTTTTTACACGAATTGCTGTGATTATACATATAAAACAGATAGCGTAAAAAAAATACTCAAATATTACTTGCTACTGCTATAGAATAAGGAAAAATAGGGATCATGAAAACTTCACGTGGAGTGACGTCACGATGTCCACCGGGGTTTTCTCTAGTATCGTCATGCGCTAGTTGGCGCACGCATTTATGAATTGCAGTGGGCTGTACTGTCCACTTCTGTGAATTTCTATGTCTATATCCAGAAAGCTCCAAGAATACTCCAAGAATACTCCAAGAATACTCCAAGAATACTCCAAGAATACTCCAAGAATACTCCAAGAATACTCCAAGAATACTCGAAGAATACTCGAAGAACCGATTGACAAATAATCTATCGTGAGAAGAAAAGGAAAATTATCACTATGAGACACGAAACTGAACCTTCAAAGCAGCCAAAACTTAAAATATTTAAAATACATACCGGTTCTTTATATTGACTAACACTTATCGGTTTTTTATTTACTACCGAGTTTCACCAAACATTTCGCAGTTAGATCATTACTTATAATCACATTTCCTTTTTAATTCGTGTTCATCAAGCACTTTTTCTCAGAAAATTTCGTCGCCGAATGACAAATAAAATTTTTCCTTGTCAAACCTACAAATTTTCCTATTCTAAGTTCAAATAAAAAAAAATAATATTAGAAAAAGGTAAACTAACGCGAACGAAAAAGTTTTCATTTAGCTAAACGAATTAAGCAACATGATAATGCTGCACATATTACTTGGGGTCGGCGAAACACGTTTTTTTCTTCCATTCTGCCCTGTCACCCGTCAAACTATCACTAACTCCCTTTTGTTTCATATCACTCCTCACACAATCCATCCATCTTTTCTTCGGCCTTCCTCTCTCTCTCCATCTATCTACATGTATATTCAGAACTCTTTTAGTAATATGCACTTCATCCCTCCTTTTCACATGACCATACCAAGACCACCGATTATTTTTCAACTTTTTAGTCACTGGTGCTACTTTCAAACTTCCTCTAATATACCTACTCATTTCTCACTTTATCCATTCTCGTCACACCACACATCCAGGTTTGAAAGTGATAAAAAGTTTTAGAAACTTTTTTTAATTAAATGAAGTAGTGCCTTGACAGTGACCTCACCTGATGAAAAGTAGTGCTGTAATCGTTGATGGTAAAATGCTCTAGTTTATGAGCCTATTCACTCTAGCTTTGATTTTACTTAAATTATAATCGTACGGGACTATAGCAGCAGGTAAATTGTCCTAATTCTTCAATTTACGCGGCAGATACAACGAGGCAAACTATAATAGGCCTAGAAACGTGAAATTTTCAACAAAATTTAAAAATGCAATTTTTAAAGGAGTGCAAAAACGGCAATTAGTTTGTATGCAAAATTTTATTCCTTGGGTCCATATACTTGAAACTTGCCATAAATACCAAATACCATATGAAAAACTTGTGTAACAAAGTTACTGGCAAAGTGCTAGTTCCTATTAAAAGAAGAAAATAGTTTCTACCAACAGATTTATATGAAAAAGGTATAACTAACGCCCCATTCCAAGTAGGCACTCGGATGCATGACACAAGCCATCTTCCTTCCATAAATCCCTTTGGTGCCTCTTGACACAAACGGGAGACCACGGAATGGTGTATTACAGCCTAAACCACATAACATAGGAAACATTAAATACGTTATAATAAAAGATAATGATAGCTCTTATGCTATGATTTATGTCCCCATAGATTTGGAGGCACGAGAGCTTTAGGGGAGCTGAATGAACGTTAAAATTGGATGAGTTCTAATGTTTTTTTTTCTGTGGCAGTTTTCTGTGATTGTTGTCTATTCTTCTCTTTGTTGCAACTGGATTTCGTACAAAGGTTTATGTTCAGTAGTTTTTGTTTGTACTGATTTGTTGGGGAGTTCAGAGTTTCAGAGGGTTGACAAAGAACAAACAGTAACGTATTTTTAACCGACTTCTAAAAAAGGAGGAGGTTCTCAATTCTGATGTTTGTATTTTATTTTAATGTTTGTTCGTGCATAACTTCGTCGCTTGCCAACCGATTTGAAAAAATCTTTTTTTGTTAGATAGGGTATACTTCCCAAATGGTCCCGTAGTCAAGTCCAAGCTGGGATCTGATGATGAAATCTTGGTGAAATCGATGGAACTCCTCAAATACCATTCATTTTTTTGGTGAAGTCAGTTTTTTTTATTGCATTAATTAAAAGATAATGCGATGCGAATTTAAGTGTCTTCAAGGCTAAAGTGAATAGGTTCTTAATAAACTAGTGCGCTTCACCATCAACCATTGCATCACTGTTTAATATCAGTTGGGATCACTATCAAGCATTAGTTTTATAAACTTGCGCATTTAAATTAATATTTATTTACAAAAAAGAAAACAAGTGATAATCCTTGAAATTCATAGACAATAACCCCAATACGTCACACGCTTGATGACAATAAACCATTTGCTTCATAGGTATATTTGAAAACTTCATTAACTGAAGAGTATAAATAACTCCATTAATGACAAACATTGAGTTTATATAAAATGTAAGTATTTCATTCAAGAGTAAAAATGTTAATTCAAATCAAATCAAATCAAATCATATCATTTATTTGCATAATACAATTCTAGGAAAGCGTGCTCTATCGGCACACACAACGTTCAGACCCGAAACAATAATTGTTCAGAGGCCATACATATATTTGCCCGCGCGGCAATCGAACTTGTAACATGCAGTGTAGCAAACAATCGCTTTACCACTGTGCCAAGCGTTTTTTTATTATAAAATACAGAAAGATAAAAATAAGGTCTATACTGCACACGCCGATATTCCAGATAGACCTGATTCTACTGGGGCCATGGTTACCCGAAAGGAAGCTCGTGCCCCGGTATGAAGGCTAGAAGGAACGGGGTGGGTTTTTAGTCAGTAAGAGTCTGACACCATCTCTCGCTCCACCCAAGAGCGGGGGTTGTCATAAGATGATTTTTGCCCACCGCAAAAAAAAAAAATAGACCTGGTTCTTTTTACCTTGTGTGTCGACAAAAGGTACTGAAGTGTGGTAAACTATAACAGAACAAAGAAATGTCGTAATATATCCATTTATCATCCACTTTTCAGTCCATAACCAATTACTAGTCCAGTAGTACTTAAGTCTATAATTAAATTTGGATGGCACGGACGTGAGATAGGGGTCAAGTGACAGCCGTTGGGATAACCAGAGGGCCATTGTGCCAGTGCTTTGATCCCAGTTATCTGTAAACGTTAGAAATTTATATTGGACTGTGATTTGTAAAGGGTAATCTGACGTAAAAATATGTTGGAACGTATAGGTAAATGCGACGTGATTCTTCTTTTCGACAATCGCTTGTAGCTCTTGAAAAATAATGTGAACATCGCATTTACGTTTGAATTTTCTAGGTTTCTTAACTCTTTTATTTTAAGATTCATGTTCAAATACATTCTATTATTAAATACTAGCTTTCCGCCCGCGGCTTCGCCCGCGTGAACTACAGTTTATATCGCGCGGGCAGAGACCCGCGCTCAGCAGTGGAATTATAGGTAGCCTATATGTTATTCCAGTGTCTCTTCTACCTATATACCTCCAAATTTGATCTAAATCCGTTCAGTAGTTTTTGCGTGAAAGCGTAACAGACAAACAGACAGACAGAGTTACTTTCGCATTTATAATATTATATATAATATATACATATAAGATATGTTATTGAGGATTTTCCAAATAAACCACAAATTGTTTCTCTGAAAATCAAAGTTTTGTTTATTTAATACGTCTTTCCTATATTACAACGTTTAACTATGACCATTACACCTATAACTTACCTGAAAATCAAAGAAACGACATTTAAAGTTTACTAATATCGCCTCCTCAATTATATCCCTTTATTTTATCTCTTTACAATAGAATTTTTAACAATAAAATATGCAAAATAATCTAACCATCATCTGCCATTCAATCACACGTCACCCCGTTCCACAGAACATAAATTCCATTGACAACTTCAACGCGCGAAGCGCGGCAAATTTGAGTTAATGAAATGTCATTTCATTACATCTCCCCCCTAAGAGCAGGAATTATATATATATATTAGTAGGGATAAGGGCTTTACATTGGACAATTTATTGACTAATAATAGTATTTATTTTTTATTTGCTTAACAGATGAACACAATATGTCTCTTTCACGGTTTATTGTACAAAGAGATCAAAGATATGTTCATCTTGTTGATAAAATCATATAAATGACACAGTTTCTGAGTGTTTGTATGTATTATTGTTACTTCTTTACGCTAAAACAGTTGAACGGATTTGTATATCCTTACATAATATCTTCTAATACTGTAATATGGAAATGTTGTTAGAACAACAATATTTTTTTTAGACGAGTAACCAATAGTAACCATGGAGTTTCTAGTCGGTTCTTCTCCATAGGAAATTACCAATTTGGAACCGTGCACTAGCTTTTAACGTTTTATAAGTGCCCATGTAGGCCTTTGTGAAATAAAAACATTAATTTTATAAAATTTGGCACACGAGTAGAAATTAGCCCATATGATACTTTTTGACCCGGGTATTGGCAACATTAAAATTAGTTTTTGAATGAAAACATTGTACAACCAAAAATATTCTGTATCTATTTCCTACTCTCTCAATTTTCTATCTCTGACTGATTTGCCTTGATGGAAGATTGTTGAAGTTTAATATTTTTTTTTATGAAATTGTGCCGAAAAGTATCATTTATACGTCCCCTACCACCTACGTTTCCTTAGGACATTTTTTTTTACTTTTAAGCAAACAAAGCCACTGGCAGAAGCTAGTAAGTTAGACATAATAATATTAGACATGAGAATATTTATTGATTTAATATCTATCGAGCTTGGGCAAATATCTAACTAGCAAGAGCTGCTTTGAAATAACCAAGGATCCTTAGAAGATTTTGGAGGAGATGTTTTTCCTGCAGCAGAACAGAGCAGGCTAAATAAAAGCAAACTAAGACTATACGGATTGCCTTCAGTAATTGGCACAAAGGCAATTAAATTGAGTTGAACTTTTCGTCTCATTCTTGTTTTATTGAAAAGAAAATGAATGTATAGTCAGGTTAAGGTTTATCTCAGTCAAAGTCTATTTCATTTCGAAGAAAAAATCACGTTCTATTTGCGAAAATAACTACATTTTTGGTAAGTTTATTTTCTTTTAGCATAGACTCACTTTATCAGGTGTCCAATAATTCATGTTTCTCGTTCAAAAGAATTTCATGCGCTAGGCTCGTGTCAAGTATAAAATAAATAAAACAGAGATGGTTTTACGAAAAATTTGACTCGGCGCCTGAGTCTTGGGAATTCCGAGTTTCTCCTGTGAAATAACTGTAAACGTTTGTACATTAGTGCTATAATAAATAAGGTTTTCTCAGATCAGAACTCGCTTTAGTTTTTAGAGTGCTCCGAAATCACACGTAATAAATATTAATTTTACGAAAAGTACTTAATTAAATATTCCAAAATAAATAATAAACTGTATAGAAATACGAGAGCATTGATAACGGCCCCGATTTATGGGTTATTATAGTAAATCCAGCAAGGTGCATTACTTTGTGTAATTTAATTTATCTCATCACCGTTGCTCTCAAAATGGTGAAGGAAAACATCATAAGGAAACCGGTATGTCAAAAATTCGTAGACATATGACATCCACCAACCCGTTCTTAGCCCGCCTGGTGAATTACGGCCCATTACTCTCCTAGAGAGGAGGTTTAAGTCCCAGCAGTGGTAACATTAAAAAAGGCTGATTATGCTATGCGTGCTAAAATGGTGTAACATTTTTTTAATTTATTTTTTATTGGTATAAACCAGTACTTGACTGCGATCCCCTCTGATTGTAAGCAGTGATAGAATCATTGATAGTGAGGTGCACTAGATTATTAAGAGTCTATTCACTCTAGCCTTGAAGACACCTAAATTATAATCGGACGGGAAGACGGCAGTAATTGGCAGTAGTTGACGGTAGTAATTATTCCAGTCCCTCGATATACACGGTATAAATGACGAGGCAAAACGCTTAGTCCGGACCGTAGAGGTTTCAACAACGTAATCGTGGATACTCGCCGTATGTCGTTTTCCGACGCCAACTTCCCGAATCTAACAAATACAAGTTAAAATAACCAATACAACTTAATAAAATACACCTATTTCTCCAGGACCGTTTCACCGTAGAAGCGAAAGAGGGAAAGTCGCTTCTCACATACACACCGGTGTCAGATGTCGACTACGGAACACTATCGTGTCGCGCAACCAACCTAGCCGGGCAGCAGATGTCGCCGTGTGTCTACACATTGTTACCGGCGACGAGGCCCGACCCGCCGACCAACTGTACCGTGTATAACTTGACTGATGACTCGCTGGATTTAATGTGCTTGCCAGGTAAGTTTAGAAAATCTTTGTTGAATATTCAGATCTTTTGATGTGATTTATTGGATTTATTTATTTATTTAAACTTCATGTACAGTAGTGGTACACAGGCGGACTTAATGCAACAAGGCATTCTCTCCCAGTCAACCTTTGGGTTAAAAAGACAACACTGTGGTAGGTTTGCACAATAAACAAATAACAATTACTTTAAATTTAAAAAAAAAGTAAATTATATAAAATAAAATACATATATACACTACTAATTTTTAATAAGTACAAATACTTAAAGGCCTTATTAGAATAGGTCTCGTTATTATTTAGGTAAAGTTTTAATGAATAATATTCATAAACATTAAACTTATTAGAGTTTGTTTATGTCGTAAAATGTCACTCAATTTATGAAAATATTGTACAGGCTATTGATTATGAATGAAAAACAATAGACAATCACTGCGCGTAGTATTTCCTAGTAGTAATTGTTATGAATAAATGATCCAATTACGAATTTACCAATTATGAAAAATTTTGTGGCCAATTTAGGAATTTCGTTTTTTTTTACATTTTTACTACACAAATATGACCAGTAACAGGGACGGATTAAGCCTAATTTTTTTGTGTACTAATTAAAAAATAGGGGTGTATATGCTAAAATAATAAACTAATAAATACTATGAAAAATAACAAATCATTAAGAGAACTTAACCCTTCAGATACCGTCAATTAGAGACACAATAGTAAGACAATAGATGCGCGGCCACCGGTGGTCGCTTGGGGATTCATGAATTAATAGTAATTCTGACGAAGACCAAACATAAAGTTTGCTTTATTTATACTCGTATTACAGTGTAATTATAATTAGAAAGCTACTTCAACACAATTTTAAACCTTAGCGGTTTTTGCTTGCCATGGAATATGATTAATATGGTTAGACTAGTCCGTTAGTCTAGTGGTTAGTGACCCTGACTGCTATGCCGGAGCTCGTGGGTTCGATGCTCACCCAAGACAAATGTTTGTGTGATAATCATTCGTTCTGTGTCTGGGTTTAATTTATCTATAATATGTAGGTATGTATTTAGAAATATATAAGTTTGTTTATCAGTTGTCTAGTACTCATAGCTCAAGCTCTGCTTAGCTTGGGACTAGACGGCGTTGTGTGATAGTTGTGGAAAAAAAAACAAAATTTAAAAAAAGCAATTTCTGTATGACCGGTCCTGTGCGTTTCGCATCCATCGGATTTCCGAGACCCTCACCAGATCATCGTACCTTATGGGAGGCCATCTATTGCTGTATCTACGATGAGAGACGCACAGGACTGATCATTATGGTGACACTTGAATGACCTATGTCCAACATTGGATGTCTTTCAGCTGAAACGATGACGATGAAAAACCTTGTATGCTTTTGTAGAAACGATAAACACAAAAAAAAAATACATACCTAACTCAGTATGTTCACACGGTTATTGACTTCTAGTGCAGTCTTGTGCATGATTCTACTATAAAACATATAAAATCGTGGTAAGATACAGTCAACCAACCTCTATTACCTACAGCTACGTATAGCAGGCAAGCCTGTGCGAGCTCTTTATCTTCCTATATAATCTCTAGGGAGATGTAGAAAAATCAAACGATAACGGATATGAAGCCGATTGGATTTACAGTTATTGAACCGGCTTCCTTCAAGGATATTTTTATTAATATCGGCACAAGTTCCAACATTTTTAGAGTTCCGTACCTAAGTTGGGAAAAACCGAACACTTTACGATTCCTTTTTTATTCGTCTATCTGTTTGTCAAGACGCTTTTCTCAAGAACGTGTGGAGGTATCCCATTAGGTCTCAATGGGAGTGAATTAAAAAAACAAATTTGATAAACTTATAATCTTTACTATGAATAAAAATTAATCCCGATTTCCCTTGGTCAAGTTAACTCGCCACTGGAACATAAAAAAATCAACACATAATGACTTTTTCACGTTCATGCATTTGACAGTAAGCCTCAAAAAAACGCTAGAAAAGGCAACAAAAAAAAAGCTAGAAGCCGTTGCAAAAACAGCTGAAGCGCGCGGCAACTTTGGCCGGAGAAGCTTGAAGCGGCTTCTAGCGTTTTTTGTGGCGGCACCGCCGCACACGAGCCAGAAAAAGACCGCCTCAAAAAGGAGTTTGAAGCGGCGTTTTTTTAAAGCCCGTGTGCAGTTAGACAGTACAACGTGTCTATCTACTCAGCTAGTAGGTATATATAGGCAAGTAATTATTACTTTTATCTAAACTTAATCTGTTCTACAAGCATCAACATCTACAGTTAATAAAACCTGATTCCTTTTTACTCTATCATCACAAAGAATGAGTAAGCCAGGTACTAAATTCCATTTAAAAAGCTCCTCAGTTTTCAAATAAAAGGAATAAATTCCAGATTTTTGTACAAAAAGAATAATAAAAAAAAAACGTTAAGATTTTGAACAGATTCGCTAAGAAGTTTTTCTACAAAAGGGTATGTTTACGTAACTTCTGCCTTCATTCAGAGATTTAAAAACGACTTTCCTCTGTAAATAAAAGTTTATTTACAGTGCCATTAGGCGGATTTTGTAAAAGCGATTTATGAAGCATTAGCGGTAACAAGATTTTAATAGTCTTGATTTTGAAACTTGCTGTTTTTACTCCTTTTTGGATGCAATACGCTTTTTTTTTTAGATGGAAAATCATCTGTCGACTGGTCCCGCTCTAGTATGGAGCAGAAGGGCGTGTCAAATTGTTACCAGCTAAAACACACTCTTTTTTCCCTTCGTTCCAAGACCCCAGGGCTTTCTGCCGCTCAACACATGGCCCCACTAGTTGTAAGACAATGCAATTTTAATTGTTTTGATGTGTAGACCAGATGTGTGGTCACAGGTTCGAACCCAGCCAGGCGCATTACTTTGTGTAATTTATTTCATCACCACTGCTCTCAAAACGGTGAAGAAAAACATCGTGAGGAAACCGACATGTTCTAGAACCAAAAATTCGAAAACATGTGACATCCACCGACTCGCACTGAGCCCGCGTGTTAGATTGCGGCTCATTCCCTCTCCTACAGAGGAGACCCGAGTCCTAGCAGTGGGAACATTAAAAAGGCTGATGATGATGATGATGATGATGATGTGTAGACCAGTTTTTTACTCATCTGTAGATTTTTCAACTTAAGTATAAAATTCTTGTAAATTTTGACATCATGATTATATTAAGTTTTATTTTAATGTCTTTTATTTTTATGACGTAGCTATAAACTAAATTTGTTTTTTTTTTTTAATTTTTTGATGTTTATAATTTTTTACTATAAAATCAGTAAGTAAATAAAATTACAATTTATTATTCTCTGCACTAACAATTAAAACCATCACGTGCAGAAAATTAATAACTGGATACAATAGGGCTAATATAAAGCTACTCTAACGGGTTACTTTACTTTTACTTTACTTAACCCTTTCAGAGCTTAGTGTTACACATAATATAGAGTCCGTCTACTGAAAGCGTGACCTGAGAAAAGGAGGTTGAAACCCAAAAATTTGAATATGGTATTATTGAAATAGTAGGAGAAAAAAGTTTTGGTACTTGAGTATTTTTTTATATATGACGATTGTACAATAGTTGTATAAGAACTTAAAATTGTGTAGATTTATTTATTGGTAGATGTATGGTAAAGGTTAAAAATACACAAAATGTTACTTATTATTCCAAATTTATTTTATTTTATGAATCCCCAAGCGACCACCGGTGGCCGCGCATCTATTGTCTTACTATTGTGTTTCTAATTGACGGTATCTGAAGGGTTGTCGGGTGGTTAGGAAACGGGTGTCGCTTGGGGATTCATGAATTAAGTATAATGAACTTCTTCCCTAGCCTATTATTACTACCCTGCAACCCTAACCTATTCTGTGGGTAACGTTTAAGCTCATTTCGTTTACCTTAAAATCTTTTACACAAGTAAGGCGGTGTTCGGCAATAATAAATGACAAACGGACCATCGTAACTCTATTGTAATTGTTCAAAGAGTCTTAGGGCGTTTTCAATTTGGACGTTTCATGTCGGACCGCTGTCGCACGATTACCGTGCAGCAGCCGGCCGGTTGCAGTACGTTAGCGGTCCGGTAACAACCACCTAAAGTGATGTCAACATCCACCCTGTCGTGCGTTTGTATGCCAGTGATGCGCTATTTAACACCGTATTGAACATGTGGTGCTTGTGACGTTGCCGTCCGGTTGTCGACTGTTCGCTGAACGCACGACTAACGTGCCGGATTCGCACAGAGGTCGTCAAAAAACGCATAAATTAAAAGCGTCCTTATCTGCATAAATTCCTGTTAAATTTTTAATTACATTTTTAAAGTTTCTATAATCCTGTGTGGATTAAAACTAAGAATTAGCCATTGAATAATTCATAACATTTGAATTTTGTAGTGTATTTAATTTCATTCTATATTCTAGCTTATAGCTGCGGCAATGCTGGTAATTCCTCACGTTGTTTTCCTTCACTGTTTTGAGAGCAGTGGTGATGAAATCTATTGATGATGATGATGATGATATCATCTTGTCTACATATTATACGAAGTGTAAGGAACAGTGGTCTCCGCAAACGATAAAAAAATCGGCCTGTCCATACAAAATTATGACCTTGATTGGATACTACTACTATCCAAGAGAGGTCGATTTTTTTAGCTTTCGGAAAAAAATCTCGTGGAAGGTAGTTCAGTTTCGTCTACTGAACAACTCCTTGAAGTTTGCGGAGACCCTGTCGTTTACATTTTCGATATATTTATAACCGTCCAAAAGCGGGGCTTCCTTTCTCGAAGAACTGGGTGTCAAGGAATGCTTGTCTATGCTGGTGCGCAGTTGTATTTTTTAATTCTTTGGACATATTTGTCGACGTAGAGGTGACTGCATCGAAAACCTTGTTATACAAGAAAAGGTGGACGGAACGAGGCCGCGTGGCAGATCGCCGATGCGATGGACTGACCAAATAGAAAACGCTGTTGGCGGCCCCTTGAACAAGTGTACCCAGATGACTGACAGCAGGTAAAAGTGGCGAGAAGTGATGCGGCGTACCCTGACGGCTTCCGGAGAGCTATCTTCATGACACCACGACCACTCTGTCAAGAGTGAAACAAAAAAGAAGATGAAGAAAACTGGGGCGAGTCAAGTGCTCTATAAACTTATATAACGCTAAGTTCTAGTTTATAAAGAAACCAGTATCCTGACGTCTTAAATACGCAGGCTGAGTACAGTCGAGTACTTAAGTAAGTGGAGGCATATTTGAGATCACTGAGATTACTTACGTCTTGAGGTTACTTAGATGTTGGAAACTATATGTCATGTGATGAGGAGCTTTGGTTTATGGACGTGAGTTGAGAGTTGATCTTTTTGGAGATAACTAGTGAACTTTCTTTACTTTGATATTAAGAAAACTGTTTGTTTTTGGGGTTTCGTACCTCTAAAGGAGGAGGAAAGCAGTGGTGGCCGAGTGGTAATGGCTCCGACTTACGATTTGTAGGTTACGGGTTCAAACCCTGCCAGGCGCATAAGTTTGTGTAATTTATTTCATTACCACTGCTCTCAAAACGGTGAAGGAAAAACGATGAGGATTTACTGGATTTGCACGTAGACGAGATACTCATTACTCGCTGCCCACAAACCCACGCCAGCAGTGGAAAAAATTGTCGTGCGACTCCCGGAGCCTAGGGCGTCTCCTTTGGGGTACCAAATTTGGTCAAAACTGGTTTAGCCGTTTGAACGTGACAATATCACATACACCTATACTCACTGTACCTTTATAGTGGTTTTACAAAAAAGTTAACAACTGAATTTTTTATACTTTTTTTATTGTCTTTTGTAGTAAATGTATCAATCAACGCAGCCTTTTCGACAAATTCCTTTGAGATATTTACTACCAATGAAATTCTTAGCTTTATTTTACCGGATCGTGTCTGTTTTAATGTTACCAGATATTGCGCAGAAATGTTGAAACTGAGATACATAACTACACCAATTTTTTGCGGTGTGTTAAAATCATTCAGATAACATCCTTCGCCTTTGGGCCGAGCGGGAGATAGTGTCAGACTTTTATTGACTAAAAAACCCACCCCGTTCCGTTGCCTTTTATACCGGACCCGAGCCTTCCTTGCAAAAGCAGAGCCTTGGTTTCAACCCTACTGGGCACAGTTACTGACGACTTGGGCTCAGTCCGGTCGGTTACCGTACGGTCGGACAGCGAGCTACCTATTGCTAACCGTCCACAAGCCCGCGTTTATGGTGACACCAATTTAACTTCACAATATCCACTAGGAATCAATTTGCGAATTACTAAAATAGACTGAAGTTTACTCGAAAATATTCCACCAAAAGCGTTCACGCCCTTGGGCTATAGATAAAGTGAAATTCAGTCAATGATTCCGATTTTAAAAAGGCCAATATGTTGAGTGTGACCTAGTGACATTTTTGTAGAATATTTCAATCCCATAAATGGACGTCTCGACAGTCGAATTTGCTGTTACAAGGTTTTTTTCAAATACATTAATTCTGCGAGCTATATAGGCGCCCTGCCTGTTGACAAATACAGTTAACCTTGGTTCTCCTATTAACTCAACTGTGTTAGCCCTTTCTTGTGTTCTATAGTGGTATCCACAGAACAGAAGCTGTATGATTCCTGTGTTCTGTGGTGGGAGCGTACCCGCTCCGGGTCCGTCGACCAACCATCGGCCAATGTCTGTCTGTGTGGAAGATCTTTTCCCTCTTTCTTATATTATGACGTAAGGTTCTGGGTACCGTGGCGATCCTCCCACAAACGACTGAGGATAGCTTTATTCCTGATTTTTAGACGCAAAGAACTTACGAGCGCAGGTAATCGATGCGTGTAGGACACACAAGACCTCGTATAAGGGTAGCTCGCCATACGGCTGTCCGGTAACTGTCCGGACCAGGCTCGAATTGTGGACGGCATTTAGTGTGTCACGTGCACCTCAAAGAGATAGCAGGAAAACTGTATGAACCCAGTAAGGCCGAAGCCTACTATGGCCATAGACTTCTAAAAAGTTTTCCTGTTCCTGTAAAGTCTGACAAGGGAGAAATCATTACATAATTTCCCATTGAAAAAAAAAAAACAGTGCCGTCTAGTCCCAAGCTAAGCAGAACTTGTGTTATGGGTACTAGACAACTGATAAACATACTTATATATTTCTAAATACATACATTTTATAGATAAATTACAACCAGACACAAAACAAATGATTATATTATATAGCTCATCACACAAACATTGGTCCTGGATGGGAATCCAACCCACGAGCTCCGTCATAGCAGTTAGGGTCACTAATCACTAGACCAACAGGCCAGTCAATTAATTGGCTTTTCTAAAAATACGAACAAAATTATGAGCAGCTATCTTACTATAATTGATAACCCGATCAAAACTCTCCAATATATCTGTTAGACCCGCCATCTTGCCAATACTTAGTTACCTACGCAAACGTTCACACTCAATCGTATGCCTCACTCCAATGAACGTAATCCTTTAAGTAATTTATGTGATTAATTCGTAATTTGCCCACAGCAATTAAACTGCTAAATTGTGTAATGTTAAGGTAATCCTTGTAAATCGATTTTGTATTAAGGTTTTAAGTTGACATGTGTCGAGTCTTGAAAATGATCGGCTGGAAATTTTGTAGGTACCTATATGTAATTTTCGCAAATTCATTTTTTTTTCTGTATCACTGAAAATATGAAAATGGATGAATAAGGATGTTTTGTGGTTTTTAGACTTATTTTCTAAGTCAAGTTAAAATGGGTAAATACAAGTAATTTACATACAAAAGTTATCTACGTAATACCTAAGCAAGCGTGCTCCATCGTCGATCACATCATCGCTTTAATCATGGAAGGTATGTATACCGATAATGACTAAAATAGACTGAACGCAAACCTATTTTTTTTTTGTTAGCCTGTTCTGTCCCACTCCTGGGCAAAAGCCTCCCTCCGCTCCTTATATAAGTTTAAAAAAAAAAGTTACGTAAGTTTTTAGTTACTTAGGTAATTGGATTAAAAATCTTTCAATCAATACTTAGCCTTTACTGATTTGGAATTGGCTTTCAATCTGGTTGAAGCTAGATATGGATGCTAGATGTCATGGAACGATTACCTATCTGACCTCCACAACTGCTGAGAGATTTTCTGGCTTCTGAACATCCCTAATGACTTTTAAAGATCTATAAAGAACACTCAGGACCAACTGTTGGACATAAGCCTCCCCTACTTATCGCCGTAATGACTAGTCCTGTACGTCTCGCATATATCGGATTCCCGCGACCCTCACCAGGTCATCGGTCCACCTTGTGGGAGGCCTTTCAACGTCGATTGTACATACGTTTTTACAACTTGAATGACCTTGAAAAATGCTTGATCGTTGTTACTGTTGGTCTTTATCTTCGTTTTTCCTGGAAAAAAACCAGGAAAGGTTTTTTCCTGTTTTTGTTGATCTAACTTAAAAACACACAATTACGTAATAATAACGCGTATAAGCGCGAAGGGTCTGGCGATTCTTTGGGCTAATCTCGATTAAATATTGTTTATTTTCACATTACAATTCTTTGACTTTTTGAACAAAATAATTAATTATATCAATTTATACAAAGCCTTAGAAAAGCCATCTTTAGAACATTTCCCAGAAATTCATAAATTGTAAATAAGTGATGCCAAAATTTAATTTAGGTCTAATCTGGGTTTGTTGTTACTTGTAATTGAATATCAGCCTCTACAATTTACGTAATATCGAATTGTATGAACTGAGGCTTTGTAGACATTTAGTGGAGACTACCTATACAGTAGGTAATTCACTAGAAGGACTTTCTTGCAGGATGCAACTGCGGACATAATTTGTATGTCATAGCCAATTCTTATGAATTGATCATTTTTAGATGTGGTCAAATAAAACTGACCAGTACCCCAAGCCAAGTTGATAATTCTGCAATCATTAACGCTAGTAGAAAACTTAAAATGTACGGGAATGTGTCATCTCAACGCACAGTCACGTGGTCAGAACAAAAGAATCAGGGGCGAGGCCAATTCGAGACTTTCGACGCAAGGGAAACGGTTGTAACTTGGCTAGGGGAGCCGATAGTTTTAAACATTAAAGTTTGATAATATGTCATTCATAGCTTGGCCTACTTTCTTTAGACCTTTTTTATCATTAATTCATGAATCCCCAAGCGATCACCGGTGGCCGCGCATCTATTGTCTTACTATTGTGTCTCTAATTGACGGTATCTGAAGGGTTAAAATCCTACATCAAAAACATGGCCAAACGAAGATTTACAAATCATCAAAATATACTAGCGTTAAAACGATCTGGCCAGTTTTAGTTAGCCATTTCATGAAGTGATTAATTCCAAGATCTTGCCACGACAGATAAGTACAAGTACATGACCCCGTTATTGTAAAATTGTGTGTAAAGTCCGATGATCATTCTCTAAGGCAGACACGAGATAGGCCGAAATATGAACGAGTGAAGCCGCTGGCAGAAGCTAGTTTACTGTACTTATATTCATACATATAGGTACAGCGTGTTTATCATGAACTTAAAATGAATACGTCAAAAATTAGTCAAAATATCTTTCATCTACACTAAATACTATAAAAAAATAAAATTGGTTATTGTGTTTATAGGAGTTAATCTCTGGAAGTACTGGTTCGATTGCTAAAATTCTTTTACCGATAGAAAGCTGCTTTATTCCTGAGTGGCTTAGGTTATATTTTAAGTACGCGGGCGAAGCAGCGAGCAAAAGCTTATTTACATTCATATTTTTATATTGTCAACTTTAAATGAACACATTACTCAAAATATCTTTCATTTTTTATGACCTAGAACACTTAGTAATCATGATTATCAAAACTATTACGTAATTGCAGGTAATCTTCCAAAATGCTACGGTTCACTTGACCAACAGTCCAATGCTAGGCACTTAAACCATTAACCTAACGAGCCAGCAACTAACTAATTGTAATTGCCTTAGTACATCAATATTCTATAGCCATAGTATTAGCAGTTGATTCATTAATTTTGGGTACAACTTCTGAGTATTTCGAGGCCGTACGAATAAATTTGGGTTTATTAGGAACTATTTTCAGCAACTGTTTCAAGTAATTTCACTTCGCCATAAGGGTATGTGTTTCAGCTGCTATAACTGTTGTGATGATAAATATTATTTTTAAACGTTGCCTATTTATCTATCCATAATTGTGATCAACATAGCATAGCATAATCAGTCTTTTAATGTTCCTACTGCTGGGATTCTGGCCTATTCTCTAGGAGAAGGAATAGGCCGTAATCCACGACGCTAGCCTTAGTGCGGCTTGGTGAATGTCAAATGTCTTTGAATTTTTTGGTTCTAGGACAAGCCGGTTTTCTCACGATGTTTTCCTTCACCGTTTTGAGAGCAGTGCTGATGAAATAAATTACATAAAGTGGTGCGCTTGGTTGGCTTTAAGCCCTTGACCTACAACTCGTAATTTGGCCAATGCTGCTCTTTGTGATCAACATTTTAGTCGAAAGACAGGACGTAGAGCTTCCACATTTACCGCCACAACGACTAGTGCGTGTGCGAATCCCATCCAATAGATTTACCCGATCTTCACCAGGTTATCAGTCTATCTAGCTAGAAGCCTTCCATCGCCTCACTCCAGAACCTTTCAGGTCTATCGATCATATATTTAGCGAACCATGTGCTCGATCCACTGGCACTTATGTGCCTGTGGATCGTTTTTGTGTGCGAGTTTGATGATTCTTTGGACTATATCGATAAACTTAGTTTTCCTGCGGTTATCTGTAATCCACACAAGGAAACTCCGAGCATAAACTTTTCCACTCTCTTTGTCTAATCTTTAACATTGGAAGTTACTCTAATGTTTAAAAAAGAGAACTAATGTCGCAGTTGAGACCACAGAAGGCCACTGAATCCAGAAAGGATGAATAAAAAAAAGTAAGTTTATGCGTTTTTTGACGGCGTTTTCTGCGTGTGTATGGTGTGCGTTAGTCGTACTGCGTACGGATGATCTTATTTTTATACAAAGCGCGCGGTGTGGCAACCGTGCAGCGAGCGGTCGACAATAGAACGCCAACGTCACAAGCACCACGTGTTCAATTTGGTGCATTATTGACATACAAACGTACAGCAGCCAGATACGTTTTCAATTTAGGCGTTTGTTGTTGGACTGCTAACGTACTGCAACTGGCAGACTGCGGTACAGTAAACGTGCAGGATCGGGCCGGTTGCAGTACGCATAAATTGAAAGCGCCCTTCTCAAGTTATAATATCACAAATAAAAAGAAACGACTTGACCTAATTCCTGCATGTGTCTTCAAAATATATCGATGGACATCTCATTACATTATTTGATAGAATTTATTAATTTAACATATCCTGGAAAAATTAATTAATAAATGGAACATGTGAATGCGATTTTGATAATATTTTCCTTATAATGTCAATAAATGTTATTCAATACTGACAATATTGAGTTCCTCTTTTATCAAATTAATTTCTTTTCTGTGTGACAACAGGCGTTATAACAATACTCCTAAATCTTTAAGTACGGTTTGAAAGTACCTAGATATTATTGAACTATATTATTAATAAGTCAATAGGTCTTCCAACTCGGGGTCAGGGGTAAGAGGTATTTGATAATATAAAAAATACCACAACTATTACACAACACCATATTCTAGTCTCAAACTAAGCAGAATTTGCGCTATAAGTACTGGTTAACTGTGTATAAGTACTGGTGAACTCCTATCAAGATCGGAGACTCTAAACTCGAAGTTGTGGAAGATTACGTCTACCTCGGACAGACAGTCCAGTTAGGTAGGTCGAACTTCGAGAAAGAGGTCAACCGTCGAATCCAGCTCGGCTGGGCAGCGTTCGGGAAGCTACGCGGTGTCTTCTCGTCCAACATACCACAGTGTCTCAAGACGAAAGTCTATGATCAGTGCGTGTTGCCAGTGATGACATATGGCTCCGAAACGTGGTCGCTCACAATGGGCCTCATCAGAAGGCTTAAAGTCACCCAAAGGGCAATGGAAAGGGCTATGCTCGGGGTTACCTTGCGTGATCGAATCAAAAATGAAGACATCCGCAGGAGAACTAAGGTTACCGACATAGCGCAAAGAATTGCCAAATTTAAGTGGCAATGGGCAGGGCACATTGCTCGCAGAACAGATGGCCGTTGGGGCCGAAAGGTTCTGGAGTGGCGACCGCGTACCGGAAGACGCAACGTTGGAAGGCCTCCAACAAGGTGGTCTGATGACCTGGTGAAGGTTGCAGGGAGCCGATGGATGCGAGACGCGCAGGAACGTTCGTTGTGGCGACGCTTGGGGAGGCCTATGTCCAGCAGTGGACGTGTATCGGCTGAAATGATGATGATGAACTGATAAACGTAATTATATGTTTTTAACTCTTCGACCCATTAGATGGTGCTGCAGTCAGATTATCATTTTTTTTCTGACGAAAGGCAGCTTTTGAACAGGAAGTCTATCGGGACCGCTAGTTATAGATAAACAAACACATACACAGAACAAATGAGTGTGCTCATCACACAAACATTTGTCTTGAGTGGGAATCGAAACCACGACCTTCGATATGGCAGTCAAGGCCACTAACCAGTAGGCCAACAGGTCTGTCGTATTTATCTAGTAGCGATAATTCTAACCTCATTACGATGAGTAACATTAATGACAACAACATTACCATCAAGCAACGTAAACTTAAATTTAAAACAGCGCTGCTCAGCGCTATAATAAATTCAGCTACATATTTTGCCTTGTCGTAAAAGTCTGCTAAGGCTTAGCACAGACTTGAGTCACAACAGTTTTAAGACAGACTATAGTCTGACTAAAAAGCCACAAGACTTGGGTAATTATTAGGGCAAAATGAAATCAGGTGTAGTCAACACTGGTTCAATAATCAAGGTTGATTAAGAGATCTTGATCATAGTTTACTAATAGAAGAACCTTATAAAAAGTTGCGAATATCTATTTGTATTCTTTAAATTATTAAATATTATAAAAAAATCCCAAGTCGTTTGATTTTTTAGACAGATTTTAAGATAAAACCACGGATAAAACATAATTATGAAGCTTTACAAAACATATGAAGAGGCGCACATTTCAAACAAAGCTTCTTATAAACCAAATCGTCTAATACCTACAAAAACTACACAGCAACAAGTCTGACTAACTATAGTAACTATAGTCGGTAAATAAGCAGGCATGCACATCAACGACAAAACAGTCTAGTGATGTAACTCCTCTCTAGTATTTTCGGTCGAGCGTTCAGAGAGTAAACACGTCGCAACATGTTTACAGCTGAAGAACTAGTAGAAAAATGAATACAATAGTATCACGTAGTCCTTTTTTTGATACTGAAAAAGAATTGATGCGTCACGTCGTTGTCGTATTAGATAAAGCAGTTTCGTTATAGTTTTGAGGCAGACTGTGTGAGGAAAGTCTGTCTTAAAACTGTCGTGGCTCAAGTCTGCGCTCAGCCTAACAAAAATTGGATGCGCGTTGGCGGAGTAGTCAGCTGACACCAGTTATTGTTGTGAACTTTAAACCACGCGTGTTATTGTAGGTACATGTTGTCAACTCAGCATTGCTGTTTCAACCGCTTTCCAAATTCTGCATTCCTGGTACTTCGTTTCACAGTTTTGGTTTTTATTTTATGTTGTTTAGAAATTTTGTGTGAGTTTTTCTACGAAAGCCAAAACAGCTAAAGCGTTTTTGTTTCTATAAAAAGTGACACAAAGTTTGTTGTAGTTGAAACAATATTGATTGTTTTTGCTATTTTATAGAATACTAGATTTTGCCCGCGCGGCTTCGCTCCCGCTCTTCCCTACTCCTTCCTACTCTACCCTACCCTATTCTACCTTACTCGACACTACTCTACCCTACTCTATCCTACTCTACCCTACTCTACCCTACTCTACCCTACTCTACCCTACTCTACCCTACTCTACCCTACTCTACCCTACTCTACCCTACTCTACCCTACTCTACCCTACTCTACCCTACTCTACCCTACTCTACCCTACTCTACCCTACTCTACCCTACTCTACCCTACTCTACCCTACTCTACCCTACTCTACCCTACTCTACCCTACTCTACCCTACTCTACCCTACTCTACCCTACTCTACCCTACTCTACCCTACTCTACCCTACTCTACCCTACTCTACCCTACTCTACCCTACTCTACCCTACTCTACCCTACTCTACCCTACTCTACCCTACTCTACCCTACTCTACCCTACTCTACCCTACTCTACCCTACTCTACCCTACTCTACCCTACTCTACCCTACTCTACCCTACTCTACCCTACTCTACCCTACTCTACCCTACTCTACCCTACTCTACCCTACTCTACCCTACTCTACCCTACTCTACCCTACTCTACCCTACTCTACCCTACTCTACCCTACTCTACCCTACTCTACCCTACTCTACCCTACTCTACCCTACTCTACCCTACTCTACCCTACTCTACCCTACTCTACCCTACTCTACCCTACTCTACCCTACTCTACCTATTTTATAGAATATAGATAAACCCTATTTCGAAAGTTATTACCAAACCATACCAATTTTGTCTCACTCGGCTATGCAACGCTCATTCGGGTAAAGTCAGCTCAAGCCACCTGACGGTATCCGAGCATTTATATATATATATACTTCACTTTCTGGAACGCAATAGACAACTGAAGGATACAGGTCGGTTTTAGTCAGTGACTTTACACGTCTTCTCACTCCATCTTAGATCGGAAGAAGTCACACAAATAAAATTGATTATAAAATAATTTTGAAATGTGGAGCAAAAAGTTTCAAGTGAATCATCCAGGCTTTATGCACATTTTTAAGCGTCGTAGATTTATTTATGCGCTAGCAACACCACTAGCGCTGCTTTACAAAATGAAAGCGGTGCCTAGACGACGCGTGTTTAAAAATTAAAATATAATGAAATCCGTATATGTTTCAGCTCTTTTAGCAATTGCAGTGGTTTTCATGATTCGGATCATCATAATAACTGCTACGTATCACTAACCATAATGGCTTTTTGACAGGCTACGAAGGAGGTCTCCAATGCGTATACATGGCAGAAGTATGGGCAGCTGAAGGTCTAGTAGTCAACGCCAGCAATGGTGGTGCCCTATGGAACCTTCGGAGGCTCGGGTCTAACAGACAACTGCGGATCATAGTGTATGCAGCCAATGCGAGAGGAAGATCAGAACACGTGACGTTTACCGTTGAAACGGCTTTGAGATTAGCTCCAAGAACAGGTCAGTCTTAGAATTGAATCACTTTTTAATGAACCATTGTTATTATTCAGGTTATAATGGACAAATTGTGTTATAACAGTAAACACTTTGACTTTAGTCTTTGGAAAGCCAAATGATGTTAATTTTTTAATGGATATATTATACTACTGATTGACTGCGATTCCACCTGCTGGTAAACTAGGATGCAATCGTTGATGATGAACTGCACTAGTTTATTTACTCTAGCCTTGAAGACACCGCAATTATAACTGGCCGGGAAGACCGGAGTAGGCAAATTGTACCAGTCTTTCCATGTAGGTACGTGATATAAATGACGGCAAAACGCTCAGTCCAGACCATAGAGAAATGTCAACAATGTGAGTGTCACCACTCGATGAATGTGGGTTTTTTTTTGTAAATATTAACATAGTTATTTCTTTTCTTAGAGCCACAAGAAGCGTGGGAGGTCAATTGGGCAGTTGGCGTATTTCTTGGAGCTGCATTGACCATCGCTTTCGTGTTGTGCCTTGCCCTCATCGCGTCCCGGATACGACATAGATCTAGAGATTATGAAGGTTAGTATCACACCTTCGATTCCTGGAATCAACTAAATTAAAAAACAAAATACAAATTGGTAAGTATTTTTATTATTTTAATATTTTGGTTTTAAAAAAGGAAATTCCATAATAATAATTATTAAAAAGTGCTATCAAGAATTTAATGTTTCTTAGCTTAAATCAGAATTCATATTATACGTCCTAGTTCGGTACAAGTGTAACCGCATCTTAAACGACTCAGTTTAAGCTATTGAAGTTACGCCAGGTTACGGTGTCTTCACTTTCCACCTGAAGCAGGTGTTCACCTACTTCCACTTGCACTTCGTTCCTACTCGTATTTGGATGATTCCATTGTGCAGTTTACTAGGAGATTACGGTGAAGCATACTGTGGAAGCCCCTCTTGAAGCACTGAGGTCTCCTCGTGGAGGTTATCGGCTGCAATAAAATTTCGCTTTCGGCTGCCGTTCAGGCTTTGTTACGAGCCAGAAAGTATGGGGAATGGTTACCTCTTTCTGCGAAATGTTCTGGGGACGCCAGCTTGTTCTGAGATTTCCAGCCTGAAGGCGAGAGTTTGCGGACGGCAAGTAATTGATAGCTCATTGTCCGACAATGACTAGGTTCGGGTCGACGATACGTTGTATTGCATGCGCACCTCAAAAATAATTATAAGTATAATAAACGGGGTTCTGGTAAAGTTGATGCCTGAAAAAATAATGGGATTGTTCAAATGATTCATCTCACCTCCAGAACGCAAAAGAATACGTTTGGGTTTTAGTCATTAAGAGTCTGACACTTGTTCTCACTCCACCTGAAGCGGTGAAGCTATTTATTTTATACTAATTTTTACCTGCGCTTCGCTCGCGTTAAATTCGGGGTAACACGGTTCCCCTAAAGCGTAGGGGATTAGAAAGAGACAAAAAGTAGCCTATGTCACTCTCTATCTTGGCAGGCCTGTTGGTCTAGTGGTTAGTGGCTCTGACTGCTATGCCGCAGGTCGTGGGTTCGATTCCCACCCAGGACAAATGTTTATGTGATGAGCATGATCATTTGTTCTGTGTCTGGGTGTAATTTAACTATATTATGTATGTATTTAGAAATATATAAGTATGTTTATCAGTTGACTAGTACCCATAATACAAGCTCTGCTTAGCTTGGGATTAGACGGCGTTGTGTGATAGTTGTGGAATATTATATTATTATTATATTATCTCTTCAACTATCTCCACTCTCGTACTCTTTAAATGCTTCAAGTTCCACAGTGCGACATAAGTGTATTAATTTACTACTATACAATTACTTACAAGTGATTAGCATTCAATAGGTTAAAAAATCACTCCGTTTTGCCGTGAAAGACGGACAAACAGACACACACACTTTCCCATTTATTACATTAGAATTATCATACATTAGAAATATTTATGTACGTTGATCTCTTTACAGAATCAAATCTAATTATACCATAGGTTATAAAATATAAGCTTATCAATTGAAAACCTTAATATCAATAAATGAGCAATCAGTCCGTCGTTGATGCGCCGATAAAATCCAAGTATAATTGGATCATAAATCAAACCAAATGTGGGTATGTCTCATTGTTGCCATATAATATAGATCCGTGTTGCCCATTAGACGGTAAATGAGTTTAATGACGCGACAGTTATTTATATGCGTGTGTTAATATTGATGTATGTTTATTCTTTGTAGTTGGTAAAAGATTTCTAATGGATTTAAAATGGGTATGATTATGTTTGCATAGCACACATTTTTATTATGTGGAAAATCAAATGAATTTGTCCACTCTGAGTATAGCGGGAGCGAGTGTCAGACTTTTACTGACTAAAACTCACAGTTTTCCTTTAGTTGCCTTTTTTGCGAGGGCTGAGGTAACTGCTTCGAACAATTCGTAGTCCTGGCACCACATACTGGTCCTAATGTGGGGCAAACGTCTATCCCCCCAACCCTCGTATATTTATGTCTTTGTAAGTATATTGAAAAACGTCGTTTGATACACCTGGAAGTTTATTACTGGAGCTCTCGGCTCCATAACACGGTTCGGGTAAATGCTGCCTCAGTCGTAATGACAATTTTTTTCCATTTGTATCAAAATGTACAAATGTCGCCTTGTTCATGGTTTCTAAATTGTTTTTTTTTTTTTTGCAGTGACACTACCATCGATAAAGAATCAAAAGGTGATTGTACAGAAGAGGAACTCTCCACAAACAGCCGACGATAAGAATCCAGATCTTATCCCTCTAAGCAAAGGTAATTTAAAATATACATAATTAAATATTTTATACCTTACAACAGTCCATTTTTGGTCTAATAATGCCTATATTCTACACTTTTTTTTAAAGAGTTTCCATGGAATTCGCCGCTTTTTTTTTGAGGTGGCCTTTTTTGTGACTCGTGTCCGGCGGTGCCACCACAAAAAAAAAACGCTCGAAGTCGCTTCAAGCTTCTCCGGCCACAAACTGTCGCGCGCTTCAGCTGTTTTTTGTGGCCGCTTCTACCATTTTTTTCTGATGGCGTTTTTTTGAAGCCCGTGTGCGGGGACAGTAACTTCTGACGTTTTATAAGTGACCACCAAGGCCTATGTGATATTAAAATGTATCGTATTTTTACTAGCTTCAGCTAGTGGTTTCGCTTCCACGAAAGTAGGTATAAGATACTTTCGTGGAAGTGTGCGATTCCAGGATATGATCTACCCGTGTGCTTAATTTTTGTCTAAATCCGTTAAGTAGTAACAAACAGAAACATACATTAACCTTTTTCATTTATAATATTAGAATGATACTGTCTCATGAAAAAAAAAAAACAAAAAAAATGAAAATTCGACGCCAGTAAACGATCACAAAAAATCAAAAGTATAAGTATAAATATATTCGAATAAATATCCGTTTACATTTTCTAATTTTAAAATAAAATCGGGAGCAAAGACGCTGCCATGTACGATTCTTGCTGAATACAAATTTGTTCACAGATTGAATCTGTCACGTCCAGTTCTTGAGATATTGATGTTTAAATAACTGGCATTGACATATTACTATATTCATAATTCTTAAAAAAAATAATCGAGTATCCTTAAATATACTTTTCTGTTTTAATGATATACCTAAGCTAGTGCTTAACTGCGATCCCACCTAATGGTAAGCAGTGATGCAATCTGTGATGGTGAGGCGCACTAGTTTATTGAGAACCTATTCACTCTAGCCTTGAAGATACCCAAATGCGAAATAATTTAGATAAAATGGTATTTAACTGTTTATATTTTATTTTATTTATTAATATCGCCAACATTATAGGCACGGAAAATGTACAGGTACATTGTACAACAGTATTCAAATGCTACAACATTTAGAGATAATCACGACATTCATCAACATCATCATCATTATTTCAGCCGATACACGTCCAGTGTTGGACATAGGCCTCCCCCAAGCGTCGCCACAACCAATGTTCCTGTGCGTCTCGCATCCATCGGTAATCACGACATTACAAAAATTAAAACATTTGATTTTAAAACACATAGATACGATTACGTAATTGAATTTCATTTAATAAAATGTAACTAATAATAACACAAAAACACAGTATAAAAACTGTTAAATTACATTACAAAAAAAGTATTAATGTCTAATTGAATTAAATTATAATGAGAATACAATAAAGACAAACAGTTGAGTACGTAACTGAAATAGAATTAAAGTAGAAATAGAAGTCGGTCTATCCTAAAAGAAAAACAATTTTTTTTCTTCCTTCCAATTATCTTTGTTTACGTCTCTGTAGACTAGTCCTGCTTGGAGGCTCTAATTTAGACTATTTCTATCATATTTGTCCGGGTCTTTTATGTAATGTCAAATCGTATTCTTATTTGGCTTTAAGGTGGTGCATCATAACTCTCATTTTCACTGTTTTTCATACAACCGCTCATAACTGATTATGACGTTATTACACATTTTTCATTAGATATTTTGGAAACACAGTATCTTGTGGATATTATCTAGGTTCCTAAAGAAACCAATTTCTAAATTTGTGTAAAACTAATCCAGTAAAAACCTCTGAAAATGTCCTATTTTGTATGAACTTTGACACTTCATAATTTGCCTAAAAATTAAAAAAGTAATCCTCTAGAGACTTTGCAAATTTTATTTAGATTCTAAATGACGACGACTTTTTCCAAAAACTTTTAAGGGTTTAAAAAAAAACAGCAAGTTTTGTAAAATTTTCGAGTAAATCTCGGAATTACCGAATACTAACAGAGTTTCCAGGCGTTATCTCTCTTTTTTTGCGTTGCCTTTTCGTCAAACATCGCGTTGGATTGGATGAAGTAACAAGCTTTTAAACCATTTTCGATGTTTACGATAAGCGAGTGGAGAAGGACCCTCTTAAAAAGCCTATATGGCTTTTCTCTAGTTTAGCCTCCGTTTCATGTGGACCTTGCATTGGGCCTGCTAGATAAATTACAACTCGGTATATATTTAGATTTATCGTGTTCAAACTTATTACGTTCAAATTAACATTCATTATATAATATGTCGTGACCCAAGGGCTGGCTTTTACCTCGGACAGAGAATAACCATTGCCATATAGCGTGGCAATGCCACCAGTCTTTTGGGCACGTTACCAGTCGACAGCGATGTGGAAGAGTTTTTGACGCCATATTTTAGTTAGTCTACAATTAGCGTGGCGTTGGGTTTTATTATTATTTTATTTCAATTTTCTGTATTTATAGTTATTTAGTTGTTTATAAGTAGTAATTATTATATTATTTGTATTGCAGAAAGCATAATAAATTTCCTTTGATGACTCACATTCATTTGCTTTTATTTTGATGGCAACCAGTGTTATCTGTGTAATGTTTGTGCTCTTCTTTCTGTATTTGTTCTTTTTATGTTTAAGTGTTTTTGTGTGCATAAATTAGTGGTGGGACGACGTAGACACCTACTGTAAGGGCTGGTTTGAGGTGGCTTAAGAGAAGAATACCTGGGGAGGCCTTTGCTCAGCAGTGGGAAAGTATAGACTATATAAATAAAAAAGAACAAATTAGTGAATAGAATTAATGAGACTATCTCATATTTCCCACAAAACACACAAACCCGCAAGACTCACATCCTTATCACAAAAAATACCTACGTGTCTACCTAAAATACCTATCTACTTGGAACAGCGTTCACGAAATACCGTAACAAGCAATTTTGCGAAACACTTGAAATTGCACACTTTCATTAAAACAGAAAGCTTAACACGTTACTTGTTCTTGTTGACTATCGGTTAGCATTTTTGTATCGAGAACGAACTCGAAAGCATTCAAATTAAAATAATGATCGGGCACTTTCGAACTAGACGCTGAATTGTTGAAGTGAGAGAAAGTACTGTTGTTTTTACTTTTTCTGCAGATTGCAGATTGTTAGAGAAGAACTGTTCTTTTTTTAATAACTATTACAACTCATTTTTTTATTGTGATTATGTTTATTGTACATTTGGGTATAATATTGACCTTAATTCATGAATCCCCAAGCGACCACCGGTGGCCGCGCATCTATTGTCTTACTATTGTGTCTCTAATTGACGGTATCTGAAGGGTTAAGTGGCAATGGGCAGGGCACATTGCACGCAGAACAGATGGTCGATGGGGACGAAAGGTTCTGGAGTGGCAACCGCGTATTGGAAGACGCAGCGTTGGAAGGCCTCCAACAAGGTGGATCGACGACCTGGTCAGGGTCGCGGGAATCCGATGGATGCGTGTCGCACAGGACCGGTCGTTGTGGCGACTCTTGGGGTAGGCCTATGTCCAGCAGTGGACGTCTTTCGGCTGATATAATAATGATTGACTGGTCTACACTCTTCTTACATAATATCTATTAATACTGTAATATAGAAATATGGCAACATCAACCTGTTTGTAATTTGTTAAACCCCAAGCTAACGCCGGCGTTCGCTCTCTCATTGTCTTTCTATTGTGTCTCTAATTACGGTATTTGGATGGTTAAAAGAGTAATCATACAGTTTCTTGCCGTTTCTTCTCCATAGGAAACGATCAATTTTGAACCGTGCACTAGCTTCTAACATTTTATAAGCGCCTATGTATGTCTATGAGAAATAAAAATATTTGGAATTATATTTACTTTTAGTTTTTACACTTCTTCTAGTTCAGCACGAAATTAAGTGGTTTCAGGATATTTTCTGACCTCAAGTCATGTGATTGACTGTAACAATACTATGAATTCTTTATAATTCAACTAGCTGCTCTCAGCGGCTTCGCCTGCGTGATAGCAGAAAATTATCCCAAGGGAACATACTTCCGGGATAAAAAGTATCCTATGTGCTATTCCAGGACATAGTCTATCCGTGTACCAAGTTTCATCAAAATCGGTTTTGCCATTTAGGCGTGAAGACGTAACAAACAAACAAACTCACTTTCGCTTTTATAATATTAGTAAGGATATTAGTAAGGATTTACAACTTATGGAGCCTCTGACTCCCAAACTAAGCCAGTTTGTATTCAGTATTTAATATATTTCTAAAAAGTAAGTTTTTCAAAAAAGGTTACTAAAATAATAATATTAAAATTAACTAATCAATTCGTGTTGTGTATATTATCTCTATATTTCTATTTATAGTTTATGTTTTTTGTACGAATTATTGAGAATTCATTCAAACAATTGCAGCAATAAATTGCCAATTTGTTACAGTTATTCTGCGATTAATTTTCGTTCAAAAAACTAAGCCGCTTCATTTTCCCCTCCACAATTTCTAGTAATATCATAATCACTCGTACCACAATCTATCTTGGTATATTCAAAAACAATTTTGATACTATGTGTTTGTCAATTGGTACGAGTATGTCCAAATAGAGCGAACAGCCTCGCGAGGCATTTGCTGCTGCTGCGCGAAGCAACTCGGTTAGAGTGGACGTGCCTCGACGGAGGCAAGCTCGCGCTCTGTCAAAGGCGAGCGACCGAGCGCCGCTCGACACCTAGTGTCAGTTTTTTGTTTTGCCTCAGTCGTTTGCCGCGCACACTGGACGCTCGCGTATATTACGAACATAATGGCTCAGGCTTGCTGCGCGCGGCAACCTCGCAATGATATCGAGGCTGCGGCGCTCTCGCTGGGATTGTTTCCTCGCGCAGCAAATGATATTTATCAATAGGAGTATTGAAATTTGTTTTTCAATTTCCTTTTTATTTAATTCTGAATTTAAATTCTGGCCTGTGTTTCCTGATGGCTACAACCTGGGAAACTTTAAGTCGAGAGTGAATAGGTTTCTTTTAGGTAAGCGCGTTCCATCGTCGACCGCATCGTCGCTTTCCATCAGGTGAGATAGCGGTCAAGCGCAAACCTATCAATAATATTAAAAAAAAAAAAATTGTAAGCAAAATGTTCGAAATTTGAAACTATACGATCTGGCATTATCGTTCCTGTATTATAACTTTTATATAGCTCAGTCTTTACTGAAACATGGCTTTGCCCCAAAAGGGTCATGATTTGAACAGTAATTTCGTCCGTAGTAAAATAATATGACTGACAAAAACCCATTACAGCTCGCGTTATTGAATTTCCAGCTCAATGGAAAAATATTATAAACGAAAAACACAAATATGCGAGATATAAAATCAGAATGAATGGTATTTAATAACTGAAGGCTTTCAGGCAAAAAAATTATCCTGAAATTAATTTTTCATGTAACCTGGATTTTCTACGTCATGTCATGTTTTATTGCTGATGTAAGTAAAAACCACTGAAAACATGTGTTGATGAAAATTTTCCTTGATTTCATTATCGAATATATAATTGGTTGTCTGTATTTTCATTTGCAGTATAATTTTTTCAACAAATAATACAAACAAATAATATTTTTCTGTAAACCGTATCAATGTTTGTTATAAAATATAGTAGGAATTAGCATTTCAAATATTTACAGAAGGAAGAGTGATAGCGAAATGTTCCTTACATTTTTTGAGATAGCGAAATCTTCCTAACATTTCGCTATCTCATTTCTACGCATGTAACCTAATAGCAGTGACGTCATATTATAGTTTGTTTCTTTTGACGGTTAATTGACAGTTTTTCCTACCATCACATTTAAAAGGTTTCGAACTTCAATCATATTTTAAAGGGATTTGAAACGAACGGGAACGATAAAATACCTTACACATAATTTAAACTGGTAATTGGTCAACACCTGTAATTGAAAGTATTTGTCAAAAGTACTTAAAGTTTTGAGCAGTTAAAAATGTTTTTTTTTTTAAATTATTAACATATTTTACTTAAAAACCTATTAGATAAATAGGTTTTTGTGTGTCCATTTTATAAATTGTTTTTTTTTTTACCAAGTGATTCTAGTTCGGTAAAGTGAATGGGAAAAGGCCTCGCGGGATCAGTCCAATACGTTGCTTGGTCTAACCAGATACACACCGCTCTCGACTCTACGATATACAATGCCCTTCACATCGCCAGAGACAGAACCAGATGGAGGTTAGGGCCCTCAGCATTGAGAAATACGACGCAAAGAGGAGGATTCTAGTAGTCTAAGCTCGTGGCTGCTAGATTTTCGCACTATATAAACTGTAACTCTATCTGTCTGTCTGTTACGTTTTCACGGGTAAACTGCCGACCAATTCGGAACCGTGCACTAGCTTCTGACGTTTTATAAGTGCCCATGTAAGCCTATGTGAAATGAAATATTGTGTCATTGTCTTTCTTCTGTGTCTCTAATTGACACGATTGAAAGGTTGAATACAAAAGTTGTAGATCTTTTTATTATCTACAATTTTGCATTTTAAGTTTTTTTTCCATACGACTTGTAGTTTTGTCGAAAATCGAGATAAACTGTTTTTTACCCTTAAAAACGCACACCCATCCAGTTCCCGACCTCAGATCACACAGTTATATTTTCTTCCTTGTCTAATGGGTTTCATACTACTATGATTTTATTTCACTTTTTACCATTTAAAACGGCTTCAGCACTGGTCTATAAAGGTACGGGGTAAACTTGAACTATTTATTATCTGGCTTTGACTTGTCCGTAATAACCAATATTCACGCAGACCAAGCCACTTGCAGAAGCTAGTATACAATATATATTCCGTGCAACACAAAAACAATATGAAAGTTGCTAGCGTGAGGTACTTCTCTATAGAAGAGCCCATTAACACGTAGCTTACTTACAGTCCCATGATAAATGTCTTGCGAAAAACAAAAGTATTATTAATTAACACATACGGAAACAACTTGATGAATAACGTGCTAACATTTACGTGCAAAGTCCTGATAATAAATATTCTACAAATTAATTGCTAGCACTACGGAAAGAATAAATTACTGAGATTACTGTGCATAAGTCCATGGCTCCAGATTTAGTACTGGCTAGCAAGAATATATGAGCACGTTTTATGTTCTCACTGAGAATTTTAACTCTTATGAAGCATGTTAGTTTCTTTTTTAACTGCTTTTTAGGGTTTCGTATCTCTAAATGAAAAAACGAAGACCTTTGTTGTCTAGGCTCTTTCTGTCTGTTTGTCAAGACCCTCTATCTTGAGAAAGCGAAAAGTTAAATAAAACCTATATATCTACTCAGGTCTGCGGTTCCTTGAAGCTGTGAACTTCAAATGTAACGAAAAAAAGATTTATGTCGCAAAAACGTATATTTTGACACTTTTAAGGGAATCAAAATTCATAGGATACTTTAGGTTGACCTAGAGCCCTGTTTAGCATGAAGCAAGGTCTTATAGCACAAGTATAGGAATAAATATTAAAACTGAAAATTTGTAGTTACGTCTCAAAAACAGTGCTTTTTCAATTCGGAAAAATAATCAAGAGTTGATTTGGGAATTGAACTATTTAGTTATATACATAAGTTAGTTTGAACGGAACCCTTCAGTGAGCGAGTCCGACTCGCACTTGCTCATTTTTTTTTTTTTGTTGGATTAATAACCGAAAATGCTTGTTAGCTGATGGTTAGTGAGGAGAGTTCCGGTTCCGGATTGAAGAACCGCCTGTGTGAGTTTGAGTTTTTGCTGAATGATAAGGTTGAATCTGTTTGTATATGAAACATGGCTATTTTGATAATCCGTCTCTTCTGACTTATTGTTACTTACTTAATTTCTGAATGATTAATTAGAACGTGGATTATACGAGTATTTTAGAGAATGTGGAACAGTGTGTAAAGTCCCTCAAATCTTATATTTTAGTTCCTATTTCTCATAATAGATGTCACTACAGTATGGGCAGTTTAGTATAATTATAATTTGATTGTATGTGACATTTTTAATATGTATTAGTTTATTATGTATTTTGTTAAACTTCAATATTATGTTTTTTTTCTATGCTGCTATATAAAATTGCGCCAATGTCAACAAAACAAATTCCTTTGTGCGATGTTCACAAATCAGCCAAAATCCAAAAGGGTTTGTGATCTATTTCTAATTAAACTGAAAGTTTGAAAATACAACACATCAAACTAAGCGGTACACGAACATCACTAGCTTATTTTAACCTAACTATATCGTTTTAAACTTTGTCCATCCTTATTAAGGACTGTCTACCGCTCGAAAAGTTAGCGTGTTTCGAAATAACGTGAAAACTTAAAGCTCAAACGTTTCGTCCGGTATTGTTACCATCAGCATAGCCCCACTTGCTAACTTTACTTATTAGCCGAACAAACTATCCATTCCCAGTATTTTTATTTTCCAGCTAAAAGTATTAGCAGACTCCCGGCTTATGCTTTGTACATTTATTTATTTAAAATAACGTTCCTTCGACAGAGAGTTGCTAAATATATTAGTTGAAGAGTTCCTCTACGATTTATGGAGAGTTGTGAAAAGTTTTTTTTTATGTTTTTATTGCGTTGCAGTACAGTTGTGAAGTTTAGACTTTTGGGTTTATTGATGCAGATGAGGGAAAATTCTTTCTTAACTTAGTTTTGTGGTGTTAGCCTTTTAATGGTAGTCGCTCGCGACTCAAGCAGTTAAAAGTTTTAAACTAATATTTTGAAATGTAGCAATATCAGCCTTTAAATGTTCTCACACCTGGGACTCAGGTCACCTCTCCGGGAGAAGATGAACCGTAATACACCACGCAAGCCCAGTGTGGGTTGGTGGATGTCACATAGGTTTGATTTTTAGTTCTACGACATGCCAGTTTACTTACAATGTTTTACTTCACTGTTTTGAGAGTATCAGAGCAGTTTAAAATATGTGTTTTTATTCTATCTATATATATAAAAATCAATGCCACTTTTCGTTGTTATTTTATAACTCAAGAACGGGCTCACCTATCCAAACCAAATTTTTAGGCTTTGTTCGTACTATTTAGTAGATGGTTTATGTGAAGTTTGGTGGGGTAGAGTAGGGTAGAGTAGTGTAGGGTAGAGTAGGGTAGTGTAGGGTAGAGTAGGGTAGAGTAGGGTATAGTAGGGTAGAGTAGGGAAGAGCGGGAGCGAAGCCGCGCGGGCAAAAGCTAGTATATATATATATGACAGCCTTTATTTGTTTATCAAAACTACTCTCAAAATACAGTTTAAGGGGTATCATTCTGAAAACATCTCGCAAACAAAGTCGCTGGGAAAGGGTTAGTACATTCATAAACCACAAATAATAAACTACATTCATTTCACAAACGTTATGCATTCCTGAAAAGAAAAACACTTATTACAATTTTTCAAGAAGACAGAATCTAGAATCTCGTTTCAACAAATGTGTCCAATGTGCAAATTCATTGTTACGAGAAAATTTAATGACACAATCTTTGTACCAATGCATCTTGTGAAATGGCATGCCGTAAGTGTGTCCGTTGACAAATCTGCAGCCAGGCAATCTCATTTTCCTTTGTCGTTTAGTACTTTACATGATATCTTATTCATAACTCTGCCGTTTTTTTTTATATTTCCTTGACTTTAGCTGCTTTTTAACCGACTTCGAAAAGGAGGAGGTTCTATGTTCGGCTGAATGTATGCTTTTTTTTTTTGTATGTATGTTCACCGATATTTCGGTCAATTGTGGACTGATTTTGATAATTTTTTTTTTGATTGAAAGGATATGCTTCCAAGTTGGTTCCATAGAAATATTGTTATGATCTGATCATAAACTTTGGAGATATGGAACAGAACTCCTCATAGAATCATAGCAGAATTGTCGTAACAAGTAAAATTGCTTTGTTTATACGTGCAGTCGATGACTGACTGAATGAAAAGGGGGAGGGGAAAGGGGGAGGGAGTAAATTCATGTAATGTAACCATATTTGGAATTATAAGAATCGTTATGAGATTCACTCTGGCTATAAGGTAATTTATGTTTAGCTGAAGGGTAGGTACTTTTTAGTGGTGCTACCAAAACTAAAAAGTGAAAAATAAAAAACTTATTACAAAAAAAAATTAAACCGACTTCAAAAAGTACAAAATAACTTTAATTTCGGAAGTCGGTGTTAAATAACGAACAGACAAGATTAGGTATCTATTGTAGAAACACCGACTTCCGAAATTAAAGTTATTTTGTACTTTTTGAAGTCGGTTTTTAACCTCCAACACAAAATTAGGTTATTATAACTCTGGCCGCTATGTGTATCTGTAAATCACTATGTGTATTTTGTCTATGGTACTTTAGCTCTTAAACGCATGAATCGATTTGAATATAACTTTTTTTTAATTAAAAGTAAGTTTTTTTTAGCAATGGTTCTTAGACACTCGTCACTATTTTAATGTTAATTTATTATTTTATTTTAATTCAATTCTAATTTTAATTTATCAATTTAATTTAATACAATTTTAATTTAATTTAAATATCTATATATTTTGTTTGATTATTTGGTAATGTATTTCCAGAATCTTATGTAATTTAAATCCAATATTAATTCAATTCATAAAATTACAATTTTTTTATGTCGTCAAATTGTATAAGCTGTGGACCCCTTTAATTGTCATATTTACACAGAATTTTAATGTCTATAAAATAACCTATCTGTATAAGAATTTGTTAATATGTCGTTGGTGTTCTTCATAATAATAAATAACACTCACTTATGCGTTCTTTCCTACTTTTACCCCCCACAGATAGGCAAGAGAGTAAATGTAGGAATGTACGACCAAATGTTTGGAAATATTGTCAAGTAGGATATTTAAACAAGTAGGTATATCACAAAACTGTAAGGCAAGGTTTTTTATAATATGAAGTTGTTAGTTTGACCTTTGGAAGTTTATAAATTCTTATCGGAATTCTAGTATCAAGTTTCTCTTCTATCAGCTGGACAATAAGTATTTGATGATATTTAATTTATTTTGTTGACGTTAAAGGTAATTCTTGCAAAGTGTTTTGGGTAAAACGAGACGGAATTATACAAACAACCGCCAATGCTACTTCCAATTAATTAATTAGGAGGTGTCAATTACCTAAAATAATAACAAACGGGGTGTAAATTCTGCTCGATCTGCCAGACCTTTTTCAAATTCTGTTGGTGTTCACTGTACCATACCGTGGTGGCTGACCTTGGAGTTTGACCTTTGTGATTGTTTTTATTTATTGCAAAGATAGTTCCAAATTATTACATCATCATCACCATTTCAGCCGAAAGAGGTCCACTGTTGGACATAGGCCACCCCGACGTCTGCATAGTTTTCATATAAAATACTAGCTTTTGCCTGCAGCATCGCCCGGGTACATAAAATATAGCTTATGTCACTCAGGAATAAAGCAGCTTTCTATCGGTGAATAAATTTTAGCAATCGGACCAGTACTTCCAGAGATTACCTCCTGCAAACGAAAAACAAACTTTACCTCTTTATTATATTAGTGTAAAAGTGTAGATTATTAATAAAATATGTATGTAAGTCATCTATAATATAAAAATGAATCGCAAAATGTGTTGGTAAGCGCATGACTCAACAACGCCTGGACCGATTTCGCTAATTCTTTTGTTGTTGTGATTGTCATTGTGAGGAAAAGGTTCTTATGGTAAAAAAAAATAGGGTAGTGTAGGGTAGGGTAGAATAGGGCAGAGTAGGGTAGATTAGGGTAGTGTAGGGTAGAGTAGGGTAGAGTAGGGTAGAGTAGGGTAGAGTAGGGTAGAGTAGGGTAGAGTAGGGTAGAGTAGGGTAGAGTAGGGTAGAGTAGGGTAGAGTAGGGTAGAGTAGGGTAGAGTAGGGTAGAGTAGGGTAGAGTAGGGTAGAGTAGGGTAGAGTAGGGTAGAGTAGGGTAGAGTAGGGTAGAGTAGGGTAGAGTAGGGTAGAGTAGGGTAGAGTAGGGTAGAGTAGGGTAGAGTAGGGTAGAGTAGGGTAGAGTAGGGTAGAGTAGGGTAGAGTAGGGTAGAGTAGGGTAGAGTAGGGTAGAGTAGGGTAGAGTAGGGTAGAGTAGGGTAGAGTAGGGTAGAGTAGGGTAGAGTAGGGTAGAGTAGGGTAGAGTAGGGTAGAGTAGGGTAGAGTAGGGTAGAGTAGGGTAGAGTAGGGTAGAGTAGGGTAGAGTAGGGTAGAGTAGGGTAGAGTAGGGTAGAGTAGGGTAGAGTAGGGTAGAGTAGGGTAGAGTAGGGTAGAGTAGGGTAGAGTAGGGTAGAGTAGGGTAGAGTAGGGTAGAGTAGGGTAGAGTAGGGTAGAGTAGGGTAGAGTAGGGTAGAGTAGGGTAGAGTAGGGTAGAGTAGGGTAGAGTAGGGTAGAGTAGGGTAGAGTAGGGTAGAGTAGGGTAGAGTAGGGTAGAGTAGGGTAGAGTAGGGTAGAGTAGGGTAGAGTAGGGTAGAGTAGGGTAGAGTAGGGTAGAGTAGGGTAGAGTAGGGTAGAGTAGGGTAGAGTAGGGTAGAGTAGGGTAGAGTAGGGTAGAGTAGGGTAGAGTAGGGTAGAGTAGGGTAGAGTAGGGTAGAGTTGTGTAGAGTAGGATAGGGTAGAGTATGGTAGAGTTGGGTGGAAAATGGAAAATTGTGGTAGAATGGTGGAGTAGGGAAGAGCGGGAGCGAAGCCGCGCGGGCAAAAGCTAGTTGTAAATATAGATTTATTGATTGTCTGACAGTTTTAGTATTATTTACGTGTAGTTCGTCAAATTGTTGAGTTTTTAAAATTGGGAATTAAATCAAGCTACGCGATATTTGACAAATGCTTCTAGTCTGCACAGTTCCACGCAAATAATAATAATAATAAAAGCTAAGCTGGCTTGAGTGGAGATTCGCAAGAGCAAACATGCTCGGGAGAAGGATGCATAATCCAATAAGGTGCTGGTAGGGATCTTGACCGTACTTCTGGGATTGTCCTGATAGCCGTGGTATGCCTCTCCACTCCTCAAGCGCCTCAGGATATGTTGCCCTCTTGTTGCTACGTCACTTCGTGCTAGCGACCGTTTTTGGGGGCCCATTTATTGAGTGTGCAAGTCACCCCCTGCCTTTTATCGATGGATATTAATGACATTGTTCAGGCAGGGGCCATAGTCTTAACATAATTCCATGTTATCAGTCCACTTAAGACTCCAAAAACCATAGCCCTATTATTTAGTTTTCCATATTAAATCGCAATAGTTTTTCAAATCGGGGATTGTCCTTGGGTGCACTAGTATAGCGCGTACAGGGATAATCGTCGGTTGGTACCAAATTTCATTAGAATAACCTAAAGGGCCTCTGCGAATTGGCTTCGGCCCCTTGTATGTCTCCCAAAGGCCTAGGACCTCAGGGTCCTGTGATAAATAAAGAAATGAAAATAATAATAACAATTTATTTTGTGAACAACCTCATACCTCATTAATAACAAATATTCTTATCCTATGTTAATTATATTATGATATTTAGCCCATGTTGTCCCACAGCTGGGCAAAGGCCTCCCTCCACTCCTTCCAACGATCACGGTTCCTCGTCTTCTCATTCCAATTCTTAAGGAAGCCATCCAGGTTGTCCCGCCATCTCCTTCGTGGTCTGCCTCGGCCCCGCGTTGATGTGTCCGGGCACCAATCCTGCGTCTTACGCGCCAACTGCTCGTTGGACATGCGGCAGACATGTCCTGCCCTGTCCCATTTAAGTTAGGCAGCCTTTTGAGCCACATCAACGATTTGCGTTTTGGAGCGCAGTGTTGTGTTTCGAACGTGATCTGTTAATTTAACACATAAAATGCTGCGCCCCGTTGCACGCTGGCAAACCTTGAGTTTGGGATTTTGGATGTTAGTCAAAGACCAAGCCTGTGCACCATAGGTCAGAATGGGGAGAATACACATGTCCATCAGCTCACGCTTCAGTGACAAGGGCAAAGTGCCCTTAAATAGTTCCTTCATGGACCAGTAGCTCTTCCAGGCATTTTCTGTTCGGCGAGTTATTTCTTTGTCTTGCCTTGCCTGGAAAGAGACTACTTGGCTAGTACGGACTACCAAATACAATAGTCAGTGACAATGGGACCGCGTTTACCTCATTTGAGTTTAGAAACTTTTGTACAAGAAACGGCAACAACCATTTGACGTCACCAGCCTACAATCCAGAAAGTAACGGGCAAGGATAATGTTTCTCAACCGTCGCAACAACAATATGACTTTGATGACTACAACAACTGTCATAACGAGCCGTCACCCGGCAACCCACATGTGCAGATTCCCGTGGCGGAAGGAACAGAGGAGGCAAATCTGCAATCCTCACCATTTGCGGATGCAGATACAGGGTCGGATCCGCTTTCAAGGAATCAAAACCGGCTACTGAGAAACATTCCCAGGGTAGACTACAAACCCTTTTTGTAACTATCATGTGTATAATTCAATAATATTTTAGTCAAATAAGGGGAGGAAATGTTATATAAAAAAAAAGAAAAAGAAAAAAAAAGAAAATAAAGAAAGAAAAGAAAGGAAAGAAAGAAAGGAAGAAGGAAAGTAGAGGTATTCTTGGACGTATTGTATATTCTCCCCACCTACGAGTATGTTCCTTTTAGAGCTATGTTAAATCGTGACAATGTACGGTCCACTAACGCCCTCACAAGCGGGCTTTCTTGCCTTGAAATGTCCTTTCTTCAAAAGACAACCTCAGACATAGGTTCATACACATGGCTATCATATTATTTGGCCATTATATTATGTTGACTGTACCTAAAGACAAAAAGATGCTTTGACCTCTAACGCCTTGACCCGTACCGAGTATAAGGGCGACACAGTAAAATGTTGCTCGGCCGAGACAGTAATGTAAGCGGAATTGTAGGGATAAGCGCTCGGCCGAGCACTCGGCGCTTTGTTTTTACGTACCGATTTTTGGCCGAGAGCACTGTCTCGCCCGTTTACTCGGTACGTGTGATCAGGGTATTTGTTTGTTTTGGTGTTTGTTTTTTTGGGTAGCAAGCCAGGCAGTTATTAGTAACCAATTTACAAAATAAATATTATGTGTAGGTCAAAAAAAAAAAAAATGAGCCCACTATTTTTTACGTTTAACCCTTCAGATACCGTCAATTAGAGACACAATAGTAAGACAATAGATGCGCGGCCACCGGTGGTCGCTTGGGGATTCATGAATTAACCCGCTTTTCTTGAAAACATTTTTAAATGTTTGAAGATAGAAGAGTCTTTATTTTGTATCGAATCACTCGGAGCTTTAACGACATTTGGTTACGCTCATCCATTCAGAGTATGTTATCTTCTAATCTATATACAATGCGTGTACAACCTTGACCAAGCGATCTCGATCGACCGTGACCACATACACAGCTTTGTATATACTGTACATTCGTATATTCACCATGAAGTTATTTGCCCTAATGGGACATAAGCTGAATCAACGAATTACTACAACCCTTACTAATATTATAAAAGTGAAAGTGAGTTTGTTTGTTTGTTACGTCTAAATAGCAAAACCGATTTTGATGAAATTTGGTACACGGATAGACCATGTCCTGAAATAGGACATAGGATACTTTTTATCCCGGAAGTATGTTCCCTTGGGATAATTTTCTGCTATCACGCGGGCGAAGCCGCTGGAAGCAGCTAGAATCACTATAACTTAAAAGCATCCTTGTAGAATAACTTGGTTATGTTGGCCAATACCTGTACCTAGAACGTAAAGTTAGATCGTAAAGGTCTGTTACTGGTGGACTAATGACCAGGTAAATAATGCAGGTATCCTGTGGAGATCGAGCCCAAGTCGTCAGTGTTTCACGCACGCCTCAAGGAGATGTTAGCAACCGTAGGGGCCCAGCAGGGTCGAAACCCACTGAGACCATGCGTGTTTCCAACCATGTTTTTAAAAAAAGAAAACCAGAGGCCCTGCAACGTAAGCCAATGAAGGAACATAGGAGTGGATCTTAGTCAGTAAAAGTTTGACGCGCTCTCCCACTCCGCCCTAGTGAGAGAAGTCATTAGACGATTTCCCATCTAAAAACTACCCGTACTATGCGAGTATGTAAAGCACAAATGATTATATAATACTAAATATAATATTCCACAACTATCACACAACGCCGTCTAGTCCCAAGCTAAGCAGAGCTTGTGTTATGGGTACTTGACAACTGATTAACATAATTATATTTAAATACATACATTATATAGATGAATTTCACCCAAATATAGAACAAATGATCAATGCCATCAGAGATTGCATCACTGGTTACCATCAGGTGGGATCACAGTCAGGCACTATTTCATACCAATAAAAAAAAAAAATATTAACTACTACTAATAAATACTCATCACAGAATCATTTGTCTTGGGTAGGAATCGAACCCACAACCTCCAGCATAGCAGTCAGGGCCACTAATCACTAGACCAACAGGCCAGTCAAATATTGCGACTGCTCTCGTCAGTGTCCACGGTTTCGGCACAAATATAGAAACTAAATCCGTTCCAGTAACTGCATGCCAGTTCGGGTTTATAACCTGTCACTCACTCACCGCATTGTCACTATCACCGCGATTGCTTTGAGGTTTATTTACCACGCAAATGACTTTAAATGCTGGTTTTAGGAGTTTCAATAGAAATTTGTTGGTTGAATGGAAATTTGAAAGTTATAAAAAAAATACACGAGATATAGGCAGGAAGATGATAATGAATTCTTGTTTAACCATAGATGGTAGATCTATGGTTTAACAGGAATTCAAGTCGGTGTTCTTTTTTTACAACTATCACACAACGCCGTCTAGCTCCAAGCTAAGCAGAGCTTGAGTTATATTATATCAAAGGAATTATTACCTATATATTTAGTTAATTGACTAGAATTTTGGATAGATCTATAGCTTGATTGCGAAAGTTTACTGTATGCAAACACTCTCATAACCGCTTGCATGAGAACCCTAAAGCCACTTAAATATTTTCAGTACCTACTTACTACATTTTAAATATTGCAGACTTTTATTTTACAGGTAGGAAATCACCAAATCAATTTTCCCACTCTGGGGCTTTGGATGGAGTGAAAGGAATGTCAGACTTTTAGCGTCAAAAAACCATACTTTGTGTTTCTAGTGACCAAAAAACCTTGACGTTTCAGGACCATGGTACCTCTATCAAACACTTTCGAAGCCCGACATTGGCTTTCAACCTAATAATATCCGTGACATCGGCAACGCTACTTTGTGTTTTCAAATAAACCACAAAACCCGTGACAAAACCAATACCATACATGGCAACGAAAAAATACCAAACCTTTTAAAAGCAAACGTTACGCGTCATTTATGACCAATAATTAAGATCATTTCACTGATTACATGTGGTGGTCGGAATTGAATTCCAATTGCACGTAATGATAATGTTAGGTTTAATCTGATGACTTTTATTGATATAGGTAATACGCAAAATTGTTGGTTCAAATAGTGGTGGTGAATGTTTTTAACCGACTTCAAAAAGGAGGAGGTTCTATGTTCGGCTGAATGTATGTTTTTTTTGTATGTATGTTCACCTAATATAAAAAACTTAAAAAAAAAAAAATTAAATCGACTTCAATGTAAAAAACACTGAAAAGTACAAAATAATTTTAATTTCGGAAGTCTGTGTTAAATGACGAAGAGACAAAATTAAGTAGGTGTTATAGAAACACCGACTTCCGAAATTAAAATTATTTTGTACTTTTCAGTGTTTTTTACATTGAAGTCGGTTTAATTTTTTTTTGTAAAAAGTATTTTATTAATGTTATCAATCCTGGCTAATAAAAACCCCATAAAACCATCAGAGCAAAAATAGTTAAGCAACTTAAGAAAAGTCCTTTTTAAGCCGTCTGTCCGTAAAGTGGATATGATTTAAAATCTTTTTGTTTCATCAAACGTAACGTTTGATAAAAAAGCAACGCGAGAAAAGAAAGATAATGCCTGAAATTTCTTGACATTCAATAATTCCATCATTTTCTCTAATATCCCAGGATATATGCGTTATTTTTTTCAAAATATAAGTTTTTGAAAAATAAATATGATTCGGAATTTAAATTAAATGTGCAATGTTTCTATGGTTAAACTTGTATAAACTGTTAAATTATAAGTTATACACTATCAAGGGCTATATTTCACACAAAACGGGATATTTTTAGAGGTCTATAATGTTTTAGTTTTATAGAAAATGTTTGGATTTCTGTAGAAACCGAGATAATAATCACAAAATATCAGTGTTTTCAAAGTATCTACATAAAAATTTGTAACAACGTGATAATCACGTAAGAGTATACGGATATATAATCTCGGGTTGGCCGTTCTTATTTAGCAGGCATTTTTTTACCAGACAAAAAGAAAACCACTGCACAACAGCCTTTTAATAACTTTGTATAAAAACTTTATTCAAGAGAAACTCGGCACGAATCTAATACCAATGCACAATAGGCCACAATAAGGCTACGAACTAGTGGCCCGAGATCAACGAAGAGAAAATGTATTGGGGTAGTTGCAGAAAAATAGTTTTTATTGTTATTAGAAGCGAAGCGAGGCGAGAATGCAGCCTTGCAATAGAAAAGAAAGAAGCATTCATACAAGTATTTCAAAGGCTTTGAAAACTTAGAATAAGTTACTTGATAATTATTTGTAAAATCTTTCAGTAATTTGTGATTTTGTACATACATTTTTCATGATTTTAAACGATAAATAATAATTTACTTATATATAGAAGGCGATTTTTCTGCAAGAATCTTTCAAACGAGATGAGAGAAAAGATTTATTAATTACTATTATAAATATAATGTTTTATATAATTTTATAAAAAGAAGAAGAAGAAAAATAAGTTTAAAGTGCACCACCAGCAATCATAAATTAGTTACCCATGTAACTTAATAATGCGTCATATACTTTTAAAACAACTGTATTACTTTGATATTATTTCATTCATATTTTTACGAGACTTAAAACGTGCTAGTTTAAAAAAATACTGTAGCGACATCTATGGAGTCACATAAGAACTAAATTATAAAATCCTGCATTACTATATTTGAGTTTCGCCGCGCGATTGATCCCGAAATCATCTATCGGGCAGTTGGCCAAACCAGACATAACACCAGTCTGGCCGGAAGACCCTCCCTTTCAACGGAGGTATGTGGGGCTATACACTCTGTTCCAAGTACCTCTCAAAATATAAAGTGGTCTAACGGCCTGGTCACGACTCCGTTAGACCACTTTATATTTTGCGTTGGGCAGTTTCGGTAGGTGGACGTCACGTGGCGTGCTTCAAACATTTTTATAATTTTGTTTTACCGCTCACCGCCCCGTGTTTAGCTACCGCTCACAGCGGTCGTGAAAGGATTCTAACTGTACATAAATCAAGCAAGTCACAAAGTAACAAAAAATCTCACAACTGCATGAACTAACAATCACTTTTCTTTGCACACAGGAGTGACAGAAGCCCCGCCGGACCCTCCACTGTACTCCGCCATAGCTCAGCCGAAGAACTCAAGCAGTGCGCACAGTTTGCCGCGCACGCAAACGCCGGTGACGCCGATATCGTCGCATGCGCATTACACTGACATGCAGGTTAATAACTAACAGCGTCTACTATCAAACTCTTATTTGTTTGTTCATACAATATATATAAGGTGTAAGGGACAGCTCTCCGCAAACTTTAAGGGCTTGAGCAAGCCCTTAAGGGAAGGTTCATATCTGACGTAAAATACGCCGAGCGTATCATCAGTCGCGTCTATTCGGTCGAATGAGTCAGTTCATATCAAACGCAAAATGCGTCGTGCCACATGTCAGTTTCTGCGTTTAGCATCTATAGAGCGGTTGTGTTGTGTGATACGGCCTGTACAAAAAAATATCTCTGCTAATGTTACGCCTAGACTGAATGCATCACAAATTAGTTACAAGTAGCGAATGGCGCGCGCGACGTTGCCGCTCTTACGTCGACCGACAATGCGTTGAAGGAAACGGAATAGACGCTGTACGCTCGACGCACTAACGTATCATCATTTGAGTGTGAACGGTCAAGTGTTTTTCTATACATTTGTCTGTTCTGGCGTTACGCGACCGATAATACGCGACGCATGTTTCGTCAGATATGAACCTTCCGTAAAGTTTGCGGAGAGCTGTAGACGAAACTGAACAACCTTCCACAAAATTTTTTTTCAGGAAACGAAAAAAAAATCGACCTCTCCATACAAACTGTCCAATCAGGTTTATAATTTTGTATGGTGAGGCTGGTAGGCTGGTCGAGGTCTTTCGCCCCTTGCAGCTGTAAAATGAAACTTCTAAGTCAACGCTATCTAAAGATAAAGCGGTTTATGCTGTTTAGGTGCATATATTATATTGATAATCGCAAGGAAATCAAAATCAGTACAGTAATTACCGTTGACCTACCATCCTGAAATTTGGTAAGAAGTAAGGTCTTATAGCACCGGTACACACGATAAAAAATTCTGAAAACCGCACTAGTTAGGAAGGTACGTCAAAAAAAAAAAACTTTTTGCCATTCAGAAAAAATCTATACTCGGTTTGGAAATCAAACTATTAACATAGGTAAGTTTGTACGGATGCTTCGGTGCACGAGTTTGTCTCGCACTTGACCGATTTTTTATAGTTTAATTAGTTAGCGATTTGAACTTCAATAGAGTTTAAAATTATTAATGCACGCGGGCTTAATTCATGAATCCCCAAGCGACACCCGGTGGCCGCGCATCTATTGTCTTACTATTGTGTCTCTAATTGACGGTATCTGAAGGGTTAATGAAAAATCATATTGATTAATTGGATTTGGCTACCTACATTTGTTTGATTGAGTTTGAAAGTTGATGAAACCTTTTTTTTAATTATCGAATTAGTTCTCCTGGTCTAGGGTTGAAGAGAGGGTATGCAAGACTTTTACTGACTGAAATACTTTTTTTTGGGTGGGTAAAAATTATCTAAATGACATCCCCTGTCCTGGGCGGAGCGGGACATAGTGTCAGACTCTTACTGACTAAAAAACCCACCCCGTTCCTTCGTGCATTTTATACCGAGGCTGAGCTACCTTTCGGAGTTAACCCTGGCCCCAGTAGGCTTCCACTCAGCTGGGCCCCAGCTGTTGCTGACAACTCCTTGAGGCGCGCTGAAACAGTGTGCGCCATCGATGGCCTGGGCTTGGTCCGGACAGTTACCAGACGCTCGTACAGCGAGTTACCCATTGCTCGCTGTCCGCAAGCCCGCGCACTGAAACCTTTCCGTGTTCTTTCATTTGCCCTTTGCCTTCATGGCCCACGGTCTTTCAAACATTACTACAGCCTATAATATGATACCGATTTTGCAAATCAGAGGTAACGTGCAATAAGCAAATCATAATGTTTTAATTGCCGAGACTCAGGCCACCATCCTAGAATATGGTATGGGCCGTAATCTACCTCGCGGGTCCAGTATGGTTTAACGGATGTACATAAGTGATATACACTTAATTTTTTTTAATTTGCTAAGCTTAAGCCTAAGCAGATCTTGTGTACTAGACAACTGTTAAACATACTTCCATATTTCTAAATACATAAATATTATTATTTATTTATTTATTTAAAGCTTTATGCACAAGAATTGTACAAAGGCGGAGTTAAATTACACCTAGACACAAAACAAATGATCGTGCTCATCACACAAACTTATGTCCTGGGTGAGAACTAACCACTAGACCACCAGACCCGTCAATTCATTATTTATATAGGAATTTAATCGCTTTGAACCTACTGCATAGTGACCAAATAGCTTACCGCTCGCATTTAATTTGCGATACAAGGCTGTACTAAATAATTGCACTAATAATTTAGTGTTTATTGGAGAAGTTTCAGCAAAGGGTTTTGGCAAACTATTGGCAGACTGTAATTGAACATTTCGCTTAGTTAACAGTACTGAGTAATGTTTACCCCAAAGCTGATTCAGTAAACATTTGTATTTATTTTTAGTTTATTTCAACATGTTTTTAAACAGTGTACATAGTTACAAAACCGTGCATGAAATGTTTATTTAGTAGTACGGTTCGGTCACAGAACAGAAAATATAGGTAGAAGTGCCCCTAACGTGGCTAAGCACGGGAACCAGTGTCGCCAAACTCACACATTTGCGTATCAAATTGTACATTACACACATAAAAAACAGTAATATGATTGGCTACGAAGCTACGAATTACAAACTTAACTTTTACAAATCATATTCTTATTGCTTTCATAAATTAGGTCTTATAACAACGTAAGAAAGTGGTTATTATTTGACATGACACAAACAATAAAGAAGTTTTAACCAATTTACAACGAGTTCGGCTACTCAACGCTAGATGGCGCTGTAACCATTTTATTCTATTCAGAACGCTAGTGCCTTTGAAATAGATGCCATATTCACCTGGACATGTAATAGGCGAATCTCGCCTACTGTTGACAAACGCGCGATATCTAAGAGGCACTTCCTCTACTTTTCTTTATTCCGTGGGTTCGGTTTATTTCTCTGAAAAAAAGGTGTGCCTCATAAACCAAGGTGAAATATTTCTAAAAATAAAAAGAAGAAAATATAGACAGGTACTCCATAATACACTACTAGTCCGTCTCGGTTTGGTTTGGGTGTAATATTTCCCATTTATATTTTTTTTTTTTTGCCTTTAAGCCCTTTTTGTGTCCTCTATCTCGTTTGACTCTTCAATCCCCATAGGTGACGAAAGATCTGACGAAATGGTGTATTTGGTTGTGGATGTGTGAGCCTGGTGGAATAAACGCACTCTTACGTTTGCGATTTTCTTATACATTACGCAATTAAGGAAGATAACAGTTGCATTTTATGGATGTAGTGTTATTTTATGGTTTTTTAAGCATAAAACTCTTCATCATGTTAACCTAGATGCGATTTTGTATCATACTTAATATATATGTTTGTTTCACAGAATGATTCCGGTCGAAGTATGATCAACGGTGCAATGAGGTCGCATCGAGAGATAGTCACGACAAGAACGCCATTGCTAGCAGCCCATCAGGAGAGCTGCGTATAAAACCAAAGCCCATTCATTTTATACCAATTTACTTTCAAAAAGTGAAAAATAAAAAACAAAGTTCATCGTTTATAACTATTTCATTTGTACCATTATTCAATTTATATTTAAAATAACAGTAATGCGTTCTAGCAGTTGTAAAATTAAGACAATGACTGATGAACAATTATTAAGTAAAAAATTATTAGAAAATTATTGAAGTAACTTGTTCTAATGATAACGTTAGTTAGATACTCTTTAAGAGAAATTCGGGAGGCTCTAAGCTGTTCTGGTATAAATTTTAGAGAGGTAAGGTATAACTGTAAATATAATAACTATTAAAAATTGTGTTTCAAGAATTCACATACGGAATTTCATTTCGCAATGCACTAATAGACGATTTAAATGTAATTATTACAATTAAATGTAAAAAGTTAACGTCGTAAGTGTCAACAAAAATGATTCATTAAATGTAAAATCTGCATTAAATAAACCAGTCCAATTTAATTGTATTGTTGTGAGAACGTTAATTATTATTTATTTACGTTGATGCAAAGTAAGTAGTTTGTTAATTAATATTTATTACGATTGATCTGTTAATGGTTGGATTTAAAACCAAACCACACCACCAAACAACATAACTATAAAGAAATCTGCTTCTCTTTGACTTTATGCTAGTTCTACACCTATGGACAAATCGAAACACATGTATAGCGACTGACACTGGCCAGTAAAGCATTCGAAACCATAAATGTTCCAAATAGTTTTCGAGTGCAAATCGAATTTCGAATTTAGTGCCGAGACTACATTCCGATACAAATGTACATTTATGTGAGGCTTATGGTAACAGGCCGATAGAGCTGAGAAGATATGTTTTGTTATACAAGGTATAAAAAAATGGTTCTATTTTTGAAGCAAATGTCAATTTTTGTATAGAAAAAAATTATGCATCGTCCTTTTTTGAGGATGGGAAATTATCTCAGACAACTTTGCCTGGTCTAGGTGAAGTGCATGGGTAGTGCCAGAATTGTGTTGACTAATAAAACCCACCTATGTTTCTTCAGTCTCCTTTTGCGTTCTAGGGTCACGGTGTCTCCTGTTATTTTAAAAAATTTATTTAAAGTAGAATCTTACATGATGGTTGGACACTGTTTACCAAGTTTGTGAATAATAATATAAAAAAAATTGTTTTGTAAATAATTAAATAAAATATTAAAACTATTGAAATATTAATCTGTTACCTAGATAAATTTAATACATAGTGAGTTATCTAAATTATTTTATACCTTGTATAGCAAAAAAAAGTTGCTGAAAATACCATATCACCATGTTGTGTTTATTTTTAATATTATAATGTTTTATAATTAAAATAATTTGAACAAGAACATATCAAAATTAATCGACCATGTAAATACACGTATTAATTATAATATAATAATTCAATTAAATTAACAATAATATTTATTATTAATAACATTATTAAGTTTTATATTATGATAATATAATTTTACCATGTTAAACTTTCCCGGACTGGTTGTAAATATAATAAATAAAAAAAACAATAAAAATTTGCTCATTCTAAGGAATAATAAAGAATTTAATGTAACAGCACGAGATACGTTAGGTTGTCGATTATCTAAAACGAATCATTGTGGGAAGAGCAGTTTTTTAATACATGTGACTCAATAAAATGTCGAAAATCTATTTTTTGTTTTATTATTGTATACAGCCCAGCTAGGCGCATTCATCATCATCACCATCATTTCAGCCGAAAGACGTCCACTGTTGAACATAGGCCTCCCATAAGCGTCGCCTCAACGACCAGGCCTCGTGTAATTTATTTCTTTTCCACTACTCTCAAAACGGTGAAGGGAAACATCGTGAGGAAACCGGTCAAAACCCAGGCCAGGACAAAATATTCGAAGATATGTGACATTCACCATCCCACACTGGATCCGCGTGGTGGATAACAGCATTTACAGCCCCTTCCCTGTCTTAGAGAGGAGGCCTGAGTCCCAGCAGTGGAAACACTATAAGGCTGAATAAGCTTATACACTTTTGTAAATTTTAAATTAGTCAAAATGGTATGATGTGTTTGAACTTCCTCGTTCATCTTGTTGTCGCTCGGCTTGATTCCTAGGCTCGGTAAGTATTATTGGATTTGCACAGTCAGTTTGGAGTTTTAAAACTTGGCATCCTCCTACTCGAATACCTACTCCTTCGTCTTGCTTTTTCGAATTGGATTCTAATCCAACTTAAAAAAGCAATAAGGTACGTAACTTAGGTACATAATATATTGTAAAAAACGTCAGATAATTATAATGCTTTTGAAATACGGATAACTATGAATTTTTGAGAGATATCTACGATAACAATAAAATAGTGATAATTAACATGAATATTATAAAGGTGATAGTTTGTATGAAAGTGTACATTTTTAATGTGTTGTTTAAAATATTAGCTAACCTACAAAAAAAAATATCTAGCTAGCCTAAAGTGCCTATGTTTTTCGAGGCATAGTGTTTTCACTTTTTAATGGGAGGTCCATAAACCAAGTGGCTGTTACCATAATAGCCAAGGGCTAATTTGTTTGTTGACATTTTTTTTTACGGTGGGCAAAAATCATCCAATGACAACCCCCGCTCTTGGGTGGAGCGGGAGATAGTGTCAGACTCTTACTGACAAAAAACCCACCCCGTTCCTCGTAGACTCTTCACGCCGGGGCTCGAGCTTCCTTTCGGATAACTCTGGCCCCAGTAGGCCATCATACTTTCAGCCAAAAGATGTTCACTATTATACATTGGCCTTCTTCAAGAGTCACCACAATGACCGGTCCTGTGCTTCTTAAATGCATTGGATTGCCGCAACCTTCTCCAGGTTATCGGTCCACCTTATGCCTTTCAACGCTGAACTTAGATTTTTTTTTACTTTATATTTACATGGTTTTCACATAATTGCAGCGGTAAGAATCGTGAAACCGAGATATTTGTAATGCAAAACATGACCTAAAATAGTGTCCATGGAGTTTTTTGAACATTCTTCTCCATAGAGATTCTATAGGACGTGCAATTAACATATTACATAACATAACATATTACATTCTCTCTATAATATTTCTATAACACGTGACAATTATTAACATAAATTCATGCTTTTTACCAATGTTATGTTTTAATTATTATTATTTTTCCAATGTTTATTCGTATTTTATTATTATGTTCCGATCCTTACCTATATAGTTTATTTAGTCTCCGTGAGTGTGACCGTGGCATCACCGCGGGCCCTAACATAATACCAGCGCTGCGTTATATATCTTTATAGATATCGCAGCATATGCTGAGTTAGGTGCCTTTTTGACCTTGCACAAATTCTTCTGTATTTATCGTATTTTTACTGTTTTTTAATATGTGTGAGGTTCAAATAAACGTTTTTTCTTTCTTTCTATATTTGTCTGACTGACTGGTTTCTTGAACAAAGTTTCGGAAATCTTTTTTTTTTTAATAATTGCTTTGAATTTTGAGTCTTGCTGCATCTGTTTATAATAAACACTGGAGATGCAGCATTACATTTTGACATCGACTAATTTAATTATTTCATACCTTCTCATGTGCACCATAATAGTGTATTAACCAAATCGATCACGTGTATAACACTCATACATCATGTTACACGGATTAGTCATGACATCATTTCAATTTCAGTATTCAAATTCCAACATGCAGGACGGGCTACGTCTGTAGCAAAATCAAGTTTACTACGCCGTAGCGGCGTAGCGGCGTAGCAAGCTCGCTACGGCCACTAACATGGTTACAAGGTGATGTATGCTATCGATTTTTGCTAGAATTAAAATCTCCTTGGCTTGATGAAATCGCGTTTTAACCAACATTTTCAGTTTAATGTCCACTGTTAACGTTTCGATAACTATTTTAAATTTACCAACTATGGCTTAGTAAACAACGATGATGTCATTCAGGCATCAAATAATATTTGTAGTTCAAATTAATAACTCTATTACGCTGAATAATTTAGTTAAGCTTAATTTGTTAATGCTTGTAATTGAGACAATATTATTTTAATAGAACATCCTGGCCAGTTGTGTAAAGATTGGCTGTAACAAACTTTCTGACTAACTTACCTAAGCCTTGCTAGACAAGGCCCCTCAGTGTCTACTTTTTACAAAAATCACTCTTTAACAATTCCTTTTTTGATAAAACTGACTCTAGTGATTACTAAATAAATATTTTGTTTATCTTTACTTTATTGTACACCTCATAATGTGGACTGGATAAACATTTCCAAAAAATTAAATAAACAATAATAGTCAAATTTAATTTTAGTATCTTATTTGTATATTTATTTATTCTGTTAATGTATTTTCGTTATCTGCTTTGATTTTGATAATCCTATGTGTAGTTTTTTTTTTTTTTTAATCAAAGTAAAATGGTTGTCTCCTAATACTAACACATTTTTAAACATCATTATTTGCGAATTGCATTTTTTTGTTGTAATGTCTACATATTTTATTCGAATTTAAATTAAACAAAAGTAATATACAAAGTAATTCTTGACTTTCTGCACGTGTTGGTTTAAACTGTAAGTTTAAATAGAAAATGTAATAAATAAATAACTCATGCTGCGAAGCCTACTGGGGCCAGGTTTATCCGAAAGGGAGCTCGAGCCTTGGTATGAAGGCTAGAAGGAACGGGGTGGGTTTTTAGTCAGTAAGAGTCTGACACTATCTCGCGCTCCACCCAAGAGCGAGGGTTGTCATTGGATGATTTTCGCTCACCATAAAAAAACTTAGTTTCAAGAATCTCCAGATGATTCATTGGCCAAGACAACGGCAATAGCACTTGATGAATGTGATTTAATAACAAACTACGTATATCAATTGAGTGATTTGAATTGAAGACGAATTTTGACATGAATTGGAAAGGGGTTAATCTGATCCGGATTTTTCTTACCTGATCCCATTAGGAATGAAGATACCCTCAAGAGAACCAAGGTTACTGATATAGTCCAAAGAACCTTTAAACTTAAGTGGCAATGGGCAGGGCACATTGCTTGCAGGATAGATAGATGAGGCTGAAAGGTTTTGGAGTGATGACTTTGCACCGGAAGATGCAGGATTGGTAAGCCTCACACAAGGTGGACCGATGACCTGGTGAGAGTCACGGGAATCAGATGGATGCGATACACACAGGCCCGTTCGTTGTGGCGACACTTGGAGAGGCATGTTCAATAGTGCACGTCTTTTGGTTGAAATGGGTGTACGGTGCAACCGCACATTGCGTAAATGCTCTCTCATCATAATTTAATTGTAATTAATTAACACACATTTTACATCAACTTCAGTTCACATTCGGACCGCGTCATAGCAACACCTCATTTATCATTAGTTAAGGTCGTGGACTCAATACACGTATCAAGTGAATTACATAGTTTTACTTGTAGCATTTAGCATCCCTATCAATCAACAAAAGACGTACGGTAACAAACCATACATCTTTTTGGTCCTTCGAGCCTTTTGAAAACAGTGACTATCAAATCAAAAAATATCAGTAACTATTAAAACTTCTATCAGTGTAGTGACAAGTGCTGTGTTCTATAACTCTAAACCGTGTGTGCGTGTGTGCTACTAGCAAGAAAGGACCACCTCCCGGGGAGTTGAGGATACGAGAGTTAAGCAGCAAACACAAGTAAGACCGTTTCAGCTATCACTGCGTGGAAAAACTTCGCCATGGAAGCTATTCACGCGAACCAAGCCGAGATCTACGAGGCTATGAGCAAGCTAGCCTCCAACATCAAGAAAGACAGTTCGAGCCGTAAGGTAGGTGATTACTTTAAAAGGCGGTTAGAAACATTGGAAGCGTATTGGGCTGACTTCCAATATAATCATGATCGACTTTGTACTGAGGAAAGCAGGTCTCACCCATATTTTATACAGAATGAATATGAGCGGGCAGCAGAGCTGTACAAAGCGGTTAAATTATTAATCAATCAACAGCAAGTACTGATGAAAACAGGGCAGTCAGTATTTCCGGAGTTGGAGACAAAGCCTCAACAGCAAGCAGGTCAACCATCATCATCAGGTACGTCTCTGACAAGCAAGCGAGATGAAGAACAAGCTGAATATTCATCTCCAGAAGTATTATCAAGAGGAACATCCAGCAAGACGGATGACATGCTCAAAAAACAATCAAGCAACTTCAGAGCATTACAGCGTACCATACAAAGTATTAATTTACACGAAATGTCCGAGAAGTGGGAGATGGAAGATGCTCTAAAGACTTTACACTCGAGATGGTCGGTAATTGATACATTGCATTGGGAATTAGATGGAGAACTGGAAAGCATGGATGAAGATTACGAGCAAGCTTACTCCAAGCAGGAAAAAATCTACAACAACATAAAAAGGGCATTTTTAGATAATATCACTTTAGCAGACCGAGACTTTAATGTAAGTCGATCAGTTGACTTACTTCTAGGCAGCAGTGTGTACTCAAAATTATTATTAGAAGGGGTTTGCAGAGAAACTGAGGAGTCTGCATCGGCACAAAACACGAAACTCGGCTGGATATTAAGCGGAGACATCATACAAACCTTTCAGTGTAACGTCATCTTGCACAACCTGGACGATATCCAGCAATTCTGGGAAATGGAAGACATCTCAGACAAGACCACACTTTCATCAGGAGATCAGCAAACAATTGATTATTATCAGAAAACCACAACACGTCAAGAGGATGGTCGATATCAAGTAAGATTACCTCTGAAACAAAATTTTGCTGAGATGCTGGGAGCTTCGAAACCAAAAACTGTAGCGCAGTTCAAATCGTTAGAGAGGAAGCACACGCAGCATCCCAACATCCAAGAAGAATATCAAAAATTCATGACTGAATATCAAGAATTAGGTCACATGAAAATCTCAAAAAACAATATCAAACCCGATTGTTTTTTGACTCATCATAGCGTCCTGCGTCCCGATTCAACCACTACAAAATTGAGGGTTGTGTTCAATGCATCAGCTAAGACATCAACAGGCTATAGCCTAAATGACGTCATGGAAGCAGGACCAAACTTACAGCAAGACCTGCTGTCTCTGATTCTTAAATGGAGACAATACAAATTTGCATACACAGCAGACATAGAAAAAATGTTCCGACAAATTAAGATCCATGAAGATGATCAAGCATTGCAGAAGATTGTTTGGCGGAACTCAACAGCAGACCCTATACAGGAATATCAATTAACCACAGTAACCTACGGCACCAAGGCCGCACCATATTTATCATTAATGACGTTAAAACAACTTGCACGTGACGAAAAATCCAACTACACGAACAGTTTAGCAACAGATGTACTAGAAAACTCATTCTACGTCGACGACTTGTTACATGGATCGCACACATCAGAATCAGCACAGCAGCTCATAAGGGATTTAATCAATCTCTTGAAATCAGGAGGTTTCAACCTCAGGAAATGGAAAACAAATGTTCCTGAGTTATTACAAAACATACGGTCCGAGAACAACACTCAAGATAGTTTCAATTTTAAGCAATCAGAACAAACAAAGACCTTGGGACTAATTTGGGACCCCAAGGAAGACACTTTTCGATTTGAAATGAAAATCGAACAAACAAGTACACCAATGACTAAAAGAACGTTGTTATCGGATATCTCAAAGTTATTTGACCCTTTGGGATGGCTTTCACCACTATCAACAAAGCTTAAAATAATTTTTCAAAACTTATGGTTACGTAACCTCAACTGGGACGATCCCTTGCCCGAAGACATACTAAGAGAATGGATGGATATTAAAAGCAACATTAATCGCGTAAACAAACTACAAGTACCACGATGGATAAACACAAGAGAACATGACAATATTGAATTATTCGGTTTTTGCGATTCATCTCAGAAGGCATTTGCGTGTGTAATATATGTTCGGATCAAGGGGTGTGAGCGATCAAAACCAACACTACTAGTTGGGAAGACTAGACTTGTACCGGCGAACAAATCAGTATCATTGCCGAGATTAGAGCTGTCAGGAGCTCTCTTACTAGCAAAACTAATGACTAAGGTACAGCAGTGTCTATCAAACTACCAACTCAGCGTTTTCGGATGGACAGACTCCATGATTGTGTTAGGCTGGCTGAATGGTGAACCAACAAGATGGAAAACCTTTGTAGCCAATCGTGTACGTCAGATTACCACTATCATTCCTGCCAATCGCTGGCATTACGTTAAATCAGCAGAAAATCCAGCGGATTGTGCCAGTCGAGGCTTGAACATAAATCAGCTTGAGGAGCATACTCTGTGGTGGAAGGGTCCTTCGTGGCTTCCTAGTATCATCGCAGAGAAAGAACCAATATCAAAATTCACAACAGATGAAGAAATCAAAAAGAATAAAACCAATATGTTACAAGTGAATGTAATTCACCAAAGTGCCGACAGCTGCAGTGTATTACGTCACCTGATATCAAAGTACAGTTCATTCACACAACTTATTAACGTTTACGCTATGCTTTTACGATTGTATAGACGTTTGCGATTTAAGGAAATACCACAAACCAAACATTTAACTCTTCAAGAAATAAAGGTTGCCAAATTAAAGTTGATTAAATATGTTCAAGAAACCGACTTTCCAGAGGAAATACATAAATTGTAACAGAGCAAACCCATATCAAGCAAGAGCAAAATATTGAATTTAAATCCATTTCTTGATCAAGACGGCATCCTTCGAGTTGGTGGGAGACTCAAACATGCCAATATAGATCATCAGATGAGACAACCAATAATCCTATCAAAAAGCAGTCGTGTAACGGAAGTTCTGATCGACGAGGCTCACGTTCTAGCATATCATGGTGGACCTCAGCTAACTTCAGCATTTATACGACAACGGTATTGGATTGTAGGCGGAATCAGAGCAGTTAAATTCCGAGTTCGACGTTGCGTTAAGTGTCGTCGCTACAATCCGAGCAATCAGCATCAAATCATGGGAGATTTACCACCAGAAAGGACGAATCCGTCACGTCCTTTCCAAAATGTAGGTGTAGACTATACGGGACATGTCTATATCAAGGCCAACAAGGGTCGTGGAATAAGAACCACTAAGGGTTATGTCGCCGTATTTATTTGCATGGCAACTAAAGCCGTGCACTTAGAGTTGGTGTCGGATTTGACATCATCATCATTTCTCGCTGCTCTTCGCAGAATGATAGCTCGAAGAGGAGTCCCACAGAATATATTTAGCGATCAAGGTACCAACTTTATTGGAGCCAACAAGGTCCTACGGGACGAATATCAGGCAATAAGAAGCACATTCAATCAAGAATTTCAGGCAGAAATAACAAAAATGGGAATCGAATGGCACTTTAACGCACCTTCTTGGCCATCAGCAGGAGGACTATGGGAGGCTGCCGTAAAAAGCCTAAAATATCATCTGAAGAGAGTTGTAGGGGAGCAAAAATTAACGTTTGAAGAGTATAGTACAATACTATATCAGTTGGAGGCATGTCTGAACTCAAGACCGCTATGTCCTTTAACTGAAAATTCAGCAGATTTGAACTTCCTTACGCCCGCACATTTCTTATCAAGTGGTCCAAATTTAACACTGTACGAAACAGAGAAAGATCTACGCACAAGATGGAATCTAACTCAAAGGATATATCAAGATATTTGGAAACGCTGGCGAAGTGAATACATAACACAATTAAATATAAGGTCAAAATGGAGACGCCCTCAAGAAAACATCAAAGTCGGTGACTTGGTATTAATTCAAGACTCCAACCTACCACCAGGCAAATGGGCAATGGGAAGGGTGATGCAAGTGCACCCAGGCAGTGATGGATACGTCAGAGTCGTCACACTACAAACAAGAAACGGCACAATGAAACGGCCTATCGTCAAGCTAACTCCCTTGCTAAGTTGCGAAGATCAAGAAGACCATAACCAGATGTCAGCTTCAATCCAACAGGATACGAAACCAACACCACAAGTAAACTTAAACCAACAAAGAAGAAGAGGGCTTAGTTACACTTTCTCTACAATATTGTCTTTACTATTCCTGATATTAACATTAACATGCAACGCACAGGCTGCATACAACATAACACAATTACAAGGAAAACAAGCAATTTATTTTGACAAAATATCAGAAATGAATCTAATACAAGATCAATGGAAAATAGTCGTATATTACGACATGCAACCATATTGGCACGGGTGTAAAATATTTAACATTTATATGAAACACCTTGAAAGTTTATGTACACAAACAAAAAGCAAATCCCATTGTGACGTTATCATGTTACAAATACGTCACGGATTCATGGAACTGGAGTACTACGACCGTATGTTACTCAGTCAGCATTTTGAAGCGCATCCACGTATGCGCCGAGGCCTCATCAACGGGATCGGATACATTGCAAACAGTCTCTTTGGTGTACTAGATGAAAATTTCGCCGAACAATACCAAAGAGACATTACATTAGTCAGAGAAAATCAAAAACATCTCGCCAATCTTTGGCGCAATCAAACATCTATCATTGAAGCTGAGAACAACTTGCTCAAACGAGTTGAACAGACAATGGAAAAACAGCATAAAATATTTAATCAGCACTTAATTAACATAGAACAAGCTATCAGCACATTGAAGAATGAGGTTGAAAAAGTAGCAATCACAGAAGACTTCATTTTATCAACTTTAATTGCAAACAACATTCTAAGCAGTTTAAAGAACATTCAAGATTCTTTGCTGGACACAATCACTAACGTCCAACATTTTAACGTACATATCATAACGCCAGCTCAACTACAAGAGGAGCTAAATATTATTTCAAATCAGATGCCCAAAGACCTATCATTGCCCATCAACAGCATTGTATCAGACTTGTACAAAATCTATCATATAATGCAAGTAAGAGCACGCATGACACGTGAATACTTCATATTTGAAATAAAAATCCCATTAGTAAATAGAGAGAGCTACGATATTTATCATATGATACCTATTCAACACCAAGAAAATAGTCGTATGATTAGTATATCACTAATATCAGCGTTCATAGCTATAAACATCAAAAGGGATACATACTTACCCATATCCGCTAATGAACTTCAAAAATGCATACAGTTAAATACAAATACAAACCTATGCCAACTACAAAAACCTGTCTATCAACGAGACTCAGACAACAACTTCTGCATCAAAAATCCAGAAGAAGATATCTGTACAACCATAAGCGCAACATGCAAAACAACATGGACAGAATTGAATGCAATAAACACATTTATAATTACGTGCTGCGGACAATGCACTCTGAGAATCATATGTGGGGATCAAATTACAACTGAACAGGTGTCCGGAGTCAACGTTATCGCGCTCGGAAACAACTGTGTCATCAAGGGCGAGACCTTCATAATTACGGCACACAAACAACAAACGATTGACATGAAAATTAAGCCCGATATTATTGCCGTAGAGATCGCTCCTGTCAATAATATTATCAATTTATCAGTACCACACTACGAGTACAAAGAAGAAAGCTATCAATCTTCGCTACAAAGTATCTCCGAGCAAATAGAACAGATGAAAGCAGCCTCGGAACAGGCGACCATCGCTGACGGGGTGTCGTTTCATGATATACACCAGTACGTGGCCATCTACGTTGTTGGGGCGGCAGGGCTAGCCTTCTCTACGTTCGCATGCGTACGCTGGCGAAGGCGCCGCACCGTGCACCTGGAGCCTGAATACGGACAACCCTCCGTGCATTACCGAGCCAGTAACTGTGACCTTAGTGCAAGTGTAGCAAATCAAAGTGTACAGTGCGCGCGCGAAGTGTTTAATAGTGATCAGTGCGCGATAGTAGAAACCAATTCTAATGCTGTCGTAACTGATAGAGCAACTTCACCTGTAACTAAAAAATGTAGTTTTAAAAACATCAACTAACAATATAGCAATATAAGTAAAAATTGTTCCATCACCTTATATCATCAGATCATACTAACACCACCATATCTAAGCATCATCAGCGTCAGTCATCTCGCGCCCGGGAGTATGTACGGTGCAACCGCACATTGCGTAAATGCTCTCTCATCATAATTTAATTGTAATTAATTAACACACATTTTACATCAACTTCAGTTCACATTCGGACCGCGTCATAGCAACACCTCATTTATCATTAGTTAAGGTCGTGGACTCAATACACGTATCAAGTGAATTACATAGTTTTACTTGTAGCATTTAGCATCCCTATCAATCAACAAAAGACGTACGGTAACAAACCATACAATGGGTTTAATGGTCACAAGGAAGGTGGCATAGAAACAGTGCATTATACAGGGTTATTTATAAAACACTAGCAAACTCTTAGGTGCTTCCGAAACATTGTAATTACACCTAGCAACCATTCGCACCATTTCCGTGTACTCGACATTAGAATAGTGGTCAAGGTCATGTTCAGCTACCCTCCACTATTGTACTATCGCTTGATTCGCATAGACTTCGTAATATTAAAAACGTTAAATTTAAATATTTTTCTCTGATGAACCAAAATATGATCGATACATTTTTAAAAAGCATAGAATAAAAGTTGTTGTTTATGATGTTCTTAGCTTACTAGCACCTAAAAACCTACCACAAAGAAGTTTATTTATTACTTTAACGTATATTTATTTCTATTCTGCATTCAATGTTATTGACTACTATTGGAAATGATGATGATGATGAAGATAATAATAATAAACAGAACAAGTTACTAGAAACTATAACATATCAAAACACCCTATTTTAACAATATTTCCAACACCATCCCGACACTAAGATTAAACACCGACTTACCATTTGATTAATCGACGATAGGAGCGCTTAGAATTGATCGACGATCGCCCAGTCAATGGTTGCGAGATAAATAGCTAGGCACAGCGCGCATTGAATGCGTAACAAATGGTTATATCGCGTCGCTACCGTGATGCGGGGTACCGTTTTGTGCCACCGACCTGCATCACGGGCACAATGCTTTAGATATCGACCTTTCTTTAGGCGTATAATGCGCCATTTTATTGATGAGTTTCTTTGGATTATAATTTCAGGGCGATAGGCTTTTGTATTTTTTTGCAAGTTGGGTTTTATGTATAGCTCTATTCAGGATGTCGTAATAATTTCTCTTTTTTTTTCATAGTATTAGTACTTATATAGTTATTAGAAAGTTTGGAAAGTAAGCAGGGTTTTTTTTACGTGGGAAATCATCCGATAGATGCAGGACGCACAGGATCGATCATCAGGCGAATTTTGGGGGAAGCCTATGTCCAACAGTGGACGTCTATCAGCTGAAATGATAATGATGATGGGAAATCATTCATTTGACTGGCCTGGTCTACTGGTAAGTGGCCTTGACTGCTATGCCGGAGGTTGTGAGTTTGATTCCCACCGTCTAGGTGTAATTTATCTGTAACATGTTTGTATTTAGAAATATATATTTAAGTGTGTTTATCAGTTGTTTAGTACTCATACACAAGCACTGCGTAGCTTGAGACTAGATGGCGTTGTGTGATAGTCGTGGAATATTATATTCAATGACATATTCTGACCTTGGGCGGAGCGGGACGACGTATCAGATTAAAACACACTCCTGTTTCGTCTTTACCTTCGTTCCAGGGCCCTGGGGTTCATTATCGCACAACCCTTGGCCCCAGTAGACTTCGACCTTGCTGAGCCTCTACGGTTTTGCTGAACTATCCTTGAGGAGTTCAATCCTCAACGCTGATACATGCTTTCATAAAAGGTTACACTCTTTAGCCAACTCACCGTCAAGTCACAGGTCAGTCCCATTTTTAGTGAGTAGACGCTGTAGAATCTCGGCTGACGTGTGAGGCACACGTCAGCCGAGACTATGACTATGGGTCGACTTGTGAAGTACTCTTTCCAACAAAAAAAGCTTTTTTTAAATCGGTTGGCAAGCGACGAAGTTATGCGCGAACAAACATAAAAAAATACAAACATCCGAATTGAGAACCTCCTCCTTTTTTAGAAGTCGGTTAAAAATAAAATAGGTTTAATAAAAAAACATAGATACCTACTACACTCTCATCGCTAACTGGTTACCTCAACGGTAAGGGCACATTTGCACCGCCTGTGCCAGTAATAGCGCTGATATCTAAAGGCATTTAGGATAATTAGCACATACAAATGAGCTTCTTACCGATTCAGTGGTCACAGAAAATAATTACAGAAGTTCGATTCCATACAACGAATGTAATCCCATTGGAGTCTCCCTGCAGAGATGAATAGGTTAGTTGAGCGTGCTCCATCGTCGACCTAATCATTACCATCAGGGCAGACAAGGGTCAAATGCGAGCCTATCAATAATAAGAAAAATGGCGCACGCACATAATATCATAAATGCTTAGAGATGGTACATAGATAGTTTTATTTTACAAATGTAGAATGTTGCTTTGTTTGAATGCGTTAATCTTAGGTTGGTACTACTACTCGTAGTTGGAATTGAATTTTTTTAAAGTATTGAAGTGCCAAAACTTTATCCCATTTCTGGTATTACAGGATGGAGGTAGCTCATCATTCATCATGATTAATGTTAATGTCTCTTTTAGGTTTCTTCTTAACATGAGGAATTCGTACTTTAAGTTTATGTTAAATATTAATTAATTTTTAATTGTAAGTGACTATTTCTTAAATATGCATGTAAGATTCACATCTAGTAGGTGTCAATCAGATATATTATTTTATACGATTTACTTTTTTTGATTGTATGATTGTACATCAGTTTTGTGAATTAAAAAAAAAAAAAAAACATCGTCATCATTTCAGACGATGATGATGAATGATGTCCACTGTTGGACATAGTCCTTCCCAGAGTGTTGCAACAATGAAAAATCCTGTGCGTCCCGCATCCATAGGATTCCCGCAACCTTCACCAGGTCATCTGTCCACCTTGTAGAAGGACTTCCAACTCTGAGTTTTCCGTTGCGCAGTCGCCATTCTGGAACCTTTCGGCCCCGACGGCCATCTATTTTGCGAGCAATGTGCGCTTATGTTTGGCGATTCTTTGTGCTATGTCGGCAATCTTGGTTCTCGTGCGGATATCTTCATTTTTGACTTGAGGTACCTATAAATATAAATATTATATCCATATCGTTTCTTCAATCCTGCTAAAACACTCGTTGTACGTACTGAATCGTGACTATACGTGCACATATTTTCGCACGTTTGTATGGAGTCGACCTAATCTGGTTTTCGTTGCGGTTTTTCCTTTTAACCCTTCAGATACCGTCAATTAGAGACACAATAGTAAGACAATAGATGCGCGGCCACCGGTGGTCGCTTGGGGATTCATGAATTAAACGAACTATTGGTTCACCACGATCGGTCACCTAATTTTAGAACAGTGTCTCATTTTATATATATCTCAACTCTTGAATAAAGAAACAGACTACTCGTATAATGAATGTTCTAAGTAAAACCTTTTCAGTCTTTGACTTACTTTGAGCACTAATTAAATTTATTTTTGGAAAATTAGAGCAAACTAAAATAGATTGACAAAAAAACTATTTGTCTAGGGTCTTGAAGAAGAAACTTAGAATTGCGGTCTTTCATTATAACAAGTTACGTAGAATGTCCGTGGAAATAAAACCTTTCTAAGCTGACCCCTTATCCTATTATGATTCCGTAATACGTTAGACCAGTTTAAGGTCTATTGACCGTCTTAATGATGCTATCTTAGCCACAAGTTACCTTCTATGCTAACTATTTTCTAGGCAGTTATAAAAAGAAATGCCTTCTATCCTAACCTGTCCGCGTCGGAGTGCCTAACAATCCCGAGCTCGCTTGGCTTGCTCTTGATCTAAGAATATTAGTTGGCGTTTAAAAATAGCGAAATAGTTTAGTAGAGGCTATTTCATTTTCGTTTTTGTTTAAAATAAAAAGTTATATCACAAACGTGTATCTTGACTTTTATTACTCTTTTTATAAATTGGAAGAATTAAATGCTGCAAACAATATTTAAAATACCCTTCAAACCTAGCCAGGCGCATTATTTTGTGTAATTTATGGAAACTGCCGTGTCCTTGAACCAACAATTCGAAGACATGTGGCATTCACCAATCCGCACTGGGTCCGCGTGATGGATTACGGCCGCTGTATAAGATTAAACTTTTGTCCATAAGTAGAATAGTTAGGTACAGGCTGGTATTATGATTTGATCACCGAGATATTTTCAAAATAACACTATACTACCAAAGCGACCTGACGTCATAACACTGCGGTTCGCAATAAAGGCCCAAGGCAAAGTTTCCCGGAATTATCCGTGGTACTCGCAATATGGCAAGTTAACAACTATCGTAACAGCTGTTCGCTAGCTACATATTACTTCGCCAGATACAAATATTTATTCGCCAGCTTTGAATAGATAGGCTAGGAAACAAACGAGGTTGGAGTACGGTGATTACGGTCTGTGATTTGTGAAATCGCTTGGATTGGTTCAAATGTGGAAGTGATTTTATTTGTATATTTATTTTTAAACGTTATCCTCGACTAACGATTTCTAAGTCGTGAATCCAAACCTAGGCATGCGTTTTATACTATGTGTATTTTAATACATAAACAGTTCACCTCTCTTTTAAAACAGTGAAGGAAAAATTTCGCAGGCAAGTGACATGCCAACCCTCACTGGGCGCGTGGTGGATTACAGCCCATTCTCTTTTCTGGAGAAGACGTTTTGTTCATGTTTATTTTAAGAACCACACTTTCGGAAGCTCTACTAAGGTCAGCGAGCATTGTACTGAGCTCTTCCGTAGTCTCAGCTATAACTACTATATCGTCGGCAAACCGAAGGCGACGTGGAGAGATGTACTATCCACTGACATTAATGCCTAGTCCACTCGTGCCCAGAACATTGAAGACATCCTCTATTGCAGCCGTAAACAGTTTCGGACAAATGACGTTGCCTTGCACCGCGCTGCAGAAGGATAGGTTTCAAGGTCTAGCCCTGAAGTTGGACTGAACTTGTAGCGTTCTCGTGTAAACAGTACTAACAGCACTTCGATGTATCGATACTTAATCTGGCACCGTTGAAGGGTAGTAGCACAGCCCAAGTCTCGATCGAATCAAATGCTTTTTCGTTGTCCACGAACGCTAAGCAGAGAGGCAAGTTATACTCCTCGGTCTTCTGTATAACCTGCCGTATTTTAATCACAATTTATGTAATTTTTCACACCTAAATTAACTTATTATATGTATAACACGATTAGTATAACCATGAAATATCAAAACCAAATAAATTGTTTTTTAAATGTTTCGCATTTGCGCCACCAGGTGGCAGAGCTTTCCTTATATTAAGAATGAACCAACAGTAATTTTATGATTAATTTTGATCAGAACTTCCAGTTGACAGTAATTAATAACAAAAGTTATAAAGGGCGTGTGTTACTTTGTATATACAGTCAAACAATACACGTGTAATTAAAACACTTGTAGTTTGTTTATTTTATTAATTGTTTATTTCTCTGTTTCTTCAACAAAGCTGTTTATTTTACCACGCAAATACCACCAAAGTTAATTAAAAACTGTATGGTTTTTTTTTCTTGGGATATTTGTTTATTTATACTTCATGTACAGTAGTGGTACCCAAACAGTTTTATTTTTTTTGGGAGGTCGAAAATCATATAATGACTTCACTTACTCTAGATTGGAGCAAACGGACGTGTCAGACATTTACTGACTAAATCAATGATACATTGATAAACAAGCATTTCCTAACAGTCAATTTTGTAGTTAAAGGAAACATTTTGGGTTATTCTGTAATATTTTAATTAGTCAAGTTTTTTCTTTCATAAAACAATAACAGCAAAATTCAGTTGAAAATCGTCTTCCTCTTGATATCAGATAGAAAACGTGTATTACTTAATTACTATGTCTCGGTCACGATATCTTCAAAGCAGGTGAATATGGATGCAGGGATGAAAACAACAAAACTTTAAAGGGTATTGTCACGTGTATCGATAGTATTGTTTGTAGCATTTAACTATAACAAATTAATTAATGACAATTAAAAAAAGAATACGAAAAGAATGTGTTTTTTTTTTCACAAAATTTTAACCAAAAAAATACCTACTCATACTTTTTTGTTTTAAAAATGCATAATTTTAACCAAATCCAAGATTAGTCTCTATTTACCCCTGTATTTCTATTTACCCCTGTATTTCTATTTACCCCTGTATTTCTATTTACCCCGGTTATAGTTATTATTTTTCCTTTTATTTTCTGGTTAGCAAAATGAAAACTATTAGCTTCCTCTGTACGTTTCGAGTTAATAAATTAAAGCTTGCTGTCGATTATGCCCTGGACTATATCGATGCCAGTTTGTTTCGAAACACATTGCGGAACTAATTCTCTTTAATTATTAGCTTAGTGTTAATATTTATGAGTATGGATATACCTATCTTTTACAAATGTTTCACCGCAATTCACATATTAAAATTAATATGATTAAAACAGAATTGAAAAATCAATTTAATTATTTTATGAAAAAAAAAAAAATATTTTTGTGAAAATCTGTATTAGGCTGATAGCAGCATATTTATTGTATTGTTACAAAAAAGGATACTTTGTTTATTAATAAATGAATGGAAATTAAACATTGGCAACTAATGCCCATGTTTATGGACATATTTAAATGAAGATGCAAACAGCACAGGATCAGTCGTTGTGGACACTTGAGGGCGCCTATGTCCAACAGTGGACGTCTTCTGGCTAAATGATGGTGAATCATTCTTAGTTATAATGTCCCAGCTGTTGGGGCTCAGGCGTTGTCTTTAGGAGAGGGCCGTATTCACCAGTACGGGTTTGTGAATATCATATTATGTGTTAGATTTTTTGAAGCTTTGTGTACATATAACACATACATAGCAAGATCAAACTAATGACGTTTACATTGCTGGGATCTCTTGAAGAGAGAGAACGCAGTGCGAGTTGGTGGAAGTCACATGTCTTTGAATTTGGTTCGCGGACATGCCATTTACCTCACGGTGTTTTCCTTCGCCGTTTTGAGGGCAATGGTATATGAAATAAATTACAAAAAATAAAGTGCTGAACCCACGATAAACCCACGATAAACTCATTGTCACGTACATCAGACCATAATAATGCAATTGTTTTTCAATAATGTTAAATGTAGGTGATGTGGCAGTACTATAAATAAATAAAAATAAATAAATAAATAGTCGGGGCCGTTAACAGTAAGCCTTTTTATTATTAATTCCATAAGTTTGTAAAATTTATTTAATATACTTTATAACTTGTTGACAGCACCTGCCCAAAAATAAGGCAATAATATCAATTGTGACGAATAAGTTTTACCAGTAAATATAATATATTAAATATGTATGTCTTTTATTAGTGGCCTTCATGTTTTTTATAAAGGTGTGTCTAAGTTTGTAAATCAAAATAAACGGTGGGCTGCTTTAACTGGAAACTTGGCATAACAACAAAAATAATATTGGGTAGTACTTTTATATCAAGGTCTTTCGAAAATAACATAACGTACAAAATTATGTGATATCCGGACCGAATAGGCAAAAAATCTACACATATAGCCGTGATTATATGACCATTGTTGCCACCTTTCGGTCTTGAATGTCGCCATTTGTTATTTCCTCTCATCTCACCGCTTCGATCTAGCTTTATTCTCTTTGCCTACTCTCCGTATGAATGAAAGATCACTGCGTTTGTTGTAAATCACCTAGATTATGTACTCATATGACTGCCTCGTTGATTTAGTAGTCGCAAGATTGGTTTGTTTTATTTGTATTTTAGGGTTAAATATGTTTGGGAAATGATAGTGTCAAACTGAAATAAAATCACCAGTGAGTTAATGAATTGTGATCCATGACTTCGAACCGACTTTCTATATTCAAAATGTTAAAAGTACACAGTTATAAGTTTACAAGACGATCTAAATTTTCCGTTATATTTATTGACAATTGAGATAGATATATAGATAATAGTATAGCATGATATTATTGTTACGTGGAATTCAATTTCAGTCACCACATACAATCAGTAAAATGTTTTTAATTATTATTTAATTATTGGTCAAAAATTACCCGTAACCTTTTTTTAGCTTTTCCGTTGCTATCTAGAACTAACGCTTAATATTGCACAGCGGCAATCTCACATATTCGCAGACTAATCACAGTCACGAAAAGTAAAGTCTTATCACCCAATTATCTACGTAAACAAACTTGGACTTTATTAATTAGCGATAAGGAAAATTATTGTTGAGCAAACACGGGCAGGGCGATAGTTTGAATTAGTTCGTATATTTGATCGGTGGTCGCCTACATGCTATGGAGGTACGCATAAAGCGATTGCTAAGACTTTGAAACTCTTTGATTAGATTTTGATACATCTGTTAGTCCACAGGGATTTGGAATTCTACATTGAGTAAATATATAATATTAAGCAAGTGTTTAATCAAAATAGATCAAACGATTGCCAAAATTGATCTATATTTGTGACCATATACTACTTAACTAAATGGGGTAAATAGGAATCCAGGGGTAAATAGAAACAACATTTTGATTAGATTTTTCTCTTTTGATGCCGTATTTTTGTCTTCTACCACAGAACCTTTTTTAAATTATTAATTCAATAGTAAATTAGAATAGTTAAATGCTGCAAAAATATACATAATATAATTACATGAAGATATCGTTTATTTTTTTATTACAATTCGATTGATAAGTAGCTAGTCCTCTTCGTGCCAAAACGTTGAGGCTTTGGTTTTTCTTTGTGAATAATTCAAATAACGATAGAAGTCTGAAGCCGACACTCGGCCTTACCGAGGGGTACCATCTTACCTCGTTATTGGGTTGTAAAGGCTGGGAAAATGCTAATTTAAAATGACATACAATATTCACTAAGATTTTCATTTTGACATTTGCAGAAGACGGGCAACATTATTACTAAATTTAGAAAAAAAATGAGCCATTTCACTGGCCACGGAGTATCTATTGGTTAGTAAGCAATATCCTTGAAAAGGGAACGCCCACTATACTTATTTTTTCCTAAGTACGTTAAATGTCTGACGTCCAAAGACATCAAAGTCGAACTTCCCAAGTAGCGTGTACCAATTTCACGCGGAGTTTGTCCAATCGCAGCTAGCTGAGGCCGTAATTATGTTCGCAAACACCAAGTTGGATGGCCTATTGCTTACAAGTTGCGAGTTTCCCTCGTTCATATAATGAACTAACGTGTCGGCCACATCTTCGTTATAAGTAATCCACTTTGACAGATTTTTTGTTAGAGTGTGTGAGAGTTGGAGTGTTTGTCTAGTTAGCCTGAAAGAAATGGGGTCAGGTTTTTGTTAGAAAAAAAACCTAACATCTTTTTGTTAATAACAATCTTTGTTTGTAACTAATCTTTCTTAGTTGGGCATATTTAGGGGAACAAAAGGTTCTAGAGTGGCAATCGTGTACCGGAAACGTAGCGCAATGGACTGATGACCTCTTAAGGATTGCAGGAATCCGATGAATGCAAGACACACAGGACCATTCATTGTTGTGACACTTGGGGGAGGTCTATGTCCAATGATGATAATGATGATTCTTTCCTTTCCTTCGCACTCTGTACTATGTCTTAAACCAGAGAGGGACTCGAGAGTTTGCAGCCACCGAACGCCTCCACGAGGACATGGCAGTGCTCCACCCAATCGGGCACACGACATCGACCGTATGATCCTCCGTATCCTCTGGGTAATCCGCACGATGGTGGCACTCTGGTGTTTCTTCCCGCCGAATTCTACAAAAGAACCTCCCGAAACCATGACCGGTAAGAACCAGCGTCAGTCAATTCCCAAAGCGAAATCTTACCGCCGCAATAGTAGCGTGCCCAATTTTCGAGAACCCTAACGCCTAAATAGGTGTATTTAGGCAATAAACTTTCTCATTCAACAAGAGTTTCCCCAACAAAAGTTAAACAGCTGTCAGAATTGTTGAGATTTTATTTAGCTTTGTGGTCGAAACACTAGCCAGTTAATGGGGTTAATGGCTGAGGTAAACACTTGAGTGCACTTCACTGGGGAGGCTATTCTCACTTAAAATATTACCCTTTCAGGGTTACACGTAAGTCTTGTGGTAACTGCGGTCGACTGATGTTTTAAACGGTAATGAGGCTCGGATATCTTTTACGGTTTTAAATAGGAATTGTGGTTTTTGGTGTATTTTTATTGAGAGGGGTTTTACGGTGTGAAAAAATTAGCAACGACTTCACCCGACCTGAGGAAATTTCTGTACCACCGCTCTCACGTGATTATGACGTTATTACACAGCTTTCTCTTGATATTTTTGTAAGCTCAAATAAATCTTGTGTATATTAGCTAGGTTTCTATTGAAATCAATACATATATTTGTTTAAAATTAATCCAGTAAAGATATCTAAAAAATACCATTAGTGTGATCTTTAACTCACCACAATATTCATAAATTAAAAAAATAATAAAAATATATTTATGAAAAACCACATTTAAATGAGATTTTGAATGATTAAAATTTTTACCAAAAACACATATTTCCTGGAACAAGTTTTGTGAAATATTCGAGTGAGTGAAGAAATTATCGAATACCAACAGAGCGTTCAGGCGTTATCTCTCTTTTTTGCGCACCGTTGGATGAAACAACATGCTTTGAACCATGCTCATTTTGAGTATTGTGCACGCCACAATTATGGCGTGTTTCGCCTTTGGCTGGAGAGGATCACGACGTCCTCACCTTCCGCATGACGCAGGTTACCGGATATGGTAAATTACGTAGGTTTCTGGATCGGATTTAGAAGAAAGAAACGCCTAAGTGTCAGTATTATGTGGACCGACCGGAGAACATGGTGGAGCACACGGTGGAGGTGTGCCCAACCAAGTACGGGGCAACACGATAGGTACTCCTTAGATAAATTGATGGTCAGAATTTCTGGTGCCTGTAACGATTGTTAAAGAAAACGTCTACGTTGGTGCCGGTTTTAATACAACCGGCACCAACGGGTTATAAAACCTGTGAAATGTTCTTCTTCTTCTTCCTGCCCTTATCCCATATTACGTTTTTTTCTTCCATTCTGTCCTGTCACCCGTCAAACTATCACTAACTCTCTTTTCATTCATATCATTCTTCACACAATCCATCCATCTTTTCTTCGGCTTTCCTCTCTCTCTCCATCCATCTACAGGTATATTCAGAACTCTCTTAGTAATATGCGCTTCTTCCCTCCTCTTCACATGACCATACCAAGACAACCGAATTCAAAACCTGTGAAACATTCAAGGAGCTTAAATTAGTTTCTGCGATAAAAAAATAAAGCCTTATAATGTTTACTGTGAGTTTTGGCCAAAACTCTCTACATAGCTTTGACTGGCCCGTTGGTCTAGTGGTTAGTGGTCCTAACTGCTATGCCGGAGGTCGTGGGTTCGATTCCCACCCAGGACAAATGTTTATGTGATAAGCATGATCATTTGTTCTGTGTCTGGGTGTAATTTATACATGATATGTATGTATTTAGAAATATATAAGTATGTTTATCAGTTGTCTAGTACCCATAACACAAGCTCTGCTTAGCTTGGGACTAGACGGCGTTGTGTGATAGTTGTGGAATATTATGAATATTTAGCTTTACTTTAATTCATTGTACACATGAAACTGAAATTCTGAAAAAAATCTCACAATATGATGATGATGGTGATGGTGACAAACAATGATCATCTCTTTCTTTGTTAATTTGTCTTTTTAACATTGAGCTGTGCCAGGACTCTTTTTATGTCTGCACCAAAAAACACCGCGCGTGATGCGTCACATCTTTCACTTAGCGTTGATCTTTTAAATATCGAGAGGTGTTATTAAAATTTGGTCGAAAATGATAAATATGAAGGTTGCACATTAAACTTTATTTCCAGATTTTGTAGTCAAACATTTTTTTAAATTACTTCCTATTATAAAAGCAATTTTATAGACTTATTTGCTAGACGTTGTAAGACAATTTTTCCATAGTCTTGAGTTGTCAGGTTATTAGTAGAAAATATTTCAACAAGCTATTTTTACTTTCTAGTTAAAATTTATCAACCTATTGGAAAAACAGTCCTTAGAAAAGTAAACAGCACCTAATGTCATAATTTTGACGACGTTGACGCCCATTCGGTATTCTATTGCTTCATAAATTCTATAAGCACCCCAAGTAAATAACTTATTATTCAAAAAATTGCGTCTAGGTCCACACAAATCTGAATAACAATCGATTGCTTATAAACTAGATGAGATTTCTAAAAAAAAACTCATCTGCCACAAATTAAACTTAAATATTGAATAACTTAAGTACCACCGATCCTATCATCCAGATTTCCAATATCAGATCTTTGCCGTCTAAGAAATGATATTATTCAATCTCAGAAGAAAAAGTTTCAAATGGAACTTATCGAAAAGCGTTGGAGCCTCTTTTCTATTTTAATAAATTTGATTTTGAAAAATCATAGTCTGAGAATAAATAGGTATCATTTTTGCACAAAAGATTTGAATAAGCAAACATAATTGAAAAGATAAAAATATTGTTCAGTGCTATTGTGAGCAATTGAGCATTTAATAGCCAGCATCGAAATAGCGATCATTACGTTACAAATTACTTCGGCTCGGTTGCTCAGTGGTTGAGGGATTGGCTGCGACGCTGCGTGTCACGAGTTGGATTCCCATACGGATCAAATGTTTGTATGGCCTACAGATTATAATTCAGTTCCGGGTCAGGCTGTCTTATCTTTGTGAACGCACCCACAGTATAGGAGTAATTCCTAGTGTAGGGCAATTTTTTTTTTATACAAAATAGTAGTAGTATTGTTTTAGAGACGAGGCGTACCAACGAGTCTATACACCTGTAAACTCGGCATCAAGCAGCGTTTATCATCTTTGGTACAGTCTCGTATCCTCACCTTTTTTGGTCACGTATGCCGCTGAGGGGAAGTGGCTATTGAGTGACTTGTGGTCCAGGGAAAGGTTGAGGGTACCAGGCCACGTGGAAGATCGCCTATGAAGTGGACTGACCAGATAAAAGCTGCAGTGAATGGGTCATGATCACTACACGAATGCTCGAATAAGGCGGCCTTCAGAGAGGAGTGGCGGCGTGTTGTGAAGCTTGCCATCAACAACTGAAGTGATGACCACGACCACTCTGTCAAGAGTGATTCTGACAGAGAGGAGAGGAGGCCTGAGTCCCAGCAGTGGGAGCATTAAAAATTGATAATGATGATGTGTTGATAACTCTGCTGGGTCAGCTAGTCTGTGAAACTATTTTCTTGTTTTTTATAAAATCACGCGTAACAATACGTTTGGTTTTTTCACATTGGTGCGCCTGCCCGCGTGACAATTACTTAATTACATAACTTTATTACATAAAAAAGTCAACATATCAACCGGTCATCGAACCCTCCAAAAGAAGCTTACCGTAATCACTCCAACATAAAATTTATTTACACATTTCCAATAATCACTCACAAATTCATTAAGATAAACAGAGCAATAAAATTAATTGATCAACTCCAATCAATTATCAATAATGAATTCTTACCATCAATGGTAAGGAAATCAAGCGGATAACAGAGGTATTGTGTTTGAATAGCTGCTTGCACCAATGCGTTGCTGTAAAGGATAATGATAATCTATACTGCTCCTGGAGTCAATAAGCAGTAACTCAATCAGAGTGAGTTTCGAGAAAATAGGAATTTTGTATGGAAATTATTGACGTCTTCTCTTGAATGCGTATAATAATAAATAACACTAATAATGCCTTTTTATTTCTTAAAACATTAAAAAAGAATTTTATTTATTTTTATTTCAGTCTTAATAAGTACCTAATATTATAAAAGCGAAAGTGAGTTTGTTTGTTACGTCTTCACGCCTAAATGGCAAAACCGATTTTGATAAAACTTGGTACACGGATAGACCATGTCCTGGAATAGGACATAGGATACTTTTTATCCAGGAAGTATGTTCCCTTGGGATAATTTTCTGCTATCACGCGGGCGAAGCCGCTGGGGACAGCTAGTTATAATATTTTTTTTCTATTCGGTATTTTTATAGAAAACCCTTGTCAGGATATGGGCCTCCTCCAATTTCTTCCATTTCCCAACCTGAGCCAATTTTTCCCCACCGCCGACATCCCCCACCCATAGTTGTTTTGGTCTACCTACGTTTCACTTTCCCTGTAAATTGGTCAGTTAGTACTCTTGAGAGTTCATCCTCACTCGTCTTTATTTCTCGCCATATCGCCGGACACGTCATAACCTAAAACTAACTACAGGTTCGAAGCCATATAGATCGTCATCTAAAACAGTTTTGCAACTAAGGCATGAGTACTTTCAACACAAATGAACAGATTTAATTTCACATTTATTATATAAAATCAGTAAGAATGGCTTGTGATTTATTTCATTGTTTCAACTTTATGGGTTTTTCGACGAACCTGCTAGAAGGAGAAAGTTTCAAGCTTCACAATGCGAACCAGAATTTAATAAAATTTGGGATACCGCTTTTTGGATTCCGGGGGCACTATAAATGGACTAAGATGTTTTGTTACATCTGATGGCAAAGCCATTTGCAGGCAGGACAGTTAATTAGATTGTATACTAGCCAGGCATTTAGACGTTTAATAATCGGTCAAGCTGATCAGATGCTGTATGTAGCCTGTTCGATGGTTAATGATTAGGTGGTATGGATTTGAAGTGTGCATGTGATGTTCGTGTCTGTCAGCCAGAAGATATATCAATTAATTTTGCTGTCAGCTTGCTATTTGAATAATCGCAGATTATCTGTATATACAAGGTTATTTGTAAAACGCCAAAAGCCTTGCAGGACTGTATTACTTATATCATAAACAATAACTTTTGTTCTATGACTTTTTACAAAACATAATTCATTTTCAAAAAGCCAATCTTCATGATTTCGTTGTTATATCTTCTATCTATGACGTGACGCAAGCGCATCAACCACCCCCGTCGCCCTATCCCGCTACCCTGGCCTCTATTAAGCGTGACTGGAAACACCTCACGGCGTCCCCACCGTCCACATGACGCAGGTTCACACCAGACATAGTAAGTTCGGGAGGTTCCTGCACCGGATTCATGCGGATGTGACGCCCGAGTGTCGCAACTATACGGAACGCCCGGCGGACACAGTGGAGCTCATAGTGGAGGTGTGCTCCGCTTGGGCAGAACATCGCCGTTCCCTCGTAAGGGCCTCTCGCGCCGGGCCTTGGTACAGGCCATGGTCCGGACCGAGGAGGAGTGGCAGGCGGTTGCCTTCTTCTGCGAAGCAGTAAAAATAGCAAAGGAGGAGGCCGACCGCATCAAGCAATGCCGCTCACAGCGCCCCAGCCGCCACCGGGATTCCGATCCCGCTTTCCGGCTGCCGTAGGCGCGAGCTAGCGGACGACGAGCAATGGGTAGCTTGCTGTCCAACCGTCCGGTAACTATTCGTATGATATAGGTGAGCATTAGAAAGAAAGAAAAGAAAGAAAGAAAACCGTTTATTTGAACCTCACACATATTAAAAATATAAATTAAGAAATACAATAAACACAGAAGAATTTGTTCAAGGTCAAAAAGGCACCTAACTCAGCATATACTGCGATATCTATAAAAATTAAGAGAGGATTTATCAAATTTTGCCCCCTAAGAGAATGAAACGGGACTCCAAAGTTTGTATGGAGAAACCTACTTTTTCACGTAAGCAAAGCTGCTGGCAGAAGCTAGTAATAGATATTTACCTACGAAAAGATGTCCACACAGAGCTTGGAATTATCGAACACCATTTTCAAAATGGTTTGCAGAAAACCTTACTGAAGGAACATAAAAAATTTTGATGGAGAGCACTGTCTTGTAACTGTTCCATTCTATTAAAATAAAATACAACTTGGAGTTCTTATATACATAAAACACACTTAGAACTGTGATATTTTTAAATTGAATTAGAATTATAAGTTCAAATAAACTTTATTTTCCTCATTAATATTGTGTTCCTTTTGAAATACATTGTTTCCCCCTTTAAAGTCGCTATATTTAAATACAAACTCAAAGAAAAAAAAACATATTAAAAACCGTTTCCATCTGAGCGAGTTAGATGAAAACTTTTTTCACTATTCCTGCCACACGATTAACTCGATCTAAGTCATAACATCAATTCAAAACCCAACATAGTCACAGCAATTTTACACCGGACCACAATAGGGAGACATTACGTAAACGCACGCGTTCCCCGTTAAATTCATCAATGCCCGGATTGAATAATCGTGCCGGTCACCTGCCAATTACCCCAACCAGTTCGGACGCAATTTATTGTAAAAGCCCACGGCACATCTATTATACGCCTCTTTTTCCAATATGAAGAATTTTGCGCTTCAATGGAGGTCCGGGCACGTTTAATTTCAGTGTTGAATTTTTCCGCCGAAAATATATTGAAAGGAGAGTGATGGAAGACTGAGTAAGGAACAAGTAATCGTGTACATAAATATATAGGTACGTATTAAGAAGTACGTTGTAAATAATTGATTGTATATTTGATAGATCTGCTACTGTATCTTGGTTTATTTGACAGTGTATTTTTTGGAATATGCCGATAAATTTCATTTCAGAGGACATTTTCAGAGGTTTTTACTGGATTAGTTTTAATAATATTCCACAACTATCACACAACGCTATCTAGTCCCATGCTAAGCAGAGCTTGTGTTACGGGTACTAGATAACTGATAAACATACCTACTTATATATTTCTAAATACATACATTTTATAGATAAATTACACCCAGACACAGAACAAATGATAATGCTCATCACATAAACATTTGTCCTGGGTGGGAATCGAACCCACGACCTCCGGCATAGCAGTCAGGGCCACTAACCACTAGACCAACAGGTCAGTCAGGCCAGGCAAATAAGCCGATATTTTGGCGGATTCTGTTAAATATTTTTTTTTTAAAACACATTACAATCCAGAGTTTAGAATGAAGTGCAAAACATCGACGGTCACGATATTTTGTCTATGATGACTTCTATACGGCTATGCATATAGTGCAGTTATATTTGTTACAGCGGTTTTGCCTGCGTAAAATTAAAATAAAAAAGGAACGTATTCCCGGGATAAAAAGTAACCATTGTAATCTAATCTGCATATGTACCTCAAGCAGATTAACCATTAAGAAGTGACAAACATACACATAAAGACTAACTTTCACCTTTACAATATTACCTTCCGTCAGCGTCTTCACCCACGTGAAAGTAGGAAATTGTTATAAAATGTTCTCCTATGTGCTATTCCTGGACATAATCTTAATAGAGCTTACTCCAAAAAGTCTCGTATATGAATGGATTTTTTCATCTTATTTTATTCATGCGTAATGTATTCACATATGTACACTCTCACAAAAATTACACTTTTTGAATACTTGTGTGTTAATGAACCTGTTTGTTGCTGTGTAGAGTTAATTCAATTAAAACAGCCGTAGTCCATTGTAGCCTACTGGAGCGATCCACTAACTAAAATTAGGACTACAAACTTTTTGCAAAAAGAAACCGCAACATTACCAGCATACAATCCCATGGTTAGCCTCATAAAATCTTTTAGTCACGTCCTACGACTCCCACGAGAAACCACTAGTTAGCGTGTTTCAACCGGGTACGAAGAGCCCCCTAACTACTCTAGTAATATAACATCCAATATAAGAATCCTGTGATGAAGAAAAAACATGATAGATATTTTTTCTAACGGACGACTGCTTATGAGATCCCCTACATTATTAGTTTTCCGTCATCGACGACTCAAGGGGCCAAAATTGAATCTTCTACGGCAACTTTACCTGTATCGATTTCAAACTATACAAGTTAGTTGGGTGAAAACTATCGAACTACTTAACGATATTCACCTTAGTTTGCATAAACTATAGATACTGTTGATCCCAAACACTTCCTGAAACCGGATTGAACAAAATTTATGTACACACTTAGTTTCTGCCGGTGGCTTTGCCCGGGTACACTTTTTACACTCTAGAATCTTTCGGCCCCTTCAACCATCCGTTCTATGAGCAATGTGTTCTGCCCACTTCTACTTAAGTTTGGCGATTCTTAGGGCTATTTCGGTGACCTTGGATCTCCCGCAAATATCTTCATTTCTGATGCGTTCACGCAAGGAAACTCCGAGCCCTTTCCATTGCCCTTTATGGGCCTTTTGATGAGGCCTATTGTAAGCAACCATGTTTCAGTGCCACACGTCATTATTGGCAACACGTTTTGGTCATAGATTTTCGTAGTTTTACTTTTGAAATTATTTTTTATGACAAACAAAAATACAAATCGTTCTTCTTTATTAATATTAGCAACAAAGATAAAACTTGAGGGTTTCAATTACTACGAAACGAAAAATACTGAATTCTGAAAAAAACAATCAGGTTAAAAATAAAAGTAATAGTGTTATTTCAAGCGAGAAATATTGTAGAATATATTTTTCCTACGTCAATTGTGCCATCACACCAAATCATCTTCGATACACATAAGACTGGGAATTGGAAAATTATTATTATAAAGTTGATTATGGATTATGATTTGTAGATAAGATTTGAGATTTGATTGTCGTCAAATCTCAATTCTTATCTACGTCGATATGAATATCGATTTCAGGCGTCGATATGCTTGAAAGGCAAAAATTACTTAGCGACATTGAGTGAACTTTATACTTCTTTGACCTAAGTTTAAAAAAAAATGATTAGTTACAAAAACACGCGTATTTGGATACTATTACAATCAATCAATCAATCATTTTATTTGCATAACATGGGTTTACAAAGATATTAGCACAGGTGCAGTACAATGATGTCAATAGTATGTTGATCCTACTGCATCGTCATTTTTAATAATTTTCTAAAAATTCTAACTTTAAATATATCCTGTAAAATTTACTCAATGTAGCTTAATAGGAGTTGCATTTCAAGGTTCAATATAACACATATTTTGATAGGTTGTCACAATGGATGAGTAAGTGTCTGCTGTTGTTTTCCGTGTGATTTGAATATAATTACAATAGTCCAAAATCAATCAAAGTCGAAGGATCCTCCCTTTTTAACGGACGTTTGAAGGACTTGACACCCTGTTCCGGAAATGTCTGAAAAAACACGGACAATAGCTAGTTGAAAGAAGAAGAAGAAGAAAAAAAAAAACAGTTTATTTACGCAAAAAAGACGCAATCTTATAACTAGCTAATAAACATATTATAACAACTTGAAATTGATTGGGAAGATATGCGTATATAGTTATATATATATATACAACTCAAACATACCGACTCAATAGAATGAGAATGACTAAAACAAAGCGGAAAATTTTCAAAACCCTAGTCAGTAGTCACCTACAAAAGATAATCCCGTTCACATTCATCTTATGGACTTAGTCTTCTATTTATCACTGGATTTAACAAAAGAAAATCCCTAGTCACGGATTCACATACTACCGTGATACCGTCGTCGCGTCCCTCGCCGTGATAATGAAGAGTAATTATTATATAAGAGAAGTCGTAACGTAAATGATAATACGGGAAAAATTCTACCTGGATTTATGAAAGTTCCGGATAATAACATTTCGTGGTTGGTTGGACGAGCGAACGAATTTGTTGCTTCTTCTTTTCAATTTCGCGGTGTTTTTGACTTTCATTTTCAGTTCAGATTGTTTTATTTTTGAAAATTGCTGAGGAACTGTTTTGAAATTGGTAATTGCTTTTTAAGAGCCATGATATATTTTCATGCAACCGCTTTTACAAAAAAAGAAAAATATATTACTGTATGCATGTATTATAATTTATTGGCATGTCAGAATTACCTACTGTGAGTGGGATTAATGTACAATTGTACATATTGTTTACAACTTTACTATTTTTTTTCTTTAGTTACTGTAATTGGTTGTTTAACCGTTGTAATTAATTAAAATAAATAACTGAAATAAATTACATTATTACCTACACTTCTTTTTCTAGATATTTTGAAAATACAAACATTTTGTGCATATTGCTGGCATAGGTTTCTATTGATATCAAAACATAAAGTGTAAAATTAATCCAGTAGGTAAAGACTTCGGATTTCCTATTTTGTGTAGACTTTGGCCTGTCATATTGTACTTATAGCGACATCTATGGCGTCACATAAGAACTAATCCTGAAGTGCGCAATTAAAGTTGTCTGCGTGATTTGAACATATAGAACAGCTCAAAATCATCCATTGGATAGTTGCCCACCAGACATAACACCCGTCTAATCGGAGGATCCTTTCTTTCCAACAGAAGTTTGTAGTACTTTACTCTCTGTTCCGTATACCTCCAAATATTAATTATTTTAAAATGTAACGAAATACCTTCTAAATTGATTCTAAATTCTGAAAGACGTTTTGTTTTCAAAGGTTTAAGTTGTTTAAAAAACACGTATTTTCTGGAATAAGTTTTGTGAAATATTCGAGTGAGTGACTGAATTACTGAATGCCAACAGAGCGTTCAGGCGTTAGCTCTATTTTTTTTCTCGTTGTTTTTTTAATAAAAAATTGCATTGGATAGCGTTGGATCAAACAACAAGCTTTTAAACCACGCTCACGTTAACGATAGACGTATCGGGAAGGGTCCTTTTAAGTAACTTAAGCTACTTATGGTTTTATGGTCACCTGAGTTAGTAATATAATCACAGGAGGAAAGTCATTTGAGTCACAGTGCCCCTTTTTTGAGGTTGGAAATCATCAAATGACTTCTATCGTTCTAGGGTGGAGGGATATAGCGTGTCAGATTTTTACTTCCTTCAATTGTTTTTTTGAGTTCTAGGTGATCCTATCGGTATCTCTGTCAAATGACGGACTTGGCTCTTACAGTTTGGTTGGTATCTTTATGAGGAGCTCGTCGAACTCTACACGCTGTCTAAGACTCAGGCTCTGCAATGCCTAACAACATTTCCACTTCTGGAACTTAGGCCTTCTCTTCAAGATAGTAAATGGGCCGTCATCTACTACCTACGTGGGCCCAATACGGCATGGTAGATATAATAATAATATTCCACAACTATCAGACAATGCCATCTAGTCCTAAGCTAAGCAGAGTTTGTGTTATGGGTACTAGACAACTAATAAACATACTAATATTTCTAATTACATACATACATAAATTACACCCAGATACAGAACAAATGATCATACTCATCACATAAACATTTGTCCTGGGTGGGAATCGAACCTACAGCCACCAGCATAGCAGTCAGGGCCTCTAACCACTAAACCAACAGGCCAGTCAATGTCCTATCCACACCTTCTAATTTTTGGTTCTAGTACAATATCAATTTTAATCTCTGAAGGACGTTCCCTTGGAACAATTTTCTACTATTACATGAGCCGGCAGAAGCTAGTAGGCCATAAACTTCAATTTGAGTGTAAGACAAGAGTTAAAAGACTTACAGCAGTAGGTAATACATAACATAATCAGCCTTTTTAATGTTCCCACAGCTGGGACTCAGGTCTCCTCTCTGGGAGAGGGAATGAGCCGTAATCCACCACGCGGGCCCAGTGCGGGTTGGTGAATGTCACATGTATTCGAAATTATGGATCTAGGACATGCCGATTTAAATCTTTGAAGTGGAACATACTTCAACTTAGGATAATTTTCTACTGTGTCACGAGCAAACAGAAACTAGTAGGACTTAAACTTAAACTTGAATTTTAGACAAGACCCAAAATCTTAGAGCAGTAAGGTAATACGTTCACAAAACAATCTTTGGAACTAACTTTGTGGCTACAAATTAGTGACATATGGTTAACTATTTAAACTTCAAAACTGCGTAGGTAGATGATGGTTACATATGAGAGGATATTACATTCGTCGCCCACATGAACACTACACTCCTGCTTCCTTTATTATATAACTATAATAGAACTATTTGGAAAGTTTCTCAGTAGTCAGGTACTTCTACTGCTGTTAATCTAGTTAATATTTCAGGTAATGAGTATGTAGCAAAGGCTTTATTTTTTCCAGGAAACTGCTACAGTATGAATCTCAACTTGAATAGAGTATAGTATATATAGAAAATTTCTATTGAAATATATTTCAATAGAATTTTCCTTTTGGATCAAGCCATGGTAGGTATTACACCGAGTGGTTCTGGAATTGCGATCGCTTACCGGAAGACCTACCGTGGGAAGGTCTTGTACAATGTGGCCTGGTAAGGATTGCCGGGTATCCGATTATAATAATATAATAATTATAACAACATTTATTTATCTTCAACAAGTTACAACACAGTTTTCCTACTCCACCCTACTATACCTTACTCTACCCTATTCTACCATACTCTACTCTATTCTATCCTTCTCTACCCTACTCTACACTACACTACCCTACTCTACAGTACACTACCCTACACTACCTTACTCTAGCCTACACTACCCTACTCTACCCTGTACTACTCTACACTATCCTACAGTACCCTACACTACCCTAATTTATTTATTTTTCAATACAACCTTCTCCTCGCAGTAACAAACACAACAAAAAAAGAATTAGCGAAATCAGTTCAGCTGTTGTCGAGACTTGTGCTTAGCAACACATTTTTATAATATAGATAAACAAAATTATGCCATTAAATTCCTTTAGAAAATATTTCTGTAACCGGACACATGAATAGTATTTAATTTGTATTGTATTAATAAAAGTTGACTGTTAGATGAAGAAATAAAGTGGAATAAAGACACTCACATACATGGGACGTGAACCCATAAAACATTACACTCCTTTTTTGGACAGTCGTGTAAAATAGAGCCGTCGCTGCCCCGGAACGTAGAAGGCAACTGAAGAAACATAAATGAGTTTTATTAAAAAAAAACATTTGATAATTGATAATTTTCCACCCTCAACAAAAATCACCCACATCTGTACGCCAAATTTTGTGAGATCTACATAGTTATGAGGTTCAGAGCTTTGACCGATAATTGTAAGATTTTCATAGGAATTTTCCAATCCTGTTACAAGTTGTAAATTAATCAAAGGACTCCAAAATATAATTACACGGGCTACTCATTATTTCATTACCAATTAATCATCATAGGAAGCCTTTTAAAATCAAGAACATTAATTTCCCATTTCCAGTTTTCCCTAGGGAGATGTAGGAAATATGAAAAAAGATGCTACTAAATATTTTAATATTCTAAAGTTGTACAGACTGTAGATGCTGAGCCGATACATAAAAAGTATTTTGATTTGAAGTTTTTTTTTTCAAAATAATGGGAAAGTCTGTCTTTTAGATTATTAAAAAATAAGGGATTTAAACCAAAAATTACAAAGAAATGGCCCTTAGAGTTACGTGTAACGTCACGCTATGCTGCATTTTTTCACACGGGGTGACGTCATACGCAACTTTAATGGGCTATATCTTTTTTATTTTTTGTTTAATCGAAAAAAGAAAAAATATGTCATCAATATTTTTTATAATCTAAAATACGAACTAAATAAAATGTAATTATTTTGACCCTGGAAACTACCTACCTATTGTAACTTGATTTTCTATCGTCACTTTTGTTTTGTAGCCCATAAGTTACGAAAAAGTTTAATTAATTTTATTGATAACACAAAATTGAAAATTATTGCCTTGAAAATTCGAAAATTACGAAAGATTAAGTAGCGTAACTTTTCTTGCTTATAATTACATCGTATTCTCTCGAGAGAAACCGCGGCGGAGAGCAATAGTGCCATAAATTATTCGAGGGGCTGAAATCTGGGACGGCGCCAATTAGCCCAAGTATTTCGTTGCACTCCTGCTAAAATCCGTCAAAAGTGGAAACTAAATCGATGAGAACTTCCTTCTTGGTTTGCCTTGCTACGATCCCAATTTAGAAAATAACTGGCCCGAAAAACTGTCTCGAGAATATTTAAACTTGTTCGGTATACCTGATAGCTAAAAGTTTAAACCGAAAAATCAAGCCAAGGCCCCGACTTTTGCCAGGCCAAAATGGTTCTTCTGTTTAATTGAAACTCGATAAAATAACATTTAAACCCAGTTTTAACACTAGTTTTTACAAGGACAAGATAATAAAAGAAGGAATCCGTAACACGATTTCCCTCAGAAATTCCTTCAGAATCTTGGTCCTTCTTTATTACTGTTGTAAAAAAGCTGCCTTTCGTTTCGACACATTTATTCCAATCTGTCACGGCTCATAAAAACGTTGAGAATACTCGTTTACATAGTCGAAAATCGTACAATACGTGTTCACCTTCCGCATATTTAAAATCGAAACGTGATACAAAATTCGACTCTATTTCGATGGCGGAAAAAAACCGTGTCCTAGAGTCACTCCGTTCTGATAAAACGTCATTTGGAAGCAGCAATAAAAACTTGTAAAATTGTCTGTCTGGATATCGTCAGAACCAAATGATCTCGATACGCCGAGACACGATTCGATTCGAATAATCGTTCCCTTGGGCAGATCCGTCATCAATATTTCAAGGGGTACGGAATGCGAACTCCCGATTTGCTCGTTCGTTCCTTTCCTCAAATGTGTGGAGCTGATTGGTTTGGTCTTTCACTCATTTGAGTGAGAGAAACTTTTAGAAAATCCTTTTCCCGGAAAACTTTGTGGGAAAAGCAAGTTATAGCTCGTTTTCGCAAGTCTGTGATTTGAAAACGGTTATCTATGTTAGAACAACTGGCAACAGTGTGCTACATGAAACGAACGTGCTCATAAAAATGTGTACTGCAGTCTACGTTTCAGGAAATTCAAGGCGTAGTTTATTACGACATAAGCTGCTTATCTTCTAGAGCAAGCTGGAAGAGACAACTGAGGACATAAGTCAATATAATGTCCGTAAACAAGAACGAGCAACTTGTCCGTATTTATGCTAATCTTAGCATCCAGCGGCATAATTGCTGAACATAACTCGAACTTTACTGTTTGGATCTTAGCATAGTCTTAAAACTTACGCGTTGCATAGTTCACTAAGTTGTTTATTGGTATTTATTTATGAAATAAATTAAAATAAATTCATTATAACGTTCCCCCAAAAAAGTCCTAATGAAAACTGGCCAAGTGCGAGTTGGCATCACGCGTCAAGGGTAACGTACTATCCGTAGTAGTAAACAAAAAAAAATCACGTTGGTTTTACTGGAGCCATTTTTTTTATTGTTATAGCGTCAAAATACATAATCTGCGAAAATTTCGATTATTTAACTATCACCGTTCATGAGATAGCGCCTGATAGACAGACATTTTTACCATTTTATGTAGGGAATCCTAAAAATGAACTACTATTTTGGGCAAGATGATGCCAAAAATAATAAATATTTCACACTCAAATACTTGTCGATACATAAACCCACTTTGATAACATGGAGCGTTATTTAATACTCCAAGTATAAAATACAAGAACCACACCACAGAGCGTCATACAGTTGCAGTTCTTTTTAATAAAACTGAAATGGACTTGATTTATACGTGTTTTGTCTGGTTGAAACAAGATGGCGCCCGTAATATCTGCATGAAACTGGTTAGATCCGGTTTCCGAGAGCAATTTTTCGCTTTTTCCCACTATCTAGCAGTTTGAAGCAAGCAGTTAGAGAAATAATGATTTTTATTAAAGGCCGCTCGCTGTGCAATTTTTGTGATATATTATTTTTATTTTCAGACTAGTTTTCAATGTAGAATCCGCTCGTGCGGTTTTCTGCGTGCGACAGATTATTTAAAAGGATAATGAGATTATGATTTTGAAATAATATTTTTTGACAACGTTTTTATCTTGATGGCAGATTAAACTGTAATATATTGAAATTAACTATTTTGTATTAATAATAATAATATTTTAGCGTATTATAATGAAAGAACCCCCTTGTATATTATTTAAATTTGAATATTATTATTGTTTTTTCTTGTCTACCTGTCAATTCCAACTTCAAATTGATGATGATGATTCATCACAACTGCTATTAGAAAATACTACGTGCAATTTTCCATTTTTATCGCCATTCATTTATTCATAATCAATAGACTTTATTTAAATAATATCAAGACTTTTGTATAATAAGCCTTTTAAGTATTTGTTCTAAATAAAAATTATCCATATCCATCGTCAGCTTTTTTAATGTTCCCACTGCTGGGACTCAGGATTCCTCTCTAGGAGAGGGGGTGAGAGTGCGGGTTGGTGAATATCACATGTCTTCGAAGTTTTGGTTCTAGAACATACCGGTTTTCTCATGAAGTTTTAAGAGCAGTGGTGATGAAATAAATTACACAAAGTAATGCCTACGCCTGGCTAGGTTCAAACCCGCAAGCTACAAGTCAACAGTCGGGTCCATTACCACTCGGCCACAAAGTTCTTAAGTTTATTTAATATCAAGTCAGCCTTCCACTTTATCTGCTAAGTACTTAATGAACTATAAACGAATAATACGCTAGGTAAAAGAGAAACTGTTCAAAGAGGAACTTTTCAATACCGTGTCGCTACATATTTTAGTGGAAGACGGTAACTTGTCGAACTTAACTCGGGTCGGGATAGTGATGGTGGAATCTTTTTTATCGATATCGATGGCGTGCTGGTTTATTAGTCCGTAATGACATTTTTTTTATGGAATAGAACTCAGATAAAAAATATGTTAAGAGATTGAGATACATCGTTAAATATTTGGAAGATATTATTACTGGTTATAGTTAATAATTTTTGTTTTTTGGCTTTGCACGGTTTGTGAATTTAGATAGTGTCTTTAAAAATTATTACACTAGCATCTGCCTGCGGTTTCTTTCACGTGAACGTCATATTGCGGAAGTGAAGTCGATGTTGAAGACTGATAAAAAGTAGTGTAGACTTATGTTCTTATTCTTGAAGTTTAAGTTTCTTTCGTGCCAAATTTTATCAAAATTGATCTCGTAGTTTAACCATGACAGCGTAATAGATAGACAAAAAGACAGAGTTACGTTCACAATTATAATAATTAGTATGGCTTATTATTTTTGACTGGTCTGTTGGTCTAATGGCTAGTGGTGCTGCATGTTGCAAAAGTTTTTGTTCATGATGATCTCAACATAGTCCTGAGAGGTTGCCAGTGTTTTAGAAATAACCCTGTATATGTATTTACTACACTGCGCTCCAAAACGAAAATCATTGACGTGGTTCAGAAGGCTGCCCAGCTTAAGTGGGACTGGGCTGGACATGTCTGTCGTATGCCGATCGAGCGGTGGGCCAGGAAAACGCAAAATTGGTGCCCTGAAATCGCACGTCGGGGTCGCGGCAGACCAAGAAGGGGATGGCGGGGCGACTTGGATGTCTTCCTTGAGAATTGGAAATTGGAAAGAAATGGCTCAAAACCGGGAACATTGGAAGGATTGGAGGGAGGCCTTTGCCCAGCAGTGGGACAATATGGGCTAGTTATAATTATATATAATATAATAATGTATTTAGAAATCGATAAGTATTTTTATCAGTTTTCTAGTACTCATAGCACAAGCTCTGCTTAGTTTGGGACTAAAATAGCGATGTGTGATAGTTGTGGAATATAATTATTATTCAGTTTTAGTGACAAAAAGCCTCTTCTAGTTTTTTTTGTGGCTACTTCTAGCTTTTTTTGTGGCCCTTGTGCGGAGGGGATACTTCAGTTACTTTGTGTTCCGACAATTTATATTGCAATACAATTCTCTTTACCGAGATTGCACCTGTTTCAATGATTCCTCGTATTACTCAGCTGTATAGATCTATCTATATATATAAAAATGAGACCCGTTTTCCGTTGTCACGACTTAGCATGAAAACGGCTTGACCGATTTGGTTGATTTTTTTTTGTTGTGATTGTTATTGTGAGGATAAGGTTCTTATGGGAAAAAAAATAAAATTAGGGTAGTGTAGGGTAGAGTAGGGTAGAGTAGGGTAGAGTAGGGTAGAGTAGGGTAGAGTAGGGTAGAGTAGGGTAGAGTAGGGTAGAGTAGGGTAGAGTAGGGTAGAGTAGGGTAGAGTAGGGTAGAGTAGGGTAGAGTAGGGTAGAGTAGGGAAGAGTAAGGTAAGGTAGGGTAGAGTAGGGTAGAGTAGGGTAGAGTAGGGTAGAGTTGGGTATAGTAGGGTGGAGTAGGGAAAAGCGGGAGCGAAGCCGCGCGGGCAAAAGCTAGTACTTGATAAATACCAAACTACATCAAATTTACAACACTCTACCCTTTAGGAATGAGTTTCGAAAATAGTTGAAACATTTATAAAAAACTACTCAGTTTTTTTTTTATTATTTTATAAATTTAGGGACTTTTGATCACAGAAAGACCACGCCAGACTACTTAGATATTTTTATTAAAAATTCACGCATCACTCTTCTTAGCTTTTGAAAACGCTCTTCACGCAAGCCCTGGTTGAAAATGATTTCTCTAAACCCTAATACCTAGATAAAAAATATCCCGTTATATAAAACCTTTCTCTGTTTTACTTGTGTACCATTAAGTTCCACATGAAACCTTTCCTTCTGTTTAATGTTTCTGGTTAACAAATATTTGAGCGTTCATATTTTCACATTCAATTTCTTAACTTGGTTAGAAGTATTAACATCTATATATATATATATAGGAGAAACTGACTGACTGGCACATCAACGTACAACCAAAACGACTGGGGCCATGAAATTTTGCACTATTTTTCCTTTTATGACGTAGGCGAGCACTAAGAGAGGATTTCCTCTAAAATTCACCCACAAAAGGTATGAAATGGAGGTCCAAAGTTGATATGGAGAAACATATTTTTAGGCGTGCAAAACCACAGGTAGAAGTTAATTAGTGACATTTCTAAAATTCGCTCGAAATATGAAAGAAAGAAAAACATTTTATTTAGCAGAAATCCCGAAAAGTATTAACAAATTATAGATACATTTGTTGAAAAGAATGCGCCACTTCCGATCAAAATGGCCGAACGCTTAACATAATGCCGTGACCACAACGCTAAAAGCAGCGAGTCGGGCTGGTTTTCAGCAATATCGATATTCGTCGCTACCCGCAACCGCCACCTATGTATCTCACCCATTTAGTACGTACGGAACTTCGTTCCAAATCTTCGGAAATAAACTCTACTTATCCAGAGTGTACTTGAGATCAAAATTTATGTGACAATTTTCGTACCTTTTTCAATCTCAGCTACCAGCCTTTTATATTGAGTCTCATCTATTCATATTGACCCTTGCTGACCCTATAGGTCCGGTCAGGAGGTACCCCAAAATCAGTATTGGTTATGATGGTTATCGATAAAATCAGGGTTGCCTCTAAAATTGAATCGTGATATTGAAAGAAAATTTAAAATTGATACAAAACTAATATGGTGATTAGTGATGATCACGTAATTTTCGCTTGGTTGACTGGTAGAGAATGCCTAAGGCATTAAGTCCGCCTTTGTAATTGATGTTTGTTGAGTGTGTTGTAACGTAACGTTGCATGAAGTTTTAATAAATAAATAATATTTCTATTTATCTAAACAAATACTCGTATTATAAAAAGGTATGTAAAGTTTGTATTTTTTTTGGTTGTAGAAGGTAATCTCTGAAAATGCTGGTCTGATTACTAAAACTTTTTCACCGACAGAAAACTGCTTTATTCCTGAGTGACATCTACTACTAAGAAAGTAAAGTTTGTTTTTATCGCTTTATATTTTTTTCTTTGTAGGAGGTAATCTCTGAAAGTACTGACTACAAAAAATTTTTTTCATCGATAGAAAGCTGCTTTATCCCTGAGTGTCATCCTTACTTATATTATAAAAGCGAAAGTGAGTTTGTTTGTTTGTTACGTCTTCACGCCTAAATGGCAAAACCGATTTTGATGAAACTTGGTACACGGATAGACCTTGTCCTGTAATAGGTCATAGGATACATTTAACCCGAAAGTATGTTCCCTTGGGATAATTTTCTGCTATCACGCGGGCTAAGCCTCGGGGAGCAGCTAGTAAGCTATATTTTATTATGTACGCGGGTGAAACTGCGGGCAAAAGCTAGTACAGTATAAAGTTAGTAGGACCACAATTAATCTTAGGGATGGAGGTGTCGTTAAAATCAGAGCTGCTATTCAATGGTATCGAGATACCGAATCCAATATAATTATTGATCGTGATGCAGGTCCGGCCAAAGTTCCACTCTGAACTTGTTCCAGTTGTTGGAATAATTTGGATGGGCGATAAAAAGTTTTTCCGGTTATAATGTCTTTATTTTATAATTGCTTGAAAGTTGATTCTTGTGAACGTTCTCTGTTCCATTATTTGTAAATAATAAAAGTTTAAGTATTAAAGTTGTGTTTTGGGATGTGAATTTCTGTGAATATTTTGATGACAAAAAACGTTAACTGAAATTGGGCCAAATACTGTGGCAAAATAAAACAGATGGTTGTTGGAGCCGAAGGTTTCTGATACTACGACCGCATATCTGAAGACCCAGCATCGGGATCATAACTGGTGGACCGATGAACTCTTGAGGGTTGCGAGAATCCGATAGGTACGGATATCGCACGTTATGGTGACACTTACAGGAAGTCTATGTCCAACAGTGGAAGAATGATGAATGACTGTAAAAAATTCAAAAGGGAAACCCATATCAACTTGGTTATACACACTTTAGATTGAGTTTGATCTATATTTATCGAAACCTTTTCAATAGATTTAGAAAAGCACTTGATCTAACTCCCATATAGATAGTCAATATAGTGTAGATATTTATGAAACTGCATTGCTTACAAAAAATTACATTTTAACTTACATGGTTGGTTGCAATCATAGCAGTATGGATTTGCGTACGTATATCTGTCTGTGATAGTGTGTGTGTATGTGAAAGGGTCAGCGCAGACAGAGAGAAGCACATCGGAGAGGATTTTATTAAGGCACTGGAATATTAACTTTATGATTATTGAAATAAAGTGTGCGCCAGGCGCGCGCGGTGCCTCTCTCGTATCTTCGAGGACGCGCGAGCATATTTTTTTTGTAAAATCCTCTCCGTTGCGCTCCTTTCTGTCTGCGCTGACCCTATGATAAAATAAACATTTACACAAACAAACAAACATATACACAAACATGATAATATCATTATTCCTGTGAGGAAATAATTACCAAAAAATACTTTCAAATCAAAACAGTGGATTAAAAAAAATTTTTTTTCCGATTAAAAATGTGATAATAATCAAAACTTTATTATCATTCAAATCAGAAACCGGAATGCTCTGCTTCCAATACACATAATTAAGCCAATTGAATCCAAACACAACAGGAAATAAATGTTAATTTAGCTGGCATTTTAATTATTCCGATTTTATAATTAAAACCAATAAATTACTGTTTTATAGAAATTCAATTGGCATGATTAATGTTGAATGAACGTATACGAAGTACTTTTAAACATAACTTGTTTTTTTCTTGATAGGTTTGCGCTTGACCGCTATCTCACCTGATGGAAAGCAACGATGTGGTCGACGATGGAACGCGCTTACCTAGAAGAAACCTATTCACTCTCGACTTAAAGATTCCCGGGTTGTTGCTATCAGGAAACTAACTCGTTATGTTTTAGTTGAAAAATCATTAAATGACAACCAAATCAATAAAATACTATGATTATGACTTGAGCTTTAGGGCGGAGCAAGACTAGGTGTCAGATTTTTACTGACCACAATACACCAACAACACACAACACCTATCATCTATGTCCTGCAGTGGCCCTATTCATTTCTATGAATATTCGCTATTTAGCACTGTGAACATTGGCCCTCATAATGTACACGTAAATTAAAAAATTAAAGAAAATATATTTATGGAAAGCATGTCTATCAAATTCAAATTTAAAATGATGAAATTATTTTTCAAAATTTTCGTCTTGCAAAATTTCACATTTAAATTTTACATTTTCTTTATAAAGAAAATCGATGCCTTGAAATTGCACGACGGGCTCGCGAAGGAAATGGTGGAACAACTGAGACGTTTTCTTAGAAATTGGCAGGAAGTGGCCCAGACCAAGGAATGAAAGCAGACTTTTGCCTAACTGCGGGAAAATAAAGGCTAGGTACAATAAAACAATAATATCACCTCCATATTCCCGAATGAGGACGCGTAGGTATCTACATTTCACTCACATTGCTAGTCCATCAAAACCCAAGGCTAAAAGAACACGGGTATTTTAAAAATCTGCGACAAGTCGAATATTCCCGTAGTAAGTCTATACAGATTGGGAAAAGTTGTGTGATGTTTTTCTACGCAAAATTCCAGATGGAAAACACTTATTAATAGTGTCTACACACCAAAATCTCTAGTCTACGCACCACCGGCACGAACCCGGCGTGAGCTAGCGGATCAATGCGAATTTGGTGCCAGCGGCTTCGGTGTGTGTTTATGTTTAGCACAAAAACAAAGGAAAGGGCTATACTCGGAGTTTCCTTGCGTGATTGCATCAGGAATGAATATCCGTAGGAAAATCTAGGTCACCGATATAGCTTAAAGAATGGCCAAACTTCAGTGGCATTAGCCAGAACACAATGCTTGTAGAACAGGTTTTTGATGAGATGGAATGGTTCTGGTGTGGGAAAGCCTCCTACGAGGTAGCTGGTGAGGCTCGCGGGAATATGATAGATGCGAGACGCACTGGACCGTCCACTGTGATGAAACTTGGGGGAAGCCTATGTCCACGAGTGAACGTCTTTCGGCTGAAATTATAATGACGATGAAGACCAATCCAACACCGCAAGTTCCCATTTCATGAAAATAAAATAAACGTCATTGAAATGGAGCGAACACCAACGCAAATGGCCAGGACAAGACGAAGTCTGAAGTGTCCGTAATTAACTTGTAAGACTTCATTTCCAACTTATAACATTCTTACAAATGAAATCCAACAAAGCTTCTAAAAGCAATGAATAGTCAATTATGATACTCTCAAGATAGCCATTGAAAGAGTTGAAATTCATAAAGTAAAAGGAAACGAATTGTTTTTCGTCCGAGATCACACCAAAAAAGTGAATTCAGAACCGTCGGTGAATACCAAAACGGAAACAATTTGCAATCACAGTTCCCTTCGTTGAATAAATTAGAAGTAGCCAGCATTAAATTAGAGGTTTTGGAATAATTGAGATTGTTACCAACAAGGTGGTTGAACGTGCCGTTAAATTGTGGAAACAAAATGTTGTATTTTTAGGGTTGTAACTAAAGTTTCGAATGAAATGTGTGGTCGGGGCTTTGGTAAAAAGTATTCGTTCCTAAATTGTATTACACAAAAATTATTACATGGTACAGCTGTAGGGTCATGTTTGTTCTTCCGAATTCCTAATCAAACCAGCCAATAAAGGCAAGACGATCCGTTCCTCGTCAGTGTTCACTATGACCGACCAATAAGGCAAGCAGGAGATGAGGAACAAGATTTCTTCCAGGAGATCGGGTCAGTGAGGTCACTAATGCCCATCAGTTTGCCACAAAACTGCCCTGCAGATTGTGTCTCTTTCAGACTTTTAGTCCAACACCCTGGAAATGTTACGGCAAAGCATGCTACAGATTAATTGGAGCACGCAACAACATTAATTGGAGCACGCAAGTCCTACCACGACGTCAACGCATATGAGGTTATTATTATTACTCGTAGAACAGATGGCAGAAAAGTTCTGGAGTGGCGACCACGTACCGTAATGAGCTTCGCGGGAATCCGGTGGATGCGAGATGTACAGAACCGCTCGTTATGGTGAGACTTAGGGGAGGCCTATGTCAAACGGAGGACGTCTTTCGGCTGAAATTATGATGATGATGACAGTGGTAGTCGTCACGTTAGTACTTACAGCAGTATTAAGACAGTGCTATTTCTTTTGGAACTCCGTACATCGGTAGACCTACTGTAAATCAATATGCTGCTGCTGCAGCAGCAGTTCGTTAACCCCAACACAGAAAAAGCTTGTCACATGTGAATCGTCAAATGACTTCTTCCGCACTGTGTGAAACAAGTGAGAGTGATAGACTGAAACCATTCTACGGCGTATATCACTGTGTTGTAACCATGTAACACTGTACAGTTGTACAACTATAAATCTAGGTCTAAAATCTGTGTATATATCTACCACAAGATGGTAAATAAGGATCAAAATTAAAAATTAAAGTAATTGGTTTTATTACTTTGAACAATTATTTTCATTATGCACGTGTAATTTTTTAATGGCTAGGCAAAGCAAGGCTTCCTTTTATGATATAGGCGACCACTAAGAGAGGATTTTTCAAAATTCGTCTCCTAAAGGGAAAAAACGGGGGTCGACAGTTGGTATGGAAACACCTACTTTTAGGAGAGCGAAGCCGCTGGCAGAAGCTAGTTTTTCAAAAAGAACAAACTTGCAATATTTTCTGCAACGCTATCTCTGATATGTTTGTGGAACCAACATGTACCAAGCTGAATAAACGTAGGTTGTTTGTTTTATCCTTGTCAGATAGATGTCGATGCATTTAAAAAGGAACAGAGAAGCCAAGCAAAATAATGCTTATTGAAACAAAAATTGGGGCATGTCTCCCAATTTCTAATTCAATAAACATTATTTTGATGAGTATTTTCTCAAACTATAGTCTGTATACCTGTTAAAACAATGTTAAGTAGGGCGAGCTAGTTTAGTAATAAAGCGCCATCTAGTCTCGTTTGATAGAACTATCAAATGTAAAGGTTCATTACTCAGGACCAAAGCCACTTCAGTACTGCGACTTTCTTTTTTTGACTTTAGCGCCATCTAGCTGTAGCAGGATTCGTATTTATGTCAAGGGAGGGTTATTTCAAAGCCCCAATGGAAACAAACCCCTTCTAATGAAAACTTCGTGTACTGCAAGTTCGTGCTATTTCCGAAAGATGGTTCTGTTTTAATCATAGCTTGATTTTAACTTGTAACTTGCACGGATGTATGTTTGTTTAGAGCACACATACAAATATTTAAATACTAATTATCCCGAACCGATTGAGCTGATATTTGGTGTAATTATACTTTTTTTAAGAGGCGAGAAATCAAAAAAATAATTACTTAGCCTCTAGGGTGTATAAAAGGGCGTGTAAAACCTGACTGTATTCTTCAGTTGCTCTATACTTTCTAGGCCCACAATCACTTTCATGTCCCCGTAGTGATACCTACCTATTGTGTGTTTTACCTAAGAAGTTCCTTTGCCGAAATGTTGACTCCCATGTCTGTCTACAGAAAAAAGAAAATAAGGCATTTTTTTTAAATAACTACTATCACGAGAACAAAAAAATAGTACTAAAGTAAAATCTTCCTTTGATTTTGGAAAAATTATGTTTTTAACAACAAAAAATAGTTTCAGTATCTGAGTGTATAAAACAGTTTGTGTTTTTTTTTATTTACTGAAAAGTTTTCCAAAAGAAAAACCGAACCAATTTAAAATACTAGCTTGAACTTTAACAGCAAACCAATATATGAATCTCGATCATTCGGACAACAAATAGATGGTCACAATATTTTACACAAACGTCCGTACCAAAAAGTTTCAAGTTACACACTTTAAGTCACAAACGACTTATTTCCTGCAACACTCCAACTGATCTCCGCAAACGCTTACCACATCCAAGAAACATATACGAGTACCTACCACCGGGAAAGTAAAAAAACTGCAGATATTATCCAGCTTTCTCCGGTTTGACTGTTAGCCGCCTGCAAAGTTTTTTTTTAATCACTAGTTTGTGTGATTGACCCCACCTGATGGTAAGCAGTGATGAATAAATATAGATAATAATATTATGTTTGTTAATTTTACACGCTTTTTTTTTCGCGGTGGGAAAATCGTCTAATGACATCTCTTGGGCGGAGTGGGAGATAGTGTGACAGACTTTTACTGACTAAAAATAAAAAAAATCCACTCCTGTTCTTTCGATTCCTTTCGTATTGGGGGCTAAGCTACCTTTCGGATTAAACCTGGTCCCAGTAGGCTTCGACCCAGGTGGGTCCCTGCCGATGCTGACAACTCCTTGTGGCGCGCGGGAACAGTGCGCGCCGTCGTCGGCGACTTGGGTTCGGTCCCGACAGCGAGCTACCCACTGCTCGCTGTACACAAGCCCGCGCCTACGGTGGCCGGAAATTGGGATCACGGTCGGCCTCTTCCTTTGCTAGCATTACGGCTTCGCAGAAGGAAGCGCCCGCCTGCCACTTCTCTTCACTCTGGACCATGGCCTGTACCAAGACCCAGCGCGAGAGACCGCCGCCACCGATCGCCCTCACGAGAGCACGGCGATAATTTCACGGCTTGTATGAACTCAGTAAAGACCGTACAAAGTCTGTCTGGTCCGCTAATTTGCCGTAGAAATATCAACATACTGTACAGTACGAATTCCGCAGATATTTTATTTAAATAAAAGTATAAAACACCAGAGACACACGACCCCGCACCCATTTTATCTGGCGTTCGATGCGTCAACACTTGAACGGTGTCCAAGTACTCAGGTTTGGCACCGAAACACGCGGTTTCATTTCCTCTGACCTCGTTGGGATCCTGGCAAAGCGGATGATTAGTCGGTGGGGCCCCTGAATTGTTTACGCGCGTTTTGACTTACATTTGCTGAAGGGTGGCCAGTTATTGTATTAGGTCCTTTGTTGGCCCGTTTTATTTAGTTTTGTGATGTTTTGGGTGGTTTAACAGCGGTCAAATGTTGAGTTACTTGGTTGTCCCTGTCACTTATATTATTTACGTGGTCTTCATTTTGCCACTTAGGTAGCTACAGGAAGGTACGTGTTTTTTTTTTATGATGGGCCAAAATCATCTAATGACAACCCTTGTTCTTGGGTGGAGCGGGAGATAGTGTCAGACTCTTACTGACTAAAAACCCACCCCGATCCTTCTAGCCTCTTCATACCGACGAAGATAATAAATATATTTCATATTTTCGTATCTGAAGATGAATTTGTATGGCAAGCGATATTGTATCAATACATATCATAAAACAAACCTCACCGCGTCTGTCTGTCTGTCTGTTTATGATAAACTCAAAAATTACTGTACCGATTTTGAAACGGGTTTCACCACTTGATAGTGTAAATCTCGAGGAAGGTTTTAGTATATAATTTGTTAAGTTTTTGTATATTTTTTGAAGATGTCGGGAAAAAAAAAGCCGAAATGGGAACCGTGCTACCACGCGAGCGGAGCCGCGGGCAAAAGCTAGTCATTAATATATTTATTACAATTGCATTACTACAACTCGTAAGTCGGGACCGTTACCACTTGGCCACCACTGCTCTTATTCAGTAACCTTTGAAATATGGGAACATATCAATAAGAACTCAACTTATTTTTATCGCTGGCTACACTTAACGACACCATTCTTTACCAGACTAGGAAATAACAAGAACAGCTCATAATTAATTACGATGACGAGCAATTTCATATTACACTTGAGCTTTTCTTTGCGAGGGCTATGAAACATTAATTCTTATAAAAACTAGTCAGATAAAATATCAGTAGGAGTTCAGAAAATTGGATTAATGCTAGCTACAGCACTTTAGTTTTAAGAGCTCTAGGATTAACAGATAAAAGTAGAAGAAATAATATTAAAAGAACGTTTGATCTTTATGCTTTTGACCATAATTTAATACAGCCAATCAAAAACCTTTGCTACAAAAGAGGTCTGTTAAGTTTCTTACAGTTATGTCAAGAGCTATGTTTTCTTGAGACAGAATCTTTTTCTTTGATCTTAGTAAATAATACCTGTAAGAATTTTAGATATCTGTATTAAATATTTTCTTATTTTAAAATAAGTTTCAAGACTTCTTTGTTTTTTCCGAGGATTTTTCAACATCTGAAGTGTGATGATCTGTCTAGCCTGTTCTCTATATAAAGGTTTACATCTTAGAACGTCTAAATACTTTTAAACTAATTTAACGATCCCTCGATATAATTTTTGCCTTGATTGAATTTCTAAAGTGTCAGTTGATAGATTTCTTTTTTTTGGAAGAAATGCTTCAAACTATGTACTTCAGTAGAATTTCCGCAGTATTTTACCGGCTTTCCATAAGTCAGAAATATTGTTTTCTTCACTGGTTGATGTTGAAGTATACGGAATTCCGCCCAGAGACGGTAGGATATGCCGTTCTGCAGTATTGTACGTAACAACATATCTAACATGACGTGTTAATCTATACTTCTATACTTCTATACTAATATTATAAAGAGGTAAAATTTGTAAGTTTGTAAGTTTGTAAGTTTGTAAGTTTGTATGTAGGGGGTAATCTCTGGAACTAATAATCCAATTCTAAAAATTTTTTTACTGGCAGAAAGCTACATTATTCCTGAGTGCTATAGGCTATAAATTGTTTCTATAGCATGTATATTAACCGAGCTATCACAACTTTTGTCTAGCAAGTCGGAAAAAAATACCTCATAAAATAGAATTATTTGCGTGCGCTGCCTAAACAGTTGCTTAAAATTAAAAACAATGTATGGCTACCTGGTTCGTCTTAATTATTTCTACAAAAAAGTCCGCGGTACCATATCTCTATCTTTTATATTTCATCTTTTATACTTCTTTTATTGCATTAAAAATATTTTTTTTCGGCTTACTTACGTTTGGTTGATTATTTGAGCAACAAAATATTAATTCTTATGACAATAAATTATTTCAGTATCACAAGAACATTATACAGATAAGATTTGCCATTTACAGGTCATACAGTTTCGAAGATAATATAAAATTACTAAAACGCAAAATGCCCCTAGCGTAACTTTCATTGTGCAGACGTTTTACCTATTTTTTTTTTATGGTGGGCAAAAATCATCTTATGACAACCCCCGCCCTTGGGTGGAGCGAGAGATAGTGTCAGACTCTTACTGACTAAAAACCCACCCCGTTCCTTCTAGCCTTCAAACCAGGGCACGAGTTCCCTTTCGGATAACCCTGGACCCGGTAGGCTTCGACCCAGCTGGGCCTCTGCTGTTGCTGACAACTTCTTGAGGCGCGCGGGAACAGTGCGCGCCGTTGACGTCTTGGGCTCGGTCCATTACCGGACGATCGGACAGCAAGCTACCCATGGCTCGCCGTCCGCGAGCCCGCGTCTACGTTGGCCGGAAATCGGGATCGGAATCCCGGCGGCGGCGGCGGGGGCGCCGTTGCCTGATGCGGTCTGCCTCCGCCTTTGCTAGCATTACTGCTTCGCAGAAGGAGGCGACCGCCTGCCATTCCTCCTCGCTAAGGACCATGGCCTCATCCAGAGCCCGCCGCGAGAGGTGTCCGCCGCCGATCGCCCCCACGAGGGCACGGCGATGCTCTGCCCAGGCAGGGCACACCTCGACTGTGTTCTCCACCGTGTCCTCCGGGCGTTCCGCACAGTGGCGACACTCGGGCGTCTCTTCCGCTTTAATTCGGTGCAGGAACCTCCCGAACTTGCCATGTTTTCTGAATCGCGGTGTTAAGACTTTCTGTGGATTGATGACCCTCTCGAATTATTATGCCCACGTTGTCGTTAGTTGGAGTTCTTCTGTCAGTTGCTTATTGGTTTCGGTTGTTTCGTTCGTATGGTTGTTGTTGTTGATAGATACCTCATAATCGAAAATATCGTAATTTCGTTGTACGTTTTTGTATGTTCGTAGTTTCGTACTTCGTTCTATCGTAATAATCGATACGAGTTATTCGATATTACGATTGTTTTGTTTTGTAAAGGCGGACGGTGTTCGAGTCGCTCTCCTTTTGTTCATAATTGTTTTCAAGTCTGTGCGTAGTTTGTTGAGAGCATGTCTAAAAGGAAATCTCAACTGTCCCGGCAGACATCACAGACAAGAGCCGCTCGAGTACGCCGTACGGAAGAATCTGCCCCTGAAAATGAGCAGCGCCTCTCGAGAAATAGAGAATATATTACGCAAGCACGCGCTAGAGAATCTAGCTCCGAGCGCTCACAGCGCCTCGCTAGCCAAAATGTGAGGACATCGCGGGCCCGTGCTCGAGGAACTAGCGCTGAACGTGCGCACCGTCTATCTGAGTTAAGGCAGCATGTCTCTGAGACAAGGGATAGGGAGACTAGCGCTAAACGCTCGCGGCGGCTTGGTAGGCAAAATGTCATAACATCGCAGGCCCGTGCTCGGGAATCTAGCGCTGAACGTGCGCAGCGTCTATCTCATTTAAGGCAGCATGTCTCTGAGACAAGGGATAGGGAGACTAGCGCTGAGCGCTCGCAGCGGCTCGCTAGGCAAAATGCCATAACATCACAGGCCCGTGCTCAGGAATCTAGCGCTGAACGTGCGCATCGTCTAATCGAGTGTAATCTTATTTTAAAACAAGAAATTTTCCGCGGACGAAGTCGCGGGCAGAAGCTAGTTAATAATATAATAATATTCCACAACTATCACACAACGCCGTCTAGTCCCAAGCTAAGCAGAGCTTGTGTTATGGTTAAAATACAACTGATAAACATACTTATATATTTCTAAATACATACATATTATAGATTAATTACACCCAGACACAACAAATGATCATGCTCATCACATAAACATTTGTTCAAACCCATGACCTCGGGCTTAGCTGACTGCTAAGCCGGAGGTTGTAGGCTACTAACCACTAGACCAACAGGCCAGTCAATTATGTTGTTGCACACATTAAGATTAAGATGACGTCGTCATCGAGAGTACTCGCTCAGCATGCACGTTTGCTGGCACTAAGAGAGTACTTGAAGCCATAACCCTGACAGGTGTTGGGGTTGTTCACATGTTCCAAGTACGTAGTAGTGACTGTTGCCACTGTGGCTGTTGAGACCCTCAAATGGTGGTGGTGTGGTAAATGAGAACTTAGGACACGGGTCTGACTGCGAGTCTTCTTTTCAAGGATATTTTTCGTTGACTGATTGATGGCTTTGCGTTAACAGAGGGCTAGCTCGTGGCAATCCTGCTAGTTTTCTGGGCATATTTCAGGACTAGCTGTGCCCGCGACTTCGTTCGCGTGGATGTCGGAACTTAACAATGTATTTTTTAGTGCGAAGCGCTGTGAGGGATACCGATACAGATACAATTTATTTATTCTGGTGCTTCTTTATAAACAACATTAGCTGTGGAACCATCTGGAGCATACACAAAAAGATTATTGGGGTTGTTTACGCGTCAAAGAGTTTCGACCATGGGAGAAGCGTCCAATTCTTAGGTCCACCTCCACACAATACGGATGGTGCGGGGTTACCGCACAATCTCCCGCGAAGCGGCGAGCCTTCTTTCTGGCCCACCACCGTGGGATCTGGAGGTCCTTGCACACATGCACGACATGCGCGTGGAGATGCAACGCCGGAGTGAAAGTCCACTGCCGCAACATGTCAAGGCATGGCGGATAGAGCTCCGGCAGGATCTCATGGAGAAATGGCGTCAACGACTATCGCAACCCAGTGCTGGGCACGCCACGATTGTGGCGGTAAGTCCCCTCTTTGAAGCGTGGCTGGAACGCCCTTACCTACTGCATGACGCAGGTCCTCACCGGACATGGCACGTTCGGGAGGTACGTGTTTCAGATCAAGTCGGAAGGAACGCCCGGGTGTCGCCACTGTGCGCAACGCCCGGAGGACACGGTGGAGCACACAGTCGAGGTGTGCCCTGCCTGGGCGGAGCCGTGCCCTCGTTGGGGCGATCGGCGGCGGAGACTTCTCGCGCCGGGCCCTGGTCGAGGCCATGGTTCGAAGCGAGGGGGAATGGCAGGCGGTCGCCTCCTTCTGCGAAGCAATAATGCTTGTAAAGGAGGAGGCCGACCGCATCAGGCTATGGCGCCCTCGCCGCCGCCACCCGGATTCCGATCCCGATTTCCGGCCACCGTAGACGCGGGCTCGCGGACGGCGAGCCATGGTTAGCTCGCTGTCCGATCGTCCAGTAATGGACCGAGTCCAAGACGTCGACGGCGCGCACTGTTCCCGCGCGCCTCAAGGAGTTGTCAGCAGCAGGAGAGGCCCAGTGGGGTCGAAGCCTATTGGGGACAGGGTTGTCCGAAAGAAAGCTCGTGCCCCGGTATGAAGGCTAGAAGGAACGGGATGGGGTTTTTAGTCAGTAAGAGTCTGTCACTATTTCCCGCTCCACCCAAGAGCGGGTTTTGTCATAAGATGATTTTACCCATCGCAAAAAAAAGGTCCACCTCCACAACGGTTAATGTCTGGCCCTGAGGAGAGGGCGTGACGCTCTCGGTCAGCCGATAGACAAACTGTCGTAAGAGAACGCTGTATACTAAGTCGAGATGAGTCTCAACTGACGCAAGAATTCTGACTTGCCTTGCTCGAATTGCTGTTAGCCTCACTTCACGATCTTCTTCTGATTCTTGGAACATACTTAGTCTCACCCTTTTTGCATCTCGGCTACGCTACGGTTTGCTTTTTTTCTAGAAGGCATTATAAAAGAAAACTGAACCAAACTAATAAAATATTGAACCAAATAATTCAACCATTCACAACAACATAAACTTTCAAAATGAGAATGAAGTTGAAACCCAACAAAATATCAAACTAAGAAAGTAAATAAATCTACTTGATTCAAATATTGCAACATACAATTTACTTCGCACTTCAATATTTAGACGGAATCCAAACCAAACCTTTTTATCTAGTAATACTAATCTAGTAAAACAAATATACGAACGATTTACGATGTTATCAAGTCAAGACATTTTAAAGGGCTGCTGCTGCTTCTAAACTGCAAAGACACCCACTAATCTCTAAACAAAGATGCTAGCAGACATGGGCGAAGGTCAATCTTTACACCGCTATTCAGAAAATGACGTCATACGCCAACGCCATCTATCGAATATCTATATTCAATACTGTATAGTAGGTATAGTCCAGTCTAAGTTTGATAGATGGCGCTGTTTCAATATTTTACTTCGGAAAGACTATTTTATTTTCCTATTTTTATTTTTTATTATTATAAGTTATGAACTGATTACGAAGAAACAAAAAACTTAATATTACTACAATTTACGCACAATTTATTGTTATGTATAAAAGTTACGTGAAGTAATGAGACCAAGTGCACATAACCCTAAATTTTACTTCTGGAAAACTTTAAATACAAATATCTTTTGATAGACTGAACCGATTGCAATAAAACAAAAACTAAATGTTACTTCAAGTTACGCTCAATCTTTGTGTATAAAAGTTATCTACATTGCTTTCGTACATTTTACGTGATGCGCGTACAAATAAACAGACAAACAGACAAAAATAAAAAAAAAAATGCTTGAAATAGGTTCTATTGGTTGTTCTTAAACACCCTAGCTATTTTTTTTGGATTTTTTTTTCATGTACCAAAACCACTTTTCTACTGTTTTATTATATGTATAGATGACAGCGATTGACAGAAGAGTATTTTGACACCTAAATGTATTTCGTTTTTTTATAATATGTGTACGTTTGTCGCTTAAGTGTCTATGCAAGATTCTGTAATACTTCGGTCACATTGTAAAAAATAAGACGGTGGCAACTTCAAAAGGTTCATGAGAAAAGTTTTGTGAACGCAGCTTAATACGTTGGTCCGACCAGATCCGCACCATATCATTGAGGAATGCGACGCAAGAAAGTGGGTATGTATTTTGGTTTAATCCTTACTAATATTATAAAAGCGAAAGTGAGTTTGTTTGTTATGTCTTCATCCTAAATCACACAGGCACAACTGATTTTGATAAAACTTAGTACATGGACAGACCATGTCCTGGAATAGGACATAGGATATTTTTTATCCCGAAAGTATGTCCTCTTGGAATAATTTTCTGCTATCACGCGGGCAAAGCTACTGGGAGCAGCTAGTATAAATAATAAGTTATTATTTAAGTTTCTTATGACCATAATTATAAGTATTGTTATTTACTTTTCAGAAACCCTCAAATATAAGTGTATTACACACTGCTCAGCTAATCCGCAAAGAATAACAAAGTATCCACGAGACACACAATTCTTTGCAACTACAATTCCTACATCTACACCCACTATGATTAACAGTATCATTCCTCACTCGGGGAAGCTAATGACGTCATTCTTTGTTACACTATAGCTGGCCAATGTTGAAAACAGCCATAATTTACGGTCGTATCGCCCCAGTCCACTCGCGTTGATCCCGCTAACGTATCGGCCGCTATTCACTCTTACGAGCTCATTTACCATACTACCCGGGAATTGTGATAAGAATTTAAAGTATAAGGCTCTAGTTTATATAGATTTTTGAATTCCCGAAACAGACGAAACTGGAAGTATACAAGGTGTAACGTTAAATACGCAAAACCAGAAATTAGTTTGATCAGAATAACGAGCAGAATCAATTAAACCACTTTTTAATATAGGTTACATTTTTCAAAAAAATCTGCATTAAAAACTTTGACCTGTCTATTTATGAATAGGTCAAGCCATCACGTGCGCAAACCCGCTGAAATAGGTAAACAAACACTAATAGTTGTAATCCAATCAAATTTTCTCATACCCGGGATAATAAAAGTTTTTATTTCAATGCAGATATGAATTTTAAACAAACTAAAACTGCTCATAAAACATTCAATTTTTTTAAATGTTTTTTTTTCTTCTTAATTAGGTCAATCGAAATAAAAATCATTTGGGGTGTCTGAGGTTTTGCGCATTTAATGTTACACGTTGAAAAATGTGTAAATATACTTACAGCTATTTTTTGCGTTATCCTAATTGTCACTTTTCGTGACAAACTAACCTTCGGTATGCCAATGCTAGGAAAAAACACTATTGATGCATCATGTGGGATTTTATATTAAAACCGTTGTCCTTTTTGAAATCTGACTTTTATTTAGCCAAAATTTGAGAATCCGATTGCAGCGCCATCGACCGGGTTCAATTTTATTTTCAAACCGTTCAGGAGCTCACTCAAATATACACACAAAATTTCCTTCAAATAGGAGGTCAAACTGTTTAGGATGAGTTAAGAGGGTCCTTTTCCACTCGCCTATCGTCAACATAGAAAATGGTTTAAAAGCTTGTTACTTCATCTAACGAAAAACCTTTTCGTCAAACATCGCGTTGGACTACGCGATGTTTGACAAAAGGTAACACAAAAATGAGAGATAACGCCTGAAAACTCTGTTAGTATTCGGTAATTCCGAGATTTATTCGAAAATTTCACAAAACTTGCTCCAGGAAATAGCGGTTTTTTTTAAACCCTTAAAAGTTTTTGGAAAAAGTTGTCATCATTTAAAATCATAATAAAATTTGCAAGGTCTCTAGAGGATTACTTTTTTGACTTTTTTAATTTTTAGGCAAATTATGAAGTGTCAAAGTTCATACAAAATAGGACATTTTTAGAGGTTTTTACTGGATTAGTTTTACACAAATTTAGAAATTGGTTTCTAAAGAAACCTAGATAATATCCACAAGATACTTTGTTTCCAAAATATCTAATGAAAAATATGTAATAACGTCATAATCAGTTATGAGCGGTTGTATGAAAAACAGTGAAAATGTGAGTCATGATGTGGCCATGATGCACAACCTTAACTCTCATATTACGCGTCTCGTTACAGCAAGTGAGACATCTCAACATGCTCTTTGAGATACGTCGGACTTGCCTTATGCATAATCAGTGATCTATTCAACCCTACAACTTTACATAAATATACATACATACATGGATGGAACCATGTCTACGGGGTATAAGGTTGCTGGAAGAATGATGTGCAGTTTCGCAAACATATTTTCCATAACACATGTGAAATCAGTCTTGAGGAGCGAAGGCATGCAGTTTTTGGATGGATATCTATCCATCCATTATCATCAAAAAGAAAATGGTTATAGTTTTGTTTTTTTAGTATAGTTTTGTTTAGTTGGGCTCTGTCCACCGATTACTCGGTCATTTATTTTTATCAATATGAAATTGTTCTTGACTGCGATCCCACCTGATGGTAAGCAGTGATGTTATCGTTGATAATAATAATAATAATAATAATAATAATTGTTTATTGACCAAAAAGGGTACAGATGTCTAGGAAAAACCAAACTTAAACTACTCACAATCAAGTTATACTAGATGGATGTTTTACTACATTATGTGGGAGAATATATTGGAGGAAATACATGGTACATCTGTTTACATGTTGCGTTTCCCTGTCTCTTAAACTAGGGTATACCTGTATCTTAAGAGGCAGTGAACGGCCATAAGGTTTAGCTTAAGTTAAATATTAAGTGAGGACCCTGTCGATCTAGCCACAATTTAACAATTTTCAGATTGGAATTAATTAATTTACATTAAATAAATCAAAATGATGATGAGGCGCACTAGTTCATGAGAAGCCTATTCACTCTAGCCTTGAGACGCCCAAATTATAATTGGACGGGAATACCGCAGCAGGCAAAATGGATCTTTGATTAGTCGGATTGTAGATCGAATTATTTTTTTTTAGAACCTATGCTATACGAATTTGTTTTATGTAGGTATATATATTATTATATATATCCAGTTTCTGGCAACAGCAGGCTTCGTAAACTTGAAAGTAAAAATGATCCCAAGTGAGTAAAATAATAAAAATCCTATATCCTATGTTCTATTCCACGGCAGAGTCTACGCGTACGCTTCATTATTTCAGCCAAAAGATGTCCACTGACACATATAGGTGTAGGTCATAACGATCGATCCTGCGCGTCTTACATCCACAACGTGCGCTTTGCTTCATGCAAAATCCTTCAAAGAACTCAGTGGTCAAATATTACCATATTTATTTACTACAGATGCAAACTAAGACGAGATAACATAAACCAAACCACTTTATGGCAGTAATATCATTTTAATGCGAGAAAACCTCGTATTAAGTGTTTATTAACAATCAGAGGGTCATAAAACAGAATTAGTGCAGTTTTCGTTGCCTTTCCTAGAACAGCACAATGTAATAACAGAAGGTTCTTTACAATATTTACCAAGTTTTGGTCGACCATTTAGATGAGAAATCAGCTGAAATGGACTATTAAACTAACACCAAATGAATTATATTTAAAATATTGGTAAAACACTATCAACCTTGCAGGACTGTATTACTAACATCATAAACAGCAACTATTGCTTTATGACTGGGAATCGAACCCACGACCTCCGGCATAGCATTCAGGGTCACTAACCACTAGAGCTAGACCAACCGACCAGCATTTAATATGATGGAAATAATTTGGAATAATAAAAAGAGAACGGTGATGACAATGACACTTTGGAAATGAGGGAAAATGAGACATTGCTAAAAACGCTTGATACCTCAGAGCTGATTTTGATGAAAAATAAAACTGGAACATTAGTTTTCGAAAAATCAATATCTGATCCTAGCCAGGAACCGCACTTGTTGAGTTTTGAAAAAAAAAAACTCTGTATTCACTATTCGATAGTCTCCAGAAAATTTTTCTTTGATTTTATTTTTTGGAGTAGCTATCTCCAGATGGTTCCGGTATTCGGCCATCATTGTCTCCTTGAAAAATTCACCCCGTATATTACGGGTCACATACTAAACAGAATAATAAAATACTCGTAACAAAGCCATTCCATTTTAACGTAAGTACGGAGTTGGCCTACTGTGACCTGCGTGTGCCTCTTTCTAAATTATGGCTAGATAGAGATCGTAAAGTATAAAATTAATGAAGAAATTGTTAAACTTGAAATGTGTACTGTATTCATTATGAAATCAGAATCCTACTTTAGCAATAGTTTGTTCTAGAAATAAATGGTAAGTAGTAAAAAAGTAATCATTTTAAGTAGAATTTTAAACTTCTTTTTATACAAGTTGTAGTTTTGAATTTGCACAACTTCAGGAAGTTGTTATGAAACTCTGAAATAATATTTTATAAAAATACGATACCTGGTTAAAAATCACAATACTTGTTATTTTAGTTTTTTTTGAAAATGGTTAAATAGTTACTACAGTACAAATAAATAAATGGTTCTAAATAGTTATTTTGTAAATGGTTTCATCGAAATCGATGATGCTGATGGAACCGGAAGGCGGCACTGGAACTCCGTATCTTGCTGTAATTAATCAATGTAACCTAGCCGTGTTTGGGCTTAATAGAATTGTCATGAGATGCACTTTAGCTCTAAGGTCCTACCGAACTAATCTGATGATGGAGTCGTAAGGTAGTCACAGGAATTCCGTAATTAATCAATTTATCTTAGCCATGTTTGGACTTATTAGAATTGCCTCTTGAATTTTTTTTACAGATTCAAAATTGCACCTAGCAAACGTAATTAAACAAAATATCGTATATTCATGAAATATTCACTCACACTGCACTTTGCTTAAAAACGCATAGTTAATTGGATGTAAGAGTCCTACAGAAGCGGGTCGAATACTGGAGTGGTGAAGACCATAGAAATCAGTTGGATGTGAAATGCACAGAGCCCAATAATGTGGCATCGTTTTGGGGATCTAGTAGTGGACGTCTGTAGTCTGAAATGATGGCGATTACAATAAAGAAAAGATTTTTGAAAAATCTTTGCAAATAGTAGATACATTTTGATGCAAGTGAAAAAGTTTGTCTGTGCGACGGAGGTGGAATTCGCCCGAGCCGTAGGCGAGAGTGTTATGAACACAAATGATGCAGTGGCCAATTTCCACGCGTATCAACCGAGCACGTTTTTGTCAATAAACTTACGAAAAAATAAATAAATGAGGGTTGACCGACGACCAACGACTCGTGGGAGCCGTTAAGCACCCAGCCTGACACGATAAACACAATAAAGTGTGGCGGGGGAGAGCTTGCGTACTTTTCCGTACTAATGCAGAAAACAGTTAATTGCGTGCCTAAAAGCGAGAGGAATAAGAATGGGTATTCGATTAAGTCTATTGAAAAAATATTTAAAGAGTTGATCAGGTATTAGTAAATCTTAATCTCTGTAAAATAGCTATGAATGAAATAGGTTTAATTTATTAGTATACAAATAGCCTAAAGTAATTGATGCTGGACTATTAATTTTGAATAATTGAATTGAGGTCAACACTTTAGCGATAGTGATACTTAACAAACTTTGTAATTTTGCTGCTGAAGTCAGTTTATAATTTTATACTAATTTTATTATGTCTTACAATTTAGGGATCAATTAGCTTCTGAATAATTTATTTCTTTAAGGACACAAAGTGACTTTTTAATCGTTTAAGAACTAATATTATATACGTTGTGACTTTTTAAAATAGATTTTGTAAAGATCTTGAAATTAAAATAAATTCTGTTTAAAATCAAAAATTTCATATTAAAAATAGACGTCTAATCTTTTTTTTTAATCTTTTCTGCGTCACGGCAATCTGTTGTACAAAACAATAAGCCAATAGTTTGTTCGATATATTATTTATATGCTTATGGCTTTTAGCTTGGAAGGACACTGCTCAGTTGGGTGTCTCATTCCATCCTGGTAAATCTACTTTGTAGAGTTGGAACACTGTGTCTTTTCAATCTCCTGTATTGAAGGCTCTGATCTCCACTCAATCTGAGGGCAAGCTCATTTTTATGTCCAGAGAGCCTTTTTTGATAGGCGTTGTTGTATTTTGTTATCTTCTGTTTGACGGTTGGTAGTTTTAAGTCAAGGTATATAAGTTTATTACTGATGTAAAATGGGATGTTAAAAATAGCTCTCAGTGTTTTTGTTTACGTCTAATCTAAGCACTAATTTATTATGCACATAATATTTTTTTTCTGTTCGTGGTAAGTTAATGGAAATCATCATAACTACGTCAAATGAAGCAAGAGTTGACGTTTGAGGCTAATCCAATCTAATCTTATTAGCTTATTATGTCCCTCTGTTGAGCAAAGGTCTGTCTCTTCTTTTCTATTTTGAGGTCAGGCATTTCAGGCTAGTAACACCGGTAAGAGTCAAGCTTATCTCTCCACCTTCATTTTGGTCTGTCGCGATATCGTCTTCCGTATAATGGTACCCAATAAGTGGCCGTTTTAGTCTTCGGCTCACCTGATGTACGGCAGACATGTCTAAATCAGTCCCAAAATTAAGAATAACAGCTTTTGAGTTTATTATTGACAAACAATTTAATTATGTTATTTTTTAAATTAAGTGTTAAAATGTTGATTTTAAGATAGCCACAAAATTGTTTTTTTTTGTTCTTTTTTTATCTACGCCTGCTGATATGTAACATTGTTTACTACATAATAAGGTTCTTTTTTTCTTTGTAAGTGAATGTGAAATTCTTTTGAGAAATAAATATCTAACCAAATCAAGATATTAAACGAACAAACAAAGCAATAAATGGTCTTCAAGTCCGCTGCTCATAAATACAGTTATATTATCGAATGGTTTCTATTGTCAAATATCTATGAAGTACTGAGGTATTTTGGTACATAACTGTTTGCGTTCATTCGCTGTTTACCCCCTTTATAATATTTAGACAGGAAACGTCAAAACCGATTCACAACAAAGTCTTTCGCGTAACTTCGTTGCCAGCCATCACTGTCCAAACTCTCAAGAGAGGAGACCGGCCCGAAATGACACCATCTCGACTCCGCGTTCGCAAATTGAAACGGAAGGTGTCCAATAAATTCCACATTCCCCTACAAGGAATTTGGCCGACAAGTCCCTTTCGTTGTGTATGTGAATATTTTATCAAAGTTATTTTAGCATTCTGTGTGGGTAGACTATACCTTTTGTTATAGTTCAGTAAAAGGTTTGATTAAAGCTACCACTCTGGTGTTACATACGAATGAGTTGTTCTGAGGCTTATTTTGTGATAATTTAATAATACTTTTTGTAAACGGTAGTGAAAAGTCGGCTATCGGCAAAGGGTTTGCCTATGTTAATTTAATAAGAACACTACTGCCTGAATCTTCAGAAAATACAGACGTAATGCGTGAATTGACTCTCCAGTCGTGATAATTAGAGACACAGAAAGGCAATGGGTGCGCGAACGCCGGCGTTCGCTCGGGGTTTATTTAATTAAGGAGTTTGGTTACTATACCGCACCGTAACACACCATGACTGTGCTAGGAACGTGTCAGGCAAGGCAAAAAAAATATCTTTTTATAGGCAAAATTGCGGTAAGCAGTTGTAAGCATTCTATCATACAAATGTAAGAGATTGTAGCGTTTCAATTAAAACCTTCCAATGCTGTGTTTCGCAACAATGGTTCCGAAAGATGGTATTGGAAGGCTTTCCTCAAGTTTTACCGATGACCTGACTCCTGGGACCCGGAGTCCGATGGATGTCAACATTTAGGAGAAGACGATATGATGATGACGATGCCTATAGAAGGCACCAGATAACCGGGGATTAAAGTACATTGACCTTTTCATAATATCTCTGCGGAGGTACCCGAAAAACAAACAATGAACTGCTTTTCAATACTAGATCGTGTAAAGGATCACGATACATGTCGATTGAAGACAACTTAATACTGTTTTTTTAACCGACTTCGAAAAGGAGGAGGTTCTATGTTCGGCTGAATGTATGTTTATTTTTTTTTTGTATGTATGTTCACCGATATTTCGGTCAATTGTGGACCGATTTCGAAAAATTTTTGATTGAAAGGTTATGCTTTCAAGTTGGTCCTATAGAAATATTGTTATGATCTGATCATGAATTTCGAAGATATGGAACAGAACTCCTCATAGAATCATAGCAGAATTGTCGTAACAAGTAAAATTGCTTTGTTTATACGTGTAGTCGATGACTGACTCAAAGAAAAGGGGGAGGAGAAAGGGGGAGGGGGTAAATTCATGTAATATTTACCGTATTTGGGATTATAAGAATCGTTATGAGATGCACTCTGGCTATAAGGTAATTTATGTTTAGCTGAAGGGTAGGTACTTTGAAGTGGTGCTACCATAACTAAAAAGTGAAAAATAAAAAACTGTTTACAAAAAAAAATTAAACCGACTTCAAAAAGCACAAAATAACTTTAATTTCGGAAGTCGGTGTTAAATAACGAAGAGACAAGATTAGGTATCTATTATAGAAACACCGACTTCCGAAATTAAAGTTTTTTTGTGCTTTTTGAAGTCGGTTTAAATTTTTTTTTGTAAAAAGTTTTTTGTTAATAAATGTAGGAGGGTCAATGACCGTTATTCCACGGTTATCTAGCACCTACCTTAGTAAATCGGTCTGTCCCCGGCCAACAACGTAGCATGTTTAACCAGTGCTGATACGATTTGTGTATCGTACCGACTTTTGACAACATTAGAACGTAGAACGTTAGAACGGTCTTCGTTATATACTCACTTTAACATCGATAAATGAAAAATAAATGTTCCTGGCAATGGCGATGCCGACATCTTTTTTTAGTTGTGCCGACAATCCTTTGAATATTCCACAAACAAATGCGACTTGTCACGAGTGTATTGGCCGGCAAAAACCTTACAAACGAACTCTACCAAAATAGTTGAGCAGATAGCACTTTCAAGGTTTATTTAAATTGCTTTTTTCGGTGTATTCATTATTTATTATTTTTTATTTTTAAATGAAAAACTCTCATTGGGTCAAATTTTCAGAATTCGGGTGAGTTTAATTGATTATTTAGAAGAGTTACCGCGGCCTTGGAATGAAAAAAGCAATTGGATACAAGTGGGTTAGTTATTAAAAATCTGACACTCGTTTGACTTGGAGCGGGAGAAGATGATGATGATTTCCATGAAAGTAGAAGGGTCCAGAATCATATCACTGAATCTTATAGTACCTACAAATTTGTACGTAGATCTGTTTTACATATAAAACATTTTTTTACGTAGGTTTACTAAGTTATTTTCTCAATAAAAATATTCACTTACTCTTTTCTGAAGAGCCTGTTTTACAAGAAAACACTGGCAAATTACTAGATACAACCGAAAGACTAGGAATGGCTAAGATACACAGTTGACACAGGGAAGATGCGTGCATATAATACATAAAAAACTTTATACGTTTTTAGCATGGTCATGGTATGATACGCTGTACTGGACCGACTCCTAATGTTTGTAAAAATAATTTAAGAGTTCATTGTGAAAACTATTTGTTCGCGCCTCAGCTTCACACGAGTTCTTTTCTCGAAATAAATACAATAACTTAACAAATTATATACTTAACCCCGAGAATCACGCTATCGAGTGGTGAAAACCGCTTGAAAATCGGTGCAGTAGTTTTTGAGTTTATCACGAACAAACAGACAGACAGACGCAGCGGGAGACTTTGTTTTATAATATGTATTGATAATATGCAAGTTTTATGTTTTCTTGTACAAAAGTCGAAATCTTGTCTCACTCATTGACTCATCGACGCCCAGTCTAAACCCATAGACCTAGAACACTGACAAGAATAAGAAAAAATTTTCCTAAATTTACCCCTGAGGCAAGGAAACGGGGATCCAAAAATCACATAGAGACGCCTACTTTTACGCAGGCGAAGCTGCAGGCAAAAGCTAGTTATAAAATAAACCTCAGTGATTTATGCTTTGTCGTTCTTCAAACCTTGTCACACCGAAACAACTACGTACATTAATTTAATGCAAACATGGAAAATAAACACTAAAACCAGTTCAAACTGGTTAACGATTGATAGCTTTGTGTTTACTAACCCCGTGTTGTTGGTGCAATCATTTTGACGAGTAATTATGTTGATTTCATTTAAATCTGGCTGGTATAGAGATTAAATTCCTGTCTCACTACCTCCCGATAAATTCGAACTAACTCTCACAGATGATTGAAAAGGCTGTTCAATGTTTGAAATCATTCTAAAGTATGTAGTCTCAACATCTGAAACGTAGGCAAAAAAAATAATATATTTTCCGTATTTTACAATTTAAACCATTTTTCTTTGATAAACTCATTCTATTTCTAGGTACTTAATGAATGTTGTTTATAAAACAATAGTCTTTATAATTAACCCTTCAGATACCGTCAATTAGAAACACAATAGTAAGACAATAGATGCGCGGCCACCGGTGGTCGCTTGGGGATTCATGAATTAACAGCAGTGTTTGTATATTCTTTTTTATTAAATGCTGACACTGTTGCTTACTTTAGGAATAAGGTTTAAGCGGATTAGTTTTTGTGGACTCAAAGCATTTATTTCAGGAAACCATTTACAGGCACTTTTGTATTGTGAAGAAATCATTTAGTCAGAAAAATGAAAATATACATTCCGACGCATATGGCATTTATGTACAATTAAATGTGCATGTATAGAAGGACGCGCAAATCAGCGCAAGAAATTCCGTCGCCACCATTAGAGACATTTTCTATGCTTTTTTTAAATTGATTTAAACCAGTGCTTGACTGTGATCCCACCTGCTGGTAAGCAGTGATGCAATCTCTAATGGTGAGGCGCAATAGTTTATTAAGAGCCTAATTACTCTAGCCTTAAAGACACTCAAATTATAATCGGACGGGAAGACAGCAGCAAATGTACGTCCTTCGACGTACGCAGTATAAACGATTTGGCGAAACGATTAGTCCGGACCATAGAGGTTTCGGGAAGACGGCAGCAAATGTTCCAGTCCTTCGACGTACGCGGTATTTGGCGAAACGATTAGTCCGGACCGTAGAGGTTTCGACAACGTAAGGGTGGATACTCACTCGTAAATTAAGTTTTAACTTTTTTAAAGTATTTCGTTCTAGTCCTTTATGAATGTCATTCTAAAATAGAAATAATATGATATACAAAAGTAAACCTCATTTATCCTTGCTAATATTTTAAAGCGAAAGTGAGTTTGTTTGCTTGTCTTCACGCCTCAACGGCAAAACCGATTTTGATGAAACTTGGTACATGGATAGACCATGTCCTGGAATAGGACATAGGATACTTTTTATCCCGGAAGTATGTTCCCTTGGAATAATTTTCTGCTATCACGCGGGTGAAGTCGCTGGGAGCAGCTAGTTATTTATAAAATTTCTTACCATTGTGCTTGTACAGCAAATATTGTATTATCATAAATTCATTTTACCAAAATACAACTTTTGTTCCAAACGAAAGAGTTTGCTGTAAAACGCAACAGATGCTGCAAGCGTTACAACATCGTCCTTTCTGTTTCAAAGTTCAGCGAACTAAGCAGCTCAGCGTTGCTAGCGCTCAATTTCTTTTCATTATCAATATTCTTACTAAATTTAATATTATAATTTAATTTTGCGTGCAGCTAAGTATTGGAATTTCCTGCAGTAATCCTATGTTTCTTCATAGCTATAATCAGCCTTTTTAATGTTCCCACTGTTGGGACTCCGGCCTCCTCTCTATAAGAGGGAATGGGCCGTAATCCACCACGCGGGCCCAGTGTGGGTTGGTGGATGTCACATGTCTTCGAATTTTTAATTCTAGGACATGCCGGTTTCCTCACGATGTTTTACTTCACCGTTTTTGTGGTAGTAATATATATTATATATTCCACAACCATTCACACAACGCCGTCTAGTCCCAAGCTAAGCAGAGCTTGTGTTATGGGTACTAGACAACTGATAAACATACTTATATATTTCTAAATACATACATATTATAGATAAATTACACCCAGACACAGAACAAATGATTATGCTCATCACACAAACATTTGTCCTGGGTGGGAATCGAACCCACGACCTCCGGCATAGCAGTCAGGGTCACTAACCACTAGACCAACAAGCCAGTCAAACTTCACCGTTTTTGTGGTAGTGTTTGAACCCGCTACCTACAATTCGTAGATCGGGGCCATTACCACTCGGCCACCACTGCTCATCATAGCTATAACCTGAATGTATTTAAGTCAAGGCAAGTGTGTTCTATCGTCGACTACATCATCACTTTCCAACAGGTGAGACAGAGGTTTTTTTTTTTGTCGACGGTGAAAATCATCTATGACGAAACCCGCTTTTGGGTGGAGCGGGAGACAGTGTCAGACTCTTACTGACTAAAAACCCCACGCCGTTCCTTCTAGCCTTCATACCGGGGCACGAGTTCCCTTTCGGACAACCCTGTCCCCAGAAGGCTTCGACCCAGCTGGGCCCCTCCTGCTGCTGACAACTCCGAACTCTTGAAGCGCGCGGGAACAGTGCGCACCGTCGACGTTTTGGACTCGGTCCATTACTGGACCATCGGACAGCGAGCTACCCATGGCTCGCCGTCCGTGAGCCCGCGTCTACGGTGGCCGGAAATCGGGATCGGAATCCCGGCGACGGCGGCAAGGGCGCCGTTGCCTGATGCGGTCGACCTCCTCCTTTGCAAGAATTACTGCTTCGCAGAAGGAGGCGACCGCCTGCCATTCCTCCTCGCTCCGGACCATGGCCTCGACCAGGGCCCGGCGCGAGAGGTCTCCGCCGCCGATCGCCCCCACGAGGGCACGGCGATGCTCCGCCCAGGCAGGGCACACCTCGACGGTGTGCTCCACCGTGTCCTCCGGGCGTTGCGCACAGTGGCGACACCCGGGCGTCTCTTCCGCTTGAATCCGATGCAGGAACCTCCCGAACTTGCCATGTCCGGTGAGGACCTGCGTCATGCGGAAGGTAAGGACGCCGTGAGGTCTTTCCAGCCACGCCTCAAAGAGGTGACTTACCGACAGGTGAGACAGAGGTTAAACGCGAGCCCATCAACTGATGGGATCGCGTTCAACGGGTAAAAAAAATAAACACCGTTATCATCATCATTATCATATCAGCCGAAAGACGTCCACTGTTGGACATAGGCCTCCCCCAAGCGTCGCCACAACGACCGGTCCTGTGCGTCACGCATCCATCTGGTTCTTGCGACCCTGACTAGGTCATCGATCCACTTTGTTAGAGGCCGTCCAACGCTGCGTCTTCCAGTATGTAGTCGCCACTTCAGAACCTTTCGTAACCACAACGTAACCGTAACACCGTAATCAATTGTTGTTTTTTTACTCCAGCATTTGTCATAATATTAATTGATACATGCCACCTCTTAAAATAACCACTGAAATGCATCATACATGTAACATTGCAAAAAACAAACATATTATAACAATACTAAAACAGTTTAATCAAGACAATATTTTATCATGCTACCTTTTTTTTTACGGTGGGCAAAAATCATCTTATGACAAACCCCGCTCTTAGGTGGAGCGGGAGATAGTTTTAGACTCTTACTGACTAAAAACCCACCCCGTTCCTTCTAGCCTCTTCATACCGGGGCTCCAGCTTCCTTTCGGATAACCCTGGCCCCAGTAGGCTTCGACCCAGCTGGGCCCCTCCTGTTTATCATGCTACCTTAATAATTATAATTCATACTTACCTAATAATATAATTATGTGTTTATTGTACCAAATACTTGGACGCCCTATGTGGCAAAATGTGATGAGATCTTTGATATTGACTATAATAATGAACTTACCATATTTTAACAAGTAAATGAGTTTGAATTTTTTAAAAAGATTATCGGACGTGGGCGAGCAGCCGGAACATTAGAAAAAATGCCACTCAAAATAACGAGGCCAGTGGATTCTATGAAGCCTACATAGTATCGTCCTACCACACTAATTATACCGAAATAGATTCATGGTATCGATTTTGAAACATTGTAAATGTAATGAAGCAAAAAGGCCTTTATAATTTTAACGACTACACAATTCTATTTTTAAAAGCAAAGTAGTGTTTCAAGCGGTATTTTGAATTCAATATATGAGCAAATAATAATAATAATTTAATGGTTTATAATAACTATAATTTTTATGTTTTAATCATTTATGAAATTTGTTAATGATTTTTATCTTTGGATTCAGTGACAATTTTTAATCGACATTTGGTTTCATAAGTGTGTAATTGTGTATGTTTCTTTCTTCTTTACCCTCACACGGCTGAATAAATCACACCTACATTCCTTCAGTAGCTTTTTGCGTTCTAGGACCACAGATAACCCTTTCATACTTTTCTCCATAGCCTTTGCAGGTATCGGCCGTACTGGGGTCCCTACGATTTGTCGACATCTCTTTGAGGCGCGCGTAGAACATAGTTGTGGTCTTTAAAAAAATTAATAAAAGTCAAAAATTTTTTTTTAAGACAAACTCTGGAAATGATTGGAGAATAACCGCTTCTCTATAAAAACGAACATTGGAATTATTTCTTCATTACGATATTAACAGATATTATTACGTGAGAACAGCGTAGACCAGTCTATTACATTATCAGTTAATGGAGATTTAAAAAAAATATTTTAGGTTCATGTATATCTAACTATTGTTATCTTTTCTACTTTAAAACCTTTTCACTTCCAAGATAGTGATCAAGAACGTGAGAGTACAATCGTAATATTTCTTTATTATCCGAAGCTACACACAAGTAGTGTTGTGGCTACTTTATAAACTCTTAGTGAAATATTGTCTTTAGATAAATGAACGGTAAGATATACGAGTATCAGTAAGCTGGTATTGTTGAAGTTTTATTTTGATGCGATTTAATTCAGTAAACCCCAAGCAACGTTCGCGCTGTCAATGTCTTTCTAATGTATCACTAATTGACAAGGAGCGTCAATGATCACTATCTGTCAAATGTTCCTTAAAATTTCTTAGTGTCTTAACTATCCCCAAGCACTGGAAACAAAAAAAAGCCGCATCAAGCTTCTTTTGAGGCGTTTTTTTTTTTGTAGCTTGACCTTGATGACTGGCATCTTCTTTTATCACAGCTTGAGCTAAACATATTCAGCCGAGCCGATGTAAGTGAGAGAGAGGTTACTAGTTTCTACATAGTTTAATAAAGTTCAATCCCAAAGTTACCTATACAGCAAGATGTATTCTATCGTCATACATAGGCCATTGTTCTTCGTTTCTCGTTAGTTCATAGTTAAAAGCACCCTATTGTAACATTGAGCTCCAAATGTTAAAGTTTTAACCAAGCTATTGTCAAGTGCGACCTTTAGAATTTCTGAAGGCAAGGTAAATTAAATATGATACGTAGAAAACTAGGATAAGTGGTTAGCGTTTCTATACAATATTACTTTTAGTAAATGTCAAACCTGTAGCGACATCTATGACGCCACATAAGAATTACGAAAAAAATACAAAATCCTGCATCGCGCAATCAAAGTTCTCCGCGCGACTTGAACATATACGACAGCCCGACACCAACTATCGGGCAGTAGCCCACCAGACTATAACACCTGTCTGGCCGGAGGATCCTCCCTTTTCATAGAAGGTGTGTGGGACTTTACTCTCTGTTCCGCCTACCTCCAAAAACCCATAACACGTGTCTAGTATTATTATGTAAAAAATCTATGTACAAAATTTCATAACTGTATCATAAACAATCACAAAGTTGTAAGTTATCTCAGCAAAAATACATTGTCACCGGGCCATCCATGTGACCGAGGGGTTGTTTTGCATTTGCACTCAGCTGTTTGCGGGCACCTAATACCCGCCATGACCTGCTGTGACCTGTGTAGTACAACTTATGTCGGTTATGTCCAACTTGGGACCTTTTTTAAGTATTTTGGTAAAAATTATAACATGGTGTAAAAATTATTGGAATCGATTCAGTGACTGATTCTGAACAAACTATACTCATGTTTTGTATAAACTAAAAATAATGTACTCTACTGATTTTTTTATTTATATTTATATTGATAGGATCGCTTTTGACCACTATCTTATCTGTTGGTAAGTGATGATGTGTGGTGGCATTGAAACACGCTTACCTAGAATTAACCTATGCACTATTGACTTAGAGACCCCAAAGTTGTAACAATATATTTCATATTGAGCGTATGGTTTAAATTTTAACTCGATAACTCCACGTGTTCTCGATATAAAAGGTCTTGACAGACAGACGAACAAAAAAGTGATCCTACAATAATTTCTTTTTTTTTCCTTTTGAATTACGGAACCCAAAAAAAATAAAGTAGTAGCTATCTATCCTTTCTTAACCCTTCAGATATCGTCAATTAGAGACACAATAGTAAGACAATAGATGCGCGGCCACCGGTGGTTGCTTGGGGATTCATGAATTAATCTATATAAATCTACATTTATACTACTATGATAATACAATCCAATTTCAATAACCGACCACATCAAACAATTATTATTGTAATCCCGGGATCGACGTAAGCCTCTTAACATCACTAGGTATATTGTAAACAATTGAGCGCTTTACCTAACAGTACGACGGAGTCGATTGTCTTCTAGACATTCGGAATATATTCTACAGCACCTAAAAATCTTAACAAAATCGATTAAAAAAATCGGGTTCGAGTGGAAGTTTCCGTACCACGTATCATAAAACCGGACTAATAAGTATTAAAGAAAATACATAACGTTGCAGTTTTTCATACATTGAAACATAATTATTTATGATTACACGCTTAATTCTCAAGGCTGTCAAAGTAAAAAAATATCGCTACGCGATCGTCCTTCTTACCAACTGTCATGATTCTTGATAAACGGAAAGTATCATGTTGGTATAAATTACCTTTATGAGTATCAAAATGTGTGACATAAACGCCCATATATTTTGAATACATTGAATCAACATAATTATTTTGACATTGACTCCCGTTGACCTAGAATCCTAAAAGACAAGAAGTTTTTACAAATCTACTAAAGGAAAAAGTAAATGAGTGAAAACTGTAGATTTGTAGTAACGTCACAAAAAAATTATCGTTGTTCATTTTCAAAAATCTCCAAAACTTGATTGCACAAACAAACCAACTTACAAACCCCCGTACAAACTGGCCTAAATATGCCAGTTAGTTTGTAGAGAACCTTCTGTGCACGAGCCCGACTCGCACTTGACCGTTTTTTTTTTAATGTATTTTATTCTATTAGATTGATAAGTTACTTATGGTAGCTGCTATCACTTACATTACCTTTGTTATTATGTAAAAGTAATGTTAGAACTACATTAGACCAACACACACGTGTAACACACCTGATTTGTAAGTAGAACGACGTCGCGTGGCGTGTATCAAGTGTAGCTCTACAAGTCTAGTTACCATATAACTGTCCCCGTACACGGGCCTACAAAAAACGCGAGAAGCCGCTGCAAAAAAACAGCTGAAGCGCGCGACACCTCTTGTGCCCGGTGAAATTTGAAGCCACTTCACGCGTTTTTTTTGTGGCGGCACTGCACACGAGCCACAAATAAAGACCGACTCAAAATGAAGCTTGAAGCGGCGTTTTTTTGAAGCCCGTGTGGGAAGACAGTAAAATGTGTGGAAACCGACGCGCCCAAATCGGCGTGCGTGATACACGTGCACACAGAGCAGTTAAAATTTACTGTTGCTATTTACTCGCACTTGAACTTTCAGATTTAAGATTACCTACCTACGCTTGAAATTTAGGTTTTGAAACTCCAATGTTTATGCAGCTTGAAGGGTACAGAAACAAGATTTACATACCTGAAGTTCTCTAGAACTATTGGTTTTTGTTGGAATGGATACATAACTATTATTATATAGCATGACATTATGCCAGAACAACCTTCAATCTATTAAATCAATTTTTAGTGATCTTTTTAAACTAGTAAAGAGTTATAAAGATGAATCAAAGGTCAGACAACGCTACCAAAGCCTTGATTCAGAAACTTTGGCCGGCTGTTTTACGAAAATGAATCCGATTTCTTTTTAAAATCGAACATAAGGTTGTTTTTTTTTTTTAGAATGACAACCCCCGCTCTTGAGCGGAGCAGGAGATAGTGTCAGACTTTTACTAACTAAAAACCCACCCTGTTCTGACTGAGCTACCTCTCGAAACTAACCCTGGCCTCAGTAGGCTTCGACCCAGCTGGGCCCCTGCTTTTGCTGACAACTCCTTGAGGCGCGTGGGAACAGTACGCGCCGTCGACGACTTGGGCTCGGTCCGGACAGTTACCGGACGGTCGGACAGCGAACTACCTATTGCTTGCCGTCAGAACAATGCAAACACAGACATACATTCACTCTCTCACACAATATTAGAAACTCATGCACTCGGCACTTTTTATTATTCACTACTTTTATAACGCTAATTTATTATTTCTGTATTTTATTACTTCTCATACAATTGTTATGTATTTCATTAGCATAGCATAGCATAATCAGTCTTATAATGTTCCAAGTCTTGGGACTCAGACCTTCTAACTAAGAGATTATTTCATTAATTTGGAACAACCATCCCTCTCACTGGAGTCGGGCGCTATTGGCTGCCTCCACATTTTAACTTATTAGTCACTTATTATTTCTATATTTTTAATTCTTTATTATAGCATATCATAATCAGCCTTATATATTACACTGCTGGAACTCAGGCCTCCTCTATAAGAGATAATTTTATTGGTCTGGAGCAACCGTCCCTCTCACTGGATTCGGGCGTTGACGTCTACGCCATAGTTTTAACTTTTGCAATTTATCATCATTTTTGTTATTACTTTTTTCTGTATTTAGTTTTTGTTCGTAATAAATGATTGTTATTATAACGTTTTCTCTATTTAATTTTAAATCGCACAAACAATAATGTTTGTAAGTTTTATTTGAAGAGGAAGATACAATAGCATCACTGGATAAAGTTGCTACAATCCGTACCTAGTGCAAGAACGTTCGTGGTGCGTGGGACATAGGGCAGTAGCACAGACTGAGCTCTCTGAGCTGGCTTTGTTCTGACAATATACGGGATGATCTTCTGCCGAGCGCTTTTTTACACCAAAATAGGTACCTGCATTGTCGAACACTTTCCTGCCTCTCATATTGAAAGAAGACTTTTGGCCGCCAAGGCGCAGTGTTCCGTCGTTTGCACGGACAGGTGCCACATAACAGCACGAAGTAAATGAAATTTGAAGTGTTACTATCATAGTCCTAAGTCTTATTTACTAACGATAACTTGTATTTACTCGATATAAAAAAGAGCAGGACAAGTCATTGGAAGTTTTGGAGCATGTTAGCCTTTTTCTGTGATTTATAACTTACATAACTAAAATAAATGCTCGAAAGGTTACGATCCCGTATGTTACAATCGTTGTATCAAGCGCAGGTGGTCCGAGTTCGAATGATACCGCAATAACACTAAAATAAAAGGAAGCTATTGCATTCTCCTGAACTGACACCGATTCGCTTACACTGCTCTTTATGGCCTTCACAATAAGAACCATTATCGTGCTACATGAAGAATATAATCATATACTTTGGGGTATTTTTATTGTATTCGTAATTTTGTCGATGTCGTTCTGGGTTTTCAATGTAATGTCTCGGAAATTTTTTGTAGTGAACCTATTGCTTTTTGTAAGAACTGTTGGTGATATTACAAAAGTTTTTTTTTTATTTTGCATTTTTTCAGCAGTTTGATCATACTAAAATTTTAAAGGCAAAAGTTTATATGTATACAAGTGTGTGTATTTTAATTTTTTAGTAGCTAACTTGCCAATTCAATTGTATAATATCTATCGTGAAATTTTAATCATTACATTTCTTACCAGTTGACATCTTTAATTGTATAAACCAACCTTGATATTTTCAACTGCATAGTTTTCACCTTGACATTTGTATAGCTTCTAAGTCGAAAAAACTATTTTTATTTAAATTGAGACTTAAATATGTGACATTTTTGCACACCTGAATTTGGTTGAACATGACGGGCAATGATTAAGAACTCACGGAGCGATTTTCGCCCGCAACCGCCGCGGTCGTGGATCTGCGGTTTTATTTCAAAACTCACGAGACCGGTTATTCGCGCGGTTACGCGGCCGCCGCGGTTGCGATCATCGCCCGCAAACGTGGCGGGCGATGATCGCAAGATTGCAAGACGGGCGGTTAACGATCAGTTGAGGTCCAGACCGCCATGGACACACACCAGAAACGAGCCGTTGCGTTAGGCTAAGAACTCACGGAGCGATTTTCGCCCGCAACCGCCGCGGTCGTGGATCTGCGGTTTTATTTCAAAACTCACGAGACCGGTTATTCGCGCGGTTACGCGGCCGCCGCGGTTGCGATCATCGCCCGCAAACGTGGCGGGCGATGATCGCAAGATTGCAAGACGGGCGGTTAACGATCAGTTGAGGTACAGACCGCCATGGACACACACCAGAAACGAGCCGTTGCGGCCTAAAACTGCCAGCTAATTAGTTGGCAGTTTTAAACCATATTCTATCAATACAAGTTATTATTATTATATGTACATTTTTTAAGGCGAGTTATCATTCAATGATTTATTGCACTTTAAGTTGGCCCGAGAGGACGTATAAGGCCGTGTGTCGACCGCCGCCGTCGCCGGGACGTCACCGAGAACGGTGAACAGGTGACGGCCGTGGTGGACAAACGGTCTAAAACTTTTACTGACTAAATCCCACCTGTGCTCTTCAGTTGTTCTTTGCATTCTAAGAGGGTTCTCTTTCAGCAATTGCCGGTTGTTTACTGAAATTTTTCTGAGGCGCGTATGGAACGCTACCCGTCGGTGACGACTCGGGCTTAGTTCTTACCAATAAACCGCTAGATCCTCTTCATGGCTGTAGCTAATTTGACCATTCCACTTGCGTCCTCCTTTTGGCGTGTCTTGGGGCCAATAGTCCAAAATGTTTGGAATTGATCATGCACTATTTTGTCAGCGCATATCAGTACTATCTTCCTAAAAATACTTATCGCTGCTCAAACATAGCAGGTTTTCTTTGAAATATTTAGAAATTATTTTAAGTATAAAACTGTGAAAAAAAAATGTTATTTTGACTATGTCTAAGAATTTAAGGAAGAAATATTAAGAGATGTAGTTGGATAAATATCGTAACTGAGTGATATCAATATACCGGATATACCTATTTTATATGGTTCTGACAAAAAGCTAAAAAAGGGAGCTCGAGCCCCGGTATGAAGGCTAGAATGAAAAGGGTGGGTTTTTAGTCAGTAAGAGTCTGACACTATCTTCCGCTCCGTCCAAGAGCGGGGGTTGTCATTGGATTATTTTTCCCACCATAAAAAAGGTACGAAAAATGCAGCTATATTTTTTTAGACATAACATTGGGATAAACCACGATTACGGAATGGCAAAATATACAATTAATTATAAAAATAGATGTGATTGATTCAAAAAACATATACTCAAAATAGGATGGAAAAATTAAAAAAAAAAAAACACAATTTTCTACAAGCGGGAATTGCACTCCCAATTTGTATTAAAAAGAAATAATGAATGAAGTTATTACTAAACGGAATAGTTATGCTGTAAACATTGTTCTTCCTATTTTTTTGTTATTAAAACATGACAATGTTCACTTCCTTTAAAACCAGACATGATTTACACCGACAAAATTGTCGGTTAAACTATAAATATTTTTACAAGAAAATATATATATTTCCTTTTTTTGTGCTGAACTAGACAGAGTTCAGTCTAAAACCAGCCAGTATGGGTGTTTCAAACACTTCTAAAATCATTTTAATTTTTATCATCACTATGATTATTTTGGGTGGTGATACACAGGAACCAAACTTAAACGATTTTCTCATGGATCCGAGATTAAGGAACACATCGAAACGTATTACTAACAGTGCTATGGACGTAATGTTTGGAAATAAAAGTATGATTGATGTTCTCTCCAAGGAGATCTCTGATGTTGTTAACAAGTATACGGCACGACCTGGTACGTAAAAACTGTTTTGTTTTTCTTCCTTTTATTATTTGAAAATGTTAGAACAAGTGTTTTAAATATTTTAATAGCAATCTGTTTCATGTGATTCCCATATATAGGATTCAATCAAAACAATTTTAACTGACTACCAATGGGAGTTCGCTACTTTGTATTTAGAAAGATATCAATTAGCTAACTATATTACACGTAAGGTTAAAATTTCAGCTCGATCAGATAGAATTAACTGTTATTAAATTAAGTTTAAAGATCTGACCCATAATATGTTAACTATAAAACATATATTTTTTAAAGACTAATTAAATGAGTGATTGTAAAAATCATCATTTCAGTCGATAGACGTCCACTGTTAGACATAGGCCTCCCCCGAGTGTCGCCACAATGATCGATCCTGAGCGTCCCGCATCCATCGTATTCGCGCAACCTTCACCAGGTCATCGGTCCACCTTGTAGGGAGGCCTTCCGACGCTGCATCTTCTAGTACGCAGTCGCCACGCCAGAATCTTTTGGCTCCAACTGCCATCTGGTTGTAAAAATAAAACAGAATATTTATTTGTTTCAGCGCGCTCACCACTTGGGTTGCCTCTATCATTATATAAGAAAGATTCTAAGCCAGCTCAAAAAGAACCTCGTAAAATATCCAGAGTTGAAATAAATTTCATCAATAAAGATAATCAAACTGTGCACACGATTATGTTGCAACCGTCTCCTGAAAAAAAGCCTCTGCATGTGCCTGACTATTCTAAATCATTGCTTCACATTTAAAATAACAAATAAAACATGAAGTTAGAATAAAAATGTTTGATTTTAAATCCTGAACGTGTACTCCTACACGCTTGAACACCTGCACAGATTTGCATACGCGCATGGTTTATGCGTTTGCAAAAAACTAATAATTATAAAACAATGATACTATTTAGGGCTCCGTTCCTCAAAAAAAAGGAACCCATATAAGATCACTTTGTGGTCCGTCAGTCAATTTGTCAAGACCCTTTATCTCGGGAACGCGTGGAGGTATTAAGTTGAAATTAAAACCATAAACTCAAGTCTGCAGTCTCTAGAAGCTGTTTAAGACAATAATACTTCTAAGATAACGAAAAAAAAGACACGTGTGTTTTTGTCGCAAAAAAAAAAACGTATATTTCAACACTCTCATGGGAATTAAAACTCATATGGTACTTCCCGTGGACCTAGAATCCTAAAAGGCATGAAGCAAGGTCTTATAACCCAAGCATTGCCCCACCAACCGTGTTCCCACGTTGTCGTCGTGGTGGGGCTTGCGTGTCTCAATGACCTTGAGGGTTATGCCGGTAGAGCTACTCATGCCGGAAGGCCTCAAGCGAGAAACCAGACCAAGAGGAACACACGGCGGAGTCCAGTCGGACCGCCCAGGAGCGCTGGCACCAACAGCTGTTGGCGCCTTCTGGACAGCGATTTCGAAGAGTGGGTTCGCCTCGGGTACGTGTCTGCTCATCAGACACGACCACGATGGCGAACGTGTCACTGGGGACCCCACCCCATAAAAAAGGCAAAGCTGTGTTCAGCACACCATGGCCGCGCATCTAAAAGAGATATTACCCCAGGAGGGTACCGCCTGCCCCGTAGGCGGAGAATCCCTCCCCGAGCAGAGCTCGGGCTGCCCCTCGTATTCTGGGGGGGGCAAAGAGCGCGCCAGGTCCATTAAGGACCTGTTTTTACCGTCCTTTGCGGACGCATCGAGCCAGGGTGGCTCACTAGCCGGCAGCGCGGAGTCCCTGGGACCAGTTCCCAGCACGTCCGCGACGCCGGTGGAGGCTGGGCGTAGCTTCGGCCTCAGGGAGGTGAGTGAAGACGCGGCGTCGGACTCTGATGCCGCGTCTTCACACATCTCCGATGTTATGGAGGTGGAAGAATCCACCTCCATCAAAAGGAAGGCGGAGTTTCTGCGCTCCGTCTCCGATGACGAAGCGGTACCTGCCCGGAAGGTCTCGACCTCGGGGCGGGGTACCGCTCGAAAGATGGGTAAAGGGAGAGGGCTCCCCGCTGAGAGCGCCAGCGAGGGACGCCAGGCCAGCCTCATACCGCCGAAGATCCCTACCGAGCTGCCGGATGGAATGGAGGAGGCCATGGCTAAATTTAAGGGGGTCGTGGCAGCCGCCATCATGAGTGTGGCCAACAAACGGGAGAGGGTGGCCAAGAAGCGCTCCATCGAGCTGGCCAATATCACGATTGGGGGGGCTTTGGGGTTCGTATTCGAGCCCTACGAGCAGACCCTCAATGGGAGGATTGGCCGGCTCGAGGCCTTGGCTGGTCTCCAGGACCCCCGTCCCGAGCAGTCACCGGAAGGGCGTAGCACGCAGGAGCAGGGCCGATCCCTGCCGATACCCCAGGAGGAAAGCGAGGTGATAACCTTGCTGCGGCAAGAGCTGGCTGCTGCCAGGGAGCAGCAGCAGCAGCAGCAACGGTTTCAGGAGCAGATCACGCGCCAGCTTTCCGTCCTGGAGGGCATCGTGCTGCGTCCCCCACTCGCAGCCTCCAACCAGAAGGGAGCGGTGTCATATGCCGCAGCCACTGCTGCTGCGCCTAGGGCAGGCCCGTCGGGGCAAGTCGGGCGCAAGGCCACGGCGCCGGAAGCGGTGAGGCCAGCCCCGGTGACCAGGCAGCAGCAGCGGCAGGGGAAGCTTGCCGCTCCCCCGAAGGGCAAGATGGCGGCAGCTCCCAAACCGGCGGGCCCTTCTGCCGCGGCGGTGACTAGGTCACGCCTGCCGCCTCCTCCGCCCGAAGACTCCTCGGCTGGTGCCGAGTGGACCGTCGTCGGCGCCAAAGAAAAGGCGAGCAAGGCGGCTAGGGCGGCCAAGAAGCGAAAGCGGCGACGGGAGCGGAAAAACCGCGCCATGGCCGCCAGACTTCGCGCCCCAACTTCCGCAGCTGTAGTGATCACACTACAACCAGCTGCGGAAAAGAAGGACGTGAATTACGATATGGTGATGGAGAAGGCGAAACAGGCGGTGGTGGGCCACCTCGACGAGTACGGAGCTTCCGGGGGCTTCCGTATGAGGCGCGCTGCAACCGGAGCCCGAATCCTGGAGGTCCCAGGTGCGGACAGTGGACAAACCGCTGACGCCCTAGCTGAAAGGATCAGGGCGTCCCTAGACGTCGAGGTGGCCCGAGTGTCCAGACCCAGCAAGTGCATAGATATGCGCATCATGGGTCTGGACGACTCCGTCAGGGTGGAGGAAGTGGTGGCCGCCATCGTCAGGGCGGGAGGGTGCACGACCGACCAGGTCCGGGCGGGCACCATCCGTGCTGACAGCACGGGCATGCGAGCCGTTACGGTGAGCTGTCCCGTGCCTGGGTTTCAGCCCAGGTGAAGATGCTGGAGCCCAGACCTCTGCGGTGCTACCGCTGTCACGTGGGGCACCACGTGGGGGCTCATTGCGCCGCGGAGGTTGATCGCAGTGACCGCTGCCACCACTGCGGACAGCCCGGACACAAGGCCGCCGAATGCCGTGCACTGCCGCACTGTTACGCATGTGCGGCGGCAGGCAAGCCGGCCGACCACCGGGCTGGGGGTAGGTCCTGCGACCCTCCCACCAAGGCCAAGGGCAAAGTCAGGAGGGGCATCCACCCTGACGTCCTCACCGCCGCAGCTCAGCACACTAGCTGCCGCCGCCATCGCCGCCGCTCCCGCCGCGGCAAGAGCCTCGCAAAAGGCTCAGGAGGAGACGGTAATGGAATGTCAATAAGGACACCATTACGTCTCCTCCAGGCGAACATCAACCACTGCGCCGCCGCTCAGGATCTGTTGCTCCAGAGCATGGCGCAGTGGTCGATCAATATCGCCGTCGTCGCCGAGCCGTACTTTGTCCAACCCCGAGGAGACTGGGTTCAGGACTTGGACGGCTCGGTGACGTTAATTTCGTCGGCCGCCGCCGGTACCCCGCCCCCCGAGTCCGTCGCAAGGGGGCGGGGTTGCGTGGCAGCACGGTTCGGGGACATCGCCGTGGTAGGCGTCTACCTGTCCCCGAGCCGATCTCTCGACGAACTGCAGGTCTCCCTGATGGAGCTAAATTCCGTCGTCGCTGGGTTCGGTTCCCTCCCCGTGGTCGTTTGCGGGGACTTCAACGCCTGGAATACGGCTTGGGGTTCTCGGCGTACGAACCGACGGGGTCAGATGGTGGAGGACTGGGCCTTGGAGCTGGGCCTGGTCGTCCTGAACTGGGGCTCTGTCCCCACGTTGGTGCGGATGCGGGGTGAGTCGGTGGTGGACATTTCGTTCGCCAGCCCCGCTCTGTCACCGCGTGTCGTCGACTGGCGCGTTATGGAGGAGGTGGAAACGTACTCCGACCACCGGTACATCCGGTTGGACGTCTCCGCCGAAACCTCAGCCGCGCCGGTCCGACAGAGCCCTTGTGGTCCGCGGTGGGCGCTTAAGCAGATGGACCGGGAGCTCCTCCTGGAAGCCGCGACGGTACAAGCCTGGGTGCAAGCACCGGACAGGCCTGTCGACATCGACGTCGAGGCGGAGTGGTTCCAGGAGGCCATGTCGCAAATCTGCGACGCGGCAATGCCCCGAGTCCCTCCAGGTCGTGCTAAGCGCCGCGTGTACTGGTGGTCGCCGGAGATCGGCGCACTGCGCAACGCGTGCAACCACGCGCGCCGCCGGTACGACAGACACTGCAGGCGCCGCAACCGCCAGCCGGATGCGGAGGTCAGAGAGGCGGAGCTGTATGAGGGGTACAGAGAGGCAAAGCGCACCCTCCGAACGGAGATAAGGCGGGCCAAACTCGAAGCCCGCAACGTGTGGCTGGGGTCTCTGAACGCGGATCCGTGGGGGCGCCCGTACAAATTGGTACGGGACAAGCTACGCCCCTGGGCTCCGCCGCTGACTCAGAGTCTCCGGCCCCAACTCGTGGAGGGTGTGGTAACCACTCTGTTCCCTGCGCGAGGGGAACACTCTGCCGTAGTAGGTATAACTAAAATGCCGTTATCCAACATTTGGTCGATTTTCAACTTTTGATGCTATATCAATAAGAAAAAAAAAATCTATCGATCTGTGTTTGCGAATTTTCAATATCTTGAATAGTTTTGGAAATAATAATTTAAAAAATGCCGTTAAGTACACATTTCTTACGTGTGAAATAAGCAAAAATAACATTAAATAACTTTGTGAGTCTATAAAGCCGCTAAGGTTCATTAACTCATATTTTTATCACGTAAAATCCATATGGTTACTCGTCTAGATTGCCGTTAGCAGCCTTTTGTACACTAAAAAGCGGTTGAGCCACTTTAGCTGTGTTTTTGTATTTTTTTTTTTAATAAATGAATTCGCTTTTTATAAACTATAACGTCGTTAGTTGAAAATGTTAGACTTAAACTTGATTACCGATGTTTAACGGCATTATTGCTTCATATTTGACATACTTATATTTTGATTTAACGTATGTTACAACCCTGTAGCGGCATTTTCAAAACTAAACAAAAATGTATTGTCCGTCATTATTGGACTAAAACGATGTTATCTCACACTAATACACTACAAAGCCGTTAACTGATCTCGCGCGGGGCGGGGGGACACCGGCAACGTAACGATCTTGTACCGAAATCAGAGGGGTCGGGGGTAAAACTAGTGCATCGCCAGGAGCTTGTAGGTCGGAGGACGTGTGTCGCTCCGGGTTTTTCCCGCCAAATTCGCAACGATCGCGATATGGCGATCCATCAATTTAGGTAAGTTAGTTTTTATTTACTCTAGTTCTGAATAATTTTGAGTTTATTATGAATAGGTACCTACTTAACAATTGCACTTTTATTGAATTAAACATTCACAATAGTTTGCTTGCTAGTAAATCCTAATATTATTTATGATAAAGTTTGTTTTGTTTCACGCAATCCTCACTTCCTAATCCTAACTATCCTAACTTATATATATATATAATATTATAAATGTGAAAGTGTGGATGTTTAGATGTTTGGATGTTTGTTACTTAATGACGCAAAAACGGCTGAACAGATTTAGATAAAATTTGGTATACATATAGCCTTTGACATGGAAAAGAACATAGGCTACTTTTTATCCCGGAAAAACACGTTTAGAGTGCGATAACCGAAGTACACGTGGACGAAGTCGCGAGCAACAGCTAGTTACTTATTAATCGATTGCGATGAAACTTAGCATGTAGATATCTGAATATTCTTACGTATGTGAGCACTCAATTTTTTATCGCACATTATATAATCCGATGATCAATATTTTCAAGCATGATTTTGTTACGATATTCAGAGATAGTTGGTTAAAAATTAGTACCATTTACCAAGGTACACACCCTCAGCATTTTATTTTCTTTTTACAGAAACTCTGGGAGCAGAGCCAAAACTATTTTAGATATGGTTAAGGACAAGGAAAAACTAAATCAAACCAAACCTACAAAAAAACCCTGACCCTGCTCAGGATAAGACAAAGCCAATCCAAACCGAACCTGAAACAAAACCTGGCCCTGATTTGATTGAGTTTATTAACAGAATATACGCGGAGCCCTATTCTATGACCGGTAGCGTTTTTGATACATTTTGCGAGACGCAAGTTACGTATTATTATATTATTATAATTAGCCCATACTGTCCCACTGCTGGGCAAAGGCCTACCTCCACTCCTTCCAACGATCACGGTTCCTCGTCTTCTCATTCCAATTCTTAAGGAAGCCATCCAGGTCGTCCCGCCATCTCCTTCGTATTTCAAGTTACGTATAATTCACATCATTTTTTGAGTTTAAGTACACAGTCTCTATTCAACGAATTTGAAATTTCACCTCATCAAATTGATTAGATACTACCTGATGAGGCGTGTAAATAGCCTCATCTGAAGCTGTGGGGGTTTTAAGACCTCCCGAAAATATGCGGGTGTATGTAGATTTAAAATTTATAAAAATCAAATCTCTGTTGAAGATCCTTCTGAAACCAATATCCTCTACATCTATTGCAACAAGAGAGCCCACGTACCTTGCGAATCCAGAGAGACGGGAAATCACCTTATTCACGGGTTTGTCGTCGTTGCGTGTGATGCCGGCCGGCGAGATATCAGCGTTCATCCACCGGTGGACTGGTCAGAACTCGTGAAAAACACACTGCACTCGAAGTTTATAATGTCTCACGGTAGCAGATGCACTTATTTCACGAAAATTGTCCGGTTTTCAACAGATATGGGATTTTTATTGCGGAGCGGGTGAACATACGTATTGAAGATGGCGCGGGGCGGAAAAGAAGGGAAGCGCCCTCTGTCGGTCGTTCGCAAGCATCTCAAGGAAACGTTCGATTCCGACCAATGGGCTCCTGCGGTAGTGAATATTTGGTTTGCGGAATTCAACAGAGACTCAATTGTCTTACCTTTAAACGAAATAATGTTTTTTTGGAATGCGGGAAAGTAACTAAGATATTATATAAATCCTTTTAAAAAATATATCGGTAATTATAAGAGGCATTGACGCTTCACCATGCTCCCCCCCTTGGAAGGACGCAAGTGCTTTCAAAGGGAAAGGTGAAAATTATGAAGATTCACTGACCTAAATCATGATCAGAAAAGTCTAAACTTTATGACTGAATGCGGAAAATAAAATTATTTAATAAACTAATCTTAAACCTTAAAAAACTACGAGTATAGTTAAAAATGAAATTTTATTACGTTGGGATAGGATATAGTTTTGTGACAGAGCGTTTAAAATTACCGAACTTTGTCCTCACCATAGCAACGCGAGCTACATTGTCGGTCCCTTTATAAACCTCAGTTATAACTCCTAATGGCCAACATAGAGGAGGCGAGTTGTCCTGTCCCACGAGTACGACAGTTCCAACTTCTACAGGCTTGTCCGGAGTTGCCCATTTTTGCCTAACTTGCAGCGTATGCAGGTACTCTAAGTGCCATTTCTTCCAGAAGGATTGCACCATACTATCTAACAACTGTTTACGTTGGGACAGATTTAAGCGCTGACCAGACAAACCGGCTGCCGGCAAGTACTGTAATGGAGTCGACATCAAAAAATGAGCGGGAGTGATAACTTCAGGATGCGGATCAGAAGACAACACACTCAGAGGGCGTGAGTTCATAATGCACTCTATTTGAATGAGTACAGTTTGGAACTCTTCATAAGTGAGAAGTTGATTTCCAATCACGCGATAAAGATGCGTTTTTAATGTTTTTATATTAGCTTCCCACATGGCGCCAAAATGTGGGGAGCGAGGTGGAATCATTTTCCACTTAATGCGGCGAGTTGATAACTCATTTATAAGAGAAGAATTGAGGTTTGACCTCATTAAGAAATTATAAAGTTCATCTAGTTGAGCTTTAGCCCCAACGAAATTAGTAGCGTTATCCGAATAAAGACAGGATACTGGCCCTCGACGCGAGATAAAACGTTTAAACGCGGCTAAAAAGGCGTCGGTAGTAAGTTCAGAGACTAATTCTACATGGACAGCCTTGGTTACCAAGCATACAAAGAGGCAGATGTAAGCCTTCTGAGCGTGTTGACCTCTGCGACGAGTGAGAGTTATGCGTATGGGACCAGCATAATCCACTCCAGTATGGACAAATGCCTTTGATTCCGACACACGGTATTCAGGGAGGTCCGCCATCATTGGAGTGGGATGCGTCGGATTAACTCTAAAGCATGTGTTGCATTGTCGCAACTTGGACCTAATGACAGTCCTGGCATCTAGTATCCAAAATCGCTGTCGTAAAATAGACATAAGTAGCCCTGGTCCAGTGTGACAATTCATCACATGGTAATGACGAATTATCAGATCCACGACAGGATCATGTTTGGGAAGTAAAAGGGGATGCTTAGCATCAAAGGGAAGGTATGACTTTGAAAGTCTTCCCCCAATGCGTAATATGCCCTCTTCATCTAGAAAGACAGACAGGCTTCTAAGTTTCTTTGGTAACAATTTACCACATTTGATGAGCTTAATGTCATCTGCGAAATGGACAGATTGCACAGCACGGATCATAACTCGTTCCGCCGCTGACAATCCCTGCGGAGACCGGGGTTCACAATGAACCTTCGGTCTAACGAATTTAAGTATATATGAAACGATGCGCAACAGCTTATCCCATGATGAGGTGCGTTGCGCAAGTTGACAAAGAAGAGGAAATTCTACTTGCGTGGTCACAGTTAAGACATTTGCCTTGTGCTCGGGGAGTTCCCCACAGTCGGTGGGACAGAACGGTTTGACAGGCCAATCTTCCGGAAGACAACGAAGCCAAGAAGGGCCGCTCCACCAAAGCTCATGTGACACCAACTGTGAAGGAAGTATGCCACGAGATAGGCAGTCGCTTGGATTCTCAACACCTGCTACATGGTAAAAATGTTGAGAGCCCAAGTTCTCCTGACATTGAGCTACTCTATTGCTGACGAAGACTGACCAGCGGTGCGGAGAAGAATGAATCCACGATAAAGCTATCGTAGAGTCTGAAAAGGCGTAAATCCCTGCAATAGGAACACGTGAAGAGTAAGTATCGCGAACAGTCTTCACCAACTTTGACATGAGCACAGCTGCGCACAGCTCCAGACGTGCGAGAGTTGTGACCTTGGTAGGTGAAACCTTTGACTTCGCACAAAGTAAACGAACTACGACGCCGGACGGACTCGTCGAGTGTATATAAATGACACAACCGTACCCACCCATACTGGCATCGGCAAATGCGACTATGCGAACACTACCGTCATCGGTAACACCCACATGACGTGGTATTCGTAAGGAATCCAGCAAAGGAAACTCTTGCATGAGAAGCGAAAAACTTTTGACGATTTCGTCAGGAGCGACATCATCCCATCCGATATTGCTCAGCCATAACTCTTTGATGAGCAACTTGGCATAAAAGATCACTGGAGCGACGAGACCGAGAACATCAAATAAGCGGGCAACTATCGAGAGTATATTTCTTTTAGTACATTTCTCGGCTACTTGAGTGGAAGTGAAGAAGAACTTATCCTGAGAAGGCTCCCATGAAAGACCTAGAACCCTGGACACATCATTGCCCTCGTGGAAATCGAGTGACTTACGATGTGAATCAGGTAGGCTGTTTAAAAGCGCGGGTGAATTACTACACCATTTTATAAGGTCAAAATCGCCCGACTTAAACATTTTTATGAGATCATGCGACAACTGTATAGCGTTCTCTTCGTTATTCACCGAATAGACCAGATCATCCATATACAAGCTGGTCTCTGCTACTTTAGCAGCTTCGGGATAATGCGTACTGTCCGAGGCCAGCTGTCGCACAGTGCGCATAGCTATGTAAGGACTCGACTTCAGTCCGAAAGGTAAGCGGTTAAAAGCGAATGTCAACACAGGATCGTTCTCACTGAATCGAAACAAAATGCGTAGGTACTTACGCTGCTCAACAGGTATGCAAATTCGTAAGTACATCTGCTTAATATCAGAATTTATAGCGATAGGAAATAATCTAAAATTGATTAAAAGAAGAAACAAATCTGTTTGTAAATTTGGACCACTATGGAGTACATCATTTAAAGATAAACCGGTATGAGTCCTAGCACTCGCATCCAATACAATGCGCGGCATCGGTTTGTCCGGTCGAACGACAGCGTGATGAGGGATGTAGTACCCGTCATCCGAAATGGCGGATTCGTCGACTTGACTTAAGTAACCATTATCTATGTACTCCCGAATCACTGCGTTGTAATTCTCACGCAACGTCAGCGATTGGCGGAGTTTTCTCTCCAGCGCAACCAGTCGACGGTACGCGGCGGTGCGGGAATTACCTAACTCGGCGGGATTCTTATTGAAAGGTAACGCGACAGTATAACGTCCCGCATCGTCGCGTGACACGGTCGAGGAAAAAATATTCTCACATTCGGTCTCCTCGGGAGATAAAAAACGTTTATTTTCAACTTCTTCCAATTCCCAGAACTTTTGTAATAAATCATTAAGGGCGAGTGCTGTGAAAGAAGAGCTAGATAAATTCAAATTATCTTTACTATGCGGAAAATCACCCATAAGGACATATCCGAATGTGGTTAATAATGCGGGTGGCGCATGTGAACCTAAGTCTACCCTATTTCCCAAATAAATATACGGAAACAGTTGAGCGCCTAACACTAAGTCAATATCACCTGGAATATTCCAGCTTAAATCAGCGAGCGGAAGCGAGTGGAAGTCTACATGACAATCCCACTTAATATGGTGCGAAGGTAGCTGATCCGTAATGCACTCAACTACTAGCGCGTGAATAGTATATTTCTGATGCGAGTATACGCGAGACTCGATATCTAAGTTTACATAACCTATTATCGGCCGCGAGACAGAACCAACTCCTTTGACAAAAGAATTACTCAAAGGAATTATTACTAAGTTGAGTTTTCGACAACAAGCTGTAGTTATTAAATTATTTTGCGAACCATTATCAATTAAACACCTGACTATTGTTTTATGGCCCGAACTATTATTATTAGCGCGCGCATAGACCTGAGCGGTTGATAACAGAATTGCCGACTTAGTCTTCGTATCTGCAGCTAATAACACGGCCGTGTTATGTGTCGGAAACGTTTGAGAAACATTATCCGAACAACACACGGACACCGGTGCGGGAATATCAACCTTATCGCAATGAGAATAAGAGCGCGGCACAAGCGAAGACGCCGCGCGGGGCGGGGGATGAGCGAGAGGCGCAGCGGACGGCGTCACCGCCAGGCTAGCCGCGACGGCGACATTGCAATTCGTCGGTTTAACATCAGTTGTATGTGGTTGTTTATTATAGTTATTAAAATGTAATAAGGTATGATGGCGTTTTTTACACACGTTACAAACTGAGGTCGACCTACAATTACTCAAACCGTGCGAAGTGCTCAGACAATTTACGCAGCCATGCTTGGATCTAATAAACTCAAACCTAGTTCTAGGAGTCAACGCGGATTGAAACTTAGCGCAGTTATACAACTGAACATGAGCGCCATCATTACAATACGCGCAGCTCCTGACCGAAGTCGCGGTAGAAGCGGATAAGTTAGGGGACTCACTCACAACAAACGCTCTCGTCTGCGTGCGAGGGTCACGCGGTGCGGAACCATGAGGTTTGTTATAATTACATTTCGCGTTCGAATGAGATAAATGCGAGCGTGCCAATATCTTAGCCTGATCTTGAACAAAACTAATCAACAACTTAGTTGTAGGAATTTCAACATCACGAACGGAAAGTTCAAATGATTGACCAGTCTGTGAATCTATTTTTCTCATAGCACAATGTAAAAGAATAAAATCCGCCAGATCGGGAATCCCAAGCTGTTTCAAGGCAGAAATACTCGCACTAAATGTTTCAATGAAAGAATCGAGACCATTTGCGTTACATAAACAACTTTTTAAATCTAATATATTATTTAAATAGTGTATACCTAATGTGCGTTTATCCTGGTATTTATTAACTAAGCTGTCCCATAGAAAACAGTAGGTATCAGCCGTCGGCACAATACCGGCTGTAATCTTTAACGCGTTATGTGTAAGCCTACCTACTAAGTACTGCACGCGCTGCGAGTCAGTCAGCTGATCGTTGTTATGAATATTCGACTTAAATGACTCGTAGAAAACAGGCCAATTCTCGGGTTTCCCGTCGAAAGATGGCAGTGCGATAGGCGGCAACTTTATCTTTAGCGGTTCAAACAGCGTCTTCGAATTACAACTTTGTGATAACAGAGATTGACTACTACTGATTTTATTCCTAATACGCTTAACATGAATAAACAAATCTTCAAAGGATTCTAAACAAGCATAGTCGGGACTCGAACCAGGTTTCAGATTAATGTTTATGTGGTTAATTTGATCGACATAAGATTCAAATTTGACACGAATGTCGTCAATAGTTTCCGATTCAGTCATAAAACTTTAATTATTTCTCGAATCGAACGACGAAATATTTTTCGATAAATCATATAATCGATTAAGGCGTTTGAATAACAATCCTTTCTTTTCATGAAGGATCGTCAGTAAATCTTCCGGCCTTAATTGTTTATCAGTCATTTTGTTAAGTTAATATCTAGAACAATATCTAAAAATATGCGGTAAACTTATCAGGCGGTTTACAATAATAATGCACCTACCAACTATGTGGAGGTAAGTATCTGAATAAAAATGACTAATACGCACAAAGCCGAAGTGATGGGTAACTACCTCCTTATTGAACGTGCTACCAAAGTGAAATATTAAATTATGTATACCTACATAGAATGAACTTTACCAATTATTACGTAATACATTCAATTCTATGAAACAATATTGACAGATTTACCAAAACCTACGTAGAATCTATTGTCAATTATGTTTATGTTATTAGCGGAGCGGTTTGTAAGTAAGTAGGTAAGATTAGTTTACCAAAAGTTTACGTAAACATCTATAACCTATACCTATTATGCGGTACTGAATTTATGATTTTCACCAAATATTACGTGAAATCTAACTAGGGAGCGGTTGCCTATCCGGCTCGAAGGACCAAAATAATTATGATGAGGCGTGTAAATAGCCTCATCTGAAGCTGTGGGGGTTTTAAGACCTCCCGAAAATATGCGGGTGTATGTAGATTTAAAATTTATAAAAATCAAATCTCTGTTGAAGATCCTTCTGAAACCAATATCCTCTACATCTATTGCAACAAGAGAGCCCACGTACCTTGCGAATCCAGAGAGACGGGAAATCACCTTATTCACGGGTTTGTCGTCGTTGCGTGTGATGCCGGCCGGCGAGATATCAGCGTTCATCCACCGGTGGACTGGTCAGAACTCGTGAAAAACACACTGCACTCGAAGTTTATAATGTCTCACGGTAGCAGATGCACTTATTTCACGAAAATTGTCCGGTTTTCAACAGATATGGGATTTTTATTGCGGAGCGGGTGAACATACGTATTGAAGATGGCGCGGGGCGGAAAAGAAGGGAAGCGCCCTCTGTCGGTCGTTCGCAAGCATCTCAAGGAAACGTTCGATTCCGACCAATGGGCTCCTGCGGTAGTGAATATTTGGTTTGCGGAATTCAACAGAGACTCAATTGTCTTACCTTTAAACGAAATAATGTTTTTTGGAATGCGGGAAAGTAACTAAGATATTATATAAATCCTTTTAAAAAATATATCGGTAATTATAAGAGGCATTGACGCTTCACCACTACCGAAACAGATTTAACATGCAACGAATTAATGTCATCAAATGATTTTTCTCCGCTTGATGAAGAAATCCCATTAAATACGCAAGGAATATGTGAAAATAGTCCTCTTGATTTTGATTCTGACGACTCCGTTATTGATAAAGATTACTGTCCATCTGATTCCTCAGAAAGCCATATGTCTGATGTATCTGAAAGTAAAAGAAAAACAAAGAAGAAAATAATTAAAACCAATGATGATGAGGTTACAAAGACTTTAAACAAAAAGCAAAATTCAAACTTCGGACCCAAGACGTGGTGAGTTAACTGGTGCTACCTGTTGTAAGAAAATTACGCCCAATCATTCAGGTCACTGCAAACATAGCTCTACCGATGATGGTAGTTACTGTTCCATATTGCCTGTGGATGATGGAGTTAGGATTTTTTTCAATTTGGAGCGAAGACGTAGAAACTCTATTGGTTGTATAACTTGTAAGGAAACTACGCCCGAGCGACTATGCCTCCGCAAGCGCTGTAAATCCGTTGATGGCAATTATTGCTCCACTTTGTCAGATATACTACAACTACCACGCAAAAGAAGGAAACATAACACCCCGTTACAACAGTGGAGATTGGATGCCAAAAATAAAAAAAATTGCGAACATAGTGTCAAACCTGGGTGCAATGAAAAGTGTCTAAAGAAATGTGTGACCCTACTGAACCGAGAGGATAGAGATACTATTAACAAATCATATTAGGATATGTCGTGGCAGGAGCAACATGCATTTGTTAATGCACACACCTACGTAGCAGTACCAAAAAGAAAAATTACGAGCGAACCCAAAAGGAATCCAAAAAGAAGTTTTGTATTGAAAAAACAAGATGGCACTAGAAAAGATGTATGCAAAATTATTTTTCAGTTGATGTTTTTTATCAGTTGATGTTTTTTAAATGATACTTACTAGAAATATAAAGTTTTGAGTTCGAGGAGAAAATTAGACTTAGTTTTGATTGTTTGTTATCTTAACTTTAATGAAAGACTGAAGTTTGTATGTAAATTTTGTTTTATGTTATGTTATTTTAAAGTACAAGTAGTACATAATTATATTGATAAATAACTGATGTGATTTTAGTGTTATTCTATAGAACTGGAAGTTCCTAAAAAATCTAATAATAAGTAAAGTTTTGTGAAAGTTATAAGTTTAAGCATAATTACATATTATTTGTAAAGCAATAAAAAAATATTGACATTAAAGACTAGTTGATTGATAAAATTATGACTATTATTTAAAAAATATCTTTAATTTCAACAAATTTAATTCATTTTGTGCAAGAAAATAGTTCGCTATTTTTTTATATTATTACGCTATAATGTCGCTAAACTGTAAGGTTTTTAGTTTAACCACGTTTTAGCTTAACAATGATTCAATTTTATCCTTTTAATTAATATCATCTAAAGGTTATCAGACTTAAAGGCAGTAAAGTACCATTAAACGCATTAAAGTTTAACATGAATCAGTTTTATAAATACATAATCGTAAGCTAAATTGTCGTTATGTGCAATAACGCCATTTTAGTTAATCATTGAAGAGATTAAATTTTTGCATTTTAAAAAACAATAATTTGCTATGAAATAGATACACTAAAACGCCGTTACGCTACACGTAGCGGCGTTTTAGTCTATGATACATTATGATTTCGGTTACATCTCTGATGAACTAAAACACATAAAACGCTTTTTCGTGGAATTAAATTATATTTACGATATGATAGGGTAAGTAGTTCGAAAGTATGCAATTTCATCTATGTTTTGGTACCTTCAAATCTCTAATAGGTGTTGTCATCGAAAAATTACATTGGTTTAAAATTTTGCCGCGGTTTTTTTGTGTTATTCAAAACAATGAGTTTAGCAGATAACGGCATTATAGTTATACCACGGCAGCACTCCCCCCCGCCCATGGCTCCGCCCCCCCCAGCAGTGTCTGACGCGGACCACAACAGCGACGACGACGACAACGCTCCAGAGGTGACCGAGGTAGAGGTGAGAGTGGCGGTGCGAAGGCTGAGTGCCAAGAACACCGCCCCAGGACCCGATGGCTTGCCAGGGAAAGCCTGGGTCCTGGCCATGGAGGCTCTCGGGCCTCGACTAAGAGGGCTCTTCAGCGCATGTATGGAGAGGGGCCAGTTTCCACTTCGCTGGAAGACGGGGAAACTGGTCCTCATCGCAAAGCCAGGGCGCCCTGCGGACTCTCCGTCCGCGTACCGGCCCATTGTGCTGCTCGACGAGGTGGGCAAGCTCTTTGAAAGAGTCATTGCAAACCGCCTCGTCGCGCGGCTAACACGGGTGGGGCCGGACTTGTCGGACGGACAGTTCGGCTTTCGCAGGGCGCGCTCTACGGTGGACGCCATCATGCGCGTGCGAGCCCTCACGACAGGGGTTGCGGTGTCCCGGGGCAGGAGTGTCGTGGCAGTGTCCTTGGACATTGCCAACGCGTTCAACTCCCTGCCCTGGAGTACGATCCGGAGGGCACTCCGGTACCACCGGGTGCCCGAATACCTCTGTCGAGTGGTCGAGGCTTACCTGTCGGACAGGTCCATTATCTACCCCGGTCACCAGGGAGACTGGAAACGTCGAGAGATGTCGTGCGGTGTTCCGCAGGAGTCGGTTCTAGGCCCACCCTTGTGGAACATCGGCTACGACTACGTGCTGCGCGGCGACCTCCCTGACGGGGTCAACGTGGTCTGCTACGCAGACGACACGCTGGTTTTAGCGCAGGGAGAGTCGCACCAGGCGGCGGTCGCTCTAGCGACACGCGGGGTTGCGATAGTCGTTGGTAGGATCCAGGAGTTGGGACTCGAGGTGGCGCTGCACAAATCCGAGGCCATGTTTTTCCACGGCCCCCGGAATGCGCCACCATCAGACTCCCAACTTACGGTAGGAGGAGTTCGCATCGGCGTCGGGTCGACGATGAAGTACCTGGGACTCGTTCTCGACAGCCGATGGAATTTCGGAGAACACTTCCGACGTTTGGCTCCCAAACTCAACCGGGCCGGGGCTGCTCTCAAGCGGCTCCTGCCCAACCTTGGGGGTCCAGACGCCTCCTGCCGGAGGCTCTACGCGGGGATCGTTCGGTCCATGGCCCTCTACGGGGCGCCGGTGTGGGCGCCGTCGCTGGCAAAGCGACCGGCGTCCATACTGAACGCCTGCCAGAGGGTCATGGCAATACGGATGGTGCGGGGTTACCGCACGATCTCCCGCGAAGCGGCGAGCCTTCTGGCTGGCCTACCACCGTGGGATCTGGAGGCAACAGTCCTTGCACACATGCACGATAAGCGCGTGGAGATGCAACGCCGGGGTGAAAGTCCACGTCGGAGCAACGCCGGGCCCTCGTGGGGGCGATCGGCGGCGGAGACCTCTCGCGCCGGGCCTTGGTTCAGGCCATGGTCCGGAGCGAGGAGGAGTGGCAGGCGGTCGCCTCCTTCTGCGAAGCAGTAATGCTAGCAAAGGAGGAGGCAGACCGCATCAGGCAACGGCGCCCCCGCCGCCGCCTCAGGGAGTTGTCAGCGACAGGAGGGGCCCATCTGGGTCGAAGCCTACCGGGGTCGGGGGGATTTGTAGAAATCTATGAGACACCAATCAGGAAATGAACTATATATTTTAAATAGGAACCTATAGTTTGTACGGAACCCTCAGGGCGTGAGTCTGACTCGCATTTGCTCAGTTTTTTTTTATCCGGGGAATATATTCTCTTGGGATAATTTTCTACTCTCACTCAAGCGAAGTCGCTAGCGTCACTAGTCGCTAGTGTAAAAATAAGCCATTTCTATTTATAGTATGTTAAAATTTTTCTTAACATTTTATCACAAACCAATCTCTGTTGGTATTGTTGTTGGTTCATGTATGGTGTGTTTAAAGCACACCATACATGAACCAACTCCGCTCCACATTTTTTTCGCCGCGTGAGAACATCAAAGCAGCCCTCACTTCAACCTTTAATTAAGGGAGTCTCGAAACCATTTTTATTTCAGACTTTCAAAGGGATTATATTTTGAAGACAGAATTTTCGAGAATAATGGTGTATCGGAAGCCAACAAATTCCCCTTTGGGCAACTAATAAATAATTTTCGTGGCCCCTATAGCCGTAGGGTCGGTAGAGGCGCTGACTTTGATGTTGAAGAAGCCACTTGATGTGCACACACTCAAACCACGTGATTAGATGGTAGTTAGGGGAGAGAGGGTGTCCGGAAGGCAATAGCGAATGAATTTTAAATCACGTTAGATCCTGCTGTGATATTGCTTGGCTCTAATAACCTTCGACGCTTCTAAAGTGTCCCTTTAAAGTTTAAGTGGGGATGCGGTGTGAGCTGAAAGAAATTGTGTTCATATCTAAATTCTGTAGCATTATTATTCAGTAGCTAGAATTCAATAGATATTCTGCAACAGACAAGGAATAATGTTAGTATTATATATATTTTTAATAAACGTTGACTCGGTCTAAGAAATACTTTTGTTACGTGGGCGCGTTCACAGACATAAGCTCACAAGACACCTAGACTCGGGACAAATATTGTCTACAACCTATACGTTTACGTTTTCCATGTGGAAATTCTAAGAAGAAAAGTAATATCAGAGTCAACACATCACAACTAAAAAAATTTAAACCCCAATTGGTGACTTGTATATCGTGAGTTCAAACCTAGACAGGCGCTTTACTTTGTGTAATTTATTTTAATATTAGTACTCTCAAAATGGTAAACGAAAATATCGTGACGTAACCGCCATGTCCTAAAACCAAAAAATTAAAAATAATGTAATATCCCCCCATCCACATTGAGCCAACGCCAACGTTAGGCCCATTCCCTTTCTTCAAAAGACCTGAGTCCCATCAAGTAAGAAGTCTGTATACTTGTGAAAAAATTAAAAGTGTTCTCTTCTTTTTATAACATTTTCAAGTAGATTGAAATTTAAACACATACCTATTGCGTAAATTAACAAATTTATATTATCAGTACACCAACTTTGGACTTTAAAAAAAATTCACTGCAAAAGTCAATCCAAACATTTTTTTACTCCAGAAATGTAACAAAACAAATACCGTAAGTATTCCCGTACCTGTAGCATTTCTCCAAAGCAAAATGCGATACTATCCAAGTTCCAATCTTTATATTTAAATTGAGCTTCTATATTCCTGTGGTTTTCATCCAAAAGGTTCTGGCCACATGTTATTCATTCAATAACATCGTCGGGGAGACCACAAATTCCGTTGCCATGTTACTAAAAAGCATTCTTGTGTTTTCCAGGAATAGTTGTTGAATATTCTTAACAAGTGCTCTATGAGAGTATATTTTTAACTGCAATATTGTACACAATGCTTTTTAACGCACTTTAGAGAACATGGCACGTCTAAGTAGTCTTTCGACTAGGAATGATTAGTCTATTTACTCTGTAATTTAGCAATTGTTTACGCTTTCATCTTCAATAACTTACTGGTGCCAAAAGCGACACTTAGACACGATAAATTTTTCGATTCTTAAAAAATCGAGAATATTTTAAAACAGGCAAAAAATTTCGCAGTTTTAGTATCACCTTTCTCTTGCTCTGATCCCAATTAAAATCAGCGCACTATTTCCTTCTTCAAAAATATCTTATTTCACATCGTCCACTCTTTTTATATTTAATCTTTTCCTACTTATATAGCGATTTAAGTGTATAAAGTCGGTCTAAAAAGTCAATCTTTCGCTTCATCAGATTTATCCATACTAATATTAGAAATGAAAAAGTGTGAGTGTCTGTTTGTCCGTCTTTCACGGTAAAACGGAACGACGAATTGACGTGATTTTTTAAGTGGAGATAGTTGAAGGAATGGAGAGTGTCATAGGCTACTTTTTGTTTCTTTCTAGTCCCCCATTTCCCTAAATGGGAGAATAAAACGCGAGTGAAGCCGCGGGCAAAAGCTAGTTTACCATAAACGGAACACACTAGACAATAAATTGCCGTCATTGATCCTCAGAAAAGTTTAGAAAAAAACATCCAAACATACTCCTCCTCCTCCTTAGTCGTTCACTCTTGAAAGAGTGGTTGTGGTTGACGATGTTGCATTTTCGTTGGCGAGTGAGCACTTGTCCCGATTCACGGCGTCTCGAGAACTCTGGACTATGGAGGTTTGTCTTGCAGCTCTGATAAGATCTATCCAACGCGTAGGCAAGCGACCACGTGACCGCTTCCCCTTCACTTGCCCCTGGACAACGAAACATACTACCTCCTCCTTTTTGTGAAGTCGGTAATAAAGTAACTCTTCTGAAATTATAAAAACTATTAAAATTCCCAAGTCGTTTGACTTTTAAGACAGACTATAATCATGCTTATAACATTACAGCTTTAAGTGCGAGTCGGAGGACATGCGTACTAAGGGTTCCGTACAAACTAACTTAAGAAAACAGTTACGAAGATTTTTCCGAATCGCAAAATACGGTTTCTTTTTGTAACGTAAGTACAAATTTACAGTTTTCAAATATTTTCATGTATTTGAATAGAATAGAATCACATAATAACTGCATAGTCATTACCAAGACGAGATACATAGCCAAAGACGGTCAAAATGCGTGACTGCACTGTGGTTGATAGGTGCTGTCTGATGCTGAGTGAAAATACTTCGCATATTTATATACATACTAGCTTTGCGCTTTTCCTACTCCACCCTACTATACCCAACTCTACCCTACTCTACCCTACTCTACCCTACTCTACCCTACTCTACCCTACTCTACCCTACTCTACCCTACTCTACCCTACCCTACCCTACCCTACCCTACTCTACCCTACTCTACCCTACCCTACTCTACCCTACTCTACCCTACACTACCCTAATTTTATTTTTTTTCCATATGAACCTTATCCTCACAATAACAATCACAACAAAAAAAAAATCAGCCAAATCGGTCAAGCCGTTTTAATGCCATGTCGTGACAACGGAAAACGGAGCTCATTTTTATAATATAGAAGATATATATTATTTTACAATAATTGTAAAATCTTAAAAATATACCTGCATGCTTCGTGCTTGGTTTCAAAAAAGCATTAAGCGAAAAACACCATACATTAATATATACCGCAACGTTAAATTCATTAACTCATTCCCAACCTGTCTTGACAATGCGAGCGTCTCTTATTACGTAGATTTGAAGTCAGGCTTTTATTTCTCTGCTAGCAGTATTATCAACCAGGTGCCTTTGCTAAGTACTAATTACTGCACTCGTTTCAGAGTAGGCTTTATTCGAGTACAGCTCTCTAGTGGGTTGTCAGAATAAATAGGATGCATGATAGTGCAGTGCCAAGTTTTTTTCATTGTCTGATTATATATTTTTTTTGTTTCTATATCTTTGAGTCTAAAAGTCAAATCGTCCATTTGATGGGTGAGCTCAATATTGTTACAAACATTATTAGATAAATTGTTTGAAATATTCGGGCTCAGCAGGGTCGAATAGTCTACTGAAGCTATTCGTTAACTTCTGAAAGGGAATCCCGTGGTTCAAGAACGCTTGCTCAGTAGACGAAACTGAACAACCTTCCACAAGATTTTTTTTCAAGAAACGAAAAAAATATCAGTCCCACCATACAAAATGATAAACTTAATTGGACAATTTGTATGGCGAGGCCGTTTTTTTTTTTGGTTTCGTGAAAAAAAAATTAAAGTAAAAGTTTGCGGAGAGCTGTCCCTTACACCTTGTATAAGTGTGATTACGATATTTGATAGACGTTTTACTACACCTAGTGGTTGTGAGCATAAGTTAAACACAATTTTTATCGTTTAAAAAGAGTCTCCTAGTAACAAAACTAACACAAGTTCAGTTTGAAAAATTTAAATATCTCCCGCCCGAATATTATACAAAATTATTCTGCAAACTTGTCCCGTTTTTGCATCCTTGTTTTAAGGACGGGATGAGATTTTTCGTGCAAAAAGAGTGTCCTTAATGAGCTCACTTGAAAACAAAACTTCAGGTATAGCGAACATTTTGGTTGACAGCATTGTCTTTGATATTTGAAGCGTTCGTTGTTACGGTTGTCGAATGTTGTGGCTTTTGAATTACAGGTTTGTATTCCATTCTTTGTTTGTTGATGAAGATATTTATATAGGCAGGTACGTAAATAATAATTTGTTTTTCAGACAATGGCTTCTTGTTGACAATGGTTACAATTATTGTTAGAAGTATTCAGACTTTGGCAGAATTTCGTTTCAGATTGGTTTTATAATTAAAAGATAGATATGGTCAATAATTTTGACAGTTATTTTTTTTACAGACGCGTCACTTGAATTTTTCTATAATGCTGGGATTGAGAATCGATTCAAACGCAAGCTCGTATGGAATAATACTAACTTTATTTGGATAAACATTGATTTTATATTAGGTTACATGTCGATCTATAACAGGTACATGCTTATACACTACATTTCCTTATGTACATGTAAGATTAAAACCAAAAATCATACCCAGATTATCTAACAGGGTTTTATTCTACAAGACTAGACTTAGCCACATAAGTCAAAATTTCTTGCACACTATATTCTTAGTTTAGTCTTCTGAATCAATAGTTCTACCAACATTAACGTGATCAGATTTATAAGATTTAACAACAAAAAAAAAACACAGTAGGTATTAATATAAATATAGACAATAAAGGTTGTTGGCGAAAATTAAAATACAGACTATTGAGAGTTAGACCAGCAAGCCTTGAAATAGTTGTACTCATTATTTTTCTTCATCCAAGATTCAGCACGGTGAGTCAGTTCTTTTCAAGGTATTATGAAAATGATTAGAAGTTGACAGGCTGCTTTCTCAAAGTAAACCCGACCTAACCGAAGTGATTATTCCTGAGTTCCTTACACTTTGAGTCTACTCTCTGTTCGAAGTAACATTAGACATTTATGAAAATCTTTTATTACTGTCCGTTCAACCGATTTTGACTTTTATTACGTTGGTAGCATGAAAAATAGTAGCTGCAGTAAATAGTCGGTGGTGGTGGAATTGGTATTACAAGGGGTATGCAAGTATCTGAAGTAGTCTATGTTTCCTGATAGCTACAACCCAGAGGTCTTTAAGTCAAGAGTGAATAAATTACTTCCAGGCAAGCGAGCTCCATCGTCGGCCACATCTTCGCTTTCCATCAAAAAATAAAAAAGGTCATTTTGTTTATCTTAAACTTTTTAATAGTATAAGTTCATAATAAATAAAACATGTTGTGCTGGAGGATTATTATTTATTTATATACAAGTTATTAATATATTTTCAAGGTCAAAACGCATAAAAGAAGATGTTTTGATATTTGGACCTCAGTATTGCGAGACTGGTCAAGCAAGATGGCACGTTTTTTTGTGTTATTTTTATCTATATTGTTACTTGCTCGTGCATTCGCTGCCCCAGGTGCGTTTTGTCCTCTATATCTATACATATAATTAATCTTTAGAGGTTTTCAGTTGTGCTCGCATCACGTAACATGTACGAAACAGTCTACTCGCTTTCTCCGAAACGAAACTTTTGTAAACGAACGATATTTATTTGACGTTAAAATTGCAAACAATTCTCTATATTTTTTTTCGAACCGTAACTAATTAGAGTAGGTTTAGAGATTCGGTACGTCAAACAATTTTCGTTTGTGCGAAATTTCTGGAACGAAAGGAACCGTGGTAAGAAACACGCGAAATTTCAATCGAAACTTCGTTTTTCGGAGAAAGCGAGTAGACCCCCAGATGTAAATAACTTTTATACATTAAAACTGTGTGTAACTTGGTATATTACTTAGGCTTTGTTACATTGCAATCGGTTGGCTAGATTGAAAGATATATAACATTCATTGACTGTTATAATTATTACTACCGGGTCAGCTATTAATTATTATTTTGAAGGACGACTAAAATTGTGTATTTTTAATTCACGATGTCATTGGGTATGACGTAAAAATAGCTAGTGATAGTGTGAGATCTTAAAAAAACAATTGTGACTGAAAAAAACAATAAAAAGTGCCCCTATCAGTTGCTTTGCCTTCAACAAAGTTTCATTAATAATAATATAATTTATTTGCACAAAAGGAGAGTAACTACAAAGACAAATTTCGCCATTTACTGATGGCATGTAAATATTCAGTCTATAGTCTTTTAGTAATATAAAGTAACTCACAACTATCTAAAGATATTGATTGACAAGTTCATGAAGGAGTAACAAAAGAAGTTTAATTGAGTACGCTGCTCGCCCACGTCAGACTTTTTGTAGGACAAATAATCAGGCTGATTTTGTATATTTGTGACATTGTTCTGTATTTCTGACCGACTTTTTTTTGGACGTGTGAGTTGCACTAATTGTTATCAGTGTGTTTTTTTTCCTAGCTGTTATGGTTTAAATTACAATCTTCTTATCAATTTTCTCTATATATAAAATTCAAAGGTAATTCTTACTCAATGACTCATCAATGCCCAGCCCAAATCCTTAGCCTTTGAGGGCGATCGGCGGCGGTGATCTCTCGCGCTGGGCCTTGGTACAGGCCATGGCCTGGAGCGAGAAGGAGTGGCAGACGGTCGCCTCCTTCTGCAAAGCAGTAATGCTAGCAAAGGAGGCAGCAGCCGTAGGAGCTCAGCTGGGTCCAAGCCTACACTGGGACTAGGGTCTATTTTCGGAAGGGAGGCTCAGCCCCGGTATTAAAAGCAAGAAGGAACGGGATGGTTTTTTTAGTCAGTAAGAGTCTGACATTATCTGCTGCTCCGCCCAAGGGTGGGGGATGTCATTTAAATCATTTTTACCCACCGAAAAAAAAGAAGCATTAGACATTTTTTTTTTCTGTCGACGGCGAAAATCATCATTGACGAAACCCGCTCTTGGGTGGAGCGGGAGACAGTGTCAGAGTCTTACTGACTAAAAACCCCGCGCCGTTCCTTCTAGCCTTCATACCGGGGCTCTAGTTTCCTTTCGGATAACCCCGACCCCGGTAGGTTTCGACCCAGATGGGCCCCTCCTGTTGCTGACAACTCCTTGAGGCGCGCGGGAACAGTGCGCGCCGTCGACGCCTTGGCTCGGTCCGGACAGTTACCGGACGATCGGACAGCGAGCTACCCATGGCTCGCCGTCCGCAAGCCCGCGTCTACGGTGGCCGGAAATCGGGATCGGAATCCCGGCGGCGGCGGCGGGGGCGCCGTTGCCTGATGCGGTCTGCCTCCTCCTTTGCTAGCATTACTGCTTCGCAGAAGGAAGCGACCGCCTGCCACTCCTCCTCGCTCCGGACCATGGCCTGAACCAAGGCCCGGCGCGAGAGGTCTCCGCCGCCGATCGCTCCCACAAGGGCACGGCGTTGCTCCGCCCAAGCAGGGCACACCTCAACTGTGTGCTCCACCGTGTCCTCCAGGCGTTCCGCACAGAGGCGGCACCCGGGCGTCTCTTCCGCTCGAATCCGATGCAGGAACCTCCCGAACTTGCCATGTCCGGTGAGGACCTGCGTCATGCGGAAGGTAAGGACGCCGTGAGGTCTTTCCAGCCACGAAGCATTAGACTTAGAACACTAAAATATTGTACAGAGATTCCTTTTAACTACTTTTTACTTTTTATTTCCTTTTTTCATTTTATTAATATTGTAAAGAGGCAAATTTTGTTTTTTTTGTTTGTAGGAGGTAATCTGTGGAAGTACTGGTCCGATTGCAAATTTTTTTCACCAATACTTAGCTTCTTTATTCCTAAGTGACATAGGCTATATTATTATTTCATGTATGCGGGTGAAGCCGCGGGCAAAAGCTAGTAATGTATATGAAGAATAAGACAGAATTTTTCAAAACTTATCATGCAAGGGAATAAAACAGATAAGTACCTTAAAAAATGGAGAAACCTATTTTCACATGGGCAAAGCCCCTTGCAGAAATTAACATTATTTAAATTGATTTAAATTATTTTTATTTGGCAAATACTGGTTTCCAAATATATGTTTCACCAGTTAACAATATCAAATATCGATTGAAAATAAAACAATCGTAATTTTTAAAGATCAAACACATAAACATTAAAAATACAGGTTTTTGACTTTTTGCTAAAATTAGTAACACATTTTCCTGTTTCACCAAAATTTTTATCAATAAAGCAAAAAACACATAATGATGTTTTTGAGCTATTTTAGAATACGTAATAGGTACCATCAGTCATTTCTGCCTGACCACTTAATAAAATCACTCTTGAATCCTTCAGCGCGGCGCCAAAATAAACTAAGTTTTCGTTTTAAGTGCAATCAAAAATGGGCTTTGTGGTGGTCAGGTTTTTTTTCCGCCAGGTCAACCCCCGCTCTTGGGCGAAGCGGGAGATAGTGTCAGACTCTAACTGAATAAAAACCCACCGCGTTCTTTCATACCGGGCCTCGAGCTATCTTTCAAAACTAACCCTGGCACCAGTAGACTCATTGAGGCGCGCGAGAACAGTGCGCGCGTGGATGTCACATGTCTCCGAATTTTTGGTTCTAAGACATGCCCGTTTCGTCACGTTGTTTTTTTTACCAAGTAATGCGCCTGGCTGGGTTTGAAACCGCGATCTACAACTCGTAAGTCAGCACTCGGCCACCACCACTCTCTTTTTTTTAGCTTCAGCTCTCATCATCATCTTCCTGCCCTTATCCCGTTTTATTTGGGGTCGGCGCAACATGTTTTATGTTGTTGTTTGTTTGTGTTTTAGCTTCAGCTCTCAAATCAAAGAAATAATTTTAATTTTTAGCCAACAACCATGGTACTTCAAACGCGTCTGATGGTAGCATCGCGGTTGGCGTGGTGGAGGGCGCAATGTTTGGAAATGATGCATTCAGTATAGGAGCACAAGCCACCCATCAACGCCACAACAAGCCCGGTCAAGAGTAAGTACATTACACTGATATCTACACTAATATTGTTGACTCAGCTGTGCCGTACCACAGAGAGAAGTTCCTCCTACAGACCTCTCACCGACAGACATTGGTCGACGGACTCGGAGTAGGTACCATCGCGATAATTTCTGCCTGATCACTAAAAAAATCGCTTGAATTCTGCGGCGCGGCGCCTAATTCAAGCCCTTTGAGTTTTCGTTGCGATTGCAAGCAAAAATGAACTTAGCGGTGATCAAGCGGAAGTGTCTTTGATGATCCAACGCTTGTTGACATCTGATTAATTTATTTCTCATTTGTTTCAGGTGCAATATATTCCAAGACTTTGCTTCAATATTCATAAAGACTATAAAATGCTAAAAAAAACCAAACAGATACAGAAATATTAATAAGATTTGCATTTAAATTGAACAAGTTTATATTTAATTAAAGTGATAATACATAAATAATGAAATTAAGTATTTGTGTTTTATTCTTAAAATATATACAAATATAATAATTTAGCTTGCAGGAAGAAACGTATGTTAAGATAATTTTCTCACCATCAACGATTGCGTTACTGTTTACCATGGTGAGATCGCAGTCAAGCACTAAGATAGGTACCAAATAACGTTCATTGACCTTCCTATATTCATTTAAATTCTTAATTCGAAAATCGGAATTAAAGGCATATAAAGCTGTCTTGAATCGACATCTATCGTGATCCTTTACATTTTCTGAGAAACAGTTCATTGATGGTTTATCGGGAAACTTCGATATATTGGAGATTTATTTATTTTATTTTATTATAATCAGAAAACAAACAGTATTAACAACTAACAAAACCACAAATTATGCAAATATTAACTATTGAAATGTTATCACATTTAAATAAAACACGACTTTTTTTAAATTCCATTAATTGCAATCTATATTGATACAAATACAGAATACAGGAATCATGATGCAAAACATTGCTCCGTGATTTTTTCCAACATTAACTGTCCCCGCACACAGGCCTCAAAAAAACGCCACCACAAAAAATGCCAGAAGCGGCCACAAAAAAACGCTTGAAGCTGCCGCAAAAAAACAGCTGTAGCGCGCGATACCTTGTGTTCGGAGAAGCTTCAAGCCTTTTTTTGTGGCGGCACCGCCACACACGAGCCACAAAAAAGGCCGCCTCAAAATGAAGCTTGAAGCGGCGTTTTTTTTTAAGCCTGTGTTTGGAGACAGTAACGTGTAGTAAGGTGCTTTCATACAGGAAAGAAATTTTTAAAATGTGGAAGATTCAACTACACTAATATAATAAAGAGGTTTGTTGTTTTATTTTTATGTTAGTAGGAGGAAAATACTGGTCTGAATGCTAAAATTTTTTCACCGATAGAAAGCTGTTTTATTCCTTATAGACATAGGCTATAATATGTACGCGGGCGAAGCTGTGGAGAAAAGCTAGTAAGAAACATTCCAGGTTTTCAGTCCATCTCAAATGATGGCTCCGAAACTCTGAACATAGTGTTGTTGACAGCTTGCTTCATTGGCTGAAGTTTAATCGTATGGACAGTATTGTTGTCTGAATTGATGAAATTGATTTCTACTCTGGACACCCGTTTAGTATTGGTTGGTATTTGTTGGTGTGCTGAAGTACCATTTCTTCCTTTTTCTGATCTATATCGGAGTACTGACCGAACTGAAACAAAAAAAAAACATTCATAAGGTCCTACAGTCTGTTTTCTGGAAGAAGCAACTCTAATGCCTCAGCTGCCGCAGAAGACGCCTTGAGCATCAGGAGTTGCAGAGCTATTCCTGGTAACCGTAAAAGCAGGCTTGCGGACGGCGAGTGATATTCTGTTCACCGTTCAATAAGGACCAGGCCCGAGTCAACGGCACGTTGTGTTTCACACATGAATCACAGAAATGTCAGCAATAGTAATGTGGTATCAGGATAGTTCCAGAGTTGTTTTGCAGTATTCAAACATCTGAAGGAACACGGGTAGGTTTTGGTAAAACTTTGAGTTTCCCTCTCACTCTACCCAGAGCGGAGAGAGGAGCTATTTGATGATTTTTTAAATATTCAATTTTTTTGTATTTTCTGATAGCTATGACCGACTGTTCACTCTTGACTAAAAGACCCCTATCTTTTAATCAAGAGTGAACAGGTAACTACTAGACAAGCGAGCTCCATCGTCGACCACCTCGTCGTTTATACCGCATACATAGAAGGTCTGGAACAGTTTGCCTGTTGCGGTCTTCCCGTCCGATAATAATTTGAGTCTCTTCAACGCTAAAGTGAATAGGCTCTTAATAAACTAGTGCGCCTTACCGTCAACAATTGCATCACTGCTTACCATCAGGTGGGATCGCAGTCAAGCACAAGTTTATTTCAGAATTAAAAAATAAAATCTAAAACATTTAATTTTGGTGAGATGTTTATTTTATTATCACTTTATGACATTTAAATTGTTTTCAAATGTTGAAAACAATTTAAAAAGTTATTTTAATTAATGAAATTTTATTTTGAGACATTTTAACATATTGTAATGAATTTAATTTATTTTTGTGGACTTATTTCGAATTTTAATAACTGCTAACATAGCCCTAAGTTAATATTGTTACTGACCATTCTACGAGTGCAAACTTGAAATAAATTATAATTATTATTAATAATAATAAAAAATACCTGGTCGAGCCGTTAGCTTGTATATAATGTCCGCGAATTCCCTGGATAAGATATCGATTGTACTTTTGTTACCGTACCATACATCCATGGCACTATTGGAGATCCACTTTGAGGGTCTATAGTCTCTTTGAACCGGTTTCGCATTATCTCTTATATTGTGTCTCTTTGTATCACCTTCTAAAATAAAAACGGTTACCACCAGAAAAATTACTTTGATTTTGAGAGACGAGAACATTGCTGGGTGATTCAAAAGTAACTGTGGATGGTTCTGGGTCAAAATGTTAATTTAAACTGTCTGTTTGTCGCATTAACTGCCAAAGTTTACTCACTTTGTTCTCTTGTTGACGAATAAAAGATAAACGTTTATTTTAAACAACGAATCTATCAATGAAACTTGTGTACCTTCGTTTGATGTTTTCGGGTCAATGTCCCAAACATCTTTGACACAAAACAGGCAAGATAACCAGTTGCTTTCCAGTCATATTTTTCCTTAAACAGTGCATGGCTTGTAAGGCGTTGCTCACACGTTTAGAGTGTTCTTATGTAGAAGTTTGTCTTCGATGCTCTCTAATAAAAGAAAAACATGAGGAAACAGGTAATTTACGTTTTATAAGAACGGACTAGTGTATCGTGTCCGGAACCACAAAAATGTAATCCTTACTAATATTATAAAAGTGAAAGTGAGTTTGTTTGTTTATTTGTTACGTCTTCACACCTTAATGGAAAAAGCGATTCTGATGAAACTTGGTACACGGATAGACCATGTCCTGGAATAGGACATAGGATACATTTTATCCCGGAAGAATGTTCCTTTTGGATAATTTTCTGCTATCACGCGGGCGGAACCACTGGGAGCAGCTAGTCTTAAATATACAACACATCTAGACCAGTAAACATTATCTGTAGGTCAAATACTAGGTTTCGTGCGGGAATCGAACCCATGACACAAAGTGCAACCAATCGCTCCATTACTGCGCCAACCGTGCCATTTCTACACATTTACAACTGATTTTTTAGTATATACGAAACCAACACCTGTCTAGTAAAAATATATATGTACAAAATTTCAAAACTCAGATGATGAAAGAACGAAAATCAGAAATAGTTATAAGCCAGTTATGGTGCTTACTTGGTTGGCGACATAAATTCATGGTCACCGAACCATCAGAGCTACTGAGGGGTTGTTTTACTTCCGCACTCAGCTTTGCGCTGGCGCCTAATGACCTGCCGTTACCAGTTTTGTACTACCTAAGTATCGGTGGTGTCCAACATGAGATTTCAAAAAAAAAAATTGGTAAAAATATAACATGATGTAAAATCGATTGAAATCCATTCAGTTACTGATTTTGAACAAACTATATTCAGATTTCACATATACTAAAAATAATTTTGATTTTGACTAGACTTTTGGTCTAGTAGTTAGTGACACTGACTGCTATGCCGGTAGTCGTGGGTTCGATTCCTACCCAGGACCAATGTTTGTGTGATGAGCACAATCATTTGTTCTGTGTCTGAGCGTAATTTATCTATAACTAGCGACCCACCCCGATTTCGCTCGGGTGTTTCTCCACTATTGAATGGACGTTATTATACATATAAACCTTCCTCTTGAATCATTCTATCTGTTAAAAAAACCGCATCAAAATCCGTTGCGAAGTTTTAAAGATTTAAGAGTACAGGATATAGGGACAGAAAAAGCGACTTTGTTTTATACTATGTAGTGATATGTATGAATTTAGAGACATTTAAGTATGTTTATCAGTTGTCTAGCACTCATAACACAAGCTCTGCTTAGCTTGAGACTTGACGGCGTTGTGTGATAGTAGTGAATCTACACTAATGTTGTATCTACATATATTATGTCATATCTATAAATCCCCGCTTGGCTTGCGCTATAGACCCAGCCTAACTGTCATTTTGCAAATAACACTTCTGGTACACACAATCTAATTAGCATATATTATTAAATGTTATGTTACTTGTGGTAGCACCCCTTATAAATAATGTATGCCTGCAATCTGTTACATTTAGGGTGGTATCTACAACCTTTGAGTTCGTCATGCTTTGTTTAGTTTGATAGTGGCTCTGCTTGCTGTATCAGGAACTGGTGCGTGAACTATGTATCGTGTAATATTCTGTGTATCGTCACGCTTGTTATGTTAAATGATGGTCAGAATATGTTTTGTGTTATTAGCATAGCATCTGATCTATCTAGTCCTTATAATTTTGCCACTGTTGGGTCTCAGGCCATCTCCTCTCTGGGAGAAGGAATGGATCGTAATCCACCATGCAGGCCTAGTGCGGGTAGTTGGTTCTAGGACATGCCGGTTTCCTCACGATGTTTTCCTTCACCGTTTTGAGAGCAGTGATGGTGATATAATTTACACAAAGTAGTGCGCCTGGCTGGGTTTGAACCCGCGACCAAGTCGTAAGTCGGGGCCATTATCACTTGGCCACTAATGCTCTTACCTCTGCTCCTTGTGTTATTACCCGACTGCAACAAAGGTGGGTTATGCATATACCTAGTCTAACTTTGAATAATAATATACGTATCGATCTATCAGTATCGAAGTTGGTACCATAGAATTAGGGAGTTCGGCGGTCTAACTACCATTAGTAATTCAGGAACTAATGATAAACTTCATTTTTCATATCCAAATTCCAAATTCAAAACCTAACTTTGGTCTTAAACCTACTAATAACCCAAAAACTACACGATATTTAGATCGCGTTTTGGAATAAGGCGGAAAGAAACGATTTATTACATACAAAGATATAAGAAACAAAAAAAAAAAATACACTGTCAAAAAACACGACCGTAAAAAACAACCAAAAAATTTGAAACAAGTTGTTCTAAGCCGTCTGATGCAGTTCATCAGACTGGTTATTCAGATTCAGATTCGTGGGGTCTCTTTGATGATAGGTAAATGATAATTTATAACTGATGATTAAACTGTTAAAACGGTAAGACTTTTTTTCTATATACAGTTATCATCACGATAAAGACAGGTATAATAATGAAAAACTACTAAGAATATAAATATCTTTATTAAACAATAAATTTATAGTGCGTTTAAAATCTAAAACTGATTTTAGTTACCAGTTTCTTAAATAAGAAATTTATTTTCAAATGTTGCATTTGTTTTGAAAACTTGTCTGCATCTGAAAAAAAATATGATGTTTAAAATTATGAAACTCGTTTTAAATTCGAATGTAATTTTAGGTAAAAAAAAAAAAACAAATAAAAAAATATATTAGATTTTCGCACAGGCCAAGTAATATTAATAAATATTGATCAAATAAAACCAAATATGTGCACCTACTAACTAAAATAACAAAGTAAAAACAAAGTCCAGTGCAAGGCCAAAAAGGCAGCATATGCAGCGATAAAAAAAAAACAAATAAAATAAACATCAAAACGAACTTACCAACTTAAGTTTTTTTAACTCTGTCCTTCACTTCAACAATTTTATCGATAGCTTTCGAACCAACCTCCCATAGCTCTCGAGCGATCAAACTCATTATAGTTTTGTTAGAATATACGAAATCCATTGCTTTCCCAACCCATCTATCTTGGCTATTAAAACCTTCTTTTTGGCTCTTTTGCAAAGTATTCTTGAAATCTTTTAGCGTTTTAAATGAATTTGTTTTATAATCTTCTAGAATTATAAAAGCAAATATTGTGATAAATAATGCTAATTGTGGTAACATGATGTTACTGTGGCTACCTCACGCGTGTCGTATGCGGTTGAATGATTGTCCATACTGTGTGTTTGTTTGTGTAAGATTTCTTAGTACATGGTAAGGACGGTTTCCTATAGTGAGTAGTGACGACAGGGTTAACTTACATGAATTAATAATGACATACGGTTTTGTTTTGGGATCTTGAAAGCATGTTGGGCTATAGCTGGACAAAGGCATCATCCATATCTTTTCGATGCTCTCTGTGCCAGGCAATATTTATTTATTTAGTCTTCATGCAACACAAAGTGCATAAGCGGACTTAATACCTTAGGCATTCTCTACGGGTAAAGCATGGGGTTAAGGTTTTATAAAACATTATATTTTGACCTCCATTCTCCTTTGTCATAGTACAAATTGTACTTAATTCGACACCATTGTTTTTTCAGAGGCAAATTGCCACTATTTTGTAAAAGATAATAAACTTAACGGTTTCTAACGGAATATGGCTTTGAATCTACAGTTGGCCTATCATAGGCACCCATGATGTCGGCCAATAGGAACAGCAATAATTGTAGTAACAACCAGAAAGAATTTAAAAAACAGTCAATGTAAATGCAGCCCTATGACATTCATTGTTTCAATGAACAGAAACACAGTTAATTCCGCTAAATGATGCCTGTTGTCAATGTAACATGATTATTGATTAGCCTGGCGTTGTAATATTGTAGACTAATGATAAGGAAAAGCATTTAAATCTGCAAATTAAATCATCAAACTGTTGTCGTGTGTGTAACGACAAAACTAAATAAAAAGAAGAATTTTATCACAGGTTTGGTTTAAAAAAAATTATAATACTTATTTACAACATAAAAATTATCAGCCTTTTAATGTTTCTACTGTTAGGACTCAGGCCTCCTCTTTAGGAGTGAATGGGCTGTAATCAAACACGCGGGCCCAGAGCGGATTGGTGAATGTCACATATTTTCGAAGTATAGGTTTTGGACAAACCAGTTTGCTCACGATGTTTTCCTTCACCGTTTTGAGAGCAATAGTGATGCAAAAAAATTACACAAAGTAATGCGCCTGGCTGGGTCATTTACAACAATTTTATCTAATATGCACTAATAAAAAAGTATTTAAATAACATGAATATAATGATAAATTATGCAGAAAGATATAAAAAAGGGACAGGGAAAGAATTCATTGGGCATCATATAATTCGTAAGAATGATAATAAAGTTAAAATAACAGAAAAACTGGGAAAAAATGGGAACAATAAACTATGTACATACCCGCAATGGAATTGTTATAGTCGTTTAAATTTTGCGCCCAAAAGGACACACGGAGAGCAAAAGATGCACTGGGGTCAAAATAGTCAAGAATACAACTTCCCACATAAACCTCTTTCCTTTAAAACTTCATAAATATCAAAGAGCAAACTCAAAGCAAAATCTTTCCAGAAATAAAATCCCTAAAATACGGAAGTGTATATCCATTTGCATTAAATTTTAGCTCATGTTTACGACGAAGATAAACCTGTTATTTGTGAGCAGCTGAAATATTTTATGTGTATATTTACTTTTTATTGTGTACACTTACATTATACTAACGCATCTTCTTGAATTATGGCTGAGAAATAACGTGCAAATTTATGCGACATTTTTGTTTATGAAACGGATTGTAATGGGATTATTATGATAGTTGAGCCAGTTAAGGTTATTGAAAGAGATATGAAGATAGAAATGCTAAACAAAATCGTAGAAAATAAACACCTTACTGGCTGAACAGCCTTCTGTAAGAGATAATGCGGATAGACTTGGTGAATTTGTTCAAAACAGGTGGGTCACTAAGTGATTATATTGCTTGATCACTATTACTGAAAGATTCATAACAATATTTATTTTCACTATTTAAATTTACGTGAGAAGCTGAGGTCTACTGAAATAAAAATTACATTTGTCACTCTACGGAGACACGAGTATTAGAATCATGGTTCACTTCAAATAAAATCAAAATATTTTATTATATATAAGGTGTAAGGGACAGCCCTCCGCAAACTTCCAATCAAGTTTTTAATTTTGTATGGTGACGCTATTTTGTTTTTGTTTCCTGAAAAAAAAATCTTGTGGAAGGTTGATCGAGTTGTTTGGTTTGGTTGAGTTTCGTCTACTGAGCAAACCTAAAAGTTTGCGGGGGGCTGCCCTTACACCTTGTATTTAAACATGGGCCTACATGGGCACTGATAAAACGCCAAAAGCTAGTGAATGGTTCAAATTAGTCATCATCATCATTACTTCAGCCAAAAGACGTCCAATGTTGGACAAAGGCCTTACCCAAGCGTTGCCACAAAAACCGATCCTGTGCGTCTCTGACCAGGTCGTTGGTCCACCTTGTGGGAGGCCTCCCACTACCACGACCGCGCACTATAAAACGCAGTATTGGAAGGCCTTCCAACACTGCGTTTTATAGTGCGAGGTCGCTCATATCGTTAAGAAATAAAAAAAAAATTGAAAAAAATCTCTGGTTACTCTTCTTTTTATTTAATAAATTAAAATACTTTTTTTTTATGATACTTCCACATTATAATATTAATATCTATGAGAGGACAATGTAGACCGGTCAGCATGGTCAAATACTTGTTTTTGCCTGTGGTTTTGACCGCGTGACCATGGAAAATATGTAGCTTTAAAATTTTATAAATCGGTCCAGTAGAAAAAATAAGTGAAATATAAAAATAATACTTATTTGAAATCTACACTAATATAATAAAAAGTTAAAGTTTGTTTTTTTGTTTGTATGTAGGAGGTAATCTCAGGAAGTACTGGTTCAATTGCAAAAATTTTTTCACCGATAGAAAGCTGGTTTATTTTTGAGTGACATAGGCTATATTTTACGTACGCAGGCGAACTACAGCTTCGCCCGCAAAAGCTAGTATTTTATTATAGAAATTAACCAAAATATAAAATAATGTATTACTTGATTAAGCGGAGTCTACACTGTCCACATATCTTATAAGTAGTGATAAAAAAATTAAAGTGTTGATCACAAAAAGAATACCAGTATTATAAAATCATTCCAAAAAATAATGTCATGAAAAAAATAAACAGTTCAATCAGTAGATCATAAACTGATCTTATGATTCGATGTGTAAGACATATTACTACTAAACCTTTCCTTTGTGAAGGTAGCCCCTTTCAAGATTTCGCAGCTTCAGAACTTGAGAGGGTTAACGGATCATTCATCATAGAGGAGGCCATTAGCTGTCATTGACAGATTTATGAAAGAACGAACGTTTGCTATTTATATCTTTATCGGCTATAGCTGAGGATTCTTAAACTTCCGTCACTATGCTTTCAAAGAATACGCTGTTTTGAAGTTGCGAATCATGAGCCCATGTTTTTGACCTGGCACGGGCAAAAGGGCAATAGGTAGGTCGAGGTAGGTCCATCTATCCATCCAGATCCGATCAGATGGAAGATTACTGGGGGTTGACTTCCGAAAGGGAAACCCGTTGTCCTGGAATACAAAGGCAAATTAAAAACACAGGTTTTAGTCAGTGAAAGATTCACACGCCCTTTCGCTCCACCCTCATCATCATCATTATCATTTCAGCCGAAAGACGTCCACTGTTGGACACAGGCCTCCCTAAGTGTCGTCATAATGACTTGTCTTGTACGTCTTGCATCCATTGGATTTCTGCAACCCACCTTAGTGCGGAAAAAGTCATTGGATGATATTCTAACAAAAAAAAATGTTTTGTTACCTTACTCATGTGGATTGACTCGCATTCGTGAAACATAACAACTACAACATAAAACAAGTTATATAAAATTGAACATCTTGTCAAAATTAACTGTGGTACTTGACATAACTTTTCATGTTTTATTAAAATTGTTTTCGGTTGAAATTTTTGGGAATAGGCGAATGGCATCCCATGGTCCCACGTCGAATTTAGCGATGGTATCCCTAGAGTATCAGGATACGCGTGACAAGTGGTCCAATACCTATGTACCGTGGATTCCGAAATTTCTCATCTCACTTTGGACTTCCAGTAAAATTTCGTTATGGAAAATTTTCATTCAAATAGAATACGTGAGAGTATTTTGATCTGTTTTATGGAGACGTGCGCCGGTTATAGTAGTTTCGTGATAGGGGAGTTAAGTTTTAGTAAGGTACGGTTCTCTTTTATAGATCTCTTTAGCTAAATTACATTTTTTTCGATGGATGTCTTCGTAAATTTCACTTGGACTAATATAAAAATATTCCACAACTATCACACAACGCCGTCTAGTCTCAAGCTAAGCAGCGCTTATGTTATGAGTACTAGACAATCGATGAACATACTTATATAATTATAAATACATACATAATATAGATAAATCTTCATTCTTCATCATAATATAGACTACATCGGCTGTATAGTTTTAATATGCTTTGATTTTACCAAAATATGACAGATGTACTTAAAGTGAATTTGACAGACCCGTAGTAAAACTATTTTATTTATTATTATTATTACAATACATAAACCTATTGTAGAACAGAGATGTAGTAGGTTGTGTTGGCCAAATACTGATCAGAAAAATTAACACGAAAAGAAGAACTTATGATCATATAATTTATGAATAAAGATCCTTTTCTGGATCCTATCCTCAAATAAATTCTCTCTCTGTAACTCAAAGGTTTGCTGGGAGAAACATCATTGCTGAGCTAAGCTTGCTTTTGTATGTGAACTGTCGTATCCCCATATGTCATGTTACGTCCTTGTGTCATGTTACACCTTTATTATTTCGTATTTTTTTTTACATTCCAATTTTCACCAATCACATTAGCGAAAAATTATTTCCAAAACATCAAATATTCTAACAACTAGCTGCTGCCAGCGATTTCGCACGCATGATAGTAGAAAAAAACATCTCTATACATTTTTGCCTATGAAGATAGCCAAGTTTATGAATATCGACTTATAGGTCAACATTGAAATACCTCTAAGTCAATAGTCAATTCGCGTAAATTTTGTCATTTACCGACAAAAGTTCATATTGGAAAACCCAGCGATACATTTTCTTGAAGATTTTTAGACGTAGTCTTGAATCAAAACTGGTTCGTTAATTTAAATTCATAACCTTTATTTACAGTTTCTAAACCACTGCAAACTGATTGACGCAAATGTATCATTACAAATCCTAAAATAACTCCAAAACTATTATCATGATTATGTTTTTTGCTTTATTTATAAACATTTCAATGAAACAGGAAAATACTTTACGGAATGTCCTTATAGCAAAATTTTAAGTCAAAATACCTGTTTTAAATGTTAAATTATGATTATATCGTCTTTAAAAATTACGTTTGTTTTATTTTTATCAGATAATATTGACATCGTTAACTGGCGAATTGTATTATTATTTGCTAACCAGTATATTTTACACCTAAAAAAACGGAATTTATCAAGTTTATTGAATACTATTTTCTGCAAGTGGATTTGGCTATGTGAAATCAGGTGTCCCCATATAAATATAGGCAGGATACATTTTGAAAAATTCTTTCTTATATATTGTTATGGTGCTGAATGGTGACCCACAAATGAAATCCAGAATAAATGAAATCTTAATATTTAATCTGTAACAATTACATACTTAAATTCTAACTTAAAGAGCAACCTTAATCCTAAATCCTAGTGCTAAAGTAGGGCGCCAGGAGGGTTTCAACACTTAGATGGCGAGCGCGCGGAACCCTACCAATCCTGAGTGGCCAGCCGGCTAGGGCGGTTCTTGTCCACGGCTCACGCCTGATGTGGATGAGTGTTCGAGAAGGAAGTACTTAGGTAATAAAGGGTTTACATACGGTCTGCACACGGACCCTTGCGAGAACTGCTCCAATAATAAAAGGGCGTGACGGTAGGCTGGAACAAGCAAAACCAAATATGTTGGATAGTTCCACAACGAGTAGTTTTATTTGTAAACTTCCACTTGGATTATAAATAACTCACCCCTTTATTGTTGAATTCGTTCACACACAAAATGTAGCTTTGATCACGTTGATCCAATCAATTCACAATTTACAAAACGAAATGGCGGTATGTCGAGATAATTCGCCCACAAGTGACACTCGTCTGTCTCTGACCAGTGACTGCGCAGGAATGTGTCCTTCAAACTAGCGGTCATCGATATATACTCTAGAAACTAAGTTAACACAACTTGCAAAGATACAAAAAGACAGTAAACCGACATGGCGAGATTTGAACGTGTGACTCGTATCTTAGAAGTCCAACGTTAATCCTCTTAGCTATCTATTAGTTTAGTTACAGAACCAAAAATGGGTTAACGTTCAACCACTAAACATGACGTCATTACAAATATCCCTCTCCTCTTTAAAAAAAAACAACGGCTTTTTTTTTATCGTTTCAAATCGCTTGCATGCCAAATGCCTATATTTTTGCCTTGCATGTTTTGTAATCGATACACATTATTTGACAATTTTTGCACTATCTTCACTTTTTCAAATTTTGGTGCCAGTTTGGCCATAAATTTATTACTAGCTTTTGATAAGTATTTGGTTCTCTTCCACACAACATCACCTTCTGAAAATGTGGTTGGTCTAAAATTTTTATTATAATACTTGCTGCTTTGAATGCATGCATCGGAGACATGGACTCTTCGTGAATCCGAGAAGAAGAAAGTTGACGCGTTGGAGATGTGGTGCTGGAGACGGATGATGGGAGTATCGTGGACAGAGTTTCGCACGAATGATTCCATTTTAACAGAACTCGGCATCAGACAGCGCCTATCATCCACAGTGCAGTCGCGCATTTTAACCTTCTTCGGTCATGTATTGCGTCGTAGTAATGACTCCATAGAGCGTCTCGTAGTGCAGGGCAAAGTTGAGGGCACCAGGCCACGTGGTAGATCACCAATGAGATGGACAGACCAGATCAAGGCCGCAACTAAGTGCTCGGTTTATGAATGTACCCAGAAAGCTGCAGTCCGCGATGAATGGCGCCGCATTACAAAGATGATCACTCATCGTGATTCACAGTGATGACCACGACCACTCTGGCAAGAGTGTACCGACTCAGAAGAAGAAGGAGCTGCTTTGAACATGTGCTTTCCTTAACCTTAATTGAATCTCACTGAATACTTGTTGCCTTCTCGTGATTTGATTTAAAAAATAATCATATTGACAATCTAGTTGTTTGCTTAGATCTAAGGTATTGTTTTCAAGTACTGACATATCCACTGATGAAATTGAAACTTCCCTGCCAAGAAAAATGTATGAAGGCGTATAACCTGTGGTCTCGTGTATGGCTGTATTAATAGAATGTGCTATGCCTTGTAAGTGAACATCCCATTCATTATGCTTATTAGCTGATATATTGGCAGCTATCAGAGTCCCTACAACCCTGTTCACCCTTTCAGTTGGATTGCTTTGTGGATGGTAAAGAGGTGTGTACCATAATCTACACTGGTATTTAGCGGCTACATCCTTAAAAATTTGCGACTCAAATTGTTTGCCATTATCACAGATAATTGCTTTAGGTGCCCCAAACAATAATATTTGTCGTTCCAATATCTCAGCAATTTTGTCCGCTTTTCCTGTTCTCAATGGAAATAGTAACACAAACTTACTGAACCAACATGATATAACTAATAGCATAGTGTTACCTGCTTTGCTTCGTGGAAAAGGACCCATTAAATCTAAAGATATTACCTGCCATGGTTGAGATACCTCTCGATGTTGACCCATTAACCCAAAAGGCTGTTGCTGTGAAACCTTATATTTTGAACATGTGTCACAACTGCCCACATAAACCTTTACATCCCTTAGCATGTTAAACCAAAAGAAATCTTTTTTGATTCTATAATATGTTTTGCGTACACCTAAATGTCCCGTAATAATGTCGTCATGACTTCTTTTTAGCACATCGTCTTTAAGTTTATCTGGAATAAATAATTTCCAATTATTATTATCACTAGGATATTGTTTTAATTTTACTTTTCTGAAAAGTAACCCATTAAAGACCGCCCACTGTCCATTGTTGTTATGATTATTCATAATTTGATTCACTTTATTTTTGTACCAATCATCTTTATGTTTATCAAGTATTTTAATTAAGTTTGACTCTAACACATTAACTTCTGCTGCCCTAGAAAGAGCATCGGGCACTACATTCAGTTTGCCTGGACTATGAATAATGTCAAATGTGAACTGTTGTAGTTTCATTGCCCATCTGGCTAATCTACCATGTGGATCTTTCATTTTATGAAGCCACAGTAGTGCTCTATGATCAGTTATGACTGTAAAATGAACACCGTCAATGTATGGTCTAAATTTTTCTATCGCATAAACCACACTTAACAGTTCTTTCTCAGAAGCTGTGTAGCGTTTTTCGCAGTCGTTAAGTTTTCTACTAATATAAGCCACTGGCTGATCCGAATCTACTGACTTCTGACATAGAACTGCTCCTATTCCCTCATTGGAAGCATCGCACTGTATTATGAATGGCTTATTGTAATCGGGACATGACATAACCGGAGCCGATGTAAGTAAGGTCTTCAGGTTTAAAAATGCTTCCTCAGCTGCTTGGGACCATGTAAATTTTGCTTTTTTCTTACCTTTGGTAAGGTTATGTAAGGGAGCAGCAATGAGAGAAAAGTTTTGCACAAAACGTCTATACCAACTGGCTAACCCAATGAATCTTTTAAGTTCTGTTAAGTTTTTGGGCCTTGGATAGTTCAATATTGCCGTGACCTTCTCTGGATCAGTTCTTAACCCATCCTTGTCTACAATATAGCCCAGAAATTTTAAACTAGATCTAGCAAATTTACACTTTTCTACATTAACAGTCAGATTAGCTTCCTTTAAAATGCCCATAACTTTCCTTAATACCTGTAAGTGTTCCTCAAAAGTGGAAGTACAAATAACGATATCGTCTAAATAAGCCCAAACCCTATCCTCATGTGCTTGGAAGAGGATGTCCATTAACCTTTGCTGTGTCTGTGACGCATTTACTAAACCAAAGGGCATGACTTTGAACTGAAATAAGCCCCTACCAGGTACAGCAAACGTCGTTTTTTCTTTACTCTTCTCTTCTAGTGGAATTTGCCAGAAAGCTGATTTAAGATCTAAGGTACTCAAGTATCTGGCACTACGTAAATTATCAATGATAGTCGTAACTCTAGGCAAAGGGTATGTGTCTCTTTTGGTGACTTTGTTTAATTGCCTACTGTCTAAACAGAGCCTGTTATCTCCATTCGGTTTTTTAACTAAAAGCACTGGTGAGCACCAAGGGCTAATCGATGGCTCTATAACATCGTTCCTAAGCATTTCATCTATCTCTTTCTCTATTTGTTTTTTTATGGCAGGTGAAAAGTTATACTGTTTTTGGTATACTGGTTTGTGATTTTCTGTGTCTATATTGTGTTTCAGTATACTGGTTCTACCTAAACCTGTGCCGATGCTAATTTTCATGTCGGATATTAACCTATATAATTCTCTTTGTTGGCTTATACTTAAATCTTCTATAGGTATTATCGATGATTGGTTAACCTCTAAATGGGCAACTTCTTCATCCCTAGGTAAACCATCACTCTTTAATTTCAGCTGAATGCCAAAAATGTCAAGAAAGTCCTTTCCTAGCAACAGTGTTTGTGATAAACCTGGCATTACCATCATGACAATAATGTGAAATTGGTTATCAAAAGACACCGGAACATCAAAAGCCCTAGTGATCGTGTGGTTAGTTCCATCTGCCGTGGCCAATCTTGCTCCCGTCAGATCATATGACCGTAATCCTAATGTGTACAAAATATTTGCGAATTTTGAATTTATTACTGTAATATTAGCGCCACTGTCTAATAAACCCGCACATTCATGCCCCATTATTTTAATATTAATGTAGCTACGATTATCATTGCTGTTTTGAAAAATTTTGCAAATCTCATTGTATTTAAAATAGTGATGTATAGTCTGCAACCATTCCTGCCATTCTTTACTCTGTTTTTGTAGGGGAAGAACTAGCTGGCAGGTTTTGCGCCTTCCCCTGCAGCGTTTCCCTTACATTTGCAATTTTTGGAAGTGACTCCATAATAACCACATTTAAAACAAAATAACCGTTGCTTAGGTACCTTACATGCTCGGAATAGATGACCAATCTCTCTACAATTCCAGCAGCGACTACCTACTGGTTTATTATGTTTTATTTCTGCCAAAGCCGAAGTTTCATTTATTTCCTTATTAAGACAATGCGCACTAGGTATGTAAGCCAAATCTGGCTCTAGTCTGAATTTATGACATTGGGGCTCCTGGAACTGATCACAGTTTAACTTAGTTCTTTCTATTATCCTAAGAATATTTACGAGGTCTGTCACTGATGCAAATGTATCTCTACATAATGCCCTCTGGTAAAACGGTTGTAAATTTTTTGATAATATTGCGATCTTATCACTCTCTGAGAGCTTATTGGGCAATCTATTAACCCTTCAGATACCGTCAATTAGAGACACAATAGTAAGACAATAGATGCGCGGCCACCGGTGGCCGCTTGGGGATTCATGAATTAAACATGTTTTGCATTACAAATACATATATTACTGCCGACTCGTCTTTACCCTGAGTTCTGGTTTTAATTTCATTTAGCAATTCTTCTTGATAATAAGGTGATTGAAACGTGTGTTTGAGAAGAAGAACTAATTCATCCCAATTTTCTACATTATTTTTATTTGCCCTATACCAAATAAGCGCATCACCTTCAAATAAATCAATGGCATACCTCCATAAATCTTTGTCACTTGCGTTGCGGGCCTCTTTTAGTTCTTCTACCCTTTCTATAAATGCATTTACGCTCAAGCCAGTCCTACCTGAGAATTTGAGCCCCCAACCGCTAATAGGCACGAGTTTACGATTAGACAAACTGTCGTCTATTGTGGAGCTGCGAAGTAATTTAGAGTCTTTATTTTTATCCTCAGTACCGTCTTGGAATGTACAAACCTTTCTATAAACCTCAGTGTGATCTATACTTATATTAGACGGTGCATCTAATGTACTACTCTCTTCTATCAGTTTTATTATCTTCTTACCAGCATCGCCTAATGTCTCCACTAATTTACATTTGTCTTCTGCTGTTAAATTACCATCTTCTGGTAATTCATCTCTCTCTTCTAATTGAGCTAGTAAGGTTTCACCTTTATTTTTAAGTTCCGATTTCAAACTTATTTCCCCATCTGATCTTGGTTTAATGAACTCTAGTCTATTTTGTACGTGATACAATCTCGACACAAGTCTCCTAAATAATGTTCTATCCGGTTTGTCTGTTAGTTCTGAAATGTACTGGGCCAATATATTCAATTTAGTTATACATATTTCTAATTCTGCCGATGGAAATTCTGTACATTGACTTGGGGCTCTAATTTTATGTGAGTAAACTCCTGTCTGTTCACTTACTAGTAATTCTTTCAACAGTTTCCTTAAAACCGAGACCACAGCCTTCACACCAATACCTCGGCATGCAAGCTCAAACTCTAATTCATCTTTTAAGAGAAATACCGGATCCATAGTGGCAACTAGCTCGTCAATTTTAACTAATAAAGGCACTACCTTGTATACCTCCAACTAAACACAATTATATATATATATATATATATATATATATATATATATATTTTTTTTTTACCTGTATAATTTCATAAAATACCCAAAATTTCTATCCTGACTATATTGATTGACGGCTACTCAATATGGATGGAAAGTTTTTTTTTTTTTTTTTTTTTTATCCTGTATATGTGGCTAAGTAAAAAATGATAAAAACAACTTTTTTTTTTTTAACTGTTGATAATGTACCTTAATTACCAGAACTACACAAATTTAATCTGAAAAAATTTTTTTTTTTTTTTTTTTTTCTACCTGTATATGTGTTTTAAAAAAAAAACTGGCCTTACAAAATATTACAACAACAAAAAAAATACACCCTGTATTATTAATAGTTACTAATGGTATAGTTATTCGCCTGAGTTATTTTTCCTAAACAATATAATGATGAACATCCACTAAGCCGATCTATAGTTAAGTACCTAAATAAAATGTCGGTAAGTAGGTAGATGCATAACAATTTTACTTGACGGTGTTAGTATAATTTAGCCTCAGGTTTGCTTTATGCGTTTGAACTAAAATTAATTAAGTACATAATAATTTATCTAAACTAAGTAAACTGGATTACTTTTGCAAGCCACCATTAAATTTTAACGTTGGGCGTCATGTTATGGTGCTGAATGGTGACCCACAAATGAAATCCAGAATAAATGAAATCTTAATATTTAATCTGTAACAATTACATACTTAAATTCTAACTTAAAGAGCAACCTTAATCCTAAATCCTAGTGCTAAAGTAGGGCGCCAGGAGGGTTTCAACACTTAGATGGCGAGCGCGCGGAACCCTACCAATCCTGAGTGGCCAGCCGGCTAGGGCGGTTCTTGTCCACGGCTCACGCCTGATGTGGATGAGTGTTCGAGAAGGAAGTACTTAGGTAATAAAGGGTTTACATACGGTCTGCACACGGACCCTTGCGAGAACTGCTCCAATAATAAAAGGGCGTGACGGTAGGCTGGAACAAGCAAAACCAAATATGTTGGATAGTTCCACAACGAGTAGTTTTATTTGTAAACTTCCACTTGGATTATAAATAACTCACCCCTTTATTGTTGAATTCGTTCACACACAAAATGTAGCTTTGATCACGTTGATCCAATCAATTCACAATTTACAAAACGAAATGGCGGTATGTCGAGATAATTCGCCCACAAGTGACACTCGTCTGTCTCTGACCAGTGACTGCGCAGGAATGTGTCCTTCAAACTAGCGGTCATCGATATATACTCTAGAAACTAAGTTAACACAACTTGCAAAGATACAAAAAGACAGTAAACCGACATGGCGAGATTTGAACGTGTGACTCGTATCTTAGAAGTCCAACGTTAATCCTCTTAGCTATCTATTAGTTTAGTTACAGAACCAAAAATGGGTTAACGTTCAACCACTAAACATGACGTCATTACAATATATATACATTACAAAAGGAACCTCAAAATGTCAGCGTTCTCGGTCTATGAATTGGACAGGACGTTAATGAGTCAGTGAGTGTAACGAACACTATAACAGTAAATTACGCCAATGCAATGATATTATTGGCAATAGCATCGAATTAGCATTTTTATATTTATTTATTTTTAGTTAATTTTACAAAAAAAAAACATTGTTATACCAAAACAACGTAAATATATATCACTAATTTTTGCCCACGGCTTTGCTCTCGTGTACAAAAAATATTGCCTATGTTACTCAAAAATAAAGTAACTTTCAGCGGCGAAAATATTTTTCAATTAGACTAGTCTTTTAAGAAATTGCCACCTACAAACAAAAAAAAATTAAGATTACCTCTTTTTAATATAAGTGTAGATTTCTTCCCTCTATCCAGGTAACAAGTTCTTTCAAAAGTCACCCTTATGCTGTACGCCCAAACAATAAATCCCGCAGCATTTGCCCAAGTCCCCAGACTATCTACGTCCCCCAGACATACCCGTGAAGATTTGAAAGGATTGTTACACGACCCCAAAATAGACAGCTTTGGAGAACTAAAAGACAGTTCTTTTGCTATAAATTAAAGTAACAAAACGGTTGTTGGTGAAAGTGATTTTGTTCAAATAGATCAAGATTTCGTTATTTATCACAATCTTTTATTTGGTTTCACCTGTCCCGATGTTTGTCTGTCATCAAGTCTTGCAAATTAAATTTGACTTACTTCCCGGTTACTGATTGAGCTGAAATTTTGTATGCATGTGTTATCAAATGACAATGTAAAATTATTATGACAAAGAGCTGATCTGCTGATGGAACTGGAAGATGGCTATAGGAACTTTCTTCTACTTTTTGGTAGTTAAACGACACAACCCTATACAGTTTGGGCTTGTATGATTCATCTTGATGAGTATTAATTATATACGTATACCCAGCTATAAAAGCTTGCTATGAAAAAATGCTTTTCTTTAAAAGCTTATTTTATTTAGCTTTCAACATGAGTCGTTGTGTCAATTTGATAGACACAGATGTTTTGTATCTAGTAGTAAGTACTCGTGCATTATTTTCATCTAATAACACGCAGTATACTGAAATGTTTCGTGGTACGCAGGTGTCTTCAAGTATTATTATAACACCTTTAGACTTTATTAAATAAAATTAAAGTTGTTTGTAAAATATAAAATTATAGCGTGACGAGTGACAGGACAGAATGGAAGAAAAAAACGTGTTGCATCGACCCCAAATAAAACGGGATAAGGGCAGGAAGATGCTGATGATGAGAAGTAACACAAATAATATAAGCCAAGCATAAATCAGCCTTAATGTTCTAACTGCTGGGGCTCAGTCAAGTCTCTTTTTCTGAACTCGGAGAATAGGCAACTGTCCGGACATTTACCACCGTTTGCTTAGTGCAGGTTGGTGGATGTCGTAATATCTTCGAACTTTTGGCTCTAGGATATACCGGTTCCTCAAAATGTGTTTCTTCAACACTTTGAGAGTCATCATCAGCTTCAAATGTACGGGAATGACGCTCAGTCATGTGGTCAGAACAAAAGAATTGGCGGCAAGGTCAACTCGAAGCGTTCGACGCAAGCGAAACGGTTGCGTCGAACGCTTTCGCTAGGGGGGCAGGTCATAGGTCGCTTTTAGATTAGTGGTGATAAAATAAAGCGCCTACCTTGTGAGTTGAAGCTGTTACCGCTAGACCTTCACTGCATTTCAATAGCACTAAAAATAATGGTATGAAAGATATACGCAGATAAGTTTTTAAGAAAAGTCAAATGTTTACTTCACAAATCAAAAATATCTTACTCATTTATTCATAAACACCCTCTGAATAAATAATACAAAACCATAACTTACCGAGTAAAATATTCCTAATTATGAATTCCAAAGAATCGCTAAGTTCGCGGATCACCGTCTGGAGCGCTCAGATAAGGCTTGCTTACAAACCCCGAGTTTATTTTAACACTTTTGTGTGTTCAGCTCTCTACGGATTCCATTGTTGACAATTTTATCGCGTTTTCATTTTTCTTCTTCTTTTTTTCGCGAATGTTGAGGCCCGACTATGAGCCTGATCCGGAATTTTCGGGCGCTCCTACGAAAATACTCGATTCTGATACGTTTTTTAGGGTAAACTTTGCAATGTGTTTACTCTGATCTTTAAATGAAAAGAAAGCGAATTTTTTGCTAAAATTCAGTAAAGTGATTTTTTGAGGAAAATAGACGAAAAAGGCAGCTTTTGGCAGCCTTGCCCGTCATTTAAGGTATCAGTATATAAACGTTTCATTTATACTGTTCTTTAAGTTATAGCAATTTTCTTGAATGTAGGATTTGCTCAGTAACTTCAATAAGTATTCTAGGTTCTTATTGTGTGATGAAAAATCCTGGTCCGTTAATGTCCTAGGATTAAAAAATCAAACAGATCTTCGTCGAAGAAGTTTTAAATTAGTAGGTATATAGTTGGCGGTGATTACAATGCCTAACTTACGAGATGGGGTTCACAAAGGACGTCAACTAGTAAAAGCAGTCATAGCTACAACTAACTGTCACTTCTACGAGGAAACCAACTCAGTAATCCACAGACTTGGTGACATCAGAAACCTGACCTGAATACGGTCAGTAATACTACTACAACTATCAATGAAGTGTAGCTCTTACTTTGATATGACTTAAGATAACCAGTAATTCACTGATCTCCAAACTGTAACGTCATAAGTGCTACCAAGATTTTCAAGCTACATACCAAAAAACAAAAAGGTCATTATTTCACACCCTGATTGAACAATTACTTGACTGCCAGAACAGCCTCCTAAAACAGATGCGAAAATTTTTCAAGTGTAAAATACTTTAATAAAACCATACAAGAAACTGGCTGCAACCTCACTTCAACTTGAAAACGTCAAACTTAACAACAAGTAATTCAAATGTATCAAGGCATAATACAAGTAAATTATGGCTAAAAAACAAAAATATACTAGTTACAGTGGCATCTACAAAGACTGACCTACATTACGATCTAATCTTGTTTACAACGGAACAATTTGATCCATTTACAAATAAAATCAAATCCATCTGTAAATAACTCAATAAGGATACAAACCCAAAATCCGTGTAAATCGAATCAAATTATCAAATCCACGTCATTTCAATAATTTGTACGAGGAATACGATCATGAAACTCGCAATCCAAATATACCATGGATTTTGTGAAATCAAAGTAAACTATAGCTAACAAAACAAAAAAAAATGTTACAGTGACAGTACGTTTCATCTATTTACGATGACTGACCTAGATTACGAACTAATCATGTTTATAGCGGAACGATTTGATCCATTTACAAATAAAATATAATCCATCTGTAAATAACTCAATAAGGATACAAACCCAGAATCCGTGTAAATCGAATCAAATTATCAAATCCACGTCATTGCAATAATTTGTAAGAGGATTACGATCATAAAAGTCTATTAACGTCTGACGAGGAAAAAGACCAATCAATAAAAATAGGGTCAGAGTCGTCGACGTTATCTTTCGAGACCGAATGGCTCTGTTATCGATTCCAATAAATGCCGTTCTTTTATTTCAGAAAGAAAAAAAAAGAAATTACAGCGAGCAGCTGAATTTCTCATTAAAATTCCATTACGGCACCGTAGTCGAATATGGCTATAGATTTTGATGGCGAAATTATTTTTTATAACAGCATGTAACGACAACGGGCCGTCTGTAATTTCAGTAGGAGTTTTTGGGCCAAAAGTTTTAGGGAATGATTAGGGAGTAAGTGAACTTAATCAGTTGCAAGGTTCAGTATGTATTTACAATTTCAGTACTGCCTCAGGTTTGTGTAAGCATTTTTTGATCTCTTATTTTTTAGTTTGAGTTCCGTGAGTGTCCTTGTCATAAACAGGTCATATCAGAATACCAATACTGTGTCATTTTTATTCCTTTTAAAAATCGATTCATTGACGAACTTTTTTGACTTCAACTCGGTCTCAGTTTAGTCAGTAATTTATTTTATTACTTGTCCCTTATGTGTCATACAATTTTTTTTCTTTTGTCAAAAATCTTGTTTGAGAAATTTGAGAACTGCAAAACATTATAAGACTGTGATTGTTAGTTAGTGTTAGTTAGGCTGTTTAGTGTAATAACTTGTCAAAATACAGTGCTGATGGATAGTGAAAGTGGTGGCTATGTGGCACAAAATTTCATGCCCAAAGACAAAGTTAAAAGAGCTATGAAACTTTGGTCAACTGGACCCGTTTTTTTGTAATTTTACCTTTTCTCTTTTAAGCATAATTTACTTTCTGTTCCACTGCTGGGCAAAAACCGCGCACTTCTTCTTTCAAACTTCTCTGCCTTCTGCGATCTCGGGCCCACTAATATGATGAGATTGTTACTCTTTGATAACCTACGATTGGATGACATCACGTGGTCAGAGCCAAGGAACTGGAGGGAGGAAAGTGTAGAAAGAAATTCAAAAAACTTGGCTAGGCCTACTGATCGTCACATCACCTTCGCCACGGTCGACCTTGATGGCGAAATCCTACCTTAGGCGTCAAATGAACAAATCTTTAATCTTAAAAAGATTTTAACTCTGGAAGTTTTTTTGTCAGTTCCTATATTTGTTTTTATATTGAAACGGAAAACATGATTTATAAGACAATAGAGGAGCTTCGTTGAAAAAATAAGCCAAGTTATCTAATCTACGTTGAAGAATTTTGTAATAATACACCCTGGTCTGCGGGCTGGTAATAATAACTGCTGTGCTGAATACTGATCTCGATAGGGTGCATTAATTATTCGTTCGACTTTTTCTATTGCGAAGATCTCTCGAATGTTACGCCGCAACACTTGTAAAATTTTGAAATCGAACCTGTCTGGCTTTTTTAGGTGAGAAAATCATCTTATGACATCTGCACGCCCTTGGACGGAGCGGAAGATAGTGTCAGAGTTTTACTGACTACTAATAATAACTGTGTTAGTTACAAATTACAGCTCATACAATAAATACGGCTTATATAACAAATCTTTTTTTTGTACTATAATTTAAATAGATTTGTACTCAGTTACAATTATTACTTATGTTGTACATAATACTCGTAGCACTATAAATTCGAACTGCTGTTTACTAATCTAGGCCAAAAGCCTGTGTTTAAGGAGGCAATGTTCCTCTAGAAAAATCAGATTATGACAGACGAGACAACATTGCACAAAGTAGGTGTTAGTTACAAATCGGAAAATGCCTAAGGCATTAAGTCCGCCTCTGTACTTTTGTGTGCATGAAGTATTAAATAAATAAATAAATAAATAAATCGTGATGCAAACAATACAATAAATTATCATTAATCAATCAATTATCATTTAAAATCTTCATATACAACATTATTTTTTAGTTTATGCGAAACCTGAATATTGTTTGTCCAGAATCAGTAACTGAATGAATTCCAATTGGTTTTACACCATACTACACATTTTCCCAAAAATATTTAAAAAGGTCACAAGTTGGACACCACTGACACTACGTACAACACAGGTCACAGCAGGTCTTAGCAGAAATTAGACGCCAGCAAACAGCTGGGTGCAGTTGGGTGCCTCAGTCGCCTGGATGGCCCGGTGACTATGTATTTTTGATGACATAACAAGCTTATAACTTTGTGATTTTTAAAGATACATTAGATACAAGAAATTTTGTATATAGGTTCTTTATATAAAAATACTTGACTCGTGTTTCACATATACTAAAACTAAAGTTGTTTATGTTATCAAGATTTTTCTTCATTGTCAGCGGATTTTTAATACGACAAAAATAATAAAACATATTCGGAGCTGTCTTGACTTTTAGATAGGTACAAAAAAGAAGACAAAAAATGACAAAACTATAAACATGATAATTTATGGTTTTATAAAATAAAGCTAATTAACAAAATAGCTAAATATAGTTCCTAAATTAAGCATAATAATGATAATGGTATTTCGATATGACACAACAAAGAAACACATAGACTTAATCATCCCAAAAATACAAAAAGAGGATGAAGCATTCAAAGAAAAAAAGCGAATATAGATCGAAACTAATAAGGCCTTTTCCTTGCATACACTCGGATATATTATTTCAAACAAAACCTATTCAAATACGGTAAACTTGGGATCCTCTCCCAGTAATCACAGACCCGATCAGGGTTTGATTGACCTTTATGCAAATTCAAAATTCACTCTGAAGTACGCTTCCCAGGTTGTTTAATTGAATAATTAACCTGTCCGACGCACTTCGTTATAATTTAAAATTACTTTACAGAATCCCCATTTGTGCCTCCTTCAAAAATTTCAGGAAGATTATTATTCGAGATTTTTTTCCGTTAAAATACAGTATCTGGTATGCCACAACTTGGAGGTGGTAAACAGAAACGCTGATAAGTTTATTGAAAAATAAATTTATTTTAGGTAGTACCTACATTTATCTACACTAATATTATAAAGAGGTAAAATTGGTTCTTTGTAAAAGGTAATCTCTGAAAAATACTGGTCAGATTGCAAAAAATTTTTCGCCGATAGAAAGCTGATATATTTTTGTGTGAAAAATGCTATATTTTATGTAGGTACGCGTGTGAAACTGCTAGAAAAAGCTAGTAAATCATCATCAGAGTGCCTAGTGCCGCGATTGTTATGTTTATGACGTTCGATGCTCCGATTGGCGCGCTCAAAGCTCTAAGCCAATCAGAGTGCAAAACGTAGTAAGCATTACAATCGCGTTAGTGTATCAACAACGGGCACTAGGGCCTCACTAGTTTGGCAATAAGACGCTTTTTAAACAACATAGTTATTTAAATAGATTTAAAAGATTACAGAATAAGCTTTATTCAGTAGTCTTTATATTTCAATTAATAGAATGACTTTTACTTTTTACAAATTAGGAACTTATCAGCCTGATGTCGATATACAGATTTAATTACAAAATCAATACAAAACGCTGCATCAATTCAATATCAAACAAAATAACTGTTCATAATCTTATGATTATCGAGCATCCGCTTAGGCATCGGTCTATGAATCATTTTAACAAGAAGTTCCTTGTATTTATTTATTACTTTATACACCATATACTTTATTGTACACCATTATATATAAAAAGAAAAACTAAAACACATTAATACAATGGATGGCTTTATCACATCCCGCGAGCTTTACCAGGCAACCTGGAATGGACAGTAATTGCCTGGAGAAGAAATGAGCTGTCATTGGCGCGACAATACTATAATTATCTAAATATAATAACATATTACAATAGATAGCAGATAAATACATCGTCATTATATTAATTTTTCTGTACGTGTGTTTATCACCAAACTAATGATAAAATTTTGTGTCTATATTTAAATGTATCCCTGAATCGGTGGTACTGCAATTTCTCAATTTCTTTTTGTTTTACGCAACGTCAATTTTCGGGCAAGACAACAACGTCACTAGTTTGCTATACAATACATATTTAACTTCTACTATATTTATAGGCTAGCATTGGCCCGCGGCTTCGCCCGCGTATATAAAATATAGCCTATGTCATTCAGTAATAGTAGAATGAAGTAGCTTTCTATCGGTGAAAAAATTTTTGCAATCGGACCAGTACTTTCGATCCTACAAACAAACAAAACAAACTATCTTTTTTTGTATTAGTGTAGATAAAATATTTTACTTCTTTTTTCTCAGAAGTATCAATTACTAGCAATCCATTCGCCACCATACCGTCAACTAAAAATTCATCTACACTTATTCCGCCAACTTGAATCTCGACGTTTTCCTGTGCGTCCATTAAAATTCAAGCACTCGATAAATAAAAGTGAAATTCTAATAATAACAAGTCTCAATTGATCCCCAATTTATAGAGCTCATGAATCACAAAAGTTTTAAAGCCCCATCCCATCCTAATTAGTTCTTTATTGATCCGAAAATGTCGGGTCTAGTGGTCTACCCTTTCCATTTTAATGAGACCGTTCTTAGTTACATGGCCATGTTTCCCTATAAGCCGAATAAATATTTATGGATAGGTGGTGTTTGTTTTAGTGTTACGTGCATTATCGGGAAAAGGGTGGCCCTCTCGGTTCTACCCAGTATTATTTTAGTCAGGATTGATCCGCGCAAATTGAGGGTTTTGAATATTGAATTTAACTAATATTGTGAAGTCTACTGTGTGTACCAAAGACCAAGGTTACCGACTTAAAGATCGCCAAACTAAGGTGGCAGGGCACATTGCTTGCAGAGCAGATGGTCGATAGGGTCGAAAGGTTCTGGAATGATGTCTGTGTACCAGAAGACGCAGCGTTGAAAGACTTTCCACAAGAAAGATGGATAAGCGCGCAGCGATTTGAGATACACAAAACCATTCGTTATGGCGACACTTGGAGGAGCCTATGTCCAACAGTAGATGTCTTTGGTTGAAATTATGATGATGATAAAGTCTGTGAAACAGCGTTATCGTCTGGTTTCTGGTAAGTACTGACGTGTCACGTAGAATGCAAGTCATGCAAGGCAGCTGGCGTTTGGAAAAATATATATGTATTTGACTAACAGTAGCAGCGGTTTTTCGCTTAAACATTTTGATAATAATTTTTAAAAGTGGCTTCCTTTTGCCGAGTATACCACACTTTGTATCGATGACTTTTTCTGATGTACTGTGTTTTCAACCTATTGGTCTGTAACAACGCAGCATGTTTGTCCGACTATAAGACCACTATAACATTCAGAAGTATTAACAAAAAACTGATCCAGACTTTGTTCCATGTTATTTGGGGTTGGTTTTTTTCTTCCTTTCTATCCTTTCACCCGTCATGCTATCACTAACTTGCTTTTCTTTCATATCACTCTTCACACAATTCTTTTATTTGGCCACGTTTTTCCTCTTCACCTATCTACATGTGGACTATATTGTATTTAAAAAGGAAAGGCTTAAAAAGTAAGTCATGTTTGCAGTGGTACCATTTTGTCAGTGCAGTAATTTAATCTGTGAAAGCTCTGGATTAAAGTTTCGTATATGTATGATTAAAACTTAAAAAAAAAATAACTGACTTCACTAAAAAAAAAATATATTTGAGGAGTTCAACTTGGTGATTATGGGACCATTTGGGAAGTATACCATTTCCAACAAAAAAAATTCGGTTGACAAGCGACGCAGCTATGCGCGAACAAACATAAAAAAATACTCCTCCTTTTTAAGAAGTTGGTTAAAAACAAAATGGGTACCTTACTACGGACTATTCAGTCTAGCTATTAACAATACAAAATACTTTATATTCTTGGTCTACGAATATACTTACACAATATTATGTTTCTGAATCCATCCATTTTAATACCTAATTTTCACCAATCTGATTCTCTTTCAGAATCAAGAGGAGTAACGTGATCAATGTTCATTTCCATATTTCGATTATAAGCTAGCTTCATTTGCATATCAATGCTTCTTATCCATAATTTTGTTTGTATAAGTTTAGTATATAAGCGGAAGGTACTAGGGTGTAAAAGCAAGGCGGAGGCGTACGTGTACAGCTAAGGTGTGGAATTCTCTAACGGAGTCTTTTTTTTTTTTAAACGTGGAAATCGTCCTATGACTTTTCCCGCTCTGGTCGGAGTATGAGGGGATGTTAGACCTTTACTGTCATCTTTATTCTGAGACTACGGGTTTTCTTTTCAGAAATTCCCCACAGTCCTAGCTAGCGGGCATCGGCCCTGCAGGGCTCCTACGGTTTACTGACGCGTGACGAGTGAAAGAACAGAATAGAAGGAAAAAACGTGTTGCACCGACCCTAAATAAAACGGGACAAGGGCAGAAAGATGATGATGGTGAACCGGCTGAGATAGTTTGAACTTGACTGTGAATAGTTTGACGCCGGTATGCCAGGCACTGCAGGCGCCGCGTCCGCCCGCCGGATGCGGAGGCCAGAGAGGCGGAGCTGTATGAGGGATACAGAGAGGCAAAACGCACCCTCCGAACGGAGATCAAGCGGGCCAAACTCGAGGCCCGCAACGTGTGGCTGGGGTCTCTGAACGCGGACCCGTGGGGGCGCCCGTACAAGTTGGTACGGGACAAGCTTCGCCCCTGGGCTCCGCCGCTGACTCAGAGTCTCCGGCCCCAACTCGTGGAGGGTGTGGTTAGCACTCTGTTCCCTGCGCGGGGGGAACACTCCCTCCCGCCCATGGCTCCGCCTCCGCCAGCGGTGTCTGACGCGGATCGCAACAGCGACGAAGACGAAAATGCTCCAGAAGTGACCGAGGTAGAGTTGAGAGTGGCGGTGCGAAGGCTGAGTGCCAAAAACACCACCCCAGGACCCGACGGCTTGCCAGGGAAAGCCTGGGTCCTGGCCATGGAGGCTCTCGGGCCTCGACTGAGAGGGCTCTTTAGCGCATGCCTGAAGAGGGGCCAGTTCCCACTTCGCTGGAAGACGGGGAAACTGGTCCTCGTAGCGAAGCCAGGGCGCCCTGCGGACTCTCCGTCCGCATACCGGCCCATTGTGCTGCTCGACGAGGTGGGCAAGCTCTTTGAAAGATTTATTGCAAACCGCCTCGTCGTGCGGCTAACACGGGTGGGGCCGGACTTGTCGGATGGACAGTTCGGCTTTCGCAGAGCGCGCTCTACAATAGACGCCATCATGCGCGTGCGAGCCCTCACGACAGGGGAAGCGGTGTCCCAGGGTAGGTGTGTCGTGGCAGTGTCCTTGGACATTGCCAACGCCTTTAACTCCCTGCCCTGGAGTACGATCTGGAGGGCACTCCGGTACCACCGGGTGCCCGAATACCTCTGTCTAGTGGTCGAGGCGTACCTGTCAGACAGGTACATTGTCTACCCCGGTCACCAGGGAGACTGGAATCGTCGAGAGATGTCGTGCAGTGTTCCGCAGGGGTCGGTTCTAGGCCCACCCTTGTGGAACATCGGCTACGATTACGTGCTGCGCGGCGACTTCCCCGACGGGGTCAGCGTGGTTTGCTACGCAGACAACACGCTGATCCTAGCGCAGGGAGAGTCGCACCAGGCGGCGGTCGCTCAAGCGACACGCGGGGTTGCGATAGCCGTTGGTAGGATCCAGGAGTTGGGACTCGAGGTGGCGCTGCATAAATCCGAGGCAATGTGTTTCCACAGCCCTCGGAACGCGCCACCATCGGACTCCCAGCTTACGGTAGGAGGAGGTCGAATCGGCGTCAGGTCGACGATGAAGTATCTGGGACTCGTCCTCGACAGCCGGTGGAATTTCGTAGAGCATTTCCGACGTCTGGCTCCCAAGCTTCTTCGGGCTGGGGTTGCTCTCAAGCGGCTCCTGCCCAATCTTGGGGGTCCAGACGCCTCCTGCCGGAGGCTCTACGCGGGGATCGTTCGGTCCATGGCCCTCTACGGGGCGCCGGTGTGGGCGCCGTCGCTGGCAAAGCGACCGGCGTCCATACTGAACGCCTGCCAGAGGGTCATGGCAATACGGATGGTGCGGGGTTACCGCACGATCTCCCGCGAAGCGGCGAGCCTTCTGGCTGGCCTACCACCGTGGGATCTGGAGGCAACAGTCCTTGCACACATGCACGACATGCGCGTGGAGATGCAACGCCGGGGTGAAAGTCCACTGCCGCAACATGTCAAGGCATGGCGGACAGAGCTCCGGCGGGATCTCATGGTGAAATGGCGTCAACGGCTATCGCAACCCAGTGCTGGGCACGCCACGATTATGGCGGTAAGTCCCCTCTTTGAGGCGTGGCTGGAAAGACCTCACGGCGTCCTTACCTTCCGCATGACGCAGGTCCTCACCGGACATGGCAAGTTCGGGAGGTTCCTGCATCGGATTCAGGCGGAAGAGACGCCCGGGTGCCGCCACTGTGCTCAACGCCCGGAGGACACGGTGGAGCACACCGTCGAGGTGTGCCCTGCCTGGGCGGAGCATCGCCGTGCCCTCGTGGGGGCGATCGGCGGCGGAGACCTCTCGCGCCGGGCCCTGGTCGAGGCCATGGTCCGGAGCGAGGAGGAATGGCAGGCGGTCGCCTCTTTCTGCGAAGCAGTAATGCTTGCAAAGGAGGAGGCCGACCGCATCAGGCAACGGCGCCCTCGCCGCCGTCGCCGGGATTCGGATCCCGATTTCCGGCCACCGTAGACGCAGGCTCGCGGACGGCGAGCTATGGGTAGCTCGCTGTCCGATGGTCCGGTAATGGACCGAGTCTAAGACGTCGACGGCGCGCACTGTTCCCGCGCGCCTCAAGGAGTTGTCAGCAACAGGAGGGGCCCATCTGGGTCGAAGCCTACCGGGGTCGGGGTTATCCGAAAGGAAACTAGAGCCCCGGTATGAAGGCTAGAAGGAACGGCGCGGGGTTTTTAGTCAGTAAGACTCTGACACTGTCTCCCGCTCCACCCAAGAGCGGGTTTCGTCAATGATGATTTTCCCCGTCGACAGAAAAAAAAAAAAAACCCAATAGCGGGTTTCGTCAAAGATGATTTTCCCCGTCAAGAAAAAAAAAAACTGTGAATAGTTTATCTACATATAAATATAAAATATTTTATGGAAATAGAGATTCTCCTAAATCATAAAACTATGATAAGACGTCTGCCAAAACATCTGATTTCAAATAAATGAGCTTAAGTTTATGTGAAGACAAAATGCGAGGTACCGCACAACCCTAGTACGTACTTAGGAAGGTAGAAAAACATTTGCACAAACAAAAACATAACGTAGGCACTAAATCAAAACGATCATTTTCCCGTATTAGCTAGTCAATTAGTTTATCGTTTGGCAAGACGAAGGCTACAATAAACCCTGTCCACTCAATTTGCCGCCAAAGTTATAGCACCAAAGAGATTTTGTTATAAATATTTTAAGGAATCACATTTGATTTACGTTGCCCATAAAACGGTCGAGCCAAACCACTATGTTTGTATTAATTTCCCGCCATAACACGCCTCCCAAAATTGCCGGGAATTTTGCTTTGAAATTTTTGGTCCAGAACTGGATGGGTTTGGATTTAAGCACGCTTTCTGTGTTTAATTACTTACAGAGTACACCGTTTGTTTTAATTTTTGTGTTTTTGTTTTTTTTTTCGGAAATTATATTATGCGTAGTCGCGAATTTAGACTTTAGTGTGGAGTTTCAGCATTTTTTTTTCAGAAGCGGTAAAAATTAATGTTTTTATTTTTAATAAACTAGTGCTTGACTGCGATCCCACCTGATGGTAAGCAGTGATGCAATCGTTGATGGTGAGGCGCACTAGTTTATTAAGAGCGTATTTACTATTACCTTAAAGACACCTAAATTATAATCGGACGCGAACACCGCAGCAGGCAAATTGTTCCAGTCCTTCGATGTTCGTTGTATAAAGGACGTGATGAGGTAAAACGCTTGTTCCGGACCGTAGCTAGTCTTTACATATAAGAACAATGCGACAAACTGTCGCAGTATAACCTTAGCCACATAACTATTCGATGATCATTTGTCACTTTTATTTGTTTCATTGTACACTGAGTCTGTTCAGCGATGAAATTTTCATTTTTAACATTTTGGAATAGAAAGGAATGGAATAGAATAGAATAGAATAGAATAGAATAGAATAGAATAGAATAGAATAGAATAGAATAGAATAGAATAGAATAGAATAGAATAGAATAGAATAGAATAGAATAGAATAGAATAGAATAGAATAGAATAGAATAGAATAGAATAGAATAGAATAGAATAGAATAGAATAGAATAGAATAGAATAGAATAGAATAGAATAGAATAGAATAGAATAGAATAGAATAGAATAGAATAGAATAGAATAGAATAGAATAGAATAGAATAGAATAGAATAGAATAGAATAGAATGGAATAAACTTTATTGTACACCAAAATATCCGACAAACACTCTCACTCACACCCGCATTTGTTCCGCCAGGGCAGGGACGTGCGAGCAATACAAGCAAAAAAGCCCGGCTTGCGGTAAAATTTCATGACACCTAACATCTAAGTCATTGAACTTAATAAAATAATTATTTAAAATAAAATCTAAACTTTAAATTTCGCGCGTAATTGAAAATTCATTCATTAGTTATGATACGCTAATACAAGTTCTATGCAACTTACCCAGCGTTCCAAATCGAGAAGTGAATCGCGAATCCGACTAAATTAAATAGTCACAACATATAAGGATAATTGAATAATAATTGTGACGTTGCGCGTTGGTCGGGTTCGCGTTATGATCAGTTTTGTCGCAAACGTAACAATGTTGCCATCTCCGATCTCGCTCTAACGCATAAGGCATTTACCGGGCTTGCTTTTCCATTTCACTTTTCCCTATAAAAACACAAAAAATGTGAGTTTGTGTGAGTAAATATTGTTATGTGTGAAAACACTCGTCGAACAGTTTTAAGGTAAAAAATGCCAGGCTTCGGAAATTTTTCAATGAAATTTTTACGCATATTGCGAAAGCGAGGCGCCCTCTATGACGAGCGTACTATAATCAGTTCAAATTTGCTTTGAGCGGTTATCGGATTATGTTTTGGTTGTTTTTTTAAGTTTTCTGTCATATTGCTGTAACTTACTTGGTTTTGAAGTGATTAAAGTTAAAGTATCTTTGAAATGAATTCGGAAACACATGCAATTGTTCCTTGTGACGGATTAAAATGTGTGGAAAAAATACTTAGCCAGGTAAAACCTTTGAGTTTTAAAGATAAATATGATCTCGTAACTTCACCTAAACCTACCCCTGATTTGAATATTTCTCAAACTAAATCACATAGTAGGCAGTTTCATCGCTTAGTTTACAGTGGATTGTAGGTTGCTCGCATTTAAATAAATAATTATTCTGTTGGTGTTGCATATTTTTCTCAAACGATAAGAATACTTGGAATACTTTAGGTTATAATGACTTAAATAATTTCGCTGGTGCCATGAAAATACATCAGAATTCTCAAAAGCACTTGAATTCAGTTATTTCGTTCTGCAGTTTTGGTAAAACGCGAATAGAAACTTCTATTTCTCGACAGTTAAGTGACGAAATTTCTAAGTACAATATGCGTGTAGAACACAATCGCGCTGTTTTTCAAAGATTAGTTGATGTTGTGTGTTTCTTAGTGCTACAGGAACTTCCTTTTCCTTTTCATTAAATAAAGGTAATTTCTCTTTTTCGACAGTTAAGTGTTATGTGTGTGATAAAGAACGAAAAGCTAATAAATGCTGTTTAAATTGTGAGTATTTGCCAATAATATTACATATCGTAAACAATTATTTAACGATGAATTTTATTAAATACTAGCTTTGCCCGCGCGGCTTCGCTCCCGCTCTTCCCTACTCCACCCTACTATACCCAACTCTACCCTACTCTACCCTACTCTACCCTACTCTACCCTACTCTACCCTACTCTACCTACTCTACCCTACTCTACCCTACTCTACCCTACTCTACCCTACTCTACCCTACTCTACCCTACTCTACCCTACTCTACCCTACTCTACCCTACTCTACCCTACTCTACCCTACTCTACCCTACTCTACCCTACTCTACCCTACTCTACCCTACTCTACCCTACTCTACCCTACTCTACCCTACTCTACCCTACTCTACTCTACCCTACCCTACCCTACTCTACCCTACCCTACCCTACTCTACCCTACTCTACCCTACCCTACTCTACCCTACCCTACTCTACCCTACTCTACTCTACCCTACCCTACCCTACTCTACCCTACTCTACCCTACTCTACCCTACTCTACCCTACTCTACCCTACAGTACCCAAATTTTTTTTTCCATAAGAACCTTCTCACAATAACAATCACAACAAAAAAAAAACAGCCAAATCGGTCAAGCCGTTTTCATGCCAAGTCGTGACAACGGAAAACGGGGGTCATTTTTATATATATAAGACTACGTACGGATTAACCCTTCAGATACCGTCAATTAGAGACACAATAGTAAGACAATAGATGCGCGGCCACCGGTGGTCGCTTGGGGATTCATGGATTTTTCTGAAATCAACTAGAATGTTCATAAATCCCCAAGCGACCACCGGTGGCCGCGCATCTATTGTCTTACTATTGTGTTTCTAATTGACGGTATCTGAAGGGTTAAAATCAGCATTACAGTAAGAAATTTTGTTAGGTTTTGGGATATTAGGTGTGGGTAGGTAGATGAGTCAAGATTCCTTGGCTTGCCCCCTCTAAAGGCACCTGGCACGCCACTGCGCCAGGGTCGCACTTCCACGACCAAATACGGCATCTTGTCAGCTCTTCTGTCACCTATGGAGATTTAAGAGCTAAACGAGATGAAGTACCCAGTCACAAACACACGACCCTTTTTATACGGTGGGCAAAATCATCTTATGACAATCTCCGCTCTTGGGTGGAGCAGGAGATAGTGTCAGACTCTTACTGACTAAAAACCCACCCCGTTCCTTCTAGCCTTCAAACCAAGGCTCGAGCTTCCTTTTGGATAAACTTGGTCCCAGTAGGCTTCGACCCAGCTGGGCTCCTTCTGTTGCTGACAACTCCATGTGGCGCGCGAGAACAGAGCGCGCCGTCGACGTCTTGGGCTCAGTCCGGACAGTTACCGGACGGTCGGACAGCGAGCTACCCATGACTTGCCGTCCGCGAGCCCGAAACACACGACCCTGGCGAATAGGACACAAAGTCGAATCATCTGACGCAAGCGGCAACGAGTTAAGAAGGATGCCCAAAACCAAAAACTACGATCTACAAAATACAACAAGATTTGGAGTGTTTTATAGGCAACACTGAAAGGGTTCCATTAATTTTCTTGTCCATTCTTCACAAGATAGCACTTTGAGATGAATAACTAGCTCCATATTTTGTGACTGATCTGCTTATTAATAATTCTAGTATCTGCAAAATGCTTTTTTAAGGTGGAAAATCATTTTCCCGATATAGAGTGAAGCTGGTGTGTGTGTCAGACTTTTACTGACCACACCTGTTATTTCAGTTGCCCTTTGTGTTCTAGGACCACGACTTTCCTTTTCATAAAAAGTTCCATTAATTTTCTTGTCCATTCTTTTCAAGATAGCCCTTGGAGATGAATAACTAGCTTCATGGTTTGTGATTGATCTGCTTATTAATAATTCTTGACCCAGACCAACAAAAAAACCTCACGCGATCAAAGCAATTAAACTCAAAAGTAAATCAACTGAAAAACTGAACTGAAACTTCAATCAACTGAAACCACGTGAAGATCTTGTATTAAATTAATGCCAAGTTATATGTCCGCACACTAAAATATGTATTTAGTATATATTTAATGTCTTTGTATTTCAACAAGGGTGTAATATTTATCACATTAGATCAAGCTCGTTATAGCTCTAATGGTTGTCATGTCAGATATCTACTATGTTTACGTATGTCTGTGCACGTGTCCGCAACAGTAATTAATTAGGAACCAAATACGATACGGTACCTAGTTACATTTATTCATGTCTTATAGGCACCTCTACATATTTATATGTCGGCTCAGAATGACAATCAGAGTGGAAATTTCTTCTAGAAATCTCATGTTGCGGGTAATTTGTGAGTGACGCTTGCAACAAACAAACTATTGTAAATCGAGCAACTGATTTATATAATATATGATGTAGGCAGTGATGACCAAGTGGTAACAGCCCCGACAAACGAGTTGTACGTCAAACCCAGCCAGGCTTTGTATAATTTATTTCATCACCAAAGGTCAACGGTGCAGAGAAACATCGGGAGTAAACCGGCATAACGTAGAACTAAAAATTCGAAGATATATGACATCCACCATCACGCATTGAGCCGTGTGGTGACACGGACCAGTGTGGGAAGATATTAAGGGGTTAATCCACTGATAATGGCCCGTTCCCTCTCCTAGAGGCCTCCAGGCATCATAAGACTGATTATGGTATTACTTTTTGTTAGGCTTTACGCTTTAGTTATATTTTGTTAGTCGTTAGGCGGTATTAAGACTATAGTGCTATGGTGCTCAACAATGTTATTATTTTACATAATGCTATGACACTATTAGTGCAAAATTAACTGACCCTAATATTCTGGCCATCGGATAAAGGCTGTCAATAATAATGTTTGGCTATCAACACATAATATTATACAAAAGCAAATTCATCCTATGAGAACAAAACCAAGACCCATAGAACAAACACCCAATCGACATTCATCAAATGCGTCATTCATAACATCGTATGAGGATTCTCTTTGAATTCACATCACGAATATCACGGAGATCACTATTATGTGACGTCACATGTCTCACCCCTCAGGTAAGGGTCAGCTCACACTGACACGTGACAAGCCGCGATGATGCCCATTATTTCGCGCTACGCAGCGTAGCGTTAACGATAACGTTGCGATACTTGTAGCGGCTTTTTTTTGTGGCCCGTGTGCTGGGACACTTAGTGTGTAAAAGTAAGCTTAAAATCTACTTTCACGAAATAAAAAATCCACCTTAACCCTTCAGATACCGTCAATTAGAGACACAATAGTAAGACAATAGATGCGCGGCCACCGGTGGTCGCTTGGGAATTCATGAATTAATAAATAATGAGACGGTTCTATCCATTTTATTTTCTTATCAGCTACATGAAAGCTGATTGGAACTTCAGAAAATGATAAAAACCAAATTATAATTAACACTGATAGAACAAAGGACTAAAATCTCTCGACACAAGGGATTCTGTAGCAAATTAATGAAAAATAATGAAACAGACAACAATGACACCTAATTAGTCAACGTTATCCAACTCACAAAGCAAAATCCTAACACCGTTACAACACAGCATAATTGAAACAATTTTTAATTAAAGTAACTCACTCGTTAACGAGGGAACAAGCATATCAGATTCTAAAATGTATGTCAGCGTGTAAAAACCAATTTGGTGCCTGTGAAGCCTCTCTGGCCTGATCAAGAGTAGATAGTTACAGAAGGTTAACTGCATAATTATAACGATGACAAACGCCTGCACACGTAGACTGTCTGTGTCTTCGATGCGATCTTCCAAGATGGACGCCGCCTCTGCGCCGTACGTATACGCTTAAAGGTAGAACTAATATTGAGCGCACTTGGGCCACGTACGCCGGTCTGGACACGTTGGTCTCCATACATTTTGCAACTAGGCTTGTAGAGCTACATTAGATCCATGCCATGCGACGCCACACGACGCAACTCTATGTACAAATCAGACTTGGCTCACGTGTGCGTCGGTCTGATGTACTTCCCACTTTAGATATGCTTCACGTACAGCAATTTCTTTCGCACTCGCGAGGTCGCGAATCGAACTTCCAAGATGGCCGTCACGTGCCAAGTGCACGCGATTATTTTCGCTCGTTGTCTGCAGTGTTGAACTTCTGTATTATCTATTCTGCGTCCCTGGGGTGTATTAGACTCCCCTACAAAGCAATTAATTCATAGTAATGCGAAATTTAATTAATCCTCCGATGTTTGGAATGATAATTGGGGATTGCCGCGGAATTCCACACTTGGAAGGGTGCTGAAATTGTGGGGTTGTCTTAGGTGCAAATATTCAGACGTTTTCCTTTCCAAAATATATTATTATGTTGTTACATTTTCGTGCTTGTGTTTGTAGATGGCATTTGAAGTTAATAGAGAAGTAATTGTTAATTTGGAATATATACTGTAATTAATTTCGTCAGTTGAGAGGTTTCTTTTTATCAACCGACTTCAAAATAAGGAGGAGATTTTCAATTTGGTTGTTTTTTTTTTTGACATGAATTTGTGATCGTTCATGTAAACGTGTTTTTTTTTCACATAAATTTCAACCAAAAATTTTAGCCCTCAATATTTTCACGACTTTCTTTCACAATTGGTCCTTCATCTCAAGTGCTATAACTATACCTACATTTTCACAAGTCTGCCAACAGGTACACTTTCTTTGAAGTTCATAAGGACCACTCAGTAAGGTGCTTGAGTCCCAAAAAATTCACAGCAAATGCAAGACGTTTCTAAAGAGGGGGATGATTTTTCTTTGACATCGACGGTACAAAAGCAATTGAAAATACTTTAATTTTCTTGGTTCAAGTGCACATATTTATTGTGCGTTTTTTTATGTGGAAAATCATTCGATGACAACCCCCACTCTTGGGCGGAGCGGGAGATAGTGTCAGACTCTTACTGACTAAATACCCACCCCGTTCTCGGGGCTCGAGCTCCCTTTCGGATAACAGCTTGCCTATTTATTGATAGTTAAGGGGTATATAAGTTAATAGTAAGGTTATTTTTAGGCATGTGTGCTTTGCAAGCACACTATGATGTCATTGTTTATCACAAAGTGAGATAGCGATCAAGTGCGGGCCTATAAATAATATAATAATTATTTTTTTACATGTGCAAAAACGTCATTTTAAATATGATTTGAAAGTATAAACAACTGTTCTACTACGTGATCAAAAGAAAAAAAAATACGAAAAAGGAGAAGAAGAGTAAATATGTTTTTTTTTTTATTGATACAAACTAGTGCTTGCCTACCTGATGGTAAGCAGTGATACAATCGTTGATAGTGAGGCGCATTTGGTTATTAAGGGCCAACTTACTTTACTTTATACCTAATACTATATACCAATACATAATTATGTTAATATAGTTGATTTCTTTTGTTTTTCCGAGTGTAACATTATTTATTGCCTTTATTCGCCTTCACACGACTAGGCGAATAATAATATATTAATATTCGTGATAGTTTTTCTGACTTATATCTTATTATTTTGAACACAAAAATCAGAATGTAATATTTTAGGACATATTAAAATTTTAGCTCATAATTTGTGTTGACAACGTTATTTATAATCATGACTTGCCTTCACGTATCATTCTTGTCTTACAATTTTTAGATCAGCTTTATGAAAAGATTTTTGGCAACACAACTTTTTTATTATTTTATAATTTATCGTTGTAAAAAGTGAAGACACCCGACATGGTCCGAAGTGGGTTGGGCATATTGCTCGCAGAACATACGGTCAATGGAGTCGAGAGGTTGTGGAGATGCAAACGTGTTGGAAAGCCCCCCACAAGGTAGAAGTGAGGGTCGTGAGAATCCGATTGATGAAAGACGCACAGGATCGGTTGTGGTGGAAAAAGTCTATGCCCAACAATGGACGTTTTTGATAATGTTGAAGTGGAAAACCTCTACAGCTGCCACCATCATTGTGTAAATAGACATGCCTTTGAGGTTTAGTTAAGATTGCACAGCAAACATCTCATTCATCCTCAATCAAGTTCATTCAATTGCCCCTTACATCTTGAAAGGGACAATAAGCAGATAATATACACCTTCATTCCACTTACGACCCCACGTGAGAATCCCCTCTGTTATAGATGCTAGTACAGCACAAATCACATGTACAAACAGAGTTGAAATAAATTTCTTATGTTCATTTAGGTATGTGATTCAGGACTCTAGGCCCCTCGTGATGGATTTATTTTAATAGATAAGATTTTTTACGTTTTAATTCATGAATCCCCAAGCGACCACCGGTGGCCGCGCATCTATTGTCTTACTATTGTGTTTCTAATTGACGGTATCTGAAGGGTTAATTTAAACAGTATAAAATCGTTACCCTGAGATTTTTTTTGAAGGTATAATATTACTTTTTCATTAAAAAACACAATGTAAATAATAATAATCCAGTCTTTTGAACACATTATCTGTCGAGAGCAATGTAGAAGAATTTTTTGACCTCATATTTTAGTTAGAAAATCGCCAAACTTAAGTGGCAATGGGCAGGGCACATTGCACGCAGAACAGATGGTCGATGGGGACGAAAGGTTCTGGAGTGGCGACCACGTACCGGAAGACGCAGTGTTATAAGGCCTTCAACAAAGTGGACCGACGACCTGGTCAGGGTCGCGGGAATCCGATGGATGCGTGACGCACAGGACCGGTCGTTGTGGCGACGCTTGAGGGAGGCCTATGTCCAGCAGTGGACGTCTTTCGGCTGATATGATGATGATGATTTTAGTTAGTTGTAGGGTAGCGTAGGGTTTTATTATTTTTTATTTTACTGTAATAATTATAGTTATTTAATTGTTTCTATGTATTGTATTAAAGAAAACATAATAAAATAATTTTCATGTAGGTAAATAAAGCAAGAATGATAATTTTGATTTCATCTAAGAATCTGAGAAGCTGAGATGCTTAGATGAAAGAAGCGAATGAATTATTTTTTTAATTAAAATGTCATCGAGGTTGATTTGAAAAACAATTTTACCCACTTTAAAATAAAATGTACAAATTTTTATTTTCACCACTAGTGGTGACAAAGAATGACTCCAGTGTAATTATAATTTGGGAGTCATTGTTTGTGCGTCAATGTCTGAGACACAGCGTGTATTTAAAAAAAAAAAGTAAAAAAACAGCCGAAAAGTGTAAAACTCCATCATTACGCGTCACATAAAAGTGTACCACAGACTATCTTTGCGCGTATGAAATCCTGCCTTTGATGTTGTTGAGTGGCCCTCCCCGAGTGCGTCTGGGGGAGTCAACAGCCCTCCCCTTGTGAGGCTAAGACTTCAAACGTTCTGATTCGCTTTTACACCTTGGAGTAGGCAGTTATGCCGAGATCCAGACTCAGATTTCAACGGACAATAGAACGCCGTCTTTGGATTTTTTAAAGCCCCTAATTAAAATGCTTTGATTATTTTCTTTTGGGTTTTTTTTAAAGAGTCCACTGGTGTTTTGATATGTTTGCTAAGTTTTTTTAATTACTTTGATTTGATGTCTGTATATTTTAAAGGAGGTGGACGTAGTCTGATTAATGTATGTCTGGTTATGAAACTTTTTGAACGCCTTTTTTAAATTTCACCAAACTAGTTTTTGATTGAATCCCTGTACAAAAGTATAATTTTCAGGTAGTTTAAAAAACTCGTGCTATTACCGAGTTTTTAGAAACATAAATTATGTCTGGTAGAATAATTAATTCTCAGTCATTTTAAACTTTGGTCGCCTCGTTCAGCAAAATAAATGTCTAATGGCAAAGTCTTAAAGGCATTTATTAAAAATAAATACATGCACTTTAAGTCTGTCAAGAAGTCTGTCAGAAATAAGATGCTACTTTTACATACCAATACAAGATAGTTTCTTGCTTGCAAGGACTATTTTGAATCATTTTATATTACAAATATCTCATTTAAATATTCCTTGTCACTTTTATCACCTGAGAATAATCTAAACTAGTAGAAAAAAACAAACAATTAAAAATATAGGAATTGAAATAAGCTACTGGCAGCTAAGATAATATGGCGAGTCTCAACTGACTGCGTCCATTTACGGACATGACGCGTATTTCAGCACCACTTATAATGAAAGGTTCTAATGAACAAAATTTTCAATAAGTTTTACCTCCTTTTAATCTAACCATAAAATTAAATCACTTTTTTATCATAAATAGGCTCGCGTTTGGACTACTATCTCACTTGATGGAAAGCGATAATGTGGCCAACGACGGAGCACGCTTGCCTAGAGAAGTAACCTATTCACTCTTAGATAGATAAAAAATGTATTCGTTGCAACATAAAATGCACACAAAACCACAACTAAATAAATTACAAACACCGATACAATCTACAAAAAAAACTACAAGTAATAAAATTTTCCCTAGTGATAATAATAATTAATACACACAAAAAAAATACAAGATATACAAAGTGACACTTATGGGGTGGGTACTTAGAAGTAAGAAATCATAAAATTCATAGTGCGGTGTGAATCTCAGTGTTGCACCAAATGGGAGTCCAGCTTAGCGTGCGTCAGGATAATTTAGCTGACGCTGATATTCTGCTAGATCCCTGTGGTGAAAAACTCACACTGACATCTTGACTTGAAGCAATACCAACATCTTTCATTACAATATTGCCCCGAGACGTAACAGTAGGAATCTTATACACGTGGTAACACGAAAGTTTTCTCATATACCAGTAATATCATTCGGAGTGGAAATACACCTTCATTTAGTTAAATTGTAGTGCGTTCTTAGAATTTTGCATGAGAGGAACCACTATTAAATTGTTGGTATCTCCGAGATAGTCACTGTGAATGGTAGAAAGAGTAAGTAACGAGTGCTTTATGAGGAACAAAGTGTAACTACGGCTAACAGTTATGTTGTTTCTATTCTACACTAATATAATAAAGAAGTAAAGTTTTTTTTTGTTTTGTAGAAGGTAAATGGGGCCGAAAGGTTCTGGAACGGCGACACTTGCGGGAGGCCTTGTCCATCGGTGGAAGTCTTTCGACTGAAATGATGATGATAATCAGGAGGAGGTAATCTCTGGAAGTAGTGGTTCGATTGCTAAAATTTTTTCACTGATACAAAGCTGCTTTATTCTTAAGTGACATAGACTATATTTTATGTACGCGGGTGAAGCTACGGGCAAAAGCTAGTTTGATATATAGATAAAGATTAAACTGCATTAGAACAACTGTAGTTATACTTAACCCTTCAGATACCGTCAGTTAGAGACACAATAGTAAGACAATAGATGCGCGGCCACCGGTGGTCGCTTGGGGATTCATGAATTAAAAACGTAATCAGCAAATAAAAAAAAAAAACATACAAATAGCCGAACGTAGTACCTCCTCTTTCTTGGGAAGTCGGTAAAAATATAATAATGATCCCACTGCTTTTTTTTAAATATATAAACAGTATGATAAATACTTAACATGGAGCGTATTTAAAAAATCTTTTATTTATTTCGTTTTCGATAAAATAAATAAGTTGTGTAAATAGCAATCTTAAGTCAAAATGTACCTAACGTAAGAAAACGTGTAAGTTTACGTCTACGTTATCGAGCTATGAGACGACAATTTGTCATTACTTATTGCGCCGTTTTAGCTTCAAACTCCACACTTATCGCAAACTTTCTATAACGTGTGGCACTATTTATTAGAACTGAAATCATTTACCAACGAACTTCCAAGTTTCAAGTTCGCTTCCTTTTTGAAAGGAGTTAGTACAGTTACAAATAAATTGCTTTAATGTTTTTGAAATGTTATTTTGTAGTTTTGATCAGCGGTATAAAGATTCGCAATATTCGCAGTTTGTTTTCGATTTAATATAGAAAGTTAGGGTTGCAATTGTTTTGGATTTATTTATTTAGAACGTTATCCTTACTAATATTAGGTATAAAAGCGAAAGTGAGTTTGTTTGTTTATTTCTTACGTCTTCACGCCTAAATGGCAAAACCAATTTTGATGAATTTTGGTAGAGAGATAGTTGGGACCCTGGAGACGGACATAGGCTAATTATTTACTTTTAAATTTCAAATATTATTATTAAATTATATTTATTATGTAAAAGCTAGTGCACTAATAAAATACTGTACAAAGGCAGACACCGCCTAGGGTGGTGTAGAGACATACGTCAGGCGCTAAGAAAAGATGTATGTTTTGTTATATCGCTATTTAACCCTTCAGATACCGTCAATTAGAGACACAATAGTAAGACAATAGATGAGCGGCCACCGGTGATCGCTTGGGTATTCATGAATTAAAAAAGGGTTTTTCATGAAATATTTCAAGGTTGTTCCTCAAATTAGGCAAAGTTTTTTTTTTTAATTTCGTTAACAAAATTATGTTCTCAAAGAACTTTATATAGATTATAATTGTCGTTGTATTGCCTGATAGCTAGAATCTGGGTGTCTTTAAGTCAAGAGGAATACTGAATGATTACTTCTATGCAAGCATGCTCCATTGTCGAATATATCGCTTTCCATCTGGTGAGGTTGTGGATAAGCACGAGCCTGTCAATAAAAATGGAGGCAATGAGAACAAAAAGTTTGAAACTCAAATAGATCTATCCATAGGACTCCTGCAGATAATTATGTGCAATGTGACAACTATGCGATAATATCTGCCTCCTAGCCAAGTTTCGACCGTTTCGTTTCGATCCTCTTCGAACACCTCGTGTTGGCCACGCCTCTTATTTCTTTATTCTGACGTCATTTCAACGCTTAGTCTCGTGATCAGAACAAAGGAACCGGAGGCGTAGCCAACTCGAGGCGTTCGACGCAAGAAAATCGAACCGAAGCGGTCGTTTATTATTTGACCCAGTACCCCTAGCCAAGTTACTAATCTGTAATAGTTTACGCTAGTAGAAAGCTTCAAATGTACGGGAATTACGTAATCTTAACGCTCAATCACGTGATCAGAACAAAAGAATTGGCGGCAAGGTCAACTCAAGCGTTCGACGCAAGTAAAACGGTTGTAACTTGGCTAAGGGGCAGAGAGTTTATTTAGCCAGAATATATTTGCAATGGCGAACCTAAACCTGCAGTTTGCAGTCGGGTTGGTCATATAAATAAGTAAATTAATACTCAGTATTGCCATCCAAGTGACAATGCTGCCACCGTTCTGGGCACATTTCCCTTTGACATCGATATGGACGAATTTATTGACGCCCTATAAGTTCCTTTTGTTTTTACCCGTTTGTACATACACTGGACAGCAAATAAACCGAGCCACCCGCTACCTAGACACTCTAATTCGATTTTCTCAAAAACTAAAAAACCTACAATTATCAAAGTTGTACCTACAGAAAGTGCGTTTCATGGTGATTAAAATGAAAGGAAACTCATTGGGTTCAATCAATATTTCAGTGTTTATTAAGGATTTTACAAAGAAGAGTCGTTTTCCAGTCGTGAAAATCGTTAGTAATGATAAAGTGAAAAAAAAATTAAAGCCAAAAACAAAGATAAAATCAAAAAAAAAGTTTTTGATCAATATTCCGTATTCCCTCCCCTTGCTCGGATAACTGCCAGCATCCTTGTATTCATCGACCTTACGAGCCTGACGATAAAATCTTGAGGAATTGTATTCCACTCCTCTTCAATTGCGATTCGCAGCTCTGGAAGCCTTGTTGGAGCAGGTACCCGGGCTCGAACCCGACGTTTCAGCTCATCCCATAAGTGTTCTATCGGATTCAAGTCCGGGCTTCGAGCTGGCCAGTCCATCGTACGAATGCTGACGTCGCGTAGATACTGGGTCACCACATGAGCAACATGAGGCCGTGCATTATCATGCATCAATTGCATATCCTGTCCGATATATCCTGCGTAAGGTACCACATGGTCTACGAGGATTTCAGTAATGTAGCGATGAGAAGTCAGTCCACGTGTAAGGCCCGTCGGTTCGATGAAAACTAACACTGTATGTGCTGTTAACGAGATGCCGCCCCAGACCATTACAGATCCTCCTCCATAAGCAACAGTTTCTTCGATACAACACTGAGAATAACGTTCTCCAGGGCGACGATATACTCTCTGACGTCGATCACTTCCATGTAGACTCACCCTGGTCTCATCAGTGAAGAGTACATTACTCCAATGCTCTAATGTCCAATCCCAATACTCTCGAGCAAATTCAAGTCGTGCTCGACGGTGTGCTACCGTTAATGCTGAGCCTGTTGCAGCTCTTTTTGGGGTCAGGTTCCGTTCAGCAAGTCTCCTTCTGACGGTATCTGAACTTATGACCACGTGGCGTGCGTCACGCAGACTTTGTTGGACTTGAACTGCGTTGAGGTGGCGATTTCGCAGAACAGTGAGGTGGATATAACGATCATCTGCTGCTGATGTAGCCCTAGGTCTGCCCGTACCTGGACGGCGATCGAATGCTCCAGTCTCCAGGTATCGTCTGTAAACTCGTTGCACCGAAGATCTGCTGATTCGAAGCCTTCGAGCGACTTCACGTTGCGCAATGCCTGCTTGAAGTAATGCTACAGCTTGAGCTGCTTCCTGAGGTGTTGTATCCATTATTAATCGAAAAAAGTAGCAAAAACACACGCGTCTGAGCAAACGATGGACAAAAACTAAAGAAATGATAAGAAATATCCGACAACCCTCATTGTAGAGAAAAAGAACGCTAATTTTAAACTCTGGTGAAAATAGAGCAAATCGTTAGCATTGTGTTTGTTGCTTGATTACAACGTGAGTTGATGGTACTTTCGAATTAATTTGTAGTCATTTTAATCACCATGAAACGCACTTTTTGTAGGTATAACTTTGATTGTTGTAAGTTTTATACTTTTTGAGAAAATCGAATCAGAGTTCCTAGGTAGCGGGTGGCTCGGTTTATTTGCTGACCAGTGTATTATTAATTTAAGTTTATATAAATACCCATTTGTTTATAATATTTAATTATTAAGATGTATACAACGTGCAACGTTAAATGCGCAAAAACTGAAAATAGTTTGATCAGAATAAGAAGTAGAATAAATTAAACCAATTTTTAATATAGGTTACATTTTTCAAAAAAATCTTCATTAAAAATGTCGCCCTGTCTATTTATGAAAAGGTCAAGCCATTACGTGCGCAAACCCACCGAAATAGGTAAAAAAACACAAATGGTTGTAGTCCAATCAAATTTTCTCATACACGAGATAAATAAAGTTCTTATTTCAATGCAGATATTAATTTTAAACTAACTAAAACTGCTCATAAAACCTTCAATTTTTTTTTATGTTTTTTTTTTCAGAGAATTAGTTCTTTTAAATTAAAAATCATTTGGGGTGTCTGAGGTTTTGCGCATTTAACGTTACACGTTGTATATGTATGTTGCATCGTTAAGAGCAGTGGTGGTCGAGTGATAATGGCCTCGTCTTACGATTTGTAAGTCGCGGGTTTGTATTGGACTGGCCTGTTGGTCTAGTGGTTAGTGGCCCTGACTGCTATGCCGGAGGTCGTGGGTTCGATTCCCACCCAGGACAAATATTTGTGTGATGAGCATGATCATTTGTTCTGTGTCTGGGTGTAATTTATCTATATTATGTATGTATTTATAAATATATAAGTATGTTTATCAGTTGTCTAGTACCCATAACACAAGCTCTGCTTAGCTTGGGACTAGACGGCGTTGTGTGATAGTTGTGGAATATTATTATTATACGTATATTTATCTCAGGACCCTGAGGTCCTGGACCTTTGGGAGGCGTACGAGGGGTCGAAACCAGCTCGAAGAGGCCTTTTTTGTGCGTTTAATGGAACGTGGTATCAACCAGCGATTATCCCTGTACGCGCTATGCTAGTGCATCCAAGGACAACCCCCGGTTTGAAAAACTATTGCGACATAATATGGAAAACAAAATAATAGGGCTATGGTTTTTGGAGTCATAAGTGGACCGGTAACATGAAACTATCTTAAGACTATGGCCCCTGCCTGAACAATGCTATTAATATCCATCGATAAAAGGCAGGGGGTGACTTGCACACTCAATAAATGGGCCCCCTAAAACGGCCGCTAGCACGAAGTGATGTAGCAACAAGGGGGCAACATATCCTGAGGCGTTTGAGGAGTGGAGAAGCATACCACGGTTATCAAGACAATCCCGGAAGTACGGTCAAGATCCCTACCAGCACCTTACTGGATTATGCATCCATCTCCCGAGCATGTTTGCTCTTGCGACTCTCCACACAAGCCAGCCAATAAAGGCAAGAGAGAGGTGGGAGCTCTGTTCCTCGTCAGTGTTCACTATTATTATTATTGAACCCAGCCAGGCGCATTACTTTGTGTAGTTTGAGGAAACCGGCATGTCCTAAAACCAAAAATTTGAAGTCAAGTGACATTTACCAAGCCGCACTGGGCCCGCGTGGTTACGGCCCATTCCCTCTCCTAGAGAGGAGGCCGGAGTCCCAGCAGTGGGAACATTAAAAAAAAGGCTGAATAAAATTTTCAAACGCTGTATGATCATTTTATTTCAAACGTCCACTCACAACTAGAACATCCGTCCGTTACTTAATAAGTTTTAAAAGCAGCCTCGTTCCATTGTGGTGGTAACTTTGGCAATTAATGTTAAGTGGGTTTTAACCTAAATAAAACAATTGTTACATTGTTTTCCTCAAATGTGTGGAGTATTCATATTTTGGACTGCACTTTTAAACATGTTTTCTGAGTATTGTAGGTAAGTGATTTTATTATGACACTCTGGTTTTGTAGACTGTTGAATTAGGTACTTGAATTTTTTTTTAATGATTTGCTTTACAAAGTAACTGTTGGGGAATTTAAGGGATTCTTCAAGGAAACTCAAATATTGCTGTTAGCTAGTCAGATATATTGTTCAGAACTTACAAGATGGAGTGCGTGTACGTCACATGTAAATTTAACCTTACAGTGCGTTTCACTTAAGGCGTTTCTTTGGCGTAATGTTGGCAATACGGAAAAACAGTGTTGCAATGTTTTTAGCAATTAAATTACTTAATATTAGGGAGATTCACTTATATTTCGTTACTTTTAACAGTTGCGTTTTTTTTTTCACTATTTTTGAATAAAGTATAGGGCGCTGGGCTCCATTCCGATTGTCCTGCAATTCTTTCAAATACTGAAAACGCCACGCCATATTGTCGTATCTCTCTATAAAAACGCCCTTTAAAACCCGCTTTTTTTTAAATAAAATCCCATTCCTTTCATAATTCTCCAAAAAGTGCTGCATTTACCGTTAAAATTGATTTCGTTTCGAATTTCGGGGAACAATTTTGGTAGAGTAGGCAACTTTTTCCTTTTTCCCTTCTTTTTTGTGTAGACAGACAGGGGAGCCAACATTACGGCAAAGGAACGTCTTAAGTGAAATGCACTATACAAACTAAACGTCATGATGACATTACGCCGTTGATCTGTCAGTGTCAAAGAGCTGGCGTTTGTTCTCGAAGCCAAGCTCGAACAGTAACTTTATCTTTTTAAAGAATAATCCAAACGCTTAGTTGACACTTTGCTTGACTCAAGGAGGTAAAGATTACTTATACTTAGTTCTTAATGTTTTTGGTTTTTATTTTTTTTTATTCAGTGCATTTGCGAATCATATATAATAATTCGCAAATCACAAAAAAATAAAATCAAATCCATTCAGTATTAAGTAATTTAGAAACACTTGGACTACAGTTTATATCGCGCGGGCAGAGACCCGTGCTCAGCAGTGGAATTATAGGTAGCCTATGTGTTATTCCAGTGTCTCTTCTACCTACCTACCAAATTTGATCTAAATCCGTTCAGTAGTTTTTGCGTGAAAGCGTAACAGACAGACAGACATTTTGTGTTTTGTAGTGCAAGCACCGAAAGGTATGTAACATTCTCTCTCAGTCCACTCAGAGCCAGAGGAGTTATTTGATAATATAATTTCTTGCGAAAAAAAGTATATGCAATGCTAACTTAGAAAGAAAGAAGAAACTCTCTTCTTACTTACTCTAAGTAGTAAAGTAAGTACAGTAAAGTATACGTACTTACTCTAAAACTTATTCTTTTTCAAACAAATGCCTTGTCAGAGACATAAGAAAAATATTACAAAAACATATTTCCCAAATGCGACCTATTTTCACACTCGTAAGAAAAGCGACTATAATTCATTACAGCCCTGAATGAATGTAGGATTTAGTACCATCTTAATTAAATGATTAAAATTAAGTACATCTTCCACTCTATTGTCTCGATGCCATATAAGATACGCGTAATCTTGTCTTTTGTGTTTCTGACTGTGAATGTGTGACATAATTAAATGTGTGTATTGGTATTTAGATTCACGTATGGTATATGACTGTTTGTGGTATTAAGTGGTGTGGCCTGATTGCTATTGGCTATTAAGAGAAATGTGTGTGTGATGAGCATGATCATTTGTTCTGTGTTGGGGTGTAATTTATCTATTGCTAGCTTTTGCCCAAAACTTCGCCCGCGTACATAAAAATAATGTCATTAACTAATAAAACAGCTTTATATCGATGAAAAAAAATCCGCTATTGGACCAGTACTTTCAACAACTACCTCCTACAAACAAAAAATATAAAAAACTAACTTTACATGTTTATAATATTGGTGTAGATTACCACAGCTATCACCCTAAAAACCAACTTTTCCTCTATATAATATTATATATATACCTAATATAAGTGTAGATATGCATGTATTTAAAAATAAAGAAGTATTTTATCAGTTGTCTAGTGCAGAAATTATTTTAAAAAAAATCGAATAATTCTTCCATTCTGGAAATCTGGATAGAGCGAAATTGTCAGACTTTTACTGATTAAAACCCACAGAAAGAAATAAAATAGAGGTGCGTCATTTGTTTCTGTGGGTGGGACATAGTGACACACACCTACCGAGTGAACGGGCGAGACAGTGCTCTCGGCCGAATACTCGGTACGTATAAACAAGGCGCCGAGTGCTCGGGCGAGCGCTTATCTCTACAACTCGCTTACATCACTGTTACGGCCGAACAACATTTTACTGTCACGTTCTTGACTCGGTACGTGGGATCAAGGCGATATTTTGTTATATCACGTTACGTAATCTCACTGCCAAAATACCAGACTACTTCATCATAATTACAAACATTTTATTTACTAGAACACAGATTCAAACAAATGTGATTAGCGAACTACAAGAAAATTGGCTCCAGTTCAGCATAAGATACTAGGCACTCATAACTATTGTAGCGATCTATCTTATCCTTGGCTAGAGAATGTTATTACATGGAGAATTATTATTTGACGCATAAAAAGACAAAAGCTGTAGAAACATATTACTGTGGTATTTCATTCAAGATATCATGTTTTGCTTCATTATCTTACTTTTCTTGCTTTACCTGTTTGTCTACACTAATATTATAAAGAGGAAAAAATTGTATTTTTGTTTGTATGTTTGTAATGAATAAACTCAAAAACTGCTATGCCGATTTCAAAAATTCTTTCACCGCTGGAAAGCTACATTTACTTTGAGTAAGATAGGCTATATTTATTGCCCGTGCAAAGCCGGGATGGGCCGCTAATCGGATATAATATTAATTAATAATACGACTGTAGAAAGAAAAGGTGAAAATTTTAACTGCTAGTTGCAAGTTTTATAATGCGCTAAAGTATATAATTCACTGTAGTAAACAGAATCAGAAAAGTATGCGTTATTTCCCTTTGGAAAATAACACGACTTGCTAAATATAACGAATTTAACGAATACCGTAGGTAATTAGAAACACAATAGAAAAATAATGAGAGAGCTTTTAATTGAATATTATAATGTGACATGTATCAATTTCAACAATCATTCTGATTCTTTGTCAGATTAGTTTCAAGCAACTTTCTACTGTTATAGTGTTTTAATTTTTTAATCAAAACTGTAGATTTTTAGTACATTACTAAAATACGTTATATTTTGCAAGCATTATGCCAATGCCGAGTCGGAGAGTGACCGCGCTTTTAGCCCTGTAGTCCTCTCAATGATTAAATTTTCAGAAATACAGCTACAATTTATTGTTTCCTGTAACTGTTTGAACAATTGATGATATGAAGTCAATTTTCATGCGATATTCGCATTACATGAAAATGTATCAAAGAGATGAGAACATGATGAATAAACCACAAACAAAAAATAATAGTAGATCATAAATATGAATCAACTAGCTTTCCGCCCGCAGCTTCGCCCGCGTGGACTACAGTTTACATCGCGCGGGCAGAGACCCGTGCTCAGCAGTGGAATTATAGGTAGCCTATGTGTTATTCCAGTGTCTCTTCTACCTACCTTCCAAATTTGATCTAAATCCGTTCAGTAGTTTTTGCGTGAAAGCGTAACAGACAGACAGACAGAGTTACTTTCGCATTTATAATATTAGTAGGGAAGTAGGGATTAGTAGGGATAGTAGGGATGCGTGTACAATAATAAAATAATGTGACTGACAAAGTAACATATCCAGTATTAACCAGCTGTTTTTTTAGTTGGTAGTAGTTAAATTCTTCTTCCACTCTGGGTGGGGCGAGAAGGAGCGTACAGTTTTTACTGATTAAATCCGCCTGTATTATTTATTTATTTATTAGTAACATGACCATATTTACAAGACACTTTACATTTAGGTAACTGTATACAATATTAGTTTTTCGCAAATATATTGTCAATTACAGGTTGTCTATTGTACACAGCGTGTACAATAAACAATACATTATGAAGAGAAATTGTACATAAATTAAAAAAAGTAAGAAAATATAAATTTGATTCTAGAAATACAGTAGGTAACTGATCATTTAAAGGAGCTAAAGTCGTCTTAGGTGTCGTCTATTGTCCCCCTACTCTTGATTTTTTCACCGAATTCGAATCGGTACTTGAATCTTTGGGTTCGGAGTATGCACATCATATCATCATGGGAGATTTTAACACCAACCTCCTTGCCCACAACTCCCCTCGGTCCCGTAAACTCCTGCATCTTGTCGAGTCAGCCAGTTTAAACGTATTGCCTCTCCAACCAACTCATCATAATAAAGTCGGTGACGATACCTGGCTTGACCTTATCCTCACCTCTAATCCTTCTCTAGCGTCCTCGCATGGTCAACTTGATGCTCCTGGCTTTTCCCATCATGATCTAATTTATTTATCCTATGTCCTTAAACCCCCTAGACCCAAACCCTTGTTCCAGTACAGGCGTGCCTTCGCACGCATGAGTAGTGAGCAACTCTTAAAGGATGCATCAGATATTGACTGGGCACCCCTGGAGGAAGCTGCTACAGTAGATGAAAAAGTTTGTGTTTTTAACAAGATTGTGACCGAACTGTATGACACACATGCTCCTGTCAGGAAAATTAAGCTGAAGCGTCCACCTGCACCATGGATGAATGCTGAAATTCGGATGGCGATGCGACAGAGGGACCGTGCGTTTCGGAAATTTAAGAGGGATCGCTCTGAACACAACTGGACTTTTTTCAAGACTGCTAGGAATCGGTGTAACATGATGATACGTAACGCTAAACGCCGCCACATTCTTAATAATATTACTTCCTCTTCTTCTGCCGATATCTGGAAATTCCTTGGAACTCTAGGTGTCGGTAAATCGCGACATTCAGACCTTCCTAGTACAATTGGTCTAGACGAGCTTAACCGCCATTTCTCCACTGTTCCTACGCTTGATAGTCTAACCAAGTGTCAAACTATAGATTACCTTGCTGGTCTGACGCGCCCCAATATTACCCCATTTGTTTTTACTCCAGTTGATCCGGGAGAGATCAAAAAGATTATCCTATCCATCAAATCCAAAGCCGTGGGTTGCGATGACATTAGTCGTCATATGATCGTGTCGACTTTGGATCAACTTCTGCCTGCTATATCCCACATCGTCAACTTTTCTCTTTACTCTGGTGGTTTTCCTTCCCTGTGGCGTAAAGCCTATGTCCGTCCTTTACCTAAGATTTCCAATCCCTCACTTTCCAGTCACTTTCGTCCAATTTCCATCCTCCCATTCCTGTCTAAAGTGCTCGAGGCCTGTGTTCATAAACAATTCTCCAATTACATTTATCGTAACTCCCTCATCAGCCCATTTCAATCTGGTTTCAGGCCCGGGCACAGTACCGTGACAGCTCTCCTTAAAGTGACCGACGATATTAGGCGGGGAATGGAAGACACTAAAGTTACCTCCTTGGTGTTGATCGACTTCTCCAACGCTTTTAATACCGTCAGTCACGATGTCCTTTTGTCTATCCTGTCCTATCTTATGGTCTCTCCAGAGGTGCTGGAGTGGTTTTCCTCTTATCTTCGGGGTCGTCAGCAGTCAGTTTGCGCTGGAGACTCTTCATCAGAGTGGTGTGACCTTACAGCTGGCGTCCCTCAAGGCGGCATTCTATCTCCTCTTTTGTTTTCTGTTTTTATTAATCTTATAACCTCCGAGCTTCAGTGTGCGTATCATCTCTACGCCGACGATTTGCAGCTCTACTGTCAGTCAGGTGTTGACAACGTATCTGATACGATCGAGAAGCTGAACCAAGACTTAAAAACAATTAAAAGCTGGTCTGACCGTTTTGGTGTGGCAGTTAACCCTCGTAAATGTCAAGCTATTATAGTAGGAAGCCCGCATAGTTTGAGAAAGCTTAAGAATCAAACTATTCCACCTGTAATATTTGATAGCACGGTCATTCCGTTTGGCTCCGAGGTTAAGGATCTGGGCCTACATGTCGACGCCTGCCTTGACTGGCGCAAGCAGGTTGCAAGTGTCAGTAGGAAGGTAACCGGAACGTTACGGTCGCTCTATCGTTTAAAAAACCTTCTTCCAGCTCACATAAAGGTATTGCTTGTACAGTCCCTAATTTTTCCCATCATTGACTATGGTGATGTGTGCTACTATGACCTGAATGCAGATCTACTCAATAAACTTGACCGCCTTCTGAATAACTGCATTCGATTTGTCTTCAACCTCCGTAAGTATGATCATGTATCTGAACATCGTTCGCTTTTGAAATGGTTACCTATTCGTCAGCGTAGAGCACTAAGGGCCTTAACTGCTCTGTTTTCTTTTCTAGATAACTCTTCTTCTCCTTCTTATCTGACTTCTCAAATCCAATTCATTTGCTCTGCCCACAGTAAAAATCTCCGATCAACGAATAATCGTCTACTACGATGTCCCTCGCACCGCTCTGGATTTATCCGTTCTTCTTTCTTAGTCCAAGCGATATTTCTTTGGAATGAGCTCCCGTTGAATATCAGGATGGCATCTAGCCGGCTCTCGTTTAAGGTTATGGCACGTGAACACATTCGCAAGAAATTGGCAGAATCATCACAGCTGTGATTTGGTGGATTTGTTTCTCACTATAATTTTGTTTATTTGTATGTATTTATATAAGTATTTATTTATAAAAGTTTTATTTATATTATTGTATATTTATTTTGGTTTTAGTTTTTTTATTGGTTTGTTTGCCTTTATGTTGCACCTACCATGTTTTATTTCTGCACCACCCTAAGGTCGACTGGTAGAAAATGCCTAAGGCATTAAGTCCGCCTTTGTACTGTAATAGTGCATAAAGTTTTAATAAATAAATAAAATAAATAAATAAATCATTTAATATTTACTTTAAATTATAAGATTAAATTAAATGAATCCTTCAGTAGCCGCAGTAAATTATATGGACAAACCCGCAGCCTCAATAATTTAACCAGTTAAAAGTATTTTTCAAACACTTCAATTTGGTGGCATCATAACCTCAGTTCACATCAATTTCAACCCTAACTGAGCGGCATTAAGTCACTAAATCGTTGAGACACTTAATACAGATCAACAGAATAAAGAAATAAACACTTGCAACGTTGCAAATTAGAAACAAAATATAAAACTCTCCCTCCGAATGTAAATTGAATTGCGCCACCGAATTCAATTTGGATTACCTTCACATTTGCTAAAAAAGTATATCAGAAACAAATTCTTGTTCCATCAATACATCACTGGGGGTTAAACCAAGTTATTATTTACAGATGACTTTTTCGAAAATAAACCTTACGTCATTGTCATAATGAGCATCTTTAGTCAAATAGGTCGCTTAAATTTTATTTGTGTTATAAATTCGAGAAGGATTTGTACTGCTTTACCGCTGATCTGCAAAGTGGCAGAATGAATAATGACGACGTTGACGCATTATGTAAACAATAGCGGGTACATAATATTTAGATATTACTTTAAAACATGTTTTTTTTTTTAAAGAAAATAACGGTGATGGATTAAGCTTATCTAAGGGAATTTTTGTTTTTTTAAGATGGTAAATATATGGTTCATATTTCGGTGTATCAAAATAATAACTAAAAGTTGCGTTGCAGCCATAGTTCTCAGCTACTTTAGTCGTTAGGCACGCCACAATTATGGCGGTAAGTCCCCTCTTTGAGGCGTGGCTGGAAAGACCTCACGGTCGAGACGCAGGTCCTCAACGGACATGGCAAGTTCGGGAGGTTCCTGCACCGGATTCAAGCGGAAGAGACGCCCGGGTGTCACCAGTGTGCGGAACGCCCGGAGGACACGGTGGAGCACACAGTCGAGGTGTGCTCTGCTTGGGCGGAGCACCGCCGTGCTCTCGTGGGGGTGATCGGCGGCGGAGACCTCTCGCGCCGGGCCTTGGCCGTGGTCCGGAGCGAGGAGGAGTGGCAGGCGGTCGCCTCCTTCTGCGAAGCAGTAATGCTAGAAAAGGAGGCGGCCGACTGCATCAGGCAACGGCGCCCTCGCCGCCGCCGCCGGGATTCCAATCCCGATTTCCAGCCACCGTAGACGCGGGCTCGCGGACGGCGAGCCATGGTTAGCTCGCTGTCCGATCGTCCGGTAATGGACCGAATCCAAGACGTCGACGGCACGCACTGTTCCCGCGCGCCTCAAGGAGTTGTCAGCAACAGGAGAGGCCCAGCTGGGTCGAAGCCTACTGGGGCTGGGGTTATCCGAAAAGAAACTCGAGCCCTGGTATGAAGGCTAGAAGGAACGGGGTGGGGTTTTTAGTCAGTAAGAGTCTGACACTATCTCCCGCTCCACCCAAGAGCGGGTTTTGTCAAAAGATGATTTTCCCCATCTAAAAAAAAAACTTACTAATTAACATTTTGTATTCTAGCATAGCAAAGCATAGTCGGCCTTATAATGTTCCCACTGTTGAGACTCAGGCCTCTTCTCTAGGAGAGGGAATGTGCCGTAATCCACCACGTGGGCCCAATGCTGGTTGACGGATGTCACATGTTTTCGAATTTTTGGTTTTAGGACATGTTAGTTTCCTCAAGATGTTTTTCCTTACCGTTTCGAGAGTAGTGCTGAAATAAATTACACACTAGTATTATTACCTATTAGTATTCTACTAGATAGCTATTCCACAAGAAAGCAAGAAAATTTCAATATTCAGAAGATACAAACAATCTGTTTTTTTTTGTCCATCGCGATGGCTTCTAGTTTACTTTTAAAAAGATATTCTCTTCTCATTTTAAAATCAAATTACGAAAAACTTAGCTTGCTAACTTCTGATGGAAAAGTTTAAAAAAACGTTACACTTGCAATTTTTCAAGATGGATTAATGTCTCATCCAGTATACGAAGTTGTAACTTATTTTTAATGTTTGATAGAATTACGTTGGTTCAATAATGCTGTGTTATTAAATAGAAAACAGGTTCTCTTTTAGAATATTTTCTTTAACGCTGCCCGCCCACGTCAGATTTTTTGTAGGACAGATAATCGTGCCGATTTTGTATATTTGTTCTGTATTTCTGACCTACTTTTTGTAGGACATTTTATACGACTATTACTATCAGTGTTTTATTTTTCTCCTACAAAAAATCGGCCGCCGATTTGTTGTAGGAGAAAAAAGAAAAGCAGCCTTAGGAAGATAAACATAAGGGCGCTTTCAATTTATGCGTTTTATGACGGCCAGCTGCGTTGCAGATGAGGTGCGTTAGTAGTATTGCGTACAGACGATCGTATTTTTCATATAAAGCGCGCGGCAACCGTGCGGCAAACGGTCGACAACAGGACGGTAACGTCACAAGCACCACGTGTTCAATTCAGTGTTAAATAGTGCGGTGTTCAATACCGCATCAATTGCGGTGTTCAATACCGCATCAATGGCATACAAACACACGGTAGTCAGATACGTTTTTTTTAAGTGATATAAACCAGTGCTTGACTGCAATCCCTCCTGATGGTAAACAGTGATGCAATCGTTGGCGCGCACTAGTTGATTAATTGATTTAGGCGCTTGGTGTGGGACTGCTAACGTACTGCAACCGGCCGGCTGCGGCACGATAAACGTGCGGCAGTCGGCCGGTTGCAGTACGCATAAATTGAAAGCGTCCTCTAAGAGGGTAGCTCTGTAGGTAAAAAAATAACGTCTACATTTTCGTAACTTTTAAGTGAAACTGTGTTATTTTGATACTCTTCAGAAAGGTTAGATGTGTGATCGTAAATAAGATTGCAAATTATTTGTTTATCAGAAACTAGCTGCTCCCAGCGGCTTCACCTGCGTGTTAGCAGAAAATTATCCCAAGGGAACATACTTCTGGGATAAAAAGTATCCTATGTCCTATTCCAGGACATGGTCTATCCGTGTACCAAGTTTTATCAAAATCGGTTTTGCTATTTAGGTGTGAAGACGTAACAAACAAACAAACAAACTCACTTTCGCTTTTATAATATTATCAGATCAGATCATTTACTCTCAAAACGATGAAGGAATACATCGTGAGGAAACCGGTACGTCCTCGAACCAAAAATTTGAAGACATTGTGAGATCCACCAATCCGAACTGGGTCCGCGTGATAAATTATGGCCCATTCCCTCTCCTAGAGATGAGACACGAGGCCCAGCAGTAGGTGTTCCCACTACTATGCTAATACTATGCCGTGCTATAAAATTAAGGAGGCCTAGAACAATTGGCCTGCTGCGGACTTACCGATCGATTACACTGTCATCAAGGCTTTTTTTTAGATGGGAAAATCATATAATGAAATCCTTTCGTGTCAGACTTTTACTGACTAAAAACTCTGTCCTGTTCATTTTTTGCTGTTCATACCAGGGCCGAATATTTCTTTCAGAAGCAGACCCTTGACACCAGTAGGTCCAGACGGTTACCGGACGGTCGGACGAGCTACCTATTGCTCGCCGTCCGCAAGCCCGCGCCTACTGCGGCCGGAAATTGGGATCGGAATCTCAGTGGCTGGGGTGTAAGGGCCGCTTTCTGGCGAGTCATCAAGGCTAGAGTGAATTGGTTCCTCATAAACTAGAACGCCTCATCATGAACGATTGCATCACTGCTTATCATCAGGTGGGACAGCAGTCAGGCACTAGTTTACAATATTTAAAAAAAGATAGGCATTAAGAACATACACGAACACAAAGACCTATTTCTAACGCCACCACAAAAAAAAGTTAGGCACAAAGTATCCATTTGTCCCCAACAATACAGAATCCAGCCATTAAAAACAGAACAATACAGAAAATATAGGAACAAAAAAAAAATCTCGTGAGTAGAAAATGGGAACACTTTACCTACTTTGCTGTGGCGATGATAGGCAACGCCGTGTGTTGGTAGCGATATCGCATTGTGCGCCACGAGACACCCACCATACAAGTGGCTTTTTTAACATCAAAGGCAGTTTTTGCTTTGAGCCGGGGGCATATCTGTTTTCCGGAAAGACACTTCTGGTTTTGATACACTGTTGAGTGTAGGGGCCTACTGGTGCCTAGTTTTCAAATGTGTCTATTGAAGAATCACTATGTTTTTTTTTCTGTTTGTCGTGTGTTGGACGTGTACCTTTGTATATTTTTGTGACTTTCATGCACTTTCAAGAGTCTATAGAGCAGTTCATAAATAAAACTACAAAGAGTAGGTAATTATGTTTTCTTGTTAGGTTTCCGACATAGCACGTAGAATTGCCAAGTGGTAGAGGGCAGGACACAGATCATAGTCAGATGTCGATGGGGACGAAAGGTTCTAGAGTGGCGACCGCGTATTGGAAGATGCCGCGTTAGCGGAAGGCCTTTCACTAGGTGGACCGATGACCTGGCAGTCCCCGCACACGGGAATAAATACCGCCACAAAAAAACGCTAGATGCGGCCACAAAAAAGCCAAAGCGCGTGTCAGTTTGTGGCCATGCATACAGTATCTTAATGGACTCTGGCGAAGAAGGATTAAAAACGCAAATGACATGCGGCAGCGTCATTATTATAAAAAAACGCCGCCGCCAAAAGAAGCTTGAAGCCGCTTCAAGCGTTTTCTTTTGGCGGCACCGCCGCACACGAGCCACAAAAAAAGGGCGCGTTTTTTTTAAAGCACGTGTGCAGGGAGAGTAAGTAAAACTTTGCAGACAAAATTTCAAAAAGCGAATGCTCAACAGTTCCAGAAACAAAAATATTCATACTTAATTAAAAACTGAATTCGCATAACAGAAAAACATTAATTCATTCGAATCGTCTAAAGCTACTGCGGGATCTCATCAAAACATCATTAATTTTTTTCACAGAACATCTACAGAGCAATCTTGCCAATACCGAGATCCTCAAAACGTGGAAGCGAACCTGTAATCTTTCAATTACAAATTCAAGTTCCATCCGTTCCAATTAACTTCAATATCGATCAGGGAATACGGTTCGCGATCACTTTTATCGCTGCTGCCAATTTAATAAAAATGTCAAGTGTACCCCGCTCGACCTATGAATTCGTATACAATGCGGAAAATAGGATGTTATTTTCGATACCTCTTATTATTGTCATCATGGCTTTGTCTTCTGTTATCAAGTTATAAGATTGACTTTTGAGAAGTACTTGTAGCGACATCTATATCGCCATATATGAACTACGAAATCCTGCATCGCACAGTTAGAGTTGTCCGCACGATTTGAGCTTATAATACCAAACCAAAATCTTCTATTGGGCAGTGGCCCATCAGACAAAGCATCCTTCTGGTCGGAGCCTCATTCCTGGAGGTTTGCAAGACTATACTCTCTGTTCCACATACTTCCTAACTGCTGACGCCCAACGTAACATAATTGAATTAACTTTTTTTTTTAAGATATAAACTAGTGCTTGACTGCAATCTCACCTGATGGTAAGCAGTGATGCAATCTTTGATAGTGAAGCGCACTAGTTTATTAAGAGCACCAGAACTTCGGTGACCGGGCTAAGAAGTGCGTGAAGCCGTGCGATTACACTCCGTCGGGAAACGCTCGGGGCAATCAGTAATGGCGACCGATGATTGTCCGAGCACTGGTCGCTTATTCGTCACCGATCGAAGGTCAAAAGTGCAATTTTTGGTCGACACCGGCAGCGACCTCTGTGTCTACCCCCGATCGGCAATAGCGAAGCGGCTAGTAAAAACTAATTACCAACTTTGTGCGGCATCGGTTCCAACTCACTGGAACCAACCTACCGCTGGCCTGGCACACATCAAGAAGCATCTTGAATCATCGATCTCCGATCTCCGGAGGGAAGTGATGTAGCGACATCTATGACGCCACATAAGAACTACGAAGAAAACACGAAATCCTGCATCGCGCAATCAGAGTTCTCCGCGCGATTTGAACATATAGGACAGCCCGACATCAACTATCGGGCAGTCGCCCACCAGACTATAACACCCGGTCTGGACGGAGGATCCTCCCTTTTCAACGGAGGTATGTGGGACTTTACTCTCTGTTCCACATCCCTCCAAAAGCTTATTCACTCTTGCTTTGAAGACACTTAAATTATAATCGGATGGGGAAACCATTGCTGGACAATTGTTCTAATCCTTCAATGTAAGCGATATAAACGATGAGACAAAATGATTAGTCCGGACTGTAGAGGTGGTAGAGGAGGAGGAATAATGTAAGGGCAGACACTCTCCGTACGTCGGAATGTTCGATGGTAGATGGTGATGTTGGAATCACGTCATAAAATTCCTGCGCATACTTTCCAAAATAAAATAGCATAGTATAATCAACTTTATGATTTCCCAATGCTGGGCCTACTCAAGCCTTTAGGAGAGCTAATGGGCTGTAATCCACCACGCGAGCCCGGAGTTGGGTTGCTAGATAACACTTGTAAGACATGTCGATTTCTTTACAATGTTTACATCCTCCGTTTTGAGAGCAATGGTAATGACATTACACAAAGTTGGCTGTGTTTGAACCCACATTACCACAAGGCTATCAGTGTTTACTTAAAAATGCATCCTATAAAATACCGAAAGCAAATATTTTGCCCTCATCGAAGTGAAGTATGCTATTAGGTTCTACAATTAATTACACTGTCGCAATATTATCTCGGCCTTTGTGGTTTCATTACCGTTTTTTTATTGTCTTTGTCAGCTTGAAGTTAATTAACGACATTGGTCAACGCTGCAATTACCAGTTCCTTCTAAGCCAATTTGAAATGTTTTATCACGAAAGCTTTAAAGGACTTTTCCATGCTTGTGTACTGGATTATAAATGTGTAATACCATCAAAAAAAAAATCAAATAATCACCACTGCTCTCAAAGTGTTAAAAGAAAACATCGTGAGGAAACCGGCATGTCCTAAAACCAATTCACTAACTCGCACTGGGCCCGAGTGTTTGATTACAGCCCATTCCCTCTCCTAGAGAGGAGGCCTGAGTCCCATAGCCAAGTGGCCGATATAATGCATGAAATAGAAAAAGCTGTACTTGTAATTACTTTGAAACCCATGTCTATTCTTCGAACAAAACAATAGTACGCTGCAGAAATAGTGGAACCTATCTAATCTTTAACCCAGTAATTTGGATAATCCCCTCCAGTAAGGGGAATCGTACCACTTGGCTAGATTGTTGGTATATTTTCTCATTTCTGACAATCTGAAACGACTATCATCATATCCTCATCATATCAGCCGAAAGACGTCCACTGTTGGACATAGGCCTCCCCCAAGCGTGTCGCCACAACGACCAGTCCTGTGCGTCACGCATCCATCGGATGCCCATGACCCTGACCAGGTCATTGGTCCACCTTGTTGGAGGCCTTCCAACGATGCGTCTTCCGGTACGTGGTCGCCACTCCAGAACCTTTCATCCCCATCGACCATCTGTCGAGCATCAATGGTCTACAAATGACAATCAGGATCAACAACTTAAAGTGTTTTTCGCGGTACGGAGGAATCTAGTTAAGACGGATCTTAACACACCTAGATTGCTAATTTTCAGATCAACCTCGGCAAGCGTTGCTTAATCCTGAGAGGTCAACTAGTGCGGCTGTTATTATTTTTGAACCCAGAAGTAGCAGTATGGTACTTAATAACACTTCTTCCAAAGAGTTCGTCCAAAAAAAGGCACAGTTGGCTCTGTGTTTGAGCGAGAGGCTGCTGCGTGAGTTCGGTCTCCGCATGGAACAAACATTTGTATGATCTACAGATAAGTCTTCCAGGTCTGGGTGTCTAGACGTGTATCTGAGTTAACATGTTTGTGAACTCATCCACGATACAGGAGTAATGTTTTTTTTTTGGCAACGTTTTTTAAAAAAGAGAAAAACATAAGAGTTATTTTTGTCCAGCTTCTCTTTCCATTTTCCAAAAAACTCTAATATCTACTCAAATTAATACTATTTCATGTAATTAACGTTAAATTCTTCTATATATTTCTACGTGAAAATTTCCTCATAGCTAAATTCCCTGTTAAATGTTTCGTCATCGCATCGTTACCCCACAATGGCGTCAGCAGTGGACACAATTTGCTAAAAGTGTAATTTGTTGCGACGCAGCGCACGGCATCAGTTCAGCTGTACTGCACTCGACACAGATGTAGTGACGCTGATCAAATAGAACCGGCATAGACTTTTTATATGTATTTGGAGATCAAAAAATTTCACAGCGATTTGTGTTGGGGATACGTCTTTTTTATTTATGTATGTTTATTAAAAGGAGGGGGAGGATTGTAAAGGATTATCAGAATTTCTCGAACCCTTTTAATCGTCTTGATACGAATTATGCTCGAATGGTTTAGTACTCAATCTGATTTCATTTTAGGAGCAGATGTTGAGGCCTGGTCTTTATTTAGGTATACGCCTGTGCTTATTTTTGTACAAACTCTCTCTCAAAAGTTTAATTTTTATTTACTTTTGCGGTATCAATATTGGGCAAAGGCCTCCTCTACAAGGTGTCTTTGACATCGGCGCACAAACGACATTGGTCAGTACACGCATCCAGTACATTCTTCTGGACTCCAAAATGGTGGAATTTTTCGTCGGCTATGAAACCACTGTATTCAACCATGCATACAATCAAGCAAATATGAAACTATTATATCCAACCAAATATGAAACTATTATATCCAAACAAATAGATTTCACTTCTTCAATTACATTTTTCAATTGGATTGTTATCTGAAAAACGCATTACTAATGAAAAACAGAATTCAATGTGAGATAAACTGCATTTCCCAATTAGCAGATTGAAATTTTGCGTAAACAACATCATGTTTCACGTTGCTGACAGGGTCGATTTCAATATATTGAGTAAAACTTTAAAAGAAATACTTTGAATAAAACCTTTGGTAAAAATAACACAAGCAAAAAAATTTCGACAAACGATGGAAAGATTTATTATTAATTAATTTTAAATTCGCTTAAGTATTTAAAATTAATGCCTCTGTCAGATGTAACTTTTATTAACTGACAATAAGGTTTTCAATTCCGTAACTTAAAATAGGTCGTAGGAATTGGTTAAGTTTAAAAGCATACGTTAAAATTAATGAAGCAGTCAATTATAGCTTTTATTTATTCAGTAGGAATAAGGCTTGAAATTCTGTGTCGTAGGTACGTGTCCGTCTTATGTGTGTTCATCTTTTATTAAGATGAAGAGCTTGTACAATCAAGCCTGAGCCTAAGGTATTTGGTTTCCTTTGTTAGACATCCTCTGAAGCAGTAAGTACTTTGTAACTTAACAAAGACGAAACATGCTCCGTCCTTGCTCGTCCATTGCACAAGATATCGAAAGCCTACCTTAGTTCGGTACAAAACTTTACGCTACTTCTAATAGTTGTGTAAAGTTTCGGTTTTGTTAGACCAAAATCATAAGCGAGTGCAATGGATCAACTGCGAAATAGACAGGGCCTTTACAGGACACAGTTTTCATGCTATACTGACATTCTCGTATTTGACAGATTTGGGGTTTTAAGGTCGCATGTATGAGGAAGGAAGTAAATATTTTCATATTTTTTTGTCGCCATCTCAGTATTCATCACCCTGCTTGATCCATCCATCGATCGTTCCCTTTTTTCTTCAGTAGCAAATGATCTAATGAGTACTGCTCCGGGTAGATTGAGGGGAAGTGTTAGAATTTTACTGACTAAACCTACACGTATGTTCCTTCAGGTGCCCTTTGCGTTCCAGAACCACGAGTAACTCTTTCAAAAGTCGACCTATGTTCCTAGTAGGTTTCGGACCTGCTGGGCCTCTACAGTTTTGCTGACATCTCTTTAAGGGATGCGTAAACTACGTGCCGTCGATGACTCGGGTTTGGTCCGGAACGGCTGGACGGCGAGCAACCTATTGCTCGTCAACCACAAGCCCACACATCTCGTTCGAATCATTTTCCAGTACCTACAAGCATATTCGGCCCTAGCTAGATGTTGATACTCTAGTATTTTGCTTTGTCAGTTAGTTTATTGTATTTAAATTCATTACAATATGCATCGAGTCTATTGCCATCAATCGTAAGATTCCGATTGTGGACTCCATTTAATCCAGTCATTGTTTCTGTTGCGATTCTTTTTGCGTATTTATTTGGAACATCCATCCGAACTTTAACTCTCCAACGGCCAGCCAAGAAAAATGAGGCGAAGCTGCTACAACAGGAGTCACTATTTCTAACACCGCTGCTTTTACCATAATGGATGTTTGTGGCCATTATTCCACGGTCGTGTTTCAGTGTTAAGGTGTACTGGCATTTTTTCAAATTAGTCTTCTTTCCATATGAGATAAGAATGTTATTTATGAAGTCCTTAATTACGCCTGAGTTATAGCTCTAGGTCTGATTCGTGTTTTCTAAGCTAACGAGGATTTGCTAGACTTGTAATTGCTAGCTAATTTAGCTTGAAAATAGTTTTGCAACCAGCGAAGGTTGGAATTCATTTGGGTAATGGTTTCTATTACACTGATTATTTAAAGGCGACACTTTATGTGAATGTGTGTGTACATATATTTATTTATTTTTCACACTCAGACAGCTTAATGCATGTGGTTTAAATTTTGAACACGGATAGATCTTGTGCTGGAACAGAACATAGGATAAGCTTTACCTGGCGGTATAGTGAGACTGGCATGTTCGCTGAGAACAGAGTTACTGATTTATACGGGCTCTTGAGAAGACTCAAAGTATCTTTCCTGATTCAATAATTTATGAAATATAATCTAATTTATTTATTTTAGTGTAACAATTTAAATATGTATACTTCAACATTTTTTTTTATAAGTTAATGCCTGAAAATAAACGATAAATAGGAATAATAATATTTACTTTGTGTAACGTATTTCATAACCACTGCTATCAAAATGGTAAATATAAAAAAAATGACTTTACCATAAATCACAATCGCTTACAAAAAATCAAAAAGTCAAAGGCTACGAATAAAAATCATCCGTTGTACCCACGTTTACGGATTATTTTATTTTAAAGTCGCCCTTAAACCGTTTAACAGTCGTCAATTTTAACGGCCCCCGATTCATTTTAACGAGTAAAACCGATGTCCGTCAGTAGCTTGTTACTGAACTCTGACAAAATCTACTAGGGTATAAAATAAAAAGGTTTTTATAGGCTTACAAAGGCAGGTCGAGCCACCTTTCGCTTTAAGCACGAATCGCCGGTTTACGTGGATATAATGAAGCACGTTGTTTGTTTTTTATGGGCATTCATCTGGATTGGGACGGGCAAAGGCATCTCGTTAGCATTATATGTTAAGTCTTCCCGCGTAAAACTTGACAATAATGCTACAGAAACATACTACCGGGATAAAAAACCCTATGTCCTATTACATAATATTATACAACATTTTTGTTAGTATTATTTAGTATTATTATGTAACTCTACAAGTTAAGTTGCCTTATAAAATGTAAGTGTGTGTGTGTGTGTGTATGTTGTGATAATGTGTAGTGTTATGTTGTGTGTATGTGGAGTCCGACGCGCCCATATCAGCGTACGTGGTCCACGTGTGCCTAATGTTGTTCTATCTGGAAGGGATCAGTTTTGTTGTCACATTTCAGAGTAATATTATATCGAACTTATGATCCGTCGTAATAGAGATCCGCCGAAATAATGTATGTCAAAGAAGGAGTCTGTCGAAGTAATGTTTTTCGAAGGTGTGTGGACAACACACACTGTGTTGTCGAACTTCATTCTGTCGGACTAATGCTAGTCGAATGTATGTTTTGTCGAAGGAATGAGTAGTCGAACTACTGATTTTCGAAATTTAGACTGTGTCGAAATAATTAACTGTCGAAATTCAAAATCACATTCAAAAACAGCTAAAATTTACTAGAACCACAAATTTAAAAATTTATGTCGTTCATCAATCCACACTGAGACCGCGTGTTTTCCGGCCCATTCCCTCTCCTAGAAAGGAAACTTGATTCCCAGTAGTTAGAAAATAATAAGTTTGATTATTAAGTTTAGTTTGTTAAATTATTACATGTTACTTTCTTTTCATTTTTCGATTATCCATTAATTCATGAATCCCCAAGCGACCACCGTTGGCTGCGCATCTATTGTCTTACTATTGTGTCTCTAATTGACGGTATCTGAAGGGTTAATGGATCCAAGTATTTTCTGTTTCTCTACTAATTTTCTCATCACTTTAAATAACTTTAAAAAATAGAACAACCCTCGAATCTATTCAAAGGTAAAAAAGAATGATCCCATTTCAAACCAGAAGCTTTAAACAAAATACTCAAAGCAAATTAGTGCAATAAATTGTAGTATACAAGAGCCGTTTACTACTTCATTAGTAGTAGTAGTAAATTAGTGTAGCACTATACTGTAGTTAATTTAAATAGTAACAAAGGTATCGTGTCGTTTATCCCTGAGCTCACGAATGTGGGCCATCGATTCACATTCACTCTTAATCAGTTTGAAAGGCGGAATCTAATTAAACTCTATTATACAGAGTAAAGTAAATCAGTGGGCGAACTGATACGGGAGTAAAGGTAATATAAATATCTTGGTAGTTTTTCTATATGCTTTTTTATCAACATATCAATGATCTTTATACAGGGTTGTTTGTAAAACACTAATAACTTTGCAGGACTGTATTATTAACATCATAAACAGTAATTTTTAATCTATGATTTTTTACAAAACATAATGCATTTACCAAAAACAAACCTTTAAGAGTTTGTTGTCTTATCTAACACATTTCAACTCTGTATTTTGCTATACCTACTTACGTCTGTATGGCGTATGACGCGACGCAAGCTACTAAGACTAGAAACATGAATTTTTGCACAAGGCTTCTTTTCGTAACGTAAGCTAGCACTAAGAGAAGAATTCCCGATATTCACCCCCTAAAGGGATACGGCGGTCCAAAGTTTGTATGGAGAAATCTATTTAAATGCGGACGAAGCCATTTGCAGAAATAGTCTAATATATGAAAATCTCGCGTCACTGTTTTTATTACCAATTTCCTTCGAAACGGCTAGACAGATTTTTAGAATACAATTTTTGTGCATGTCCAGTAGGTCTGAAAATAGGTTGTAGGCTACTTATCACCCTCCAACCCTCACCCCCTGTTTTTCTTTGACAAATTATATAGCAAATCAACGTTTAATGGGTCAACTGGTTTTAAATAATTTGTTCTGTTAGTAATCTCGATTTTTTTTTACTAAACCTCATCATGATGATGCATAAATATATTTGCTCATGGTTATACTGGTTATTTCTACACTATAACTTCCTATTAGCCTGAAAACATGAAAACACAAATACTTGACTGTATCGTTGCATTAGTGAGTATTATTTGTGTGCACTGGCTTAGTAAATTAAAAAGAAAATAGCCAGTACATTGTTAGTCTTTGTTTCCGTTAAATTAGAGCAGATTGTTATGATAGGCTTAATTTAGAATGAAGTAGCTTTGCATTGTAATTTACATTAGAGTTAATTGAAATGCCAGCGTTCTGGGCACTTTTCCCATTGACATCGATGTGGACGAATTTTTTGATGCCTTTTGAGTTTTCCCCGTTTTTTAGCTCTTTTTTACTCCTTTGTTCATATTATTATTTTAAGTTTGTATACTCGTATATATACATATTAATTTATAATATTTAATAGTTAAAATGTATAAATTAAAGAATAAAAAACATTCATTGAGATATATAGTTTTGTGGTTAAATTGAAAGCTTATTAATCTTTCTCCTTTCTTTCAGTCCATCCAAAGGTTGTCTGTAAGAAATTGCTCGGTGCGATAAGACCGCCCATTGTACACTTATTTTTAATATTTTTTGTCCTGTAAAATAGAATAGAATGAACTTTTGTACACCAAAATAGTAACAATTTCACAGAAACTTCAATCTATGGGTACAGAAACCCTTCGTTCTTAGCCAGTTTTTTGAGCTATAATTGTAATTAGAAAATTAAATTGAATGCAAACTTGTTTTGAAACAGTAAATAAACTTTAGAATCAGTCATTTTCATGAAATGGATAAATACCTCTGTATTTGAAACAACAAACCCATCGTGCAAAAAACTGAACGTGAAATTTTAAATAAACACTTTAGTTCATGACCTAAAAACATTTTTGCTGCATGTTTCTGAAACTGTCGTATGAATAGCCACAGTTTGAAGAGATATATTACGCAGATCTACGATTGGGAAGGCACTGTAGATAAGAAACTCGTTCCAGAATCACAGACGAAGCACCTGAGGGTGCATGGAGTAGCTCAATAGAGACATGGTGCTCAAGAATGATACACGAACTTTGCAGCACAAATGAAGGAACATGGTATTCGAAAAAAAAAAATGTTAGGGCTAAGATTGACCAGCAATATTTTTATATGTCTTCTCTGTTAGAAGTCTTAATTCTCTCTCCATTGTCCTCGATTTTGCCTTACCGTTTTCCTGTCTTTGACGTGAATGAACGTATTGGAATTAAAATTTTCAAAAGTTTATTGCATTTACAAGTTGCAATAAACTAGTACAGATGCAGACGATGGAGCAGGCTTGCTTGGAAGTAATTTAACCTATTTACTCTTGACTTAAATTTAGCAATATTAAGGTTCTGTATATTTGTAAAGCACGTTCAGTAAATAAAGGCTATATTATTTAATTAATTTTTATTTTATAACCAGGTAAAATATCAAAAAATATATTTTCATTACTCATACTCTGAAAGTAGGTCTGAAGTTGCCTGAGGAGCGGGCTGAAAAGTTTCACACTTTTCATCCTTAGGGAGTTTTACTTTCAACTAACAGCTGTCAAATTATTAAAAAAAAAACAAGGTCTATCTTCTTGTATTCGTAATGAAAAGCACAGTGCTTACCTCGGGGTTAAAGTTACTTATTTAGTCCCTCAAATTAGCGACCTCGCTACGCTCGGCCGCCAACTCCTTATCGGGACGACATAAGTAACTTTCACCCCTAGTGTAACAATGTACTATTACAGTACTATACTGTATTACTCTGTATCATATGTTTAAATCATCTTCATAACTCTCTAACATAGAAACAAGGTAAAGTGTTAAGTTTTTATAAAAATGAAATACATACTTGACTGGCCTATTGGTCTAGTGGTTAGTGGCCTTCAAACTATACCGAAGGTCGTGGTTTCGATTCCCACCCAGGACAAATGTTTATGTGATGAGCTTGATCATTTGTTCTGTGTCTGGGTGTAATTTATCTATAAACATGTATTTAGTAATATATAAGTATGTTTATCAGTTGTCTAGTACCCATAACACAAGCTCTGCTTAGCTTGAGACTAGACGGCGTTTTGTGATAGTTGTGGAATATTATATTACTGTAATCATCCATGTTAGAGAATTATGTAAATGGTTTTAATATCATTTGAATTTTGCGGATTACCCTAGAGCATTTCACCCCAAGGCAGATATCCAAGTCATCCTGCTATCACCTTTGTGGTCTGCCATGGCCCCATGGCAGTTTCAGAGGCTTACCGCTCGTTTGATAATATAAGTGGCAGACATATCCAGGCAAGTCATATTTAACCTGGGCAGTATTTTGATATACGAAATATTGGTAGGTCAAGACCTACATATAATATCTTATATCATGTGGGAAAGGGATATAAAATCAGTAGGTATATGCTCTGTAAACAAGAAAACGTAATTCATAGTTTATTATTACTATACCTTTATTATTTAAGTTACCTTTCACGTTTTCTACACTAATATAATAAACAGGTAAAGTTTGTTTCTTTTTATTAATTTTTTTGTTTATAGGGTAATCTCTGGAAGTACTGGTCCGATTGCTAAATTTTTTTCACCGATAGAAAGCTACTTTATTCTTGAGTGACATAGGCTATTTTTTATGAACGCGGGCGATACTTCGAGCAAAAGCTAGTTTGCGTTTTTTGTATCCATCCAACTTGTACCATTAAAAATATGTACAAAATTCTTCACATTATTAGATATTATATAGTTTATTAAAAAATATCATAATAACGTACGTAATGTACGTATACTTACAAGTGTATAAAAAGAAACCACACTACTCTCGCCTAAATTAAATCAAACATCATTTCAGTTCCATAAACAAATTCCAAATGCATTTCCCATTCAAACAAACAGCTTTGCAAACCACTAAGAGAGAATGCGCAATGTATCACAACCATTACGCTAACTTTGACAGCGATGTAGCAACTGATCGGTCATTACCCGCCCATTGGGCCTTCGCGTGACTAGACCTCCCTTAGTTCACGTTGCATGCTATTAACACGGTAAAATTTACTTTCAGTCCATTTTTGAATAAAGCGACTGTCTGAAATGGTTTAAATTAGAGCCTTAAGTTATGTTTAAAAGTTCTTTCTTACTTAGTTTTTTAGATTACTTGCTTTTGCTAACGGCTTCTTGTATAAAATCAGGAAATTATTCTACGGCAATATACTTCGGGTAGATGGCGACCACGTGAAGATGCAGTGCTGGAAAACCTCCCACAAGGTGGACCAATGACCTGGTGAAGGTCGCGGGAATCAGAAGGATACGAGACAGTAAACGTCTTTCGGCTGAAATGATAACATGATATAAGTTAATATCCAATATCTTATTCTAGGGCATGGTAAATCCACGTGTCAATTTTCATGCTTTCCCGTTCAATACACATATTGACATATACATATTTCCACCCTTAATATTAATGTAATTGTGGTTGCGCCAGCAATCTTTAGCTATGTAAATCGGTAATTATTATTTTATTATTACAAGCTTTTATTTAGTTTCACCTGTCCCGATGTTTGTCTGTCATCAAATCTTGTAAATTAACATAATTAATTAATTCCAATTAATTATCTATATTAATTGATTAATTGTAATTAATAATGTATATAATTAATTGTAATTAATTATCTGGTAAGTGCGTTCCATCGTCGACCGCATCGTCGCTTTCCATCAGGTTAGATAGCGGTCAAGCGCAAAACTATCAACAACAAAAAAAAAATTGACCCACTTCTCGGTTACCGATTGAGCTGAAATGCATGCATGTGTAAATCAGATGACAATGCAAAATTATTATGACAAGGAGCTGATCTGATGATGAAACCGGAAGGAAGGTGTCTATAGGAACTTGGTGGTTAAACGACACAACCCCATCGAGTTTAGGCTCGTAGGATTCGTCTTGACGAGTATTAATTATAAAAAAGTATACCGAGCTATAAAAGCTTGCTATGAAAAAGTGATTTTCATTAAAAGCTTGTTATTTTAAGAGGTATCAACCTAAAATTTCGCATTTTATCTAAAGTAAGTGCCAAATAAATATGGAATAACTGTTATTGACCCTCCTACATTTAATTTCAAAAACGGAATAAAAGACAGCTGTCTTGCATCAACATCTATCGTGACACTTTTCATTTATTTTTTCTAAAAAACAGTTCATTGATTCTTTTTCCGCTAGGGTACCTTCTATCATCATCATCTCAGTCGATATACGTCCACTGTTGGACATAGGCCTCCTCCAAGTTTCGCCACAACGAATGATCCTGTGCGTCTCGCATCCATAGGTTTCTCGCAACCTTCACCAGGTCATCAGTCCACCTTGTTGGAGGCCTTCCAACGCTACCTGTATCTTCTATATTGGAGATAAATATTAAGAAACGGCCAATGTACTTTATTTTTAGTTTATCTGGCACCTTGTATAGTATTTATTCTGCAAAGTTTGAACAACACAACATAATCAAAATAAATGTGATATTAATAAAAACATTTAAAGAGAAGAGGTCATTAAACCAAAGTCCCATGTGTGTGTACGAATACAATGTCCCATTAAGACAATTCAGAAAAAGATCTGCAAACTAAAATTATTTTTAGAAAAGTTCTAAAAGCCAAACTCTAAAGCCTTTGAAAACAAGCCAGGAAAAGAAACCTTTTGCATTGCCAAAATTTAATTAAAAAGATATCTTTTGTTGGCTCGATTTCACTGTGTATCCTTTTGAATGGAAATACAGTTATATTTTTCAGTAGATTCAACTAAATAAGTGCAATTACATTGATATTATAATGGTAAAAGTTTGTACAGATGTAAGTTTGTTTGCTGTTGACTCTTCATGTTCAAACTTTAAGACTGAATAGATTTTAATGAAATTAGCACACGGTTAGACCATGCCCTCGATTTTTTTTATCTCCGTAATATTTTTTACTTGGAGTAATTCTCGGGTGGTTAGTATTAGTTTCATTAGGTAAAACTACTGGTAAAATCTTCGAATAATCCTTTTTTAGACCTAAACTTAGTAATTGGAGAATTTATTGAACTATGATTTATTTCCCTACTCTTTCAAAACGATGAAGGAAAACATCGAGAGGAAACCGGCAAGTCCTAGAAACAAAAATTCGAAGACATGTGACATTCACCAATCCGCACTGGACCCGCGTGGTGGATTACGGCCTATTCCTTCTCCTAGAGAGGAGGCCTGAGTCCCAGTAGTGGGAACATTAAAAAGGCTGATGATGATGATGATGATTTTTTTCAAGTAAATATTCTTTAGACAACATTTTACTTCGTTAGCCTTGACTTTGGCACCAGTAAAGACCGGCTGTGTGTGAAAACTATGTGCAAAGTCAAATCATAGATGAAAATCATCTTAACCTCAACCACAAACTAGTTTGTCATCTACTTTTTTAAGGCCTTTGGGAGGACTTTCACTGATAAAAACCCAACTGTGTTCCATTTGCATTTTACGTTCCAAAGCCATGATAACTCTTTCGGACAATCCTACAGACGTCATTCACCTTGAATCTAAATTCCACACATCCTAACCCAACAACTATACATGCAAATCCCAAAATATATTAGTCGTATAAATAACAAACATTATTCATCCTCTCCAAACAAAACACAATCGATTCCGATGCGATATTAATGCAAAATTGAAAGCGGCTGTTTCGTCCTTCGTGTAGCCAATGCTTTCGAAGCACCGCTTTCCGAATGCAAATGGGAAGATCGAACGTAGTCAATTTGGTGTTCATTCGCGTTATTGTTGATGAGTTAGACGCTCGGGATTTCTATGGTGTGGCTCTGAATGGGACCGGGGCCTGTGGCTAATAAATGCTTCAGTGCTGGAAGTGATTTGGCTCTATTTGTTATGCTTGGTTTTGAATAGGAGCATAGCGTCATTGTACTAGAAGAAGTGGGGTTTAATCACGCTCGATGTTACAAAAGCTTAAGTTGGCATGTGTTATGTGTGTATTATATGTTTGTTACTCCTTCATGATTAAACAGGATTTTTTTTTCGCGGTGGGATAGTCGTCTAATGATATCTCCCGCTCTTGGGTGGAGCGGAAGATAGTGTTAGACTCTTACTGACTAAAAACCCAGGAGTGGGTTCCTTCTTGCTTTTTGTACCGGGACCGAGCTTCCCTTTTGGATAACCCTGGCCCCAGTAGGCTTCGACCTTTGGATAACCCTGGCCCCAGTAGGCTTCGACCTTTGGATAACCCTGGCCCCAGTAGGCTTCGACCTGGCTGCTGACAGCTATTTGAGGTGTGCGGGAACAATGCGCGCCACCGCCGATCGCTCTCACGAGAGCACAGCGATGCTCTGCCCATGCGGGCCACACCTCTACTATGTGCTCCACCGTGTCACGATTACATAGGATGACATTAGAATAATATTTGGCGTACGGATAGACCATACTCTTTTAGTGTAATTTTCCATTTTAAGAAGGGAATATTTTCTCTTGGATTAATTTTCTGCCACCGGCAGAAGCTAGCATTAATTAAATTGTCTCTTTTTAAGGTTCCATAGGCCAAAAGGTTCTGAAGTGGCGAAGGAAGACGCAACGTTGGAAGGCCTCCAACAAGGTGGTCTGATGACCTGGTGAAGGTTGCGGGAAGCCGATGGATGCGAGACGCACAGGAACGTTCGTTGTGGCGACGCTTGGGGGAGGTCTATGTCCAGCAGTGGACGTGTATCGGCTGAAATGATAATGATGATGATGAGGGTTCCATACCTCAAAAGGAAAAAAACGGAACCCTTATAGGATCACTTTGTTGCCGTCCGTCTGTCTTTCAAAATCCTTCATCTTGAGAACGCGTGGAGTTATCGATTAAAAATAAAGCCATATACTCCAGTCTGCGCTCCCTTTAAGCTGTGATAAAAATCAAACTTCAAAGTTAATGAATAAAAAAGATACGTTCTTTTACGTCGCAAAAAACGTGTATTTTGATACTCTCAAAGATCAAAATTCTTAGGGTACTTCCTGTGGACCAAGAATCCTAAAATTTGGCTCAAAATAAGGCCTTATAGCACAGGTATTAGGAGTGAATCTGAAATCAGTAAATTTGTTGTTATCCACGTCAATTCGGAAAAATCTTCGGGAATTGGTAGTTTGCACGGAACCCTCAGTGCGCGAACCCGATATGTACTTGCCCAGTTTTTTTTTTAGGTGGAATATCATCTAATAACTTTTTTTTTTCACAGCACACGCACACACACGCACGCGCACAGGTCACGGGAACCACTTGCGACCCACGGTTGCCCCTCAAGTTGAAGGGTAAAATCTACAAGTCCGTGATAAGGCCTGTCGTACTGTATGGGTCAGAATGTTGGGCTGTGAAAAAGAAGGATGAAAAAAGATTGCATGTAGCAGAGATGAGAATGTTAAGATGGATGTGTGGTGTGACAAGAATGGATAAAGTGAGAAATGAGTATATTAGGGGAAGTTTGAAAGTGGCGCCAGTGACTGAAAAGCTGAAAGGAAATCGTTTGTCTTGGTATGGTCATGTAAAAAGGAGGCACGAAACGCATGTTGCTAAAAAAGTTATGAGTTTACATGTGGATGGATGGAAGGGGAGAGGGAGGCCAAAGAAAAGATGGATGGATTGTGTGAGAAGTGATATGAAAGAAAAGGGAGTTAGTGATAGCATGACGAGTGACAGGACAGAATGGAAGAAAAAAACGTGTTGCGCCGACCCCAAATAAAACGGGACAAGGGCAGGAAGATGATGATGATGAACTTTTTTTTTTACTTGACAATGTAGGAACACATGTATGTATGTAAGGCAGAGTGCAAGGTTAGCACATTGTATGCGCGCGTGATGTATGCAATGGAACGATCTCTAACTGCGCACTAATTCTGCGCACTGTCCTCTCTCTCTGGGATCACGCGAAATATATTCCGAAAACGTAACCAGATTATCATTGACTCCAGAACCCCGATCCAGAAAGAGCAGTACTCGAAGTAGGAATTACCGTAAATAGGTACTTACCCGTGTTGCAAAATCCTTAAAACTTCTCCCGCTTTAGGGTGGAGCAAGAACGCGTGTCAGACTTTTACTGACTAAAATCCACTCTTATATTTCATATTTGCCTTGGGTTCTTGAACCTGGGCTTCTCTTTCAGACAACCTATAGCTCCCTAGTACTTCTTAGATACGCACTAGATTTCACTTTTCAAAATCACTAAACTTGCTAATTGGTCCAGCTTTATCCACGTTGGTCCAACAATCAACAGTGCGAATGAATCAGTAATACATTCCCAACAAAATTTTGCAAAATACCATACGATTATGGTAGGCTTCAAACCTGCTTGATCCCTATGCTTTTGCTAACAACTGTTCGTTCGCGAGCCCACGCCTACGGTGACTGGAAACGAGATCTGGGTTCCGGCGGCAATTTAATGAACTAATAACCTATATTTTCCTCAATTCCGCTACTGCTAGGCCAAACCGCGCTCCAAAGACTGTCCTATTTCAGCTTCAGTAATAGGAAGTTAGTTTATCTTCACTTAGGAATATTCATTCATTCGCTTACTATTTCGATTATTCGTTCCATTGGCATTAGTACAAGACACTGCACTTAAAATGTATTTAAATTGATCTCTGAATAGGGTTTTCTTGTCCGAAAACTCATGAATATTGGTCATTTTATTTGAGAGTTTGTGCTCAGGTAAACTTTCTGAAATGAAAGGCATAACTTAAATAATAACTACGGAATAACTTAAATGTAATCAATTTGAATTTAATCAATGGAACAGGAAATAGTAGGAACATTTTGATATAAGTGGAGAAAGTTAGTCATTACGACCGAAGCGGAATTTGCCCGAGCCGCAAGCGAGGGTGTTAAGAAGCCTTATGCTGCAGTGAAGATTTTCCACGAATATCAAACGACTTTTTTCAATATACTCACGAAGAAATACATAAACAGGATTTGACCTGTGACTCAAGAGGCCACTTAGCGCCCAGCTTTATACGTACCACCGTCACAATTTATTTTAGTTTACTCATTTACTCGCACTAGTGCAGAAAACAGTCAAATTGCGTGCCTAAAAGAAGTAGAGCTGTTAAAAGTCGGTTTTCAAGTATGTGTATTGCAACGAATATTGACGGCACTTACGACACGACGGCAAATGTTATTGACTAACTTCTGCCAGTGACTTCGCCTGCGGGAAATTAGGTTTCTATACATAAAATTTGGACCCCCTTGTAATCTCTTTAGGGGGTGTACTTTGAAAAATCTTCTCTCGAAAAAATACACAAACAGTCAACATACGTACAGAAGAATTATAAATATATAGATTTAAGTACGAGATTATGAATAATTCTAAGAAAATCGGTCGATAGCTTTCAATATTCTTAAATAATTTCTTTATAAAAATGTACCAATATTGTTAGTGCTATTATCCTACCCTCTAAAACACGCCTAGATACTTCACCTACATCTTAAGTGAAAAACCTTGTTCGATACCCACATTAACATGAACATCTAAAATTTGAACGCTTTAGAATGCTCCAATTACAAACTATCGCCGAAAACTCGGTTACTGCCAAACCCAGAGAAATAACTTAAAGTAAGACAGACATTAAGAAGAATGACAAATGAATTCTTCTCTTAAAATTTCAAAAACGAATTCTGTCACAATGATACTCAAAGACATTAATTACTATTAATTATTTAATATTAGTGCTTCTAAGATTATATATATTTTGTTGATAATTGACAAGATAATGCTGAATCAGCCACATCATCATTTTAGCCGGACGACGTCTTAATTCATGAATCCCCAAGCGACCACCGGTGGCCGCGCATCTATTGTCTTACTATTGTGTCTCTAATTGACGGTATCTGAAGGGTTAATGATATTGTTCAAAGGCATCTCCAGAGCTTTTCCATAACGACCAGTGGGGTCCATTTCTTTTCGCATACAGCTGATTCCTTTGGCCTTAACCAGGTCCAGGATCTAGGAGAAGGCCTTCCAAAATTACAACTATTTTTGGGGTGAGATATCTATGGCACCACATAACAACTAAAAACCACGAAATTTTGTATCGCTCAATTAGAGTTCTCCTCTTAATTTGGGCATATTACACAACTGTTCGAAATTATCTACCGGGCAGGTACCCAAACCAGACATACTTCGTATCCTTTTTCGGCGAAGGTATGTGGGATTTTACACCCTGTTGCGGAACCTTTAAATCGTTAGACAACTTTTCCTGCTCTTGGTGGAGTGAGACTCTTAAAAACTAAAACCAACCAGTACTAAAATGTATCCTTGTTTCTGCAATTGCCCTCTCCGTTCCAAGGTCTACCGTAACTTTTTCGAAAAATCCCGCAAAAACTGTAGGTTTTTCTTCTTCTTTTCGTGTCGATAGACTCAAACTATTTATTTTTCCTGACTAGTATATGCCATTACATCTCTGTTAATAGCCTCGTATAAATCCTGAAAGCGAGTGGTAACAGCCTCGATTTACAAGTTTCTAACCCAGCCATGCGCATTACTTTGTGTAATTTATTTCATCACCACTGCTCTCAAAACGGTGAAGGAAAACATTGTGAGGAAACCGGCATGCCCTAGAACCAAAACTTCGAAGACATGTAACATTCACCAACCCACACTGAGCCCGTGTGGTGGATTCAGCCTTTTCCCTCTCCTAGAGAGGAGGCCTAAGTCCCAGTAGTGTGAACATTAATAAGGCCGACGATGATGAAATCCTGAAAAGTGCAGGATGAGTAGAATAGCAGGTGCCGCATGTTCTGTGCAGTAGCTCCAAATTAGTATTTTGTTAGAACTACAACTTAGCAAATTAGTCATTAATTTCTAGTTACAACTCAGACTGCGGTAGTAATTTTTTTTCCAGCAAGTTTAAGACGTAATGTTAATGATTGATAAATTCTAAGAAACGACTCGAACAAGTCTTCTTGAGTAATTGAACGAAAATGTAATTCTATTCCGTGTTCGTACAAAGTGTAAGGTAGCACTCACTGTCTGCCAAACGACCCCTTTAGATTCTTAACACGCATCCTGTAATGTTCCAAGACGGGTTATTTGTACTTTCTATCGATTTTTCTGCTTCTACTGTAGTTTCTTTAACTTCTGTGTTACGGTACAATCTTATAATCAACTTTTGAACGGGTTTTTCTGGTGATCTTTTGTTTTTTCGTCCCTTTGAAGATTGGAGCCTGTTTTGGGATGAAGTTTTTGCACGTACCAAACATAAAATTTGTTTTAACATTAAACCTAAATAGATATTGAGTTTTAAGGTTTATTTTATGGTATTATTTGTTTGTACATTAGTCGCGTCTAGTTTACGTGTCTGTCATGTCACTTTTACTTCACTGTGACGTCACTTCACTGTCACGTTACTGTTACGCCACTGTCACGTCATAATTATGTGACTAGTACGTCATGGTTACCTGACTGTCATGCGATTATCAAGTCACTGCTACTCCTATGTTACGGCACTCGTGCATCACTATCACTTCACTGCCACGCTACTATCACAATGTCACGTGACTGTCTGATCACTATCACGTGACTGTCTCGTCACTGTCACGCGACTATCACGTCACTGTAACGCCTTTGTTATGTCATTGTCATGTCACTGTCATGTCAAAATCATCACCGGTTAGTCACTGATTGTTTGTAAAAAACACATCGGTCATGATGTAACGTTCACATAGCTAATGTGTACCATGCAACAAACTAAACGAGGATGGTCACAGTGATATTTTATTCCAATGGATTATTTTTGGTAACTCAATTTAATATAGCGTCAGCCTCATTAAAGGCATTGTTTGTCCCTACTTAAAAAACTTACTAAACAATTGATTGAAGAAACACAAGATTTTTTCTACACCCCATTACTGAGCTGAAAGACAAAAATATTTTCACCAAACTTAAAATTTATTCAAGCAGTTTCCAAGGCACTAAAAGATCCTACAGCTAGGAATATAACTCAAGCAAAATAGACACTCGGTTTACGCCCCGACAAATTTTGACTACACTCAAGAAACAAGTCTTAGATGGTACAGAACTAAATCTTTATTTTTCCTTGTACATATAAATCTTCAGGATCGGTTCGTTGCACAGATTACTGTAGACTCCCTCTTAGTAGATGCAAGACGGATAACTGGTGTCCACGTCGCAAGAAGCTTGTAATGTCTTAGGTTTTATCTCAAAGAGGAGAGATGAGATTGCAATGTTTTCGTAAATGTATTTAAAGCTGTTAATTATGTGAACTTTGTGTTTCTTGAACTGCTTTTTTTGTTATTTTGGTGTTTGATTTAGTTTTCTATCCAAACTCTCATCAGAATATGGAAGGGCGTGCTAACGCTTGTAAGCTCTTTGGCATATTGTTAACAAGATAAACATTTTTAAAAAAAATAAACATTATATTGTAACGTGCCATGGATATCTTTCTAACCTTTTTTTTATCGATATAAACTAGTTGATGGTAATTTCACCTGATGGTAAGTAGTGATGCAATAGTTGATGATGAGGCGCACTATTTTATTAAGAGCTTATACACTCTAGCATTGAAGACAAGACACTTAAATTATAATTGGACGGGAAGACTGCAGCAGACAAATTATTCCAGTCCTTCGATATACGTGGTATAAACAACGAGGCGATACGCTTATCCACCTTTACTCGTCATACGTCAGGTTGTCCAAGGGTAAAAAGAGATGGAAGAATCAAGTCATGTAATTCCTGCGCACACTGTCCAAAATACACCCTGTAAAACACCAAAAGGCTGGCTATCCTACATCTGTGCTCAAGGCTTTGTAGATTATTATCTATTGACCTGATAAACCAAGAAATCTTGTTTGTGAACGCATCTACGATACAGAAGTAATACTTAGTGTGTTGCGTATTTAGGGGTATGCGGAACAGGGTATAAAGTCCTGTATATCTCAGTTGAAAAGGGACGATCCTCCGATTAGAAGAATATTATGTCTAGTCATTGTTATATGGCGTTATTTGGGGCTGTGTATGTTTTAATCTTGCAGGAGATGACGATTGTCAAAATATAAAAATAGTGAAATTTCTCGATAACGCATGTTGGATATCACTGTTGTATTTTGACTGGTCCCGCATAACGGTTGCTTTCGTATTTGATTGTATTCATGCACATAAAAGCAAAATTAATAGCTTCATTCAAGAAAACTGTACGCCACTCATCACACTTAATATTATAAAGGCGATAGTTTGTGTCTGTGTATACTTTTTTTTATTCACGCTCAAATGATTTAACAAATCTGGATATAATTTGACTTTCTAGTTTCCACCATGTCCTACAATAGCGCTTAGGATACTATTAATCCTGAAGGTATGTTCTCATAGTTTTCTACTATCACGAAGGCTAAACCGTTAGCAGCAACTAGTTCATAATAATCACAGCTACAAAGAAGACGAGCTTGTCAAAACTCAAACCATTATCTCATCTCTTCAAAATTTAACTCTAGATGTATCAAAATATTTCCTAAGAGAGGATATACGATTACACAGACGGTAGAGTCTGAGGCAGCGAAGCCTGATCCTAGCACACTACATTTACTCCGATACTCTTGAAGTACCAGCTACAGGGGGATTACGTTCCTTACAAAGTACGCGTCTTTTTAGTGATGTTCTTTTAATTTGGATACGTTGCAAGTTTTTAGTGGATGTTGGTTCAATGAATGAAACAGTTCTTTTTTTTTTTTTGTTTAGAGACCAGTTCAATAGTAGGGTTTTAAGTCGATGTTATTGGTATTAGATTGATCGTATATTTGAATTTTGTAATAAAAAATGTTTTAGATTCCCGTAATAAAATTGGAACTTTTGAATATTTTGCATTAAAATTCTGTTTATAGTAAAACAAACTCTGAATTTTAGGATTTCTAAATGTATTTCGTTATATTATCTGTAGGTCTAGTAAAAAGTGGTCATTTGGTTGTAATTTATGTGGTTGTTTATATGTGACGTGTTTTTTTATTTTCTCATTAAATCGTACAGTCAAAATTAAAAGTTGATAAAATAAAGGAAAGTTTTATGTTGGAAAATTAAGACTGAATTAAAATTTATACAATGAATTATTAAAAATATGGAAGTTGTCCCTCGTAATGTATGTTACTATATAAAGATAACACTGTGATTTGTGTTTTAATAAACTCTTTAACTTAAACCTACTAACCGATTTACCTCAGTAATTATGTCGTTCAAATTCACTATCCCTACATTTGCTACTCGACAATAGTACTCGACAATAATCACTTCTCGTAATGCGCCTCGAATGGTAATGGGATCAATGAGACTACTATATCGAATGAAATCGATACCGATTACCATCGATGATGCGCTGAGTTGGTTTTAGAACTCAGCATTTTTAGGCTGTTGAGTTCTATTAGCTATGAAAGAAAGAAGAAAGAAGAAAGAAAACTATTTTATTTGGCATACACACTCGTAGATACACACAATGTAGTAACAACATGTAGACACTAATATTTTATAAAAGAAAGAGACAACTAACAATGTGTGTCTCGCGGTGGCGCCAAATAGGTCCAGTTCAGCAAAAATGCCAGACAACTGCTAGTTGCCTGACGCTGATTTTCAACTGAACCTTAATTCGAGTGTACGGTTGAAAAATTGGTTTATATTTGGGTAATCAGTTGTTAGTGTTGGTTGTATGGTAAATAATTTACATATTATATATGTTTATGTTTATGGGTGGTAAATAATAAATAAATAGTTGTTCAGCGTAAATTTGAGACAAATAAATAAATAAAAATAATAAGACTATCTAATAGTGCATAATTCCACGTGCAAACAAAAACAGGTTTCGAAGCGACTCAATCTCAACACACCGTCGTCAGCTTGCGCAGAGCAACGGTACGCCAATTCACTATGCTTAGGGCAGCTAAGCGCAACGGACGAATTAGAAGCTATGTTAAAGGTAGTACATAGATAAAATGAGATTTTACCATTTTGAGAGTTGGTTTTAGAACTCAGCGTTTTTAGACTGTTGAGATCACGCGGGCCAAATGCGGGTTGGTGGATGTCACATGTCTTCGAATTTTTTATTCTAGGAAATGCCGGTTTCCGTTTTGAGAGCAGTGCTGATGAAATAAATTACATAAAGTAATGCGCCTGGCTGCGTTTGAACCCGCGATTTACGAATCGTAAGTGGCCGTTACCACTCGGCCACCATTGCTCTCCCCTCATTAACTCATGATTAAACTTTTACTGTTCGACTTAAAGACTTTTCAGAAGTCCAATTCTTAACCTGTATTATTTTTTTTTACTCTCAGAATCAATTCACTATAATTTAGTCATATCAGCGACAATCAAAATCAAACATTTCTTAAAATGCCCTCTAATAGAATGCTACTGAAAATGCGAATGATGCAGATAACTACGGGAGTTTGTAAAAAAAGAAGTACACTGTCTCCTCATCTTATTATGTGTTTTTTTTTAGTTTTACTTTTATGTTTAGACCCTTCGCGTCTATTATTATTACGTAATTACGAATTTTTACGTAATCATCATCATCATATCAGCCGAAAGACGTCCACTATTGGACATAGGCCTCCCCTCTTTTTTATGTAAAATCACCAAAAAAAATATCATAAAAAGAACTTTTTGTACATTTTTCTAGGAAAATCCAAAATTTTCGCTCAAACATTTTTTTTACACCTGTGTGTACAAAACGAAAATTTAGCGTTTTTTAAGGTCACTCAATTTGTACAACGGGTGCTCGAGAGGAAGGGTAAGAAATGAAAACAAATATATAATACAAATAGTAAAAAAAATAAGATTACCAAATATCTTCAATTTCGGAACTCGGTGGCATAAACCTAGAAACTAAGCCAAAAACACTAACTATTTTGTAATCATCATCATATCAGCCGAAAGACGTCCACTGTTGGACATAGGACATTTTGTAATGCTAATTAATAAACCCCACGCGAATGACATTTACCTTTGTTTTAGAAGTTGGATGTATTTTTATGTCTCTACAAAAAAATAATAATCTAAAAACGTTTTTTATTCGAAGCGATCCAGAAGACATGCCAAATTCGACAAAAATCGGAGTTCGAATTTGCGTAATTCCGTCTTCCCTACATCCCTAATATCAAAGCTGGGCTTCATAATAAATATCCTTCGACTCACATACCCATAAGTCTATTATTGTTTCCTGTGTATTTCCATGGAATATTTTAAGGAAAGCAATAATTCTTCACCCCCATTTTATTATAATGAAGGATGCAATAGATGTTTTCTTTGTCGGTAAAGTTTTTGAAATTCATGAAATATTGCAACATTTATTACTATTTTTATTATAGTTGTGAATGCCATAAATAAGGGTAAATGCACTAAGGGCTGAGACATTTAATTTATTCTATGGACTCGGATATGGGTTTAGCGGTAATGTAATTGTAAGTCTATGGGTTTTAGTATTTCATAACCGAAGGGAGCTCTCTAATAAATCTGATTATATTTGGAAAGTAAATCAATTTTTCACGGTGCTGGAGTTGCAGTTTTGTTATTAAAATGTTATTATTTACTAGCTGCTCCCAGCGGCTTCACCCGCGTGATAGCAGAAAATTATCCCAAGGAAACAAAGATCAAAGAGATAAAAAGTATCCTATGTCCTATTCCAGAACATGGTCTATCAAAGTCAAAGTCAAAGTCAAAGTCAAAATATTTTATTTCATATAGGCCTACAAGGGCACTTATAAAACGTCAGAAGCTAGTGCACGGTTCGAAATTGGTCGTTTCCTATGGAGAAGAACCGGCAAGAAACTCCATGGTTACTCTTTTAAAAAATGTGTTTATTACAATATTGATTGAATTATTATCAATTTATCCATGTACCAAGTTTCATCAAAACCGGTCATGCCATTTAGGCGTGAAGACGTAACAAACAAACAAACAAACTCACTTTCGCTTTTATAATATTAGTAAGGATAGAATGCTTTGCGCACACAAAAGTACAGAGATGAACTTAATGCTTTAGGCATTTTCTACCAGTCAACCTTGAAATAAAAATACACATATAAAGCCAAATTTTACGCTTCTTTTCTTCAACCATTATTTTTCTATTTCATTCATGAATCCCCAAGCGACCACCGGTGGCCGCGCATCTATTGTCTTACTATTGTGTCTCTAATTGACGGTATCTGAAGGGTTAATATTATTGTTTCAAAAAAAAAATAACCAATAAAATCATACTAGTTAACTCAGTAAACGTTGTTCCGCCATACAAATTAGCTAAGTAAAAATTGGGAGGTATGGGGTAGAATAGTAAAAAATAGCATACAACCTTAGAACTACGTACTACTAAAATATCATAAAAAATCGGCCAGCCATTTCGGAGGATTTTGATAACAAACACTGTGACACGAGATTTTCACACGTTATATAATCAAAAAAAAACAAAAAGCTATCTACCTACCCACATCTTACGCTAAACTTATATTAACAGTTGAAAGTCAAATAATCTATACAACATGACATAAAACAAAATATACAAAAATATAATGAACTCACTTTGTTCCTACAAAACAGAAAAAGCTTATTAACACTCACAATTACCTACAATTTAAATCAAGAATATTCATAACCCCCGGTTGACATAAAACATAGACAGATGACAAACATAAAAGGTTATTTAAAAAACAAATATTTTTTGCCTACATTTGGGACAATGTAACCAACGAGGCAAGAAAATTTTACGGCTTCAGGGGACTTGGGGCAGACAAACAGACTAATTATTATTGTCTTGTTTCCCTTATAGCAACATTTTCTGTTGCGTGTAAAAATTTGGGCAAGAACCAGCCCGTGTCTGGAGGCACGTTGCACGTTTTTATTAGGTGAAAAGATAAAAGATAAAAGGTTATGAATAAGAACTTCAAAATGTTACAGAGTTGTGTCACGGTAGTAATATCATACAGTATTCCAACTTCATACAAACGGATGAAACGCGAGCTATACCTACGCGCCTCGGTTGTAGCATGGTCTCGGCATGTAAACAGTCGCGGTTGTCGCAACTGTGCCGCGATGACGAACGGACACGACGGTTTTTTTTACAATTATCGCGCGATTATTGTTAATTTGTATAATTCAAAGTAAAGACGTGGTATTTTATTATTAATAATGGTGGTTTATTGTACTATGTGTATGAATAATACTAAAAAAAAGCATTTTATTTAAATCTACCAATCAAAAAACAACACGCATTTTTATTGAACACTTCTTATTTAATCTAAAGTGTTTTATTTTTAAATAAAAGTAAGTATATTTACAATCACAAAAAAAAAACAGAAACAAACTTGACAAACGTAATTAGAATGCTGGAGGCGGGCAGCCCTATCGCATGTTTACGTACTGCGCGGCTGTAGGCATTTATTTCAAAAAGACGGCCGAGTTACAATACTGTATGATACTATTACCGTGGTTGTGTTCTAGGTTTGACATTTTAAATGACTAATGAACTGAGTATAAGTAGTAACGGTGCAATATTGGAAAACAAAGACTAGGAATTAGTAAGTACAATATTCATCATCTTCCTTCTTTTTGTCCCGTTTTATTTTTGGGGTCGGCGCAACACGATTTTTTCTTTCATTCTGTCCTATCACTCGTCATGCTATCACTAACTCCCTTTTCTTTTATACCACTTCTCACACAATCCATCCATATTTTCTTTGACATCCCTCTCACCCTCCATCCATCCAAACGACAAACGATTCCCTTTCAACTTTTCAGTCACTGGCGCCACGTTCAAACTTCCCCTAATATACGCATTTCTCATTTTGTCCATTCTTGTCACACCACACAATACACATCCATCTTAAGAGGGTCCTTCTCCACTCGCTTATCGTAAACATCGAAAATGGTTTAAAAGCTTGTTACTTCATTTAATGCAATCCAACGCGATTTTTGACGAAAAGGCAACGCAAAAAAAGAGAGATAACGCCTGGAAACTCTGTTAGTATTCGGTAATTCCGAGATTTACTCGAAAATTTCACAAAACTTGCTCCAGGAAATAGCTGTTTTTTTTTAAACCCTTAAAAGTTTTTGGAAAAAGCTGTCATCATTTAGAATCTTAATAAAATTTGCAAGGTCTGTAGAGAATTACTTTTTTGACTTTTTTAAATTTTTAGGCAAATTATGAACTGTCAAAGTTCATACAAAATAGGACATTTTCAGAGGTTTTTACTGGATTAGTTTTAAACAAATTTAGAAATTGGTTTCTTTGGAAACCTAGATAATATCCACAAGATACTGTGTTTCCAAAATATCTAATGAAAAGTGTAATAACGTCATAATCAGTTATGAGCGGTTGTATGAAAAACAGTGAAAATGTGAGTCGTGATGCACCATCTTAACGTTCTCATCTCAGCTAGATGCAATCTTTTACAACATTAACCAGTTGAATACTCTAATTAGAGACACAATAGAAAGACAATGAGAGAGCGAAAGCCGTCGTTCGCTTAGGGTTTAAATAATAAAAAAAAAAAAAAAACAACTAGAACGAGCCCTCAAACTAGCCCATTTGATAGCAAATTCTGGTGCCGACTGGTAAAGAGACCTGATCCCAAATAATGGAAACAGAACATCTGTTCCCTTTATTTCTCAGAAACAAGAAGGGTTCCGCGCAAAGAAAAAAAACGTGACATTGCATTATGTTGTTTTATGAGTCTAACGTGGAGATAGTCACGGGCACCTGCTAGTATCTGCTACAAATAAACAATGTTTTGTAAAATTCAAATGCTTATAAACTTCACAGTACTCAGACTTTCCTCAAAGAACAATTAATTAACTGCTAAGCAACGCATTCTTTCGAAACAAGTTCTATGATGAAGCCGCATACACAGAATTTAATAAAGAATGTTTTAAATAATTTATACAATTCTTGGCCTTCATAAGATTTAATTCTGTGGGTTGTTTGTTCATATTTTAGAAAAAAAAGGTAGTAACTAATAAAAAAAAAAAAACAAAAAAAATACACTGACTTCCTGGTAAGAAGCAATAGCGGCGATTCAGCGAAAGAAAAAAAAAAGAAAAAGGTACGAAAAGATAAATTTTTCCTTTTGCATTTTGTTTCGCGCTACTCTCCCATTTCTTTTGTTCCGAGTGATTTATGTAGTACTGGTTACATTACAAAACATTTAACATACAAAGAAAGTAAATATAAATTTAAATAGAAAAGTGTCTGATTTTTTAGATGACTAGTGTCTACTTGAACTGGTTTTTAATTGTTTTGGCTTTTATTATGTTTTGTAATCGAGCTTGAAGTACCTAACTTCTTTGTTTTAGGGATTACAGCTGGAAATGGTGAATGGCGTATTAGAACTACAGAATCTAATATGGAATCCTTATCATCATGTCCATCTGTCTGGCTGCAATTTAACTTAGAAACTGTCTGTACAAAATCGAGCAAAATCTCTACTTTTGTAAGTAGAGATTTTGCTCGATTTTTGAATATTTCATCTCGCCTACATGTGAAGTGGGAATTATTTTTTTCTTTCGTACACATGACGACAAGACGATAGACGAGTTTTTGAAAATTTTTGAAAAGTTCTGAAGAGTATTTTTTTGCTTGAAAAATGTGAACTTGGAAGTGCCAGTTTTTGTTAGAGTACTCGAAAACTCGCTCTTATTCGCATTAGTGCGGGAGAGTGCTCCAGCTCACCCCCCCCCCCCCGCCATAAATTATTATATACATCATATCAAGCTGGCTGCCAAGCAGTTCTAATTTAGATTCTGGAATTTAATTTGATTTTTGTAAGTGTATTGAAAAGCGTCGCGTAAAACGTCACTACAATTCTCAATTCCATTATACTCGTACCTTCACCTGCAGCTTGAGCGAATTTCACCTTGATTCCAACGATGAACATTGTCCACTTGTATCCAAATGTACAATTAGTAAAGCCCTTGTAAAGTCGGTTTTTCTAACTCTTTCTTCAGTTATCATCATCTTATGAGGAGCTGTTAAATGTTATTGGTTGTTAAATAATATTGTGAGTAGTAATTAAATTATTACACAATTGATGTGTTTATAGTAATAAAATAAACTCCATTTATCCATTTATGTCTCACTACTGAGCGAAGGCCTCCCTCTCCCTTCTCCACACATGTCTGTCCTCAGCCATTTTAAGCCAGTCCCACCGGTAGTTATCCAGCTCATCTCTCCACCTTCACCTTGGTCTGCCGCGATATCGCCTTGCGTTTAATGAGACCCAATAAGTGTCTCTTTTAGCCCACAGCACATCTGACATGGGGCATACATGTCTAGCCCAATCCCACTTTAGAGTGGCTGCAGTGATGAGCAGCTAAAGATAAAACTTACCATACAAGGCGCCACATAAACGTAGAATAATGTACCATCGGGGTCATTTCTGCCTGACAACTTAAAAAAAAAATTTGCTTGAATCTTGAGGCGCGGCTAAACCAAACCCTTTCAAGTTTTTGTTTCGAGTGCAAGCAAAAATGTACTTAGCGTTGGTCAGGCGGTAGTGTCTTTAATGGTACATTAACCTTTTCATATATCTGCACTGATACCCGAAAAACTGTGAAGGAAAACATTGTGAGGAAACCGGCATGTCCTAGAACCAAAAATTCGAAGATATGTGACATTCACCAACCCGCACTGGGCCCGCGTGGTGGATTACGGCCCATTTCTGAGCCCCAGCAGTGGGAACATTAAAAAGGCTCATGATGATGATGATGACCCGAAAAACAATCAATAAACTGTTTTTCATTACTAGAAAATGTAAAGAAAATTAAGAGTGGCAACAAAAAGAGGGTCAATGACCGTTATTCTAAGTTTATCTGACGCCTACCTTAATCCTTACTAATATTATAATGTAAAATTAACTTCGTTCGTTATCTTTTTACGCCTAAACCACTGAAACAATCATCATGACATTGTGTTCATAGACATTGGTGTAAAAAAGAACAAAGCGTACCTTTCATTCGGAAAAAGGTTCCCGATAAAAATAACAATTACTTTCTACGATAACAATGGCTTCAGGACGCTAGATGGCGCCACGTGTCTTCTGAATCATGATAGAATTATATTACTAGAGTTATTTTAGTTTAGAATGATCATATTTAATCGTATTAACGTTATTGCTAGGTAGCATAATCAATTCTAATTACTATTCGATATTGGTATATCGAATTCAGAATTGATTATGAAAATCTAAACGTATAAAAATTTTTCGTCAAGTCGTTGAGGTCCTTAGTAGTCCTAAGTTGAGTTTTGCGAATACTAACAAATACTTGCACTAACTGGACGAGTCAACTGAAATCTGTAAGGTACTTTCTCAAAAGACCATCTCATGGTTCTCATGTGATTTGACCATTATATAATTGCTGTATGGACTTTCAAAGAGACTTTGACACCTGAGTTTGTTTCGGTGTTTCATCTCAGGGTAGTCAGGTAAGAAACACCGGCCTCATCTAGTTTAAATTGACAAAAAAATTACCTACAAAAGTGTTTTAAAAAACCTAGTTGCAAAGTTAATATAATTTATCATAAATTAACGCGAGGCAAGTCTTGGACCAGAGCTAGTGAATATAGACCTACTTTTGCAGTACTAAGCCATTGTACCAAATTAAAAAATAAGGCGTTTCGAATTAGGCTACGTTGGATGTTAACCTGTTATTGACGTCCAACTTTTTTATGTTGGTTTCGTATTGATATTTGATTTTTTTTTATTAACTAGCCGTTATTGTCCCACTGATGGGCAAAGGCCTCCCCCAAGACTATCCTAAATTTCTTCTCTTGCGCCGTCATCATCAATCATCCCGCAACTTCTTTCTAGGCCTCCACGGCGCTTTCCTTCAGTAGGAACCCACTGTGTGGCGATGCTTGCCCAGCGGTCCCAGTGCATGCGGCTGACATGACCCGCCCAATCCCATGTGTCAGATTTAACATTTATTACGAGTTTTTTTTATGTGTTTATAAAAGGCATTACCTCACACTAGGGATAACTCCTGTAGCATGAATGCGTTCACAAACATGTAAACTCGTACCCAGAATACTGATCAGCAGCACAAATATTGATTCAGTTCGGGAATCGAAACAACATACACGCAGCGCAGCAATCAATCACCCAACCAATGCGTCATAAACCCTAAACGATATGTTAATAAAAAAAATAACAAACACATTTATACAGAAAAATAGACGCAAAAATGTTATAAAAACACAGGCGAATCCGCATGGCTGAACCTAAGAGTTCGGTATTAATATTCATGAACCACAAATTGGAACAGTGGACCAAATCACTGAGTTTTCCCAGGGATCAGTTATCGACGTTTCTTTAATTTCATTTTGTGATTAGATTTTAGCACGTTTTCGACAGTAGGTATTCAATTTCAATAAACTTAGTCAGTGTATGAAACTTCCAAGTAACTTAAGGATGGTTTCCGAGTTAAATTACATTGTTACAGATTAACAATATTGTACATAACAAAATATACGCTTATCATGAAAGTGCATAGTACCTTTAACATTCAAAACTCGGCTAGTTTTTTTTTAATCTTAATTCATGAATCCCCAAGCGACCACCGGTGGCCGCGCATTTATTGTCTTACTATTGTGTCTCTAATTGACGGTATCTGGAGGGTTAAAGCTATCAAATTAGTTTAGGTCAAAATAATTACCTATTTTCGTAAATTATCCTTGATAATAGTCGATTGTTTCAATAGTGTGTGTGTATGAGTAGATACCAATACTGATACGCCAACAATGTCAAATGTTATGACACAAACATACAAATTATGATTGTAAATTAATTTGTAATTGTGGAAAACCACAAATTAAAAGAAGAACAACATCTATCTTTAATATCAACTGTGATATTTATTTATAAATTTTATGTATTTCGTTGTATGTATTCATCATCATCTTCCTGCCCTTGTCCCGTTTTATTTGGGGTCGGCGCAACACGTTTTTTTCTTCCATTCTGTCCTGTCACTCGTCATGCTATCACTAACTCCCTTTTCTTTCATATCACTTCTCACACAATTATATATGTTATATATTTATAGTAGAAGTTATATATTACTTTTATATTTAATTATATTTGGAATACATAAGACTTCACACATTCTTTTTTTGCTTCCTACACACTATTGTCTATACTTCTTTTTCATTTCTCCTTTCACAGGTCTGCTGGAAGAAATTTCTTTGGAAATAAGCAGTACCTTTGTACTAATGTCTCTTATTTATTATCTTTTTTTTTGTTATTTTTGTGTGTACATAATTAGTAAATTAAATAAATAAACATACACCTCTAAAAATAAAGGTGTATGTTGTTCTTCTTTGGAAATGTTCCTATGAATTTATTTACTGACATTCAGCGTTTCAATGTAGCCAGTTTTTTGGGTAAATTACAAGTCGATAGCCATTAGATAGTTAAGTGTTATAGTGGTGGTAGTAGTAATAGTAATTAGCCTATTATGTCCACTGCTAGATGAAAGCCTCCCTCTCTCTTTTCCACAGAAACGGAAAATTATGAGTATGTTTATTATTTCAACACTTACCCCTAAATTATAGTATTTGACACTTCAGCAGAGATTCAGGCTCGAGTTCTGTCAGCGAGTCATGGAGTACAGTATCCTGGGAGTTCTTATTACCGACTGTGTAAGGAGCACAATATCTACTGTGGGCTAAAACTAAGAAAACATATGTTACCCGAAAAGCTGTTACTATAAAGTGGGATTGGGCGACGTTCCCTTGGGATTTAATTAATGAATGAATGAATTTATTTTATTTAGAACACAATCAGATCCATATAGTGTTAGTAACTTAATAAATAACTAATTATCTAGTATAAGTACCCATTACCCTTTGCACAAGAAATTTTACAATCAGAAAGCTATAACTTTCCGAATTTTCTTTAATGAATTAAATTAATTTGATACCCTTAACAAAAGGTCATTTTAAAATTTTTCGACTATCTGTCTGCAAGTTCTTGCTAATTTTTAAAACGGCTGAATCTTGGCTGGTTTGAAGGCAATATTACTAGTAAATAGTTTACACTCCTTATAAACTTAGCCAACTTATACTTTAGAAAAGGAATTAGGATTTTGCGTAAAAATCTAATCAAATCTTCTTGAAATTGTGCCATTGTTCTATTTTATGAGACAAACTAGTGAAAAAAAAAAAACAATTTAACTGCAAACTAACAGAATAGCAGAAAAGTAATACAGCTGGTTCTGAAATGAAACAAGTAGCAATATTATTGTCTCTATAACATGTTTAGCATAAATTACAATAGTTTAGCTACTTGAACAAAATTACTTCTTTATTCATAAAGCAGCTCTATTGAGATAACGAGTAAATTTTAGAATTTTTATATCTACATAATACATGCAAAATTTTAATTGAAAAATACGGTAACAGTCGCTTCTGAGTAATTGTCTCAAATATGTAGTGTAAAGAGATATTGAGATACGTTCACGGAAATTGAGATGATTGCTTTTTTTGGGGTCCAATATTCAAATAACTTCTCTCAATCTGGGTGATGTGAGAGGGTTACCAGACTTTTACTGACTAAACCCACCCATGTTCTTTCTATTACTCTTTGCACTCCAGAGCTATTTATTTTAGTACAACTCATCATCTTCCTACCCTTATCCCGTTTTATTTGGGGTCGGCGCAACACGTTTTTTTCTTCCATTCTGTCCTGTCGCTCGTCACGCTATCACTAACTCCCTTTTCATTCATATCACTTCTCACACAATCCATCCATCCATTTTAGAACAACTAAATATAAATATTTATCTTGCCAATAATTAATTCATGAATCCCCAAGCGACCACCGGTGGCCGCGCATCTATTGTCTTACTATTGTGTTTCTAATTGACGGTATCTGAAGGGTTAATAGTTTTTTTAACTTTTAAATAAAATGCATGTGTTGTTAGTTTCAACTTAGAATGGAGATAATTTTAGTAATTTATTCTTTTCACAAAAATTATTTTCATACCTGGAACATTTGTAAAATATTACAAATTTATTTTAAATCATTGTCAATATTTTAAAGGAGATAATTTTACCGCTTATGCGACCAAAGAGTGTTTTTATAAAATTTTTGAGGTGTAGAAATGTATAAATATTGATAATTTCGTTAGAGATAAGCAGATCCTTGGTACTCTTCTATTCTTATTTGTTCTTTTCTTTTTAAGTGTTTGTGTGTACATAAATAAATAAATAAATAACATGAACTGTGAAACTACAATGGCTTCACAGGCAGTTAAGTTATAAGCACGCTGAGCTTGAAATAAAGAATTCAAATATAATTAAGTAGTTCTTGATAACATAAATAATGCTAAAGAATTAAAAGTCACTCTTAAAGTTTAAACTCACCAACGTAACTGAGAAGGAATAACATTAGTGCACTAGTCATTATGAGCATGTAGAAACCCCTGACCTTGGATGAACAGGAATCACCAAGTAACGCATAGGCCCCCGACTGGATTGCACTGCAACTGTTTGAAAGTAGTATTAGTAATATGTATGTACACATATTTTGTTACAATACCAATAATTTAGCCATAAAAAAAACCTACAAATACTAAAAAGCTGATAAAAATATTATACAATGTTTCTTAGAATATATATTAATTCATGAATCCCCAAGCGACCACCGGTGGCCGCGCATCTATTGTCTTACTATTGTGTCTCTAATTGACGGTATCTGAAGGGTTAAATCACGTGTAACCAAGAATTCGTTCTACAATTTTTCAAAAAAAAAATCTAATAATTGTTCAAATAATATTATGTTAATCTACTTCTTTCAATTCAAATAACATTCATACTTGCAAACAAGAGCTAAAAACCTTGAACATAGCCAACATGATCCAGTTTGAGGAAAAAGCGCTTATAAAAGAAGATAAAAAACTGCCCCATAAAGCGATCAACAGTGTTTTCCTTCGGCCTTTTGTATCTGATATATAGCCCCAAGGTATTGACATTACAATTGGTCCTGGAATAAAATCAAGATTGAAAATCAACACAATGCTAAAAATATATCGTGTTAAAGATAAAAATAATTTTAGTGAACAAGTTGATTTATTCATTTTAGACGTCTACGAAATTTCTTAAAATGCTTTTAGTAAAAATGAACTCAATTATTTTATTAAAACTATAACCAAGATGAACAAAGAGTTTTCTGTATACGATGACGTCTAAAATGTTCCTATCCATATTATTAATGAACAGAAAAATGTGGTAGAAAGCGAAAACTTACCAACAAAAGGCATAGACAACATTGTAGTTTTTTGCCATAGTTCTAACTGAAAGTCACAGGTGCACCCAGTGACAATAACGGAGAATCCAAAGATATCCCTATTCCCAACAGTCCTATGCTAAGGGTAGTGAGAAGACCGCGGTTATACCAACCATTGCCTGAAAAACCGTATTTTTTATTATAGTCTATATACACCTTTTTCAAGCTGCTTGACTTGGTGGCGCTATTATAAATATATATATTCTAATGGACTAACTTACAGGGCTCTTCATTGTGGCATCGGCTGAAATGATGATAATGATGAACTAAAACCTTCTATACTGATTTTAAAAATTCTTTCACCAATAGTTTGCTTTTTTATTACTGAACGACTGTAGACACTTATCGTTTTTTTTTTTTTTTAATATATTTATGTGAGTTTATCCTTGCGTAAAATAAAAAAAAGTACTGCGTTTACGTTATTCGGCTTGAATAAAGTATCATACCTGTTTTTTTACTGTTTGGTAGCAGTTGCTTGCATGCTTGAAAGTAGAAAACTGTCCCAAGGGCATAAATGTGTCTTATGTGCTATTTTAGGACATGGTCTGTGTATTTGTGTACCAAATATCATCCAAATTCCTTCTGTCATTCTTCTGTCAGTCTTTACAACATTACTGTGATATTAGTCTAGACCTTCGGCCTTGGGCATCTAGTAATTATACTAAAATTTTACCAGCTAAAGCAAATATTTTTAAAGCGAATATTTTACATGTCAGATCAATGGCTTCTTCATATTCGTATATTTTTTCTTCTGTATTTTCATTGTTTTCGGATTTTTCACTAATTACACTAATTTCCAGTTTTTTTTTTTGTATTTATCTTAATCATATTTTTACAAAAGATGCGAGTTTTTATATGATTAAATTTGGTTTACAATATCCATCCGTCTTGATAATATAACAATTTTTATAAAAATCTTGTTTGAAAATGCTTGATGTCAAGTTGCCATCTACATTTCTATAGTTACAAATTATTATGAACTAAACCACTTATTTTGTCTGTTGCACTATTTATACTTAGCCATAACTATTTCTCTGTTTTTACGTATTATAATAAATTATCATAGCATTAAAGCTAACATAGTGTTTACTAGCGGGAAAAACTTGCTTTCTTAGTGATATACGTTTAAGGAATGTTTTACCATTCAGCCATATGGAATTTTGATGTGTAAAAATGATGTACCTATATAGGTTTTGTTATTTGTGTTGTTTTGGTGAGGATTTCGACGGTTGTACTTACAATCAGGTTGAAATAATATTCAATATTTGGTTAAAAGACCAATCAAAATTCAATACGTAGGTACAATATTTCACATAACAAAATTAAAGTCTATTAACTACTCTATCTTTTTTGTAATATACAGCGTGGCAATTAGGTTATCACATAAATGGAAGCCACGTACTTTATAGGTACATTAGGCATTTTATCATATACGGTTAAAATAATTGAATAATAAAAAAAATTATACCCGTGGGATTTTTATTTTCCATTTTAATATTTCACAACATCATGTATTGCATAAAGGCGACTGTGTACCGGAAGACGCTGCGTTGAAAGATCTCCCATGAGATGGATCTGGTGCGGGTCGCTGGAATCCAATGGATGCAATTGTATGTGATTGCATTTGTGCAAGACGCACAGGACCGGTCGTTGTGGCAACGCTTGAAGAGGCTTATGTCCAACAGTGGACGTCTTTCAGATGAAATGATAATGCTGATATTATCTAAAAGAAATGTTGACACATGAACTTTGTGTCAACTCAACACCCGATTTTTTATTAAGAATTTGAATTTAAGTATTTTTTCATCTTAACTTTAACCTACGAGACGGCCAAGTACTTGTAAAATTCATAAATTAAACTATTTTGTAGAAGGAAAACCAAAGAGGAGAAATGATTGTTCATATTTTTATGCATGTCCAATCAGCATAATTTCACACAAAATTAATTTTGACATTGAATTGGAAATTCTGCAATCATTTTTAGTAAATCTTAGACTAAAATAGTTTACTGACTTGACAATCAAGTTAATTTATTCATCATCATCATTTCAGCCGACAGACGTCCACTGTTGGACATAGGCCTCCCCTAAGTGTCGCCACAATGATCGATCCTGCGCGTCTCGCATCCATCGGTTTCCCGCAACCTTCACCAGGTCATCGGTCCACCTTGCAGGAGGCCTTCCGACGCTGCGTCTTCCAGTACGAGGTCGCCACTCCAGAACCTTTCGGCCCCAACGGCCATCTGTTCTGCGAGCAAAAATTTATTCAGTATTTTTCAAATACGTGTAAAGCGTCTATTCTTGTGCATTATTGCAAACGTGATCGCAATGAACGAGTCTGATATGTATATTCTGTATGGTTTTCAGGTAATGATTGAACCATCAATCGTTCAAAAAATAATTGAGTTGTGTTCATTTTTCAAAGACGCTTGCAGCAAAAACCTTTTGCAACTAAATTAATATAAAAAATAGTGAATAATTGTTTCACGTTTAGATTTTGTAAGTTCGGATGAATTTTGTGATATCACATCATTCTGTTTATGTTCCTGCTGTAGAACTAGTTAAAGTATGTCTCTCATTTCGATATGCTTTTTGATAAAGGCATCCTCTAACAGGATTCTCTAGATTTTGTTTATTGTTACCTCTGTAAATAATTATCTTTAATGACACGACCCTATTTGTGACGCCATTTCTTGGTTACCTGCTTGCTAACCTAACCTAACCTATAAATCCTTGTAAACGGCTTGACCGTTTTAGATGTCATTTTGTGTATCTATTTAAGTGGTTTGAAAAGATATGGGACTGTGCAATCAGAACCTCAATTTTAATTTTCTGTTGAAATGCTACCTTTTAGCCAGGCCAGTGTCTTTTGGGACTGCTAGTATGATAGTATCAAATATTTATTTACCTAGCCCATCAAATCAACCAAGTTAATAAATGTTATCGTTAACTTAGCAAAATCTAATCACAGAGTGAAATTAAGGAATTCCGATAACTAATCCCTAGGAAAGTCCGGTCATTTGGTACGCTGTTCCAATTTGTGTTTCATGAATATTAACCCTTCAGATACCGTCAATTAGAGACACAATAGTAAGACAATAGATGCGCGGCCACCGGGTGTCGCTTGGGGATTCATGAATTAATAAGCCTAACGTTCGACCACGCGGCGTTGTCTGTTTTTCCTTTTACTTTTACATGATATTTTTCTTTGTAAAACGTTTTGTGGATCGTTTAATTTATTTCCGTTGCTTTTAGTTTGTATTTTCAGAAGATTGCCAATATTTTTGAATTCTTTTAAAGTATATTTTAATAATTTTTAACGCATCACCAGGCTATAAAACAGAGGTTTACATAATATGATATCTATACCGCACACTCATATTAATTGGGAAATTTAGGCTGCTGTTTTTTTTTTTACGTGTTACGTTCTATATTTTTGTAATGTTAGCATATTTTTCTTTAACAATTCCTACATTGTACTTAAATATTAATATTAATAAAATGCTTAACAAACTATATAATCATTTTATGTCTACAAAAAAGGATTGGTGCCCGGACACAGCGCCACGGGGCCGAAACAGACCACGAAGGAGATGACAGGACGACCTGGATGTCTTCTTTGGGAATAGAAAAGAGAAAGTGAGGAATCGTGATCCTTGTAAAGAATGGAGGGAGGCAATTGCCCAGTATTCGAAATAATACTGGCTAGCTATTTTTTTTTTCGGTGGGCAAACATGATTCAAATGACAACCCCCGCTCTTTGGTGGAGCGGGAGATAGTGTCAGACTCTTACTGACTAAAAACCCACCCCGTTCCTTCTTTATACCGGGGCTCGAGCTTCCTTTCGAATAACTCTGGCCCCAGTAGGCTTCGACCCAGCTGCGCCTCTCCTGTTACTGACAAATACTTGAGGCGCGCGGGAACAGTGCGCGCCGTCGACGTCTTGGGCTCTGTCCGAACAGTTACCGGACGGTCAGACAGCGAGCTACACATGACTCGCCGACTAGCTATAACAATACAATAATAATTATCTTCACCGATGTCACAACGTGACGTGTCATCCCGCGCAAAACGCAATATCTACATATTTACACATATGGACAATATGTTGAGCTTTTTTCAGCTAATTGACTACTTTATCAACTGCATTACAATTCGTGGTAGAGTACAGTCTCATTGTGAAGGCCATTTTTGTTCTGCTATTATGTTAAATTCATGCATTCATATTTTGTTTGTTATTTGCATATTGAGGTGGTTGTCACCGTACCGTAATTAGTTATTATTTTATTTTTGCATAGCATACATGTTAAGTTGTATAGAACAACTAACTGTTCCTCATATTTATAAATAAATAAATTATTATTATTATATTGGTTGTTAAACCACGTACCGGAAGACGCAGCGTTGGAAGGCCTCCAACAAGGTGGACCGACGACCTGGTCAGGGTCGCGGGAATCCGATGGATGCGTGACGCACAGGCCCAGTCGTTGTGGCGACGCTTGGGGGAGGCCTATGTCCAGCAGTGGACGTATTTCGGCTGATATGATGATGATGATGATGATGATGATGATGATGATGATATTGGTTGTTATATCTCAGAACCGCATACTGGAAGACGAGGCCTCCTACAAGGTGGACCGATGACCTGGTGAAGATTGCGGGAATCAGATGGATGCGGGACGCACAGGATTGATCATTGTGGCGACACTTGGGGGATGCCTGTGTCCAACCGTGAACGTCTGTTGGCTGAATGATGATATCTCAGAACCTCATCATCTCAGGTCCTGGACCTTTGCAAGGCGTAGGAGTCGAAACCAACTCGCAGAGGCCCTTTTCATGCTTTTAATGGTACGTGGTATCAACCAGCGATTATTCCTGTACGCGCTATGCTAGTGCTTCCAAGGACAGCCCCAGTTAGTCAGTTAGCAGGAAACTATTGCAACACATGGAAAACCAAAACAATAAGGCAATGGTTTTAGGAATCTTAAATGGATTGATTACCAGAAACCATGTTAAAACTATGGCGCCTGCCTGAACAATGTTTTAAATTTCCATAGATAAAAAGACAGAAAGTGACTTGTACTCTCAACAAATATGGCCCCAGTAGGCGTCAGCCCTACTGGGGCCATATTTGTTGAGTATGGCTAATGGCCCCAGTAGAGCCGACGCCTACTGGAGCCATAGGTTTACTTCTGAAAGAAAAACCCGGCCCTAGAATGCAAGGCAACGAAGAAATTAAGAGTGGGGTTGAGTCAGTAAAAGTCTGACACACACTCTCGCTCCGTCCAAGGGTGGGAGATCTCATTGGAAGATTTGCCACCTAAAAAAAAACAGCACCAGCAAAACAAAATGAGTCAGGAAGCAGAAATAGCGCAAGAGTTTCGATATAAGTAGCGTCCTATAACAGTAAAGGCCTATCCATCACATACCCACCCTATTTAAGTATAAAATACCCAGACTCGTGTTTCTACTGAATAATTTTAAATTTGATCTTTTGTTAATTGACTGCTCCCCTTATTTTAAAATTAAATGGCATTAAAGTTCAAAATGGTGTACATTTATAAACAGTAATTTTATACCTTCTGCTCTTTAAGTTTTAAAATCAATATTTTTCTTTGGAGATGGGTTCCCCAGCTCCAAATATGAAATCTTCCTTTATACGTCGTAAGTTTGAGCTACACTTGTACAAAAAAAGTTATATATACTTGTACCATTTAATTGTACCAGAAGACGCAGCGTTAGAAAACCTCCCACCGGACAGATGACCTGGTCAGAGTCGCGGGAATCCGATGGATGCGAGATGCACAGTACCGGTCATTGTGGCGACACTTGGCGGAGGCCTATGTCTAATAGTGCAATTACATATATGGTCACCTGTGTTATGAGTGTGTTCACAAACTCACATACATAAAACACCAAACCCAGAACAGCTATCTGTAAGCCACACACATACATATTTGTTCAGAACAGTCAACGGACCCGCGACACGTCAATCGCCATTGTATCGTCAAATATTAGGTAGATCTATATGTTTTTACGTATATGGTGGAGACTAAATGGGTTCATAATCAAAATATCGTGTAGCGACATCTATGGCGCCACAGAACTACAAAAATAATACGAAATCCTGCACACTCTGCACAATGCAATTTGTGTCTCCACACACGGGCCTCAAAAAAACAACACCACAAAAAAACGCTAGAAGCGGCCACCAAAAAAGCAAGAAGCTGCCGCAAAAAACAGCTGAAGTATGCGACAGCTAGTGGCCGGAGAAGCCTGAAGTGGCTTCAAGCGCCTCAAAAGAACCACAAAAAAAAGCCACCTCAAAAAAAAAAGCTTAAAGCGAAGTTTTTTTAAACCCGTGTGCGGGGATACTGAGTTCTACGCATGATTTGAACATATACAACAACCCGAGTATCGGGCAGTTGCCCAAAACAAACATAACATTCATCTAGTTGGAGGGTCCTCACCTTTCAATGGACATTCCCGGGACTTTATACTGTATTCCGCATATTTTCTAAAAGGCATTTACCTAACAAATTATTTATTTACAGAACAAGTTCTTCGAGTGTAAAAGGTGTAGTTGAATGTTATTAAATAGTAATAAACACTTATAATTAAGATATTGCAGCTCTGGTTTTGTTCTATTGTCTCTCTCCAGGTAAATATTACCTAATTAACTCTACGTGGAAGTTGATGCCATTCTATTTCCCAGCTAAATATCTTAATTACGTCAATTTGGACCCCATGAAGATGACAAAAGACGCCAATGAGGGGCCGTTCAAAGCACATTAAGTCGCGGTCTTTTCTAATAAAATTTGAGTAATTATGTTAAGGTATTATGGAATAATCTCTCAACCATCCCGTTGATGTCCTTTGAATTTTTTTAACCGTAAATTAACTGGCATTTTGGTCTAAGTATACATTATAATGGAATTAATTTTATTGTTTGATGTTAATGCAAGCATTTTGAAGCACTAAATGGTACGAAGCGAGGGACCGTCGCAGCATAAGGTAGTAATATCGGGTTATTCGCTGAGAGTCCCGACCCCCGAGAACCCCGTACCGTAGGCACCCGAATGCGATAAATATGATTACATTTATTTTTATTCTTTTTTTTTTGTAGTTTTCAATTTATACGGTCTACATAAAAAGTGCGTTTAAAATTAATTTAAGAATAATTTTCGAAAGAGTATTGTCCAACGTAAAATTTACGTTTTTTTTTTCTGTAATGATTTGTGCGTCTATTTATGCGGAATAAGCATGTTTTCTTTCTTCTTTAAAAAGTAACTAAAAGAACTACTTCTAGGCTCCTCTCAACTGTGATATTTATATATAATATATATAACATACATAATACATTATATGTATTATGTATGTTATATATTTATAGTAGAAGTTATATATTACTTTTATATTTAATTATATTTGGATTAAGACTTCACACATTCTGTTTTTTTCTTCCTACACACTATTGTCTACATTTCTTTTTCATTTCTCCTTTCGCAGGTCTGCTGGAAAAATAAATAGGCAAGCGTGCTTCATCGTCGGCCACATCATCGTTTACCATCAGGTAGATAGTATAATAGTCAAACACAAGCCTATCTCTAGTAAAAAAAATACTTATTTATTATTTGGTTGTTTGTGTGGTGTGTGTGCGGTACTCACTGCGTAGGTGGCGAGTAAATAAAAGTCTGTGATGTTCCTCCGGTGAAGGAAAACATCGTGAGGAAACCGGCATGTCTTAGAACCAAAAATTCGACGACATGTGACATTCACCAACCCGCATTGGGCCTGCGTGGTGGATTATGGCCCATTCCCTCTCCTAGAAAGGAGGCCTGAGTCCCAGCAGTGGGAACATTAAAAGGCTGATGATGATGATGTTCCTCCAAGTATAATTTTCTCACACACAGCACTACAACTCAGTTATTATAGAAGGCGCAAAATTAGGCGCAAGCGAGTAACACAACACCGAGTTTACCGTAATACAAGATAGCGAAAGTCCTTAGAATTGCGGCGACAACTTAGCGCGGGTATATTGTTTTCAATAATTCTTAATCGGCGCGAGCGCACGTATCTCCAAAGGGCGGCGTAGATCGTGACTGGTGAGAAACGAAATGTATCTTTTACGCTACCCTTTGGCGGTGGAAGGAAATAAGTCGCCGGCGCGTCATCGACAGTGCGCGTGTCCAATGCGTCACGTCAATGTCTAAGTCGTGTTTAGTGTTACGAGTTGAATATTGAAATATATACAACGTGTAACAAAAAGGGTATATACATCAAAAAGCCCTGAAGTTTACTGGTGGTATAGAATCTCTACACAAAGTTTCAGCTCAAAATAAATTACTCAAAGAATTGATACCAAATTCTTGGTATCCTTGGTATCGTATGATTCTCGAATTCAAATCATAACAAACGTGTCACAACACTACGAGGGTCAATAACATTCCACGTCACTTGCTAATACTAATAAAGACTTCTTCTGTAAATCTGATCGCCTAGTACCTCTCTTCCTAATTCTACCTAATTTCGATACGCGCGGCGCGTGTGTGAATGAAACGCTGTTTGCCTAGTACCTGCCTACTTAAAATTTTGCCTCAAAAAAGCAGAAGGTCACGCGAGGCAAAATATCTGCAGGTGTCAGTTCCTGGATGCGACGGAAGAGATATGGGTGCTGACCTTCATTCTGCAACACTCGCCATACCTACTTGCATATGGTTAGAGGTATACAGCGCTAATGCAGCTCGTCGAGTGCGCTAGTACCTACGTGGGTTATTTTCAAAATGCTCGAGTACGGCCTCCTCAAATTCTGGATCGATAGTGTTTGGGCGACCCCCTAAACCAGAAGCGTGGAACCAGTTTGTTGCAGACGATGTACCTTTCAGTACCTATGTTACAAAGTACTCTGTGAATGTACCTACCTACTATCCGATGGAAGCCCGCCACCGAAGAAACTGTCGGCGCTCAGCTCCTTCTAGGTACCCGCGATAAATCGAGGACGATAAAGTTCGCGAGCAGCTCGCACATTACCGGCCGTCCTCTCTTCCGACACACAACATCATCTCATAATATTCACTATTACTTAACACCATCACCATAGAAATGCCATCACACACGATTATCACAACTGCAATAAAATAATGTTTAAAATCCAAATCACAAACACCGGAACGGATAATTATGCTATGCGACTGCATCGTAAGATTATTGGTCATCCACTAATGTAAAATTATATTTATTTATTTACCTAAATTTGACTTTCGGCGCGTACAAAGACGCCGCCAGTACCGCCAAAGAGAGTAGCCGAACGGACGACGACAATATTGCCATCTCTCTCACATTAAACACGCAGGCGGCGCGTGCGACTGGGACAAAACTATTATATCGTGTTCAATAACATTTGAGCTTCTCAAAGGAATTTTTTTAGGGATCTGTGAACCGTTTTTTAAAATTATCAATAACAATTCTCGTTTCTTATGGACTCCTAGTACTTTCGCATGTTTTTCATTTATTTTAAAATGATAAATTAAGACTAAACTGTGCTACTACTGGTAATGTTTTTGTAGAAAAGGCAAAAAGTTACGCAAAGACCTAATTGTGCGCAAACGTATAGTTTTTTTAGAAATAAACGCGAAAGATTTGTTGATTTGATTATAATCTCGGGGTAAAATTAAACTCACACGCATTCACGCGGTGACGTGAATGCGCACACTACATCTAAATAATTAATTTCTTGTTAACTAAGTACATATCCTATGTATAGCAACCGACATAAAAAGAATTAGGTACGTAAGAAAATTCATCTCGACCCTGCAAAAAGTGACAACTTATTGAAGTCCTCTAATTAAATTAAATTCAAGAACGGAACCCACTGGGAGTTTATTTGTACCAGGAGGCACATAAGTTGCTTAGAAATGATATTTGGGTTCATTTTAACAGATATGAAATCCTTTTTCGCAGCGTCTATCGCCGAGTACAACGTTCGTTTAGATTTTACGTAGGTAGGTACTTCGTTTAAATTTTTCGTAAATTAAGTATTTGTTACTATCCTATCTACGTAAAACAATAAAAAAGTATGTAGATATTTCTTATTGTTTCACATAAATACCAGATAGGTACCTAATTATTCCATATCCTTACGAATACCCTTATCTAATTAGTCTCCTCTAAAAGCGGCGTGAGTCGCACGAAAAATAATATGCGCTGCGCGCTAACGAACACGGGCCTACGCGGCGCGCAGGTTTTTCGATGGCCAACGCACGCACTCGCTCTAGTTTTTGGCTTGGTTTGTTGTACACAAACATAATCTTAGTCTTTGTAGGAAAAACTTATTTCTTCTTAAAACTATTTTTCTTAAAAAAATATGTTAGAAAAAATAAACCCTTATCCACTGTTTGAAGAAATACCAGGAGTAAGAGGTTTGTTTTTAGTCATAAACAGTTCAATGACACCGATCAGCTGACTTTTTGCTAGTGATGTATTGGTTTCAGTTTGAAATGTTCGGTTTCTGGTATCATATGTATGGAATAAATCACAACTTCCTACCATGTAAACATAAGGTTAGAAAACCCTTTCCGTATCGTTTGTTATCTTATCAAGAGGCCTTGCACTTGGTATGTATACCCCCTTTTTGTTACACGTTGTATATGAATGTATAAATAGACATAATAGATGTAGGTGAGTATATATTTATTGTGTACGTGTAATAGTATACACAGTGTGAATATATGTGAGTCACCCACAATTAGAACAAGTTTTGTGAAATATTCTACTGAATGACAGAATTATCAAATGTTCTATTTTTTTTTGGGTTTCCCTTTATCAAACATTGCGTTAGATTACGTTGGATGAACTAACGAGCTTTTAAACTAAGCTCAAGTTGCCGATAGAGGAGTTGGGAAGGGGTCTCTTAAGGAAATCATTGAACAGAAACGTGATTTGACTATCACGCTGTGGGCCGACCACCAGTCAGGCGAGGGACCGATAACAAGCAAAATATTCATTCGATTGTATTTGATTCAGTTAAAGTTACATCACTACTATATTGTCTAGTACATAACTACAGAATTATTGTTTCAGTTAGAGTACACGTCATCATCATAATTAGCGTTTTAATATTCAGGCCGCCTCTCTAAGAAACGGAATAAATCGTAATCCACCACGCGGGCCTAGTACGGGTTGGTGAATGTCACATGTCTGTGAATTTTCGGTTCTAGGACATGCTGATTTCCTCACGATGTTTTCCTTCACCATTTTGAGAGCAGTAGTAATGAAATAATTTACACAAAGTAATGAGCCTGACTAGGTTTGAACTCACAGCCAACAATTTGTAAGTCAGAGCCTATATCACTGGCCACCGCTACTCTCAAGGTCCACGTGCCTCAATATAAATCTTTAACCATCAGTAAACTAAAGAAATTGAACATTAACCCTAATTCCTTTTTCCAATTTATTATTCAAAGCAAACACACACGGACATAAACCATTCGTTTTTGAACAGCGATCGATTTACGACCTACATACGAGTGGCACTAGCGCTGTTTATCTTGAAAGCGGCTATTCTCGAAGTTTAATGAGCGAGAAATGCGCTACAAAGCACATACAGCCGAATGGCGAAGGGTGGGACCGTGACGATGCAAAACCCTAAACCTATGGATTTATCATAGACTAAGGAAACCGTATAGAAGTGAAAGTCATGTCGGACTTAGTCCCTTTAGAAATTGCGCTGATGTTAGATGCTTATCGCAACCCACTGACCCTGCTTTCAGCATGTCACGATTGTACAAAGTTTACATGTCCGAAGAACATTTGCCCGAATATTCATTTGCCGTACATTACTGTTGGTCAAATAACGATAGTTTTAATAATAGTTTAGAATAAACGATAAACGACTACTTTTATTGTTTTAAATGAGTATTTTGAATGTTTTTTTACGCCAAAAAATAACCAGTTAAGTCTTAGACTAGCGCACGGAGGGTTCCAGAAACGAAACTACGAAGATTTTTACGAATCGCAAAAAAAATACAAATTGATCTTCTTTTTTGTTAGGTAAAAATCATCTAAATGACATTTCAGGCCAATTTTGTCTTTAACTTGTACCAGATACCTTCTTAATTTCAAAATTAAGACCGACGGGAAATATTAGGATTTAATTCTCTCATCATTTCAGCCGACAGACGTCCACTGTTGGACATAGGCCTCCCCTAAGTGTCGCCACAATGATCGATCCTGCGCGTCTCGCATCCATCGGTTTCCCGCAACCTTCACCAGGTCATCGGTCCACCTTGCAGGAGGCCTTCCGACGCTGCGTCTTCCAGTACGAGGTCGCCACTCCAGAACCTTTCGGCCCCAACGGCCATCTGTTCTGCGAGCAATGTGCCCTGCCCATTGCCACTTAAGTTTGGTGATTCTTCGGGCTATGTCGGCAACCTTGGTTCTCCTGCGGATATCTTCATTTCTGATTCGATCCCGCAAGGCATTAATTCTCTCGCGAGTATCAAAATATGCACCTAAATGGTATACAAACGCGGCTTAGAAGTTAGATCACTATCTGCTTCAACAGATAGTAGATCTGAATATTTAACCCTTCAGATACCGTCAATTAGAGACACAATAGTAAGACAATAGATGCGCGGCCACCGGTGGTCGCTTGGGGATTCATGAATTAATATTGATTTCAACTTAACCCTTCTTCTCAGGATTGCGTGGAAGTACTTTGCGTATATGCATATGAATCTTCCGGTATGAAGGCTAGAAGGAACAGGGTGGGTTTTTAGTCAGTAAGAGTCTGACACTGAGCGGGGGTTACCATTGGATGATATTTGCCCACCATAAAAAAAAATCTTGACAGACGGTATACAGACAGATGGAAAACAAAGTATATAAGGGTTTCGTTTTAGCCTTCTGAAGTCCGGAACCCTAAAAACATTAGGAGATGGATTGTCACCTCTATACATTCTTGTTCTATGATAAATACCATGGACTTTACCCAGTTTTGATATGAGATTAACTGGGATAAAAGTGAAGGGGATGGATCGTGAATATTTTAAACTGAATTTTGTAAAGGGGTCTGTCAAATGCGACTGACTTTTCTATTAAGCCTACACTGGTAAAGCTAAAAGGAAGGGTTATGAATCTGACAGGTTATGATGACTAATGATAATAACTATTATTATACGATTTCTCAATATCTTATTACAAATAATTATGTACGCATGTCTCAAAGAGATATCAGCAAAACCCAGAAGGGCCAATACACGCTAGGAATACTGGGAATTTCCGAAAGACAAGCTTGGTTCTGGAACGCAAAGGGCAACAGTCAGTAAAAGTCTGATACACCCTCGCGTGGAGCGACCGACTTTTCTATTAAGCTTACAATGGTAAAGCCAAAAGGCTATGAATCAAACAGGTTATGATGATTCATCATTGCCTGATTACATAATTATTATTATACGACTTCTCAATGCCGCATATTATAATAAAGTACCCATGCCTCAAAGAGAAGCCGTGGTGTTGGAATGCAAATGGCAACTGAAGGATACAAGTGCAGTTTTAGTCAGTAAAAGTTCAACATGATCTGCACCTTAAATCCTCAAAATTCAAGTATTTATTTCACATAGGCCTTCATGGGCACTTATAAAACGTCAGAAGCTAGTGCACGGGCCAAATTGGTCGTTTCCTATGGAGAAGAACCAAAAGAAACTCCATGGTAACTCTTTTCAAAAAAATTGTTGTTCTTACAATATTTCTATTATAATAGATACCATGCAAGGACAGTGTAGACCGGTCTTTATTGTACTCAAATGCATAATAATAATAATATTGCGATTATTGTACCGATAGTCGTTTCAGCCAATGGCTTAATAGCCAAGAGCCTCGACCAACACCTTAGGAGGCTCTCGTTAGGCGGCTGGATCAAGGGCTTGATTCAGAAAGCGGTACTCCTGGACACGGCTCGTATAGTCAGGAGGTTCCTTTCTCTGGAGCCCTGACCGCTGGTAGCTTGGACCCTGTTCCCGAAACCGGTGGGACACTATTTTTTATATTTTTAAATGTTTTTTTAGTTTTTATTTAAATATTTAAAAATATAATTTATATGTTTGTACAACGAATAAAGGAAATAATAATATTATATTTTTTATATTTTTAAATGTTTTTTTTTACGTTGTCTTTTTTAAAAAATATTTAAAAATGTGATAAATATGTATATAAAATGAATAAATGGAATAAAAATAATAATAATAATTGCCATTTATTCTCTCTTCACAAAGTTGACTTACAGTTAATTTTGACAGGACAATGTCTCAGCTATATTCCACCCTGTGAGAGACTGGTGCCTGTTATAGGTTTTCGGAAAAAAACCTGTGTTACAGGTCACCAGGCCCCTTCCACAGCTAGAATTAACTATTACAGTGCAAGAGTCTAGATTTAATAGTAATGAAAAACTACTAAGCTTAATGCAAAAATAGAATTAGTAATAACAATAATAAAAAATAAAAAAAAAATAAAAAACTAAAAAACCCTACTTTAGCAGAAATTATGTGTGTGTGAAGTTTGTTTTGTTTGTGTGTTTTGTGTTGTGTAGTCAACTAGTCATGTTGTAAGTTGAGGAGTGAGAGTAGCGGAGAGTCAGTTTAAGAAGGAGGAGACACAATAAAAAATGAATTAAAAAAATATAACAAGGTATGTCTCTACTACGGAGCACGTGGTCTCTACCCAACCCTTTGAAAAGACAGGCGTGATTTTATGTTCTCACCACTATGTCTGCAAACAGCAAACTAGTTCACAGAAATCCGATTTCAAGTTTTCAACTGAAGGTAACCAAGGGACGTACATCCAAACAACCTAAGATCGAATTGTAGTCATCAAACTATCGAATTACTGTACTGTAAGTCAATTGCATGCTTGTTAGAGAATGCAATTTGCAGGAGCTAACTAGACAAAACACAATGTTGTTATTGACATGCATTCCTTCGATAGAAAGAAAGAAATAAAAACCTTTAAGACTAACATTACACACTTATACATTTTTACATTTATTATATATTTTTTTAAATATTTATTTAAAAAAATGTTATTTGTACAAGGTAAAAAATGTAATAAAATGATTTTTTAGGTCATCGTAAACATAAACTTTTTTTTTTGGTACCTATATTTTTTTGTTTTAAATTTTTACAAAGAAAATATAAAAATTTCGAAATCTACGTTATTTTGTAAACATACTAAAAACAATATTAATAACTATAAAAAAATATTTAAAAAATAAGTAAAAATAACGCATCGCTGGTATTTTGTAAGGGAAAAAATCATCGTCATCATCATATTTCAGCCAAAGAATATCCACTGCTGTCCACACCACAACGTTCGGTCCTGTGCGTCTCGCATCCACTGCATCCCCGCGACTCTCACCACGTCATCGGGCCACCTTTTGGGAAGCCTTTCAATGCTGCATCTCTCGATATGCGGTCGCCACTCCATCCACACTTCCACGGCGGAGGTGTGTTCTGCTTGGGCAGAGCATCGCCGTGTCCTTGTGGGGGCAATCGGCGGCAGCGATCTTTGGCGCCGGGTCTTGGTACAGGTCATGGTACGAAGCGAAGAGGTGAGGCAGGCAGTCGCATCCTTCTGCGAAGCAGTAAAGCTAGCAAAGGAGGAGGCCGACCGCATGTATGAAAGGCGACGTAGGTACGGGGTAGGTTTTTCAGTCAGTAAGAGTTTGACACTACCTGCTGCGCCCAAGGGCGGGGGATGTCATCTGGATGATTTTTAACCACCGAAACAAAAATAAAAAACACTTTAAGCCCCGATGACTAACTGTTCTGTTTACTGATGATCTGATTTTTAATGGTTTCCCACCTAAAAACAGGCTGTCTGGCTGCTATTGAGAGATTCTTGATCAGAAACACAAAAGTATCTTGGGCATTGAATCCAGGGGTTGGGTGGTTTGGTATCTAGCTGTCCGGTAAGGACGAAACCTCGATGGTATGTTCTGTTCCACACGCGCATCAAAGAGATATCAGCAAAGTGGGCGGGACCGATGCCTGATAAGGCAACAGAAATATTAAAAAAACGTTACCACGGCTCTAGAATGCAAAGGATGTCTAGACTAACAAGGTTTTACAGGTCCCTGATGTTTTTTTTGCTTCCAACTACAAGAATCCAACTTATAAAAATCCAACTTACCTACAGGAATGACTTCTATCCAATTGTCTGAATCAAAATTTATTTTATTCAATGAAATGTGATTTTTAGTACGAAATCCAATTGAAACTGAAATGTACCCAATTATGTAGGTAACTAGTACCCAATTAGTTGGGTTTACCACGTACAATCGGTACGTATCGGTGCCAGTAGGTTAGGTGAGCGCCAATCCGTAGGTCGTGAACTCAAACTTATTTTATTGTTTGAATCCCAAGAAACGCCTTAAGCCTTCTCAAACTGAGAAAGCTTAAAGCCTGGAGAACACGTTTTCGAAGAAATTCATCTAATAATTTCATTTTCTATGAAAACAAGTTGTCGCTTCGCTGTCGTATAATCAAAATGTGCTCGTTTTGGTAGAAGGTGTGGCCCAGACAGTGGTATTAGCACCGAATTATGGTCGCGGGTCCGAAACCCAGCATTATTCAGATCACCATCATTATTATCAGTCTTTATAATGTTCCCACTGCTGGACTCAGTTCCCACTCCTGGAACTCAGGCCTCCTCTTTACGAGAGGGAATGGGCTGTAATCCACCACTCGGGCCCAGTGCGGGTCAGACACATTAATTTGTATAAATGACTTCAGCACCACTGACCATTGCTCTCAAAACAGTGAAAGAAAACATCGTGAGAAAACCAGCATGTCCTAGAACCAATAATTCGAAGACGTGATATCCACAAAGTGCGCGTGGTGGATATATGACCCATTCCTTGTGCTAGAGAGGACAGCTGAGTTCCAGCGATGGGAACATTATAACTAAATTATGCTTAAATGCATATTTTGGAAGTAGTGGTAGCACAGACATTGGCAATGGCCACGAATTAAGAGATATAGAACGCAGGTTCAAACCTTACCACGCACATTACTTTATGTAATTTATTTCATCACCACTGCTTTCAAAACAGTGAAAGAAAACATCGTGAGAAAACGAGCATGTCCTAGAACCAAAAATTGGAAGACATGTGACATCCATCAATCTACATTGGGACCGTGTGGTGGATTATGGTCCATTCTCTCTGCTGGAGAGAAGGGTTGAGTCCCAGCAAAAAGTCGTTATGTAGCTGATTAAGCATAATATACTTATAAGCCTGTTTGTAAATTGCCTTTGTTTTTTAAAGGTTGGGAAAGCATTAACTGTCGATGTTAGTGTCAAAAAATCTGACACTACATCTCATCACTCTTCCCAAATGAGAAGTAGTGTCAGATTTTTATTGACTAGAATCCAAGTCTTCCTTCAGTTCTTCTTTGCGTTTCAAGGTTGTGGCCATTAAACAATCCCTTACCCCTGAATGGCATTGGCTCTAGCAGGTTTCGTCAATCAAGTTGAAATCTCTTTGAAGCGCACGTAGAACACACGTGCCGTCGCCCCAGTATTCTTCAAACGGAGAGCTTCCGGCAAGGCCGACGTGAGGATATATTTATAATAATAATAATAATAAACAACTATCGGTCCATCATCACTGACAGGACTATTGTAGCTAATAAGCCTGATATAGTGGTGGTGGACCGATGCGAGAGGCGTGCAATGATTGTTGACATATCCGTTCCGCATGACGAGAACCTCGTGAAAGCCGAGAAAGATAAACAAATCAAGTATATTGACTTGGCTCGCGAGGTTGTCGACATGTGGGAAGTGGACTCAGCGATCATTGTACCGATAGTTGTTTCAGCCAATGGCTTAATAGCCAAGAGCCTCGACCAACACCTTAGGAGGCTCGCGTTAGGCGGCTGGATCAAGGGCTTGATTCAGAAAGCGGTACTCCTGGACACGGCTCGTATAGTCAGGAAGTTGCTTTCTCTGGAGCCCTGACCGCCGGTAGCTTGGACCCTGTTCCCGATACCGGTGGGCTACTATTTTTTATATTTTTAAATGTTTTTTATTTTTTTTATTGAATATTTAAAAATATAATTTATATGTATAGTTATGAATAAACGAAATAATAATAAATAATTTATTTTATATAAGGTATACCTAGACCAAAGTATATAAACTAAATACAATATTATTGTTAGTAAATGAGATTTACTTAATTAAAACTTTTGAATGCCTTACATAGTTAAATGAAAACATTGTAGCTTTAGTAATTTTTTAATTTTTTTTTTTCAATAGGCTTATTCAAAAATCCACCCGTAACCCCAGCATTTTTAGGCACGCCATATACTATTTTCCGCACCAGTGCAGTGCTGGCGCTCGCCTTCGGTATTATTTAATATAATTATACGCGACTCTAATATACCTAAGTTTAGCCGGCTAATCTTAAGTTTATATTCACACCTATCTTTAGCCGTAACATAAATTAATAACTTAGTATTCAATAGCGTTACTACTGGGTCAACACTGTTGTTATTATATTGTTAAAGTAAATACAATCCACTACAACGGATATCCCTTGGTAATCCATCTGATTTCCTTACAAAGTATAAGAAACCAATACAATCTATTTCCGTATTTCTTTTGTGCAAAGAATCAAAAGGTTATGCTTCGGTATGTTAAAGTAAATACGGCTTTACGAGAGCAGGTAATCACACATAAACACAGAAATAAAATACGATCGTAAATATATTGGCTGCCATGTATCGAATATCGAAATTGTTTTACATTGATATTCAATGCTGGAAGAGCCATTATTCGAAAAGATTTTAATATTTCTTCGAACTGTGAAATGAACACTGTTGCAATATTAAAATTAAAGTTACTCAGATTTTTAATTAAAATTTGGGTGAGTTTTTACATGGAAATTGAAAGTATTTATTTCAGACCAAACGCGCAGTACCGATACAAGTCCTTGTTACGTTAATGTTAATATTTTTTTTAACAATTATTATTATTTTGTAATGCATAAGCGACCACTTTAGTATTTGGCACCACACCCAGAAGCGTATTGATGCTTCTCTTTACCTGAGTCCCCTGAGAGGCCGTTCAAAATAAATTAAGGGATTAGTTTCATGTCCTATGCAGAATGCCGCTGCATCGGAGTTCTTCCTGGACGAAGGAAGTTCAATTGGTACTTCCACAATTAAGCTGCTATGTAACAAAATATCTTTTAGATAGACTGATGTTAGATTGTCTGACTACCTGTGACGACTGCAAAAGATCTTCAAGTGACAGCTGCTTGCGTGGAGATGCAACGCCGGGGCGAAACTCCCCTGCCGCACCAAGTCTCGACATGGCGGATAAAGTTCTGATGGGATCTCATGGTGGAATAGCGACAGCGACTGTCGCAACCCAGTGCTGGGCACGCCGTAATTATGGCGGTAAGTCCCCTCTTTGAGACGTGGCTGGAAAGACAACACGGCGGCACGCGTTGAAAGACGTCCACTGCTAAATATCTCTTAGATATCTACCCTAAGATACATACACATTTTTACTACACAAACAACAGATACCCTTGTATCAACAATTAATAAACTAGTGCGCCACCATCAACGATTGCATCACTGTTTACCATCAGGTGGGATCGCAGTCAAGCACTAGTTTATATCAATTAAAAAAAGCAATATTCAGGCAAGTAAAAACTTTGGTATTATTTAATGAACAAATAATAGGAGCACACTACACCAAAGTACCTATTAAAAGTTAACCTGTTTTGGAAATAAAAATTGCACACACCGAGTGAGGCAGTTAAAAATAGGTTACACGAAATCTAGTGTGTTTTATAAATGCGGTATTTATTGTAGGGATGTAATGGAGGTTATTTAGCGACGATAGAAGTATACATTTTGGTACGGAGATTCGTGAAATGAGGCGAAGGTGAAAGGAACTGGAAATGGAAGATTACTTTCAGATTTTTACTGAAAAAAACGAACAGTGTTTTTTCAGTTGCCCTTTGTGCAAGGGCTACAGTAACGCCTTCGAACAATTCGCCCTGTTAGGCCTCGGCTCTATCTGGCTCTGTCAATAATCTAGACATTTCTTTGAGGCGTGCGTTGAACCAACGACCTCGAGCCCCGGTATGAAGGCTTGAAGGAACTGGGTGGGTGATTTTTAGTCCGTATGAGTCTGACACTAACTCCCGCTCCGCCCAATAGCAGGAGTTGTCATTAGATGATTTTCCCCCCCAAAAAAAGGCGTCGACTCAGGCTTTGTGGGCTACTAGACAGCGAGCAACTTATTGCTGAAAGTGAAAGTGCGTGTGAAGTGAAAACCCTAACCTTCGTTTAGTAGACGGCTGTTATAATTCCACATCCGCATTGCCGCTTACGGAAATAGGTACATAGGCAAGAATTCATGCGGAATTTCCGCATTAGCAGAGGTTGAGGTTACAACCCTAACTTACTATAGGTACCTAGATTAGTACAATGTTGTTATACTCGTAGGTATATTCTAGTTAGCAGTACACGCTAGCTTGAATTAGTCCAACGGATACAGATTACAGAACGTTGAACCTAATTGAGCTAATTCGATTGGCTTGTGTTCGTATGAATCAAATGGATTTATAATTTACCAGCTTTTTCTAGCAGTTCGACTTGCATAAAAATAGATCTATCTTGTACCAGTATGCTGTTCGAGAGCATGGAAAAATTCAAAATATATTTATTCGATATAGGCCTACATGGGCACATATAACACGTCAGAAGCTAGGACACGGTTTTAAATTGGTCCTTTCCTATGGATAAGAACCGGCAAGAAACTCCACGGTCAGTTTATTTTAAATATCCTTATGGCATTTTTCGTAAGTCTGGTAAATGTCTCCGCACACGGGCCTCAAAAAAACGCCGCCTCAAAAAAAACGCTAGAAGTGGCCACAAAAAAAGCTAAAAACAGCTGAAGCGCGCGACAGCTTGTGGCCGAAGTAGCTTGAAGCTTGAAGCGGCTTTAAGCGTTTTTTTGTAGCGGCATAGCCCCACACGAGCCACAAAAAAGGCCACCTCAAAAAGAAGCTTGAAGCGGAGGAGTACTTGAATAGGAGTGAGTTTTCTTCAGTAAAAGTCTGACACGTGTGACCCTCTCACTCCGCCCGCCGCAGGAGAAGTAATTGGATGACTTCCTCCCACCTTAATAAAAATAAAACCTACCTATTCCACAATCTCTAATTCCACATCCATACGACACAGCATTCGTCATGCGGCCATATCCGTAGGGAGTAACACGACTGGAGACGTTCTTAAATTTTCATACTGTAAGTACACGTGACACCGACACATCTGCACAGTCCAGTAAAACCTGACCTTATATGCTGTTGGTTTTTCGCACACTGATAGATCAGGTTATACTAGAAAGGTGAGTGAGTGTGTCACCGTGCGTTATACATTTTCTTATGCCTGTTGACGTCACAGGCAAAGTGAAAATAACAAATTGGGAATTTTATGCGTAGCCGTAAGTTTTTGCTGTGAATGACATCTGTCATCTGAGATAGTGACTAAAGTGGCGGAAGCAATTTTAGATGTAATCTATGTGAATATTTAAGTGAATAGTAGATATGTTTGCTTAAAGTTAAGAACAAGCCGTGAGTAAAATAGAAAGTCTGAATCTGGTGCTGGTAGACGAGTTGGGTTGGAATCGGTCCATAATAATAGTGAGAGATACTAAGGCTGCAGGATTGTTTGAAAGAGGTACTGCGACCCTGGAACGCCAAAGGTAACTGAAGGGACATGGGTGGATTTAATCGGTTAAAATCTGATACCAGTACTTGTTCCACCCAGAATGTGGAGATTATTTAATGATTACTAATTCTTCTTGCCCTTTGCGTTAAAAGGTCACGGACTTTGTACGTTCCCGCAGCTCCAGAAAGCATAGGATTCCGATCCTGATTTTCGACCACCATAGGGTCGGGTTCGCGGACGGCGAGCAATTGGTAGCTCGCCGTCCGGCAACTATCCGGACCGAGTTCAGATCGTCAACGGCGCGTGGTTTTTCACATGCGTATCAAAGAGTTGTCAGCAACCGTAGGGGCCCAGGAGGGTCGAAGCCTACTGGGGCCATGGGTGATGCGACAGAGATCCCTGGAGCCCTGGCACAATGGCAAAGCAAAACAGGAGTGGGTTTTTAGTCAGTAAAAGTCTGACACTATCTCCCGCTTTGACCAAGACCGGGGGATGTCATTAGATGATTTTCCCATCTAAAAAAACCTCTAGAAGGCATTGGCTCTGCTGGGTCCCATTAGTATGCCTGATAACTCTTTAAAGCGCGCGAGGACCACAGCTTGTCGATAACTCAGGCTCGATCCAAACCGAACAGTGGCCGGAAAGAGCCGGACGTCCTGAAAGTCTCCTTGCCTCTTGCAGTACGAAAACCAAATAACTTTAGGGCTGTGCAAAAATAAATTCTATGCTTTAAACATAATATTGTAAGATTCACGCATAAGTCAAACTCACAAAATTAAAAAATATATATTAAAAATTTATTTTTATGTAAACATTTACTCAAATCTCCATTTTAATTCACTTCCTCTGGACAAAAACGAAATCGTTTAGCTTTAAAAACCTTTAAGCCGAGTATCAGATGGTATCCCCGTAATTGCTTGTTATATCGTTTTTCCATTCAAAAGTCCATCAGTTACCCATTGAAATTCTATGAAGAACTGTATACAGAGACTGGAACCTTTTACTCATTCAAAACATCCATCTAACAAAGTAAGCCTTTTTCATTACATCCCGTTTTACATACGACAGTATTCCTTTTCACGGCCAAATTCAATACGGGGGTTCTTTTTAAACACATACTAGGCCTTTTCCCTTCAAATCATGATCACACGTAGAATAAAAAGGTTTTTTTTAATAAAGAGATATATTATCTTTATTTAACCTTTCATTATTGAAACTGCTTTAAACACAGGTCCGATCGTGTATTGAGTACTACAGCTAACATATGGGCTGACGCTGCAAAATGCCACAACAGCTTTAGGCTCGGTGGAAAGGCATGCGCAAAGGCTAATTGGTTATCCAGATACCTAGCCTTGAGCACACGTGTAAGGTACTCAGGCTTTGGATGTTTTACTGGGTGCATTTTGGAAAATGCGCACAGGAACTGCATGACTTTATTCCGGCATCTAATTTCTACTATTGGATAACCCGACGTACGGTCAGTATCCACCTTTACGTTGTTGAAACCTCTACGGTCCAGACTAAGCGTTTCTCCTCGACCGCGTACATCGAAGGACTGGAACAATTTGCGTGCTGCGGTCTTCCAGTCTTATTATAATTACATGTTTTTAAGGCTAGAGGGTCTAAACTGACTAACTGTGCCTTACTATCAACGATTGTATCATTGCTTACCATCAGCTGAGATCACAGTCAAGCACTAGTTTATATCAATTACAAAAAAAGTTAATAAAAATGTTGTCAATTAATTAAATGTTTGTGGAAAAGATTGTCTCTTACTGAACGTCTGAGGAAGGACATGACTGTTGAGGTCGACCGCAGTGTTTAGGTGGCGTGACGACCTAGACCCGTGACGTGTTTTCAGGATAGATGTGGCGTAAAATAGAGGATTATGAGAAGAAAAAGGGAAGATATATATTTACCCTGAAATACGACATAAGAGGCTTCTAAAACGTATCATGTCTTTCAAACTAGTTTTTGACAACGGTTTCTTAAAATTAGAAAATTATCTTATTTAAATTCACTAAACCCCAAGCAAACGCTTTTCGCTCTCTCATTGTATTTCTATTGTGTCTCTGATTACGGTAATCAAAATGTTAAAACAGCTTTTGACAGCGGCCTTTTCCGGGGAAAAGTAGTAAATTATCCCAAAGAAACACTCTCGGGATGTCTCTATGATATCTAGGAGTATGTTATTCTAGACCATGGTCTACCCTTGCGCCAACATCCAAATCCGTTCAGTGGTTCAAGCGTGAAGAGGAAACAAACATACAATCCTTAAAACAAGATCTACAAACACGTTACCCACTCCAATATCCACGTCTTATCACATGAAGTACTGGGGGCCACTCCAGGACTGTAGTAAGAGTTTTCAGAATACAGTGTCTTCTGTGAAAGCTTCATAAGCACAAAACTGGTAGCATTACTAGCCATCTAGTCACGCCAAATTAATCTCAGGTACTTGCCTGATTACAAGAACAGTTTTTTGTGATCCTGGTATTATCTCTACCGGGCATATTTTAATCTACGCCGTCTCTTAATTCAGATCGTGAACAGTCTATGTGCCAAATTACAGTCGAATTTACATTAGCAAAATAAATAACCAAACAACTAAACGTTCAAGTGAAAAACATGTTTTGATTCTCGGAACTATTACAAAAAATCTATCACCCTACACAAACAATGATGTCAGGAGTCCTTCAAACTAACAGATTATAACAAATACAGATCGTAAAATAACCAGTACCTAATATCCCAAAATATAAATCTAAATAACACAACCTACCAAAATAATTTTGCTATAACTAAAACAATATAGTTTGCGTTTATTAAAAGAACGCCCGCTGTTTGTATATGAAATACACTGTCTAAAATTCTCCTCAGCCCTGATAATTTATTGTAAGAAAAGGCTTTAAGATTAGGCTCTTAATGTGGGTCATACATAACCCCCTGGAAGGTTTCCCCGCCTGTGGTTTCCCCGTCATACCCACGTGACAATGTGGGTTGGTGCTGCGAAATTTTTATCTTTAATGCACGAGATTATGCTCATATTAAAGCATATTTTAAGAGCTTGCTGACAGTTTTAATGGAGCCATTAAAGTCGCGTTAGATGTATGGAAAAGTTTTGTTCCATTTGGCAGTGAGATTGTAACTTCTGATGAGTTTCTGGTCTATATTTATATGTAATGAGTGGTATACGGTTTTATTTTTAAAAGATTTATTTATTTTAACTTTATATACAGTGGTGTTACATAGGCAGACTTAATGCAACAAAGCATTCGCTACCAGTCAACTTTTTATTAAGTAGCAAGAACGGTATAGTGGATACTTTTCTTGCTATTTATAAAACATAGGTCTTCCTCAAGTATCGGTTGGGTGAGTTCTGCATCTATTGGATCCCCACGTTCCTCACCAGATCATCGGTCCACCTTTTAGGAGGCCTTCCAGGAAATGTCAGTAAACCGTATGTAGGAGCCCAGCAAGGTCGAAGCCTACTGGGGCCAACGGTCTGCTTTTGAAAGGAAGACTAGGCCTTGGTATGAAAGGCAGCGAAGGAATAGGAGTGGATTTTAAGTCAGCAAAAGTCTGACAGGCTCTCCCGCTCCACCCAAGAGCGGGGAATGTTTTTTTTTTTAATTTATTGTTGATAGGTTTGCACTTGCCCGCTATTATTTATTTATTATTATCACCGCTCTCATTGGACGATTTCCCCAGATACAAAAAAAATGGGAGGCCTTTCAACGCTGAATCTTTTGGCATACGGTCACCACTCCAAAAACTTCCGGCCCCATTGACCTTTTGTTCTGGGTTTTCTGATCACATTGCCCTAAACATAACATATGATAGGTCCAAAAGATATTATTATTGAATAGGATTCTAGAAATTACAAATCAAATAAACATAAAATGTTCTTCATAAAACGTTTCAACGAAATGTTATCGAAATAGAGTGTTATTTTACAATGTAATATAATTCAAACATGTCTAGACGAAACATTTGTACGTGTTTTAGTATCATACTTCGGTCTGTTTAGTTTTATATTGATTTGGTAATAAAATTTAGTTTTTAGTGATGAAATAATAACTTATATCGGATTGGATACAGTGAAAGTTAATTCAGAACTATTAGAGAAAACTATTTTATTTTATTAAAGTTTAGTCTAGTCTTAGGGTAGTGGTGATCTAACGGTAACAGCTCCGACATATGATTTGTACGTCGAACCACCAACGAACGCAGGCACTAATTAGCAATTAAAAAATAATTTATATATATTTCTATTAATTGTAAATAAATAATTTATATTTATTATTATATTAAATTTTATAGGTTGAACTTTTATTTAAATTTAAATGATAAAAAAATATTATTAGTATTTTATGAGTAAGCTAAAAATATAATGTATTTTATCACTCGGCATTTCAATGTTACATTTTGAACTTATGTGTAATGACTTACGATGTAATATATCGACAGTCATTACACATTTGGTTTAAAATGTCAACAATTAATACTCCCAAGTTCATTATATTTACGTCAAAAAGACCTTACTCGTTGAAATATACTAATTCACCCTGACCAATTCCCTCACCTCGAGGAGAAAGTCTGAGTCCTAGTAGTTAGAACATCTGGGATGATTATGCTTATTGTTGTTATTGTATTTTAACACAAAATCGCACCTACAGTTTCTGACAATTGTGGCAAACATAACTACATTCTCTAACAATATTCTGAGAAACACTTTAATAACAAGGTTCATTATGACTTGGAACACGCGTCTCCTAACAATCCTGCTGCTACGTTAAACATTCATGAAATTCAAATCAGAGAAGTCTAAATGCTTCAGAAGTTTGAAGCTCTCTTAGATAAAACTTACAGTTAATATCGTTGACTCTGATAGCAGTTTAATTGGTCATATAATACGAGGGTACAGTCTTGACTCAATTTAGTCTAGATGGGCTTAAGAGCAGTGATTTAGTGATAACAATATAGTAACGTAAGTGAAACCTCTCAGCTAGAGTTATTCAGTTTTTTTTGAATGCGTGACGTCATTATTTTAAACGATTTTATTACGTTATCAGCCTTTGGTTTTCTTTTACCGTCTTGTTTTCATCGTCATCGTTATTTTAGCCGAAAAACTTATCTCGACGACCGGTTTTGTGTCGCGCATCCAGCAAATTCTTACTCCTCGAACTCATTAGGACATCCATCTCAAGAAATACCTTCCAACTTTTCATCATTCAGTACGTAGTTTTGGAGGTTTCTGTGCTCTAGCAAAAAGAGCAACTGAAGGAATAGTGGAAGTTTTAGTCAATATAAGTTTGACTCTCCCGCTCCGTCTCCTCACACAGAACAGGAGGGATTAGACAAAAGCCTTACTATTGCAGATGATAACTAAATTCAAACAATAATGCCCTATTTCACCTACGAAACAGCAGTACAATAACGTCGAAAACGCGCTCAAAAATAGACAGTAAATATTATTACCTAGCAGTTGATGTTGTCTCCAATTTTCTTGACATAATCTACCTTTGTTGGAAGAAATTGGAGAAGTAGTGGACGGTTATTTTCGGTGCAATATACAAGACAATGTTTAAGTTATTTTGGTGGCATCGCGAATGGGAGGAAATGCATTATGGAGCTTGTAAACGGTAGAGTTATTGTCACTGGTAGTTGTTATATGCTTTGCAATTTATCGTGAGACTGAATTTTCCTGTCTTTGGACAGTTTATTTATTGTGTGGTTTGTAGTTTGGGGATTTTTGTCAGTTTAAGTCAAAAGTGTAAAACTTTTATTTGTGACTTTTTGAGTGAAGAAGGTTACTACTATTGTTTTTATCATCTTTACAAAAGTAACGTTCACGCCATCCTAACCCTTCTCATGCTGCAGGTCTTTATTAAAATGGTAAGTTTCGAAGGTCACTGCATCTAATTAAGGAATAAATGCACGGGTGTCACCATTGTGTGGACCACCTGGAGGACATGATAGAGCATAGGGTGAACGTGTCCCCCACTCACGCGGAGCACCATCCACGTGAGGACAATCTGCAGCAGCGACCCCTCGCAATGGACCCTGGTACTCGCCGTGGGCTGAAACAGGGAGGAAGGGCAAGCGGTCACCGTCTCCGTCTATAAAACAGTAATGCTAGCGAAGAAAGTGGCCGCGCGCGTAAAGGAACTGACTTCCTCACACCCTAGCCGCCGGCATCTCAACCCTAATTTCCAGCTACCGTACGCCTTAACGAGACTTGTGGACAACGACCAATAGGTATCTCGCCGTCCAGCCGTCCGATCACCGTCAGGATGAAATCCAAGTTGTCGATGGTGCGTAATGTTCCGAGCGCATGCGCCGGAAGAGATGTCAGCGAAATTGTAGGGCAAGGCAGGGCTAAAGCCTACTGGGATCATTGGTTGACTTTCAAAAGAGAAACCTGGGGTTCTGGAACGCAAAGCAAAGAAAAAACTTAGTTTTGTCAGTAAAGTCTGACAAAAATAAAGAATATTGGTAAAAATAGTGGGAGAAGAGTGATGGCCCAGCCTTGAAGCCAGACTTTACGAATTGAAGATCATGGTTTCAAACCCAGTCAGGCGGATTACTTTGTGTAATTTATTCCAACACAACTGCTCAAAACGGTGATGAAAAGATGAAAAACATCGTGAGAAAACCGGCATGTCCTAGAACCAAAAATTCTGAAACATGTGACATTTATCGATTTACATTGGATCCGCGTGGTTGATTACGGAATTCTCTTTCCTAGAAAGGACACCTGAGTTCCAGCAGTGGGAACATAATAATGCTAATTATGTTATATAGTATAAAGAACAACACAAGAAGATGCAAATCCTAGGCCGTACTAAAAGCTATGTGTGTATGTTAGATAGGTTTTTTTTTTGAGTTGGATAAAAGTTAATACCTATGTCACCAGGTCCCAAACCTTAGTCAGTTCAGATTTATTCAAATGCTTATTTTTTACAAATAAAGCAACGATAATGGCTTCTTTTCTTACTTTATATAAATATATATATGTAGTATTTATATTATATTAAATATATATGTATGTTTATTTTAACTATATGTATTCTTTTTACTCTTGTTTCCTAAACCAAATTCTCTTTTGTGCGCCTACCATATTATCTCTTCACCTCCCTAGGTTGACTGGTAGAGAATGCCTAAGGCATTAAGTCCGCTTTTGTACTTTTTGCTGCATGAAGATTAAATAAATAAATAATGTCTTTTGTGACTAAATTCCTTGTTTATATTACTAAAATTACCAATTCAACGATATAACACACATAGCTATTGAAAGATGGGTCTAGATATCATAGAAACCCTAGCATCATTCTTTACGATTAGATTTTTTGAACAAGTAATTTCCCTCCTCTAAATATAAGTCCTATCAATATATTCATACTACGTCCAGCATCTGATATCTTAAAAGTCTCCAATAAAAAACCGTCTATGTATCTCTTTTCTTTGATAAAAAATTTAGTAGCTTTATTTGGCGGATGGTCCCGAGAGAAATATTGGTTTTACGTGACAAATGCGATCCGTAGACCCATGAAAATATACTACAAGTTTGATATATCGTGAAACCAAGACTCGAAGATACGATGCATTATTTTGTGTTTACGTTAAAGTACGTTTTTTTCATGAATTACTGTTGTTTAATAGATAATAATGAAAATGTATTTTTTAAGTGAGGTGTAGTTTTTTGAAGAGATAAAACCAGTTTATAAGGTAATAGAAGATTGAATACGTAATAGTTAGTGTAATATAATAATATAATATTCCACAACTATCACACAACGCCATCTAGTCCCATGCTAAGCAGAGCTTGTGTTACGGGTACTAGATAACTGACAAACATACTTATATATTTCTAAATACATACATTTTATAGATAAATTACACCCAGACACAGAACAAATGATAATGCTCATCACATAAACATTTGTCCTGGGTGGGAATCGAACCCACGACCTCCGGCATAGCAGTCAGGGCCACTAACCACTAGACCAACAGGCCAGTGTGAGTGTGTATTAGTGTACATGTTACTGATGAAATACGGAACACGAATTCGAATGGTTTATAACAGTAATAATAGTTTAATAATAGCAATGCAGATTACCAAGTTAATCTGCACTCTAACTGATTAATGCATTAGCGGTAACATATATAGTATAAGTATTGTATGTTATATTATTTTATACTTAGATAACTATTTTGTGTGTACTTATTTTTTTTTAATATACACGGTGTCTACATCTCACTTTTTCCAACTCTCCTAACGCAAATATGCTGGAAGAAATAAGCATCACCTTTGTACCTATTTTTATGTTTTCCTTCTTCTTGTCGCTTAGTTTATTTGGGTAAATGAATAGTCAAATAAATAAATAAGAGTGAATCTGGCGTCCTTGCCAGGTTACACAGTAACCGGTCTCAATGCCAGCTCAAGTTTCTCTTATAGGAATATAAGTCATGTAAAAGGTGAAACAAAATGTCATGCATGGACACCTATCACACCTGATGAGAAGCGATGATGGGGCAAACTTGCTTAGCAGTTACCTGATGCCTTAAAGACTCCCAAGTTTTGACTATCAGGGAACAAAGAGTAAGGGAAGAAATTTATTTTGAGTCAACACAGAACTAAATTAACCCTTCAGATACCGTCAATTAGAGACACAATAGTAAGACAATAGATGCGCGGCCACCGGTGGTCGCTTGGGGATTCATGAATTAAATGTAAAAGTAGATTTATTATTGTCACTGTACTTGAAAAGAAACGTAGCACTCAAATAGGTTCAAAGGTAAAAGGAGTCTGTAATAAAACCCAATATAACGGATACTTACTAGTAGTTGCTTCTTCTGGCTTTCAAACTCATGGTATTTTTGGGAACTGTAGAGTTTTAAATGGTAAACATCTCACACAGACCCCTCCGTTCACCCTAGATGCAGATTAAAGAGATCATGAGGACTTCTCAACGCCAAAAAAAACCTGCGTAATTATAGAACTTGATATAAGAATGAGTCAGATAACAGAAAAAAAAAAGTGAACTTATAAAAATCAATAGACATTCACTTAGTAGTCCAGCCTACAATTTATTTAACTAAACTTACCTTTTACAGTATTTTTACAATGTTATTTGAAGACCTTTCTGTACCATTGCAGACTGTAATTTGACGCAGGTAAAAGAGGAACCCAGCTGTTTAAAGTTTTATATTAAAGCTTGGATGATACTTGGAACGCTTATCACGTCTCGCCATTTATTGTCCATCCAACTGGACATCTCTACGAGTTGTAGCGCTTTCTTACATAATATAAAATGCAGCGTTTCTCTCTCCATTCACTAGTTAGTGCAATTTTATCTCTTTATAAGATTTTATTTTGCTAAAATGTTCCTACACAACCATTTCTTTGTTGCATATCAGAATTGGTTTGTTTATTTAAAACATAAATATCATAAGAAATGTGATCTTTTAATGGGCTGCGTAATAAGATTAAAAATTCTCATTTTATAACTAAGCAAGAAAATGAGATAGCCTCTTATAAACTATTTCTTATTTCTTACAACGCCAACTAAATATTCTTAATCCAAGAGCGAGCAGAGCGAGCTCAAAATTGTTGAAAACACCGACACGGAACGGCTAGGTTAAAAAGCTAAAGCGGGAGCGAAGGTCAGCCCACACTTCTTCTTCTTGGCTTGTCGATGTCAAAAATAGTTTTTTTTTTCAAGTTGAATTCCATAATTGTCACTGTATTTGGCTACAAAAATACTGTCCGCTGACAATGTTGTGACCTTTAATCTACAAATCTACAGATTATATTAAATTAAATTAAATTAAGTCACAAAAAAATCGTAACAGATTTTTTTATATCAGAGTACGACTTAGCACTAGCACGCGATTTTCATGAAATAATTTAATTTAATTTGACATACAATCCTCAAAGGCTATATATCCAAATTGCCTCTGGGCATGTAACATCAAACATCATTGAATCCCCGGAGGCATATTGTAATGAATGCCAATGAACATTTAGTAGACTGAGAGTAGGTAGGTACTAGGAACATTATTTAAGAATAGGACACAAAATATTACCCACGCAAGCTTGTAGGCACATGATTCCTAGAATTCACAGCATTCTCAAAAATCTATCATGGAATCTAAAGGTTCTAAACAAAGTGACATTTTTCTGGCAATAGTGACGGTCGATGTTGCCAAAATGTATGAGTGCTACCGAAATTTTAGGTGACCTTTGTTTCGTTTTACTTTGAGTTTTCATAGCAATCAATGTCACTTTTTTAAATAATGTTAGATTTCTTTAACAATCTTATTTATGTAAATGACTCATAAGTTGAAAAAATATTAGGTAGTGAGCAAGGCGGTAGCATCTTACAGACCAAATTTTATGATCATCATTATGATTTCAGCTGAAAGACGTCCCCCATTGGACATAGGCCTCCTGCAAGTGTCGCCATAACGACCCTTGACTTATCGCCTTGACTGGTCGTCACTATAGAATCCTTCATCCGCATCGACCATCTGTTCTGCGAGCCATGCGCCCTGCCCACTGCCATGTTTGGCTTTTCTTCGGGCTATGTCTGAAATCTTGGTTTTCCTGCAGATATTTATATTAACTCTGAACATAATTTACTATCATTACTTCTAAAATTTATTTTCATTTAAAACTTTGAACAACATTATCAACAAAACTAAAGCTACGAATGTCTTAATTATAAATCACTGAATCAGTTTAAAGTGCATTTCTGATTGTATTTACTGTTGAAGCTAGTGACCTGGATATTGTGGACTCAGCAAAGATTATATTAACGCCGACGCCTCACCGAGTCGAGTGCTATTTGCGTCTAAAAGTGAATTTACGACGGTGCAAAGAAAAGTCAAGAAATAGGTATTTGAGTGCCTTCATAAATCTACTTGCTTAAGAAAATCTGTCTTAATAAATACTTACCAATAAATTGGATTCAGCTTTTTATGTGTTCAAACGATGTAATTTGAGTGTGTTGTAAAATTGAAAAGAGGTGATTTAGAGTTTTCGTAATGGTTCTGTATATTCGGATATAATACGTAAAGACTGTGTGTTACTTAGAAGACTATTTACGTGGAATCTACTTGAAAAATCTTCTAAATAGCCCACTTAACCTGAGTAGGTTAGCATCATTACTGAAACATATACTTTTGAACAGATGGTCGATGGCAACGAAAGTTGAGAAGCAAAAAAGTAAAATAGTAACTATAGAGTTTCTTGCCGGTTTTTCCCCGTAAGAAACGACCAATTTCGAACCGTGCACTAGCTTCTGACGTTTTAGAAGTGCCTATGTAGGCTTATGTAAAATAATAAAAAATTGATGTTTGAATTTTTTAAAGGTTCTAGTGTGGCAATTGCGCATCTAAAAACGCAGCGTTGGAAGGCATTTCACAAGGTGGTCCGATGACCTGGTCAGGGTCGCGAGAATCCGATGGATAAGTGACGCACAGGACCCGTCTGGACGGTCTGGCTTGAGGGAGATCTGTGTCCAACAGTGGACGTTTTTCGACTGATATGATGATGATAATGATGATACATTTGACGGCATAGTTGGCGCAGTGGCTGAACAATCGTCTGTTGCGCTGCGTGTCACGAGTTCAATTCCTGTAACGAACCAATATTTGTATGGTCCCTACATAACAGATAGTTGTTTCGTGTCTGGGTGTCTCAGGTAGGTATGTGAATTTAACACCCATGATAGACAATACGGCGACGAGACGAGTGTAGGGTAGCGAGGAAAAGTTTTTTAACTGACTTCTAAAAAAGGAGGAGGTTCTCAATTCGTATGTTTGTATTTTTGTAATGTTTGTTCGCGCATAACTTCGTCGCTTGCCAACCGATTTGAAAAATTATTTATTTGTTGGTAAAGGTAATACTTCCCAAATGGTCCCATAGTCACCAAGTCGGGATCTGATGATGGAATCTTGAAATCGAGGGGACTCCTTAAATTCAATTTTTTTTATAAAAAGGTTTTATGTAAATAATGGGTTCAAACTTTTAGTGTTAGCCAATCGATTTTTAAATGATTATCAGTTGAAATGGTCCAGTTTAGTATTTCCTCCGTGCATTTTCAATCAACGGAAATGCTACCTACTTTGAAATGTGTAAAAGGTTTCAACCTGCAAAACGGACTGAAAGCAATTTATCGAACACTATTCCGACCCCGGGCGGTTAAACAGAATTTTGCAACTGAATTGCCGTTCCGGAGGCAAAGGTCCAAAACGGTTTAATCGTTGGTACAAGATTTTCAGAAGAACTATAACTAGGATTTGAAAAGAGTGCCTTCAATGGTTTTGGCTGAAGTCTTTCCACTAGTAAGTTTAGAAAACCAAAAACCAATACCAATCCGATTATTCAATAATGACAACGTAAAGTCTAAGTGGTCCCGCACACGGGCCTCAAAAAAACGCCGCCACAAAAAACGCTAGAAATGGCTACAAAGAAAGCTAGAAGCCACCGCAAAAAACAGCTGAAGCGTGCGACAGCTTGTGGCCGGAAAAGCTTGAAGCGGCTTCAAGCTTCTTTTTGAGGCGGCGTTTTTTTGACGTCCGTGTGCGGGGACAGTTAAACTTGCGTGGGAATTTTAAGGCTATGATGGAGTGACATCTACACTTCTCCACTAATCCTTACTTCCTTACTAACATCATAAAAGCGAAAGTGAGTTTGTTTGTTTGTCTTTACGCCTAAATGGCAAAACCGATTTTGATGAAACCATCAAAGGATACTTTTTATCCCGGAAGTATGTTCCCTTGGGATAATTTTCTGCTATCACGCGGGCGAAGCCACTGGGAGCAGCTAGTTTATAATAAAGAGGTAAATCTTGTTTTTTTTTTTAAATTTTTTTCTTTGGGGTGTAAGTGGTCATTTCTGGAAGTACTTGGTCTGATTGCTAAATTTTTTTCACCGAGAGAAAGCTGGTTTATTCTTGAGTGACATAGGCTATATTTTATGTACGCGGGTGAAGTTGTGGCCAAAAGCTAGTAATAAATACAGTCAGAAAAATGTATTATAGGCTGCATTATTTTTCGACGGCTGTGGATTTTTTGAAAGAGTGTCAACTGGAAGCCTGATTTCAGTTAGTAAAGGTTTGATACTCCATCTCGCTTCACCAGAGTGAGATTGACCGTGTAGGAAAGCCACCAATTTAAATTTATCCATGTATATTCTAATCACAACTGTTTTTGACAGCAGCCATAGCAATTTTACAGCCAATTAAAAACTTTCTCTTTAAAATTTTACCTCACGTTGTGAACAAAATTGTAACACTAGACACCCAGACCCGCAACTAGGTACCTACTATTTGTAGAGCAAACATTGTTCCCTGTGGGTATCGAACCTGCAACAAGAAGTGCTGCAAACAATTGCTGAACCACTGCACCAACCTTGCCGTCACAGTACCAATTTGATAAACATCAAAATTACCTGATACAACTTTCCACTTAGCGACAATTCAGAATATCGGCTGCTGAAATAAAGTTACTACAATTTTCAAAGTAACTCCAAATATCCCGTATGTCTTCAATTACGAATCGATATACGTACGAAGCTATCAACTCGCGCGTACAAAGGATAATCTGACTTTCAACTCGACTTAACTGTCAAACTTTTCAGCAATATTGTTAGCACAATATCCTTGAACTCGATCCCAATAGCTAACATATTGTAAAAGTGAACAGAATATACGAATATACTTAGTTTAAATCTGGGATCTCGCTGATCGGGACGGATTTTGTTATCAGCCGGTGAATATGCTGTGTAAATAGAAAATTCCTTGAGCTTTCTTCGAGGATTTTTCGAACTGGTTTTGGGGTGGTGACCTAGATGATTCCATTTTTCTTATTTGTTTTGGGGTTCGTTTTTTATTTGAGAGTAACTTACTGGGTTAGTAGCTAGTTATCATATCACACATCATAAAAACAAAAACTGTATGTCCAGAATTGGCGAGTGCGCTGCCCGCGCGCCGATCGCGTGCAAGTTACACGCCGCGCCGTTCTCGAGCGACGCAGGAGGTACATGAGTGCCTCCTGCAGTACACATACATAGTTCAAACGTGAAAGAAGCTATGCGTGTATGAGCTGCGCGCAAGCTGCACGTGCGCCTCACTCGAGCCTTGCTGAAGTTACACTAGAGCTGCACACCAAACTTAGGCTGTAACCACCTCACGAGAACAATTTGTGCGCAGTTCGCGAGCAGCGCCTTCGCCAGGTCTGGACACACCTTTAAATATCTGTGCATATAACTATATTCGTTAATATTTCACGCTTAAACTGTCGAGCAAATTCAAATGAAATTTAGCACTTGGGTAGATTATACTTTTTATCCCTGGAGTAACTTCCATCGATATAGTTTTCTACACATGTGAGCGTAGTCCTTGGCAGAACCTAATGTTTTACATTAAAAAAATATTCGTATTCTACAGCGGTGCTTCAAATATAAATAAAAAAACCTATAAATTTGCTACAAATTCAAAATCAAACACTAAAATCTAAATCATTTTTGTAAACCCAACTAACTCTGTCATGTTCAAACGTTTAGAAAAAAAGAACTAAGTTTTAAATTCGTTTACCATCAAATACATTTAGTGATTCGTGGTACAAACTAGCCTACATTAAAACAACTTTCAATACCAAACTATCCACAGACAATACCGCTACATTGTATTCTAATCCGACAACTTTTATATTAACCTAACTAAGTTTAGAACTATTTGATCAAATTACATTCATTCATCACTCCATAGTTCGGGTAACATTAGCTTGCAGTTTATCATGCAACTTAGAAGGTCATGAGGGTTTGACATACCAAAGGCGGGTTCCACAGCAACTAATCAAAAGTTACGTTCGTTAAAATTTGCGATTAGTTTATGATCTTTAGTTTCCGTTTACTTATGAATGTGCTCTCAATTGAGCAGTTACTCCGGATCGGTGGAAGTTGGATCATTAGTGATCATGTCTTTGATCAGTTAATCTGTCTTTAACCTCAAAGTTGAAACTAGTCCCTTATTTGAGTTGCCTTTTGACAATTTGTTAAATTGTTTATTTTGATCATTTTAGCCGAGGAACGTCCACTGCTTGACATAATCTTCACCCGTTTCTGGGCTTTCAAAAGATCTTTAAAAAAGTGAACCGATTATCTAGAAGGCTCTAGACAAGTGACATTTGGTCAATTAATGATTAGCGATAGCAAGTGATGAGATTCAAAAATATTGAACTTTTTTTTTGGTGATCCGATGACATTTCCCGCTATTAGGTAGTGCGGGAGGTTGTGTCAAGTTTTTACTGACTAAAACTCATTCCTGTTCCTTCACTGCCTTTCATACCTGGAACCCGACGGCTGGTGCGTGAGAATCACGAGTGCACATGCGGTCCCCTCATTTGCTTGCATTATTGCTTTGCAGATAAAGGCGACCGCCTGCCACTCCTCCTCGCTTCGGGCCATGGCCTGTACCAAGGATCGGCGCGAGAGATTCTTGCCGCCGATAACCCGCACGAATACATGGCGGTGCTCTACCCAAATATAACTAGCTTCTCAATAACTAGTATAACTAACTACTCGCACTAGTACTGATAGGAATAGTAACTTGCAGCCAGTAGGTTTGCCCACGTACTAGTAGAAAATTAATCCTAAGAGAACCTACTCCCGGGATAAAATGATTAAATATTATGGGCTGTTCCAGGAGATGGTCTACGCTTTTGCCAAATTTCATTCAAACCCATTCTATTGTTCAAGCATGAAGGAGTAAAAAATATACATGCAAATTAACTTTCACCTGTGTAATATTAGTGTGATTTTAAATTGCTAAACGTAATAGACATTTTGGCATTTCGACAATCGCTACAGCTTATGATGATTTATTAGGATGTTCAACTCTCGGTCTACCTTGTGGGAGGCCCAATATGCTGTCAAATGCCAAACTTGAACAATATGGTTAAACGAATTCTTCACTCATAGATGATATAATATAAGCCTAAAGTTAATTAGGTTATATAAATAACTCCCATAACTCAAGTAACCGCTCGTCAGTGCCATTTTAAACGTTTACGTAAACGTTACATTGTGAAAGTGGTCCTCATACCCGATATGCGTAAACAATTCCAAAGTTCGTTGCGTGTATGCTTTTGGTTTCAGAATGAAGGAGACAATGTATTGTTTCAACACTTTGACAGTGGGAGTAAAGTATGTGGACAAGTTGATCAAGGTCTTATTATTGATTTCAGAAACCGTATTGGCGTTTATTGTCATTTTGGAGTTGTCGTCATAATGTTTTTGCTGTTGAGGTCAATCTTGCCCAATAGACGGCAATATATCTTTTAAGTCCAAAACATGCTAGTTCACTACACTTACTTTATATCTGATGGGTTATTAGGTATAACAATATGCCGCAACGCCATATAAAGTCTTTTGACATTGTGAAACATTGTGGCGTTCTGTGACCAGTGATGTGCGAATTTGGTCCACTCAGCTTAGACTTTAAAATGAAAGCAGTGGACTGCAAAGTAAATACAAAATTAATGTTCAGAATCAGAAAGGAGCATGTGTTTCGTCGGTGGTTCTCGCTAGTGAAGTGTAGTGGATCTACGGTTTTTTCGCACCGAGTCACGTCGCCCGCGTAACCACCCGAAGTCTAACGAAGATAGGCGATGGCGCCCGAATTCAGACCCCTGGAACCATTAGCTGTTCTGGTTTTCATTCAAAATATTATAAAATGACTGAAAATCTTCAGCACTCTTTACAGGTAAGTATTCATAAGCCTAGTTTGTACTTAGGACTAGAAGTGGCTTTGGTAAAAGTTATTGAGGTGGAATATAAATCAATAATTTCTCTTGCACTGAGTGGATATTTTATTTTTAGGTGGGAAAATCATCCAATGGCATCCTCCGCTCTTGGGCAAAGCGGGAGATAGTGTCAGACTTTTACTGACTAAAAACCCACTCCTGTTCCTCCTTTGCCATTTTTTCAGGGCCCCGGGGATCTTTTTCGCATCACCCATGGCTCTAAAAAGTTACGACCCTGTTAGGCCCCTACGGTTGTTGCCGACTCCTTGAGGCGCACGTGGAACCCCAAGGCTCGCTCCGTACGATTATCGGACGGTTGGATGGTGGGTTACCCATTGCTGCTCTGAGTGGATATAGAGGTAATATTGGACTTCAATTACTAAAACCCCGCAGCGTTCTTTCAGTTGGTTTTTATATTGCAGGGCCTCAGTGATTCATTCCAACAATTCCACTGCCCATTTGTTCTACCTCACCTCACTTACCTTCAGAGTTTTCAGTAATAAACTACACAGTTCTAACATATGCACCTATTATAAAATAATAAAAGTCTTTATTCAGACCAAATAAGTAACACAACATTCTACAATTAATTTAGTTAACCCAATTTGACGAGTCGACATCAACAACCTGGTCTGTTTGCCTAGCTTTAGCAAAGGCCTCCTCCATATTTTTCCACTCGATACGATTCAGCACTGTCCTCGTCCACTTTCTTCCTGCAGTTGCCTTTATTTCGTCTTCCCACCTACGAAACTGTCTTCCCCGCACTTTAACATAATTATGCACCTATTACATGAAACCAAACATCTACCGTCCAGCACCAACGTGAACAAGGCACATTACACTAACATCTATGCAAACTATGTACCTCTAACGTAGTTTCTGCGACAAGTTCCAGGCATACACGCTAAAGCCCTTACATCGCACAAAAGCGTTACTTAATAGGGTTTATTATGAGGCCTCCGCTTAATTAACAGTGGTATACGTAATTCTGGTCGTATGTGTAATACAGGCTTATGTTTAGTCAAGTGAAGTGTGAAATTGTAGAGAGATGTTGATAATTTTGGAGTAATTTTAGTGTTATTAAAGGATTTAATTTGCTCTTGGGTATATTAAATTTAAATGAGCGAGGAGATGGTAATGATGTCTATGAGATATTCACGTAACAATATAGGTACAAAAAGGACCTTTTTGGTACTCTTTATACACTTAGTGACAAAATGGTCGTCCCTGGTAATGCTACGACAGATAATTAAACAATAAAAATGAATGATAACATTCCAGTGACAATGCAACACAACAGCGCTGCATAACAGCTAAACAGGCGTGATGGTAGTTTTTCCTGAAGCAATTATAATCTTATTATACATTTCTTTTTCTTTCTTTATTTATTTATATGTGCATAACGTCTCAACGTATCTTAAACAATTGTATATCACAAGACGTGAGCCATAAATTCGGGCAAATCTTTTGCATCGTCGCCATTTGGCTGGGATAGAATTTTATTACATCAGTTCTGTTCAAATTCAAGGACCTTATCAAATTATTGCTACTCATATTGGACACATTCCATCAATAAATGTTGTATGTTCTCGACAGCTAAAATAATTGATTGAGTATCTTAATCATTTAATTTCATAAATCAATCGATTAATTTAATAAGATAAACTAAATGATCAAACAAAAAAAAAACATACTTAAACAGCTTTATAAAATTTGTATAGGAGAACACATACCTCCATTCCTTCCTCATCAGTTCTTGCCTTTGTACATTAAGAAAACTTGGCTATAATATAACTTTACGCAATTACGCTACGACCCAGGGGAGTGGAGTAGTAACTAAAGACGCGGGTGAAATCACAAGGGATAGCTAGAATTTCATAAAATCTATCGATAATGAACGCGAGGTTGGTCTGTCAAACAGACCAATATTTCAGTGTATTGATTTGCCAACTTGTCAAGTTGACAAGTTGGAAAATCGACAATCTTGCATTTATAAAAAGACATACGGTAACAAACCATACAGAAAATCATTAAAAAACTCTTCTTATTTTTTGTGAGGAACGTGCGTTACGGAATTTCAAGCTTTTACACGACTAAAATCCACCTCTTTTCTTTTCAGCCGATACACTCTTGCCAGAGCGGTCGTGGTCATCACTGTGAATCAAAAACCCACCTATATGCCTTCAATTCAGTTACAGATCCGCGGTAAATCTCTCAGGTTTCCCCATACCTACCGTTTACTAAAAGAGATAAAGCCGTTTCCAGAATAAAGCCTGCTAATAGTGAATATCAGCGAGCTTGCAAATATTTTCATTGGCCCGATTGATTGCAATCCGTATCAGCTCAGTTTAAATGCACGCTTTTTCAGTTAAATCGCGTTTAATAGGCCGCTCAAATAAATCAACGGAGATATGGTTACTACGATTGTATATGCTTGCTTCGGTAAATGGAGATTATTTTTGGAAACAGCAGTTTTTTTGGAGCCTGTTTTGAATGTAGTTTTTTTTTGGGCTTAATGGAACTTTGTTTTTATTATTGATAGGGTGCGTTTGACTAGCTATGATGTGGTCGACGATGGAGCATGGAGGATGGAGTAAACGATAGAAAACCGATAGGCTAGCAACTCTGCGGCGATGCTCAAAGCTTTGAAGCTTCGACTCTACAAGTGCAACTTTCTTTTTAATCATTAAATTTCTCTAAGTGGAGTGAGTGTCACATAATTTCTGACTAAAACTAACCTGTATTCCTTAAGTTGCTTTCTGTATTCCAAGACCACGGCTAATGTTTTGTATAATTCCATAACCCTTGTGCAACCCATTGGGTCGCCTGAGTCTATTCTGCTGCCAGCTTTTTGAGACACCACGGAACACCACGCTCTGTCAACTCGGGCTTGGTTCTTATAATAGTTACGATGGCCGGAAATTTCCTTCAACTCTAGATGTCCAGGGCATCTTCTACGTTGTCGATACAAGAAGTGACGTTGTTTCTCTTGTTAACTAATTCCTCCTCTGATCATATTAATACTCTGCAGAAGAAGGACACTGTTTCCCATTCTCTCTCGTTTCGGACTATTGCCTCAAACAGAACTGAACGCAGGAGGTCGCCGCCATCGATTTCTTCTACGAGAAAACGGTGGTCCTCCACCTGAGCGGGGAAGACCTCCAGTGTATGCTCCATTCGTCTTCCAGGCAATCCATAAAATGATAACTGTGTGGACTTGCATCAGGCGGAAAGTGATTACTATATCCAGTTTATAAGCTACAATAGTCTTGTCAGTGATGATGGGCCGATCTCAGTACAATGTGATATGATGATAGTCGAGAACTGGGTCAAGTACATACCCGAGTAGTACGCACTTCCAATTTCACTACATAATGAATATTTCTGTGCAAGTTGCTGATGGATAATCCTGACTAAAAAGTTGCTCAAACAGTGTCTCTCAAGGGCAAAGAAGGAACATAGGTGTGGTTTTAGTCAATAATAGTCTGATACGTCCTCTCGCTTTGCCTATAGAGGGAAAAGCATTTGAATGATTTCACACCTTAAAAATTGCAGTTATAACATTTAGGTTAAGTGTTTTTTAAATATTTTCCCACACTGACGCAAAGGCACTGCACAATATACAGAGCGAGCATTTCCCCTTGTCAACTCAGCCTTCCTTTGTTTTCCTACCAAGACATACAACTAAAAAATGCACTCAAGGAAACAGAGGATACTAAATACAGTAGAGACAAAATTCTTTGTACCACGGTACAGTCACGAGCAATAAAATATACATTGTTACATTTACCATATATCTAAACTTTTTCTGTTCAAGAAATATAATAATAAAAATATATTCCACAACTATCACACAACGCCGTCTAGTCCCAAGCTAAGCAGAGCTTGTGTTATGGATACTAGACAACTGATAAACATACTTATAATTATCTCTAAATGTATACATATATAGACAAATTACACCCAGACAGAATAAATGATCATGCTCTTCACACAAACATTTGTCCTGGGTGGGAATCGAACCCACAACCTCCGGCATAGCAGTCAGAGCCACTAACCACTAGACCAACAGGCCAGTCCATAATGTACGACAATTGGTTCTTAAGAACCTCTGCATCACCCAATGTTGGTTGGTAGAAAACGCCTTAAGGCATTAGTCCGCCTCTGTACTCTTTTGTGCATTTTTTATTTTATTTTTTTATTAGCCTTTACTGTCCCACTGCTGGGCAAAGGCCTCCTTTTTGTGCATAAAGAATAAAATAAATATAATAGAAGAAACTGACTGACTGACATATCAACACACAGCTGAAACTGCTGACACTACTTAGGAGCGTGAATTTTGCACAAGCTTTTCTTTTATCACGTAGTTCAGGAGGATTTTCCAAAATTCAACCCCTAAGGCTGGTGGGAACAGATGGTCGATCATTTGTAGGAACAGCAGACCTAGCCAAGTTACGACCGTTTTGTTTCGAATCTCTTTTAACAGTTGGTAACGCCTCCGATTCCTTTGTTCTGACCACGAGACTTAACGTTGAGATGAGGTCTAACCCATACATTTGAAGTTTTTTACTAGCGTTAATAATTGTAGATTATCAACTTGGCTAAGCCGTCTGATAGTCGGTAGGAACGAAAGGCTCTAGAGTAGCGCACACGTATCGAAAGAACCAGCATTGGAAAGCCTGCCTGCAAGGTGGACCGATGACCTGGTTGGGGTTGCGGGAATCCAATGAATGCGAGACGCACAAAACCGGTCATTAGAGCGGCCCTTATGGGAGGCCTTTCGGCTGAAATGATGATGATGATGATAATCATCTCCTAAGATGATGATACGGTTGGGTAAAGTTGGTAAAGAGAAACTTACTTTCAAGCAAGCGAAGCTACTGGCAGAAGTCAGTATATCTAAATATAAATATAAATATACTACTCTGTCAAGAAAGTACCGGGAAAAGATCAATAATACACAAAATGTCTGTTATTCATCCAAATTTATTTTATAACCTTCAAAGTATGCTCCTTTAGAAACGATACACTTGCGCCAACGAATAATCCATTCATCAAAACATTTTTTAAACGCTGCTTCCTGAATTGAGTTCAGTTCTCGCCGCGAATTCTCCTTTATGTCTTCTATTGATTGAAAACGGGTGCCACGAAGTGGTAATTTGAGTTTAGGAAAAAGAAAAAAGTCAGCAGGAGCCATATCTGGTGAATATGGTGGTTGCTGGATGGTATTTGTTGAGTGTTTGATCAAAAATTCGTTCACAATGATAGCCTTGTGCGAAGGCGCATTGTCGTGGTGCAAAATCCAAGAATTTTCTTTCCACAAATGTGGCCTTTTTCGTCGAATTTGCTCTCTTAAATGCCGCATGACGCTCAAATAATATTCTTTATTTACCGTTAGACCTTCCGGTAAGAATTCAGAGTGCACAACACCGCGATAGTCAAAGAAAACAGTCAACATGACTTTGACTTTTGATCGACTTTGGCGTGGTTTTTTCGGTTTCGGATCAGTTGGAAGGGGCCACTCCGAAGCTTGTTGACTAGTTTGCATGTCAAACTCGTAAACCCACGACTCGTCACCAGTAACAATGCGTTTCATGAATGTTGGGTCCGAACTGACTCGTTCTAGCATGTCCTCAGCGACTTTCATGCGATTGAGTTTTTGGAGAAAATTCTTTTGGGACTAGCCGAGCAGCAACATGTTTCATACCCAAATGATTAGTTAAAATGGTACGGATTGACTCGTGAGATATAGAAAGTTCGGCGGCTATCTCTCTCAGAGTTGAATGGGGATTTTCAGTCACTATTTCCTTCACTTTTGCGATGTTAACTTCAGTTGCAGACGTTGACGGCCTACCAGAGCGAGGCAAATCTTCCATCACATCTCGACCGCTTTTGAACGCTTTGAACCACTCATAAGCACGAGTTTTTTTGATAAAGTCGATTCACCATAAGCCTTCTGTAACATTTTCAGTGACTCCGAACACGAAATTCCATTGGCGATGCAAAAATTAAGACAAACTCTTTGTTCGATATTTTTGTCCATTATGAAATTCGCAATACACACTATATATGATATTACTAAAACCAGCACTGTATTTAATATAAATAACAGATGAAACTCAAACTCCGCGCCAAAATGGAAAACGGTTGTGCCAATCTAACAACTACAAAAAAACAAAAATTTGAATTTGGAACCATAAACAAATCATCCATTCCCGATACTTTTTTGACTGAATGTAATTATCTTCTTGCTCGTGACTGTACATAATTCTCAGAGTGGGTACCAGGGTACCACAGATTCGCAAAGTATCTATTTACTTAAACAACGTAAACATCTTCAGTAGCAACTTTAATCACTGCCAGCTATTAAGTTTTCCGCAAGGAAATAATGCTTCATTAAAATTTTAACATAGCGGTTTAATTTTCTATACGAGAAGGGATTTTAATGAACCGTGCTACGAGACAAGAGTTTTAATCTCCCGGTTTTTGCTTCACGGGTAAAATATAGAACGGCTTGCTAACAGGTAATGCAGTAGTTTTTTTTTTTGGAGCGTAGTTTTTTATTATCAGATTTTAAGTTTTTTTTGGATTGAATCATTAAAATAAGTTCTCCTAATCTGGGTTGACTTACGAGTTGGCTGCGGGTTCGAACCCAGCCTGCCGTATTACTTTGTGTAATTTATTTCATCACCACTGCGGTGAAGGAAACCATTTTGATGAAACCGGCAACCTAATATTCGACGACATGTGACATCCTTGGTGGATGTTCTCTTGGTGGATTTCGCACTAGGCCCGCATTCCCTCTCCTAATAGAAGAGGCCTGAGTCCCAGCAGTGGGAACATTAAAAAGGCAGATGATGTTAATGATGAGCGAGAGCCATTTGTGTTCTTTGCATTCCAAGACCCCGGCCCTGACTTCCAGTCGCCGTAGGCGTGGACTTGCCGAAGACGACGAGCAAAGGATAACTCGCCTTCTAGCTGTCCAAACCGTGCCTATGCCAAGGGTTGACTTCCGAAATAGAAACCCGGGTCCTGGAACGCAAAAGGCAAATAGGAACCACGGATAGGAACATAGGTGTGGGTTTAGTTAATAAAAGTTTGACACGTCCTCCCTCTCCAACGTATAGCGAGAACGTTGAATGATTGATGATTGGTTGATGGTTGTCGTTAAATGATTTCCCATTTAAAAAAATAGGGGCAAGGTAGCTTTTTAAAATAATCCCGCAGAAATATTAACGAATGTTTATGCTTTTATGAGTTCTTTGAATAAAAATCTTGTTGTAGTATTAGACAGTTTCTTTTCGTATGACCGTTAGTTTTCCCATGTTGTCCGATTTTACTTATTATTTTCAGGGTCCCGTATCCAAAGGGTAAAACGGGATGTCTGTCTGTCTGTCTGTCTGTCCGTCCGTCTATCATCAGACTGTATCTCATAAACCGTGATAGCTAGACTGTTAAAATTTGCACAGATTATGTATTTCTGTTGCCGCTGTAATAAGAAACAGAACACACGTGACTTTCGACTCGTTTTTTTTTTTAGTTTACTTTTTTATTGAGGTTGAAAATCATCAGGCTTGGTGGTGTGAGGTGACTTGCAAAATTATTTCTAAATAATCTAGCTAAAAATACCCCTAACAAAATAACTTTACAACGAAGCAAGATTAAGATTAACTAACTACTATAAGATTACCCAAGGGATTTTATTTGCTCGCTATAAAGCTGAAAGAGCAAAGGCATATTAACCTTATCTCCTGAGGACTGTTTATCATTAAACTGAGGATTAACCCGGTAGCAACGTTGTAAACAACGGATTAACTTAAGATAAAAATAAAAGTTAATCTTATCAACACTGGTTTGACAATCCTTTGCTATCAAATGAAATGTTTAAGTAATCAGATGTTGTGGATTTATTTCGTCACTAGCTTTCCGCCCGCGGCTTCGCCCGCGTGGACTACAGCTTATATCGCGCGGGCAGAGACCCATGCTCAGCAGTGGAATTATAGGTAGCCTATGTGTTATTCCAGTGTCTCTTCTACCTACCTACCAAATTTGATCTAAATCCGTTCAGTAGTTTTTGCGTGAAAGCGTAACAGACAGACAGACAGATAGACAGAGTTACTTTCGCATTTATAATATTAGTAGGGATTATATATATTATATATTATTATTATTATTATGAGCCCGTTGTGTCCCACTGCAGGGCAAAGGCCTCCCTTCCGTTATTCCACTCTTTTCTGTCTTATATTATATTATATATATTATATATTATAGTAGAGGTTGTGTGAATTTTGTTAACTTTTTTTTTTAATTATTTGTACTATTAGCTGACTCGACGAACATTGTACCGCCTAATAGTCAATGAATCTATTAATCAATTGATGGAATGGTCGAGACCAACGTTGTTGCTGCTGTTATTTTTCAATGAATTTAGATATTTAACACGTATATTTTACGTAAATCTTTCCGATATTCTAATAAATATTCTGCTATGCAAGGCGGATACAAATACAACAAAGCAAAGACGCGTTTTAAAATTATAAATTATATATATAATAGATATAGAATATATATAATAGATACATTTTAATAAAACACACAGTGAAATGCTAGTCAGATTCTTGAAAGAAGAAAAATACACTAACACAAGTTACAAATTCAAATTCCCCACACCAATCATTTTTCTTTCCTAGCTCCCCAAAAATATTTCCTCTCACATCCCAATAGACACAAATACTGCAAAAATCCCCAAACCCGTTCCTCAGGTACGCCACTACATAAGAAACGGGCATAAATTTCCCCGTACGCTCAGACTCACCCATTTTCATGCGGATCCAGAATATGGGGTATTCTCAGACGGTTCCCTGATAGATTCTGAGGTTTACGCAAATCCTATCTCTTTGTGACAGTAATTTGTCTCCCTGGGACCCTTCGTTTTGTCCTTTTGGTACAATATGGCTTCAATATATTCTGTCCTGTTTTTATATATTTGACAGATGTAATTGATTAGAGAAAAACAGGTTTGGTGGAGTAAATAAGAAACTGTAGTTAGTTTTATAAATCTAATCTGCTGCTAGGTCGTTTTTATTTTGTCTTTCGTATTAAGACAACAATCCAGTTCCATGAAATCACGTTGTATTTATAATTCTATTTTCTTTGATCCACGTAGAATAAAGTACTGTTTATTTAATGTAATGTAGCCTCGAAGAACAGACAAATCTTAAGATCGTAATTGAAAACGTCTGAAGTGGAATAAAAGAAGAAACATATCATCCACATCTCGCCGATACTGAAAATTGTATAACACAGCCTTGAAGAGCAAATATAACTCAATTTCTCTTATATAATGCCCAAAGTGAAAATTGAATCTTATTATAAACTGGTCACGGGCTGACGTCGACTTTTGAATAAGAATATTTTCTTACGTCGCCTCGACGTTGCATCTGTTATGTGCCATAAGTTAGAAGAGGTAGGTAAAAATACTTGAAATCAAAAAGAAGATGAATACAAAAAATATTCCGATAGCAGGCCTCATAAACAACGCTATAGACTTAATCAATCTACACACAAGCAAAGCAGTAGCTATGGTTTCGATTAAAAACTTTTAAAAGAAGAACAGTGATCAATCATTATAGATGTACGAGGTTGCTGCTCTAAAAACCAATACAGTAGCCAACTTCTCCACAACCAAAAATGGAATACATTAATGAATGGACAGCTATAGAAGTTTTAATACAAACCATTGGCACAACGCCAGATAAAAGAACTAAAGTTAAAATGTTGTCGACACAGTCCCTTCCAGTCGTTAACTTTGGAGCCCCTGAATGGAATACTTTCTTGTCTTTCATCGCTGCAGTTCCCCACATGCATCACAACATTAGCATAACGTGAACAGGTGCGGGCGAATAACTGAGCCGTCGCAATGCGGTATAGAGGATCTTATATTCATATTATTGTAGCGACTGAGCCGTTGGCCGGGCGGTGACGATTTTTAAATTCAGAAATCAAAAATGTTTCAATGTAGAAGTTTGCTCTTCTGTAGTGTGCGCGCCTGGTACACAGAAATACGTTGCGCTTTTTTTTTTCGTTTTTTTTTTTTTTTGTAACCATGTCTTCTTAAGCACAGCTATAGCTTGCTTTATATATTTTTTTTTCATCAATAATTGATGTTAAGAATAAAATATTTTCTTTTATAAAACGAAATCGGTATAGATTTTGATGTACTAGATAAATTTATAAAACCCAAATCTAGTAATGACTGCCTTGAACTCAAATCGCATTTAACCTACTAGTTTTTACCTGTGACCTTGCCCTTTTTTATTTTGGATGAGAAGTCTAATCAAGGCCATGGGCCACCCATGTACAAATTATAATCATCAATATACTGTACTATCAGCCTTATACTGTTTTCACTGTTAGGACTCAAGTCTCCTCTCTAAGAAAGGGAATGGACCATAATCCACCACACAGGACCAGTGCGGGTTGGTATACAACGTGTAACGTTAAATGCGCAAAACCTGAAAATAGTTTGATCGGAATAACGAGCAGAATCAATTAAACAACTTTTTAATATAGGTAACATTTTTCAAAAAATTCTTCATTAAAAATCTTGCCTTTTCTATTTATTAATAAGTTAAGCCATCACTTGCGCAAACCCACCCAAATAGGTACACAAACCCAAATGGTTGTAGTCCAATCAAATTTTCTCATATGCGCGATGATAAAAGTTCTTATTTCGATGCAGATACGAATTTTAAACTAACTAAAACTGTTTTTTTTTTTTCTTACAGTATTAGGTCAATTGAATTAAAAATCATGTGGGGTGTCTGAGGTTTTGCGCATTTAATGTTTCACGTTGTTTATAACACGAATCCGCAAAGTCGTAGACGCACAAAAAGGTAACAAATAATCACAGTTACTTACGCACAAATAATATAAGTATAGCAACCATACTCGTATTTTAACTCGTCATAGTCTAAACCGAACTCCATCAAACCAATCTATACTACGTACCTATTCATCGGATCACATTTATGTCCTAAATGTCCCGCTGCTGACAAGGCCTTCACTCGGTCTTTACATGGTTCCCAATTCGCTGAAACTAATTAATAGGGTCAGGAACAAGGCCCAGAGCTCCAAGACTTAAATTACTGTTGCAGCCGCTAAACTGAAATAGGATTCGTACGATTGGATTCTACATGTCTAGTAAAAGCTGAGTACCCATGTTTTAGACGTAACACGGTGTTCATGTAGAATTATTTCAATCTATGTATATAAAAGAGAAGGTCTGACTCACTGACGTACTAAACCTGGTTGGTCCTTGGATCAAAAAAGTTGAATCGTATTGTTTAAGAAGTAGATGAGAAATGAGACAAGATTTTTAGATACATAGAGCGGTTTTTTTTATTTCCTTTTTTTCCGATGCGGAAAATCATATTATGACAACCCCGGCTCTTGGGTGGAGCGGCAGATAGTGTCAGACTCTTACTGACTAAAAACTCCACCCCGTTCCGTCTAGCCTTCATACCGGGGCTCGAGTTTTCATTCAGATAACCCTGGCCCCAGTAGGCTTCGACCCAGCTGGGCCCCTTCTGTTGCTGACAACTCCTTGAGGCGCGCGGGAACAGTGCGTGCCGTCGACGTCTTGGGCCCGGTCCGGAAAGTTACCGGACAATTGGACAGCGAGCTACCCACGGCTCGCACATAGAGCGGGATGAAAATAGATATTAAGTACGCAAAAGGTAAAGGCTAGTCTTATAAGTTTGGCTTTTTCAACAGCGTAAAACTTGTAAATTGTCTTATGAAAGTCGAAGCTGACAAACGAAAAAAAAAATGTCCTAATCTAGGTCATGATTTGTTTGTTTGCAAAGTTTTATGAATATTCATTTAACCGTTGAGACACGAATAATGAACAACAGTGCATGTATTGTAGTAACTAAGATTATTGATTTCTTTTTTCATTCTATGATAGAATGAATTTTGGAGCAGGAATCACATGAACATGATTTCGCCATCACATTTCTTTCATCGGACTACCCGACGCCGACGTACGGCAAGTGTCCTACATTACGTTGTTGATACCTCTACGATCCGGACTAGGCGTTTATATCGCGTACATCGAAGGACTGGAACAGTTTACCTGCTGAGGTCTCGCCGTCCGATTATAATTTAGGTGTCTTCAAGTTTACAATGATTAGGTTCTTATAACTAGCGATTCACGATCAATGATTGCATCACTGATAACCATCAGGTTAGATTGCAGTCAAGCACGATTCACGATCATCACTGTTTAATATCAGGTTATATTACAGCCAAGCACTAGGTTATATTATTTGGCATTTTGTCTCCAACTTTTTTTTATTAACCTGAAATATGTGATATACTCCAAAAGCAAAGCAGAAGACCAACAGCTCTCATTTCTAATGCTCTCGTTTGGCATGTCTAGTTAACACCCAAGAAAGTGTCTCAATATCAATACTTTGGAGTACATTTAAAATATGAATACAATGTAAACGTCAGCTCGACTAACAAGTACTGGGAGCTGGAATAAAATATGACCTTCTGGCGCAGAACCACTGAAACTGTTACTCCAACCTGCCTTGTTGAATATTTATGTGTTCAGAAATGTCGTGGTTTTCACTGTATGAGGATAATTTCATCACTTTTGAATGGTGATTAATTTTTATAATATTTATTCTTTGTTGTTTTTTTAAAGGCTTCGATTTAAGCTGTTTTTTACTGCGTTGGCGAGAATGTTTTTATAAAAACTTTGACAACTTTTAAATCGCAATTTGAAATACTCCATTTAAAAAAAAGTAATAATGTCAGGCTTTATCATTAATTTTGATTAAATTGTTTGCCTAGCGTCAAGATTCTTAACCCAAAAAATAATAATCCTCTAAACAAAATTGAAAATCCCCTAAATTGTTATATTGGGGGTAGTTCTGAAAACAAATAATAACAACTTTTATTATTTACTTAGTATTTTTGATAACTTCTAAGAACACAGATTTTGCATACAAACGAAATTCCCTCTTTTATCCCGTCTATTCCCATCGGCCACCCCTGAGCTTGCCACCGGGGTGGTGGTTGGCACTAATAAGTGGAGTCTACCACTACACTTATTTTTATTGCTCATGATATCCAGTGATGTTTAATTTCAATTCTAATTGATGATGTCGCAATACGAAATGCGAATAAACTCCTGTACTATAAGACTATAACTACGAAAGAGGCAGATGAAACTAAATGGTAATCATCGACCACCGGGGTGGTAGACGCCACCTATTAGTGCCAACCACCACCGCAATGGCGTGGCCGATGGGAATGACAAAGTATCAACTGCCACCCTGGTGGCTAGCTCAGGGGTGGCCGATAGGAATGAAAATGTTTCAACCGCCACCCCGGTGGCAAGTTCATGGGTGGCCGATGGGAATAAACCAATGCCTGCTTTATATGTCGACAATCTCCCAAGCCAGTTGAAAATATTTTGTTTGTTTATCTTTTTCAGCTGTCACGAGGTTCTCGTCATGAAGGACAGATATGTCAAAAAAATGGCTTAGTATGTCTATGCTTCGTATTTCACAACATTGCATTTAAGTATATAAGTTGCACATAGGTAATTATAACTAGAAAGTTGCGTAAACAGTATCTGTTAGCTAGACGAGAACAACTAAAATACGTCGGATAGATTCTCCGGGCCGATAGTATGCCCAATAGAATGTCAACTGTGCTATCCTTCACAATGCTGCAATGTACAAATTTCTGGTAGTTATTCGTCATCATAACTTCGTCTATAATCGCAAGATACAATCTTTGGTTTCCCTGAAGAGGTCACCAAATTTTTTAGAGGGAAAATTATCCAACGACATCTCCCGCCTTTGGGCGAGGGGGTGTTTCAGACTTTTACTGACTAAAACCCACTCCTAGTTCCTTCGTTGCTATCATTCCAGGACCAGGTTTTCTTTTCAGAATCGAATATATGGCCCCAATAGGCTTCGACCCTGCTGGGCCCTACAGTTTGCTGACATCTCCTTGAGGCGCGCGTGGAACACTATGCCCCGTCGCGTCGACGACTTAGGCTCGGTCCAGACGGTTACCGGACGGTCGGACGGCGAGCTACCCATTGCTTGCCGTCCGCAAGTTACCAAATTTCAGCTAGGATACGAACACTAAAAGATCTACGCCAGTCCCATAGTTTTGCTTTTTTCTGGAACAATGGAATTTTTTTAAAATTTTGTTGTCTCCTTTCTTTTTATTTTTTTTTTTAATCTAGTCATCTACGTTAACTGCGGCATCGGTAGAATTTATTAATTCATGAATCCCCAAGCGACCACCGGTGGCCGCGCATCTATTGTCTTACTATTGTGTTTCTAATTGACGGTATCTGAAGGGTTAAATCCTACGAAGTCAAGGTGTATGGGCAGTTGCGGCACTTCAGCGTGGAACTTATTGTCTGCATAGGGGCACCATACTTACATTGGCTATCCGACGGAACGGTTGTACGAGTATTTGTGGCGGCATACCTGGGTGTTCAAACGATTTAGTGTAATTTTCATATTAATTTTTGCATCCTTCTTATGCATAAGTGAGTGTAGTACATACGCTCCATTAACTGCAAGGCTCTATCCTAAGTCAGAGGACCTCAATTTCTCTAATACTAAACTAGAGGCCAGCTTCTTTCCTCTGGATGCACAGGTGGTCAAAAAATACACAGCACACAGCAAGCAAGGTGCAGAAAAAAATTAGCTATACCCTATTCGCCACATTATCATTACATATTTACTGTAAGGATTTTAAAAGAGACTTTGACCCCTGAGTTTGTTTCGGTGTTTCTTCTCAGGGTAGACAGCTAGGAAACACCGGCCTCATCTAGCTTAAACAGACGAAAAAACAAAAAATTTGACGTGTAAAAGTGTTTTTTAAACCTATTTGCAGAATAAATATCATTTATCAGTCTTTTTAATGTTCCCACTGCTGGGACTCAGGTCTCCTCTCTAGAAGAGAAAATGGGCCGTAATCCACCACGCGGGCCCAGTGCGTGTTGGTGAATGCCACATGTCTTCGAATTTTTGGTTCTAGGACATGCCGGTTTCTTCACGATGTTTTCCTTCATCGTTTTGAGAGCAGTGGTAATGAAATAAGTTATACTAAGTAATGCACCTGGCAGGGTTTGATCCCGCGACCTACAACTTGTAAGGCGGAGCCATTACCATTCGGCTACCACTGCTCTCCATATTCGCAAACATCTCTCAATTTGTATCCAACAAAAACTATTTTATTCCACAAATAGGTCAAACAACAGCAACAGTAATGATAAAACTATTTCAAAAATCCTGAAGCTACTGAGTAATAAATAATGTTCAACATTACCCTCGCCATACTTTGCCTACATTAATTAAAACAACTGTTACGTAATTATCAGGGTATTGAGCAAATTTTAAATTAATTTACGCTCCGGTTTTAACTAATGAAACTATTCATGGCGTTTCGCGAAAATTGTTTTCTACTGTACTATTGGATACAGCAAAGGAGGGTGACTATGTTTCAAGTCTGCAATAATTCCTTGCTCGAATAAATTTCTTTGTCCATCAAATTCCATTGTCAAAAACTTATTTACGTATTTTGATGCTGGGTTTGATGGGATGAGAGCAGTGGTGGCCGAGTGGTAATGGCCCCGACTTACGAGTTGTAGGTCGCGGGTTCGAACCCAGCCAGGCGCATTACTTTGTGTAATTTATTTCACCACCACTGCTCTCAAAACGGTGAAGGAAAACATCGTGAGGAAACCGGCATGTCCTAGAACCAAAAATTCTAAGACATGTGACATCCACCAACACGCATTGGGCCCGTGTGGTGGATTACGGCCCATTCCCTCTCCTAGAGAGGAGGCCTGAGTTCCAGCAGTGGGGACATTAAAAAAGGCTGATGATGATGATGATGATGCTGGTTTAGATCCTTCTAGTAAGCAGTCTTAGCTTTTTATATTGTACCTATGCCATCTGCACCTGTGTCTTTACATTTTGATACCATTTGAAATACATGTTTGTTTAAATTTTTCAATAATATGCATATATTGTTTTTTTTTAGACAAGATCTTGTGTCTAATTTTGAATGTATCAAACTAAAATGCGGTGAATATGAATTTATGAGGCAGTTTCTTCTTCTGAGTCGGTACACTCTTGCCAGAGTGGTCGTGGTCATCACTGTGAATCACGATGAGTGATCATCTTTGTAATGCGGCGCCATTCATCGCGGACTGCAGCTTTCTGGGTACATTCATAAACCGAGCACTTAGTTGCGGCCTTGATCTGGTCTGTCCATCTCATTGGTGATCTACCACGTGGCCTGGTGCCCTCAACTTTGCCCTGCACTACGAGACGCTCTATGGAGTCATTACTACGACGCAATACATGACCGAAGAAGGTTAAAATGCGCGACTGCACTGTGGATGATAGGCGCTGTCTGATGCCGAGTTCTGTTAAAATGGAATCATTCCATCATCATTCATGAGGCAGTTTAGGTTTGGTCAAAGTGGCTACAAAACCTGACCAAAGGCACTCAAACGATACCCTGAAAAAACGAATTTTCCGTCAAATGTCTTCCCAAATGTCGTGCCGAACACCACAGTACCCCATACTGTGGTGTTCGGCACGACATTTTAAAACATACCCTAGAAAATGGACAAACTGGTCGCGTCTTTAAAAATAATTTCATACTGACATTTAGTTTCCCAACTGCGGGTTAAAGTACATATACCTTGTCGCCACTCTACTAACCTGCTTCATCCATTGTCCTGACCGCGTAACAGATGACTGGCCTTCTGCCACTTGAGTTGAGAATAGTTTTAATATTTTCAAGCGAAGTTGAAAGGAAATGCGGCATTCCTCGCCCGAACAATACTCGAAGTACGACCGTGCGGAATTTTTATCCGTGCCAAAAAACTTTTATGTTTTACTGCGTAGTCTCATCGGTTCGTTAGTCGAATTGAGCTGGGTATTTAAGTAATTGAGTCAGATTGCGGGATCCGAAGTGCTCTTTTGAACCAGCTCTTTTTGTTTGACTGGGAAATTATCTGGCAGTACTCGATTGAATATTGTAATATTAGGGATCTGAATTTTGAGTTGTTTTTGGGGCCTATTTTTTGAGAGGTTACTCGCGGTCGTTAGTTTCGACCAATTTTATATAGCACGTCATCTTCTGTGCTCAATATGCAAAAACATGTTTCAAAGTCAAAGTCAAAGTCAAAATATTTTATTTCATATAGGCCTACAAGTGCACTTATTAAACGTCAGAAGCTAGTACACTTTTCCAAATTGGTCGTTTCCTATGGAGAAGAACCGGCAAGAAACTCCATGGTTACTCTTTTAAAAAATGTGTTTATTACAATATTGATTGATTTATGTAAGAACAGTGTAGACCAGTCAACACTGTACACAAAAGCACAAAATTAATCATAATAAAATAAAAATATAGTAAGTTGTAATAGAAAGTTATCTAAGTGTTTGTGGATTATACAGTGTTCTCACATTCACATTCCAAAAAGAGGCTATATAAATAATTACAACAGAAAAATTTAAATAATTACAACTGTTAACAAAATAAATTACTAACAAATTGAATGCAGTTGAAGTCTAAATAATAAAAATAAAAAATATTTCAAAAGCAATTCGTTAAAGGAAAAATAAATATATGTATATTAAAACAAAAGTGGAGCAGTTAATAGACACTTTTAGTTGATGTCAACCGTTACTCTTAAAGTTTGTAGTGTAACCTCTTAATTTTTAACCACAAAATGTAGGGATAAAGTAGTAATAGTAGGGATAGCGTATAAAAATTTGCCTAAAATAAAAGTTATAAAAACAAAATTACTCGTCACCCATTTTGTAACAGCAAGGAAACTTATTGAAACTTTTCCTGTTTTGCGGTATATAAATCGAACCGAACCGTGAATTTAGAAAGAGTTCTACTTTCGGGTTCGGACAAACAAACGGGTATCTGAAAATTAGTTAAAATCCAATTCGATAATTGTTTTTCTTCACCAACATTTCAAAAGTTTCCAAAAAGTTTAGTAACTCTTTTCTAACAGTTGGTGAAGTTTCTTGGGTACCAAACGCCATTCGCAGAAAATTAATGGCGAATTTTTCCTGCCTTTAACTTCCATTTTTCAAACGTTGAGTTCTCATTATTTTAGTTTAGCTTCGGGTATTTGGAACAATTCTTTTTTGTGTAAGTTTTAGAAGTTTTTGTCGTTACATTTACGTAGGCGTGATTAATTTTTCTTCTTAGAAATTCACTTTAAATTCGAATTCAGGTTAGGCAGATTACTTTTTTTTAATTTGAATCTGATTATTATAAATATTATTTTTAATAAATAATAGTTATAATAATTACTACTGTAAAACCAAATGTGTATAACAAAATATATACATAATAAACTTAAATATTGACAAATTATATATGCTAAACCTAACTACACACAATTATATACAATAAAAACTACTCCTAACAAAAATATGGCGTCATAAAACTACTCCGCATCACTGTCGATTAGCAGATTACTTAGGTATATTTTAATAAATTTTATTATTGACACAAAATTATTTGACATAAATCACTATTTATTTTTATAGGGTTCCAAAAAAAATATGGTTACAGATACATACATAAGATTTAGCCTCATATAAAAGAATGAACCAAAAGAATTATAAGTACCATAGAAAATACATAAAACGTAAAAATATTATAAGTACTAAAACACGGCAAGACAAACACATTCTGTGACTCTGTCTGCAATCATTCTAGGAGTCAATATATCAAGAATTAATGACGTGGAAATAAAATATAGTGGTTCTCGTCCGCCCTTGTATTTATAGTTTATTTGTTGGCTGATACTTTGAGATCTGCAGATTTATTTTCATTTCTTTTGGAATATGGATTCCGTTCATTTATGGCTGTTCCAATGTGAGAAAAAGATAGCAATAAATTAACGGATTTATCTGCAACTTCTTTTGTTTCCAATTGAAATGATAATACTCGTAAAATATCTTGAGTGTCATTGTTGGATTCTGATGGTGAATCAATAGAAAAATATGTAAACAATCTATTATGTACTAGATTTCATAACTGTATTATGAAAAAAACACTAAGTTTTAGGCCATCCAGGTGACTGAGGGGTTATTTTGCAATTGCACTCAGCTATTTGCTAGCTCCTAATACCCTCCATGACGTGCCGTGACCTGTGTTGTACTTGCTGTTAATGGTGTCCAACTTTTGCTTTTTTTAAATATGTTTGGGAAAAAATATAACATGGTGTAAAAACTATTGGAATCCATTAAGTTACTGATTGTTAACAAACTATATTCAGGTTTTGCATAAATTACAATGATGTTGTAATACACTTCTAAATTTGCAAATTATGCCACAAAGCTGCATAACTAGCGTTCTCTGAGTTCAATCCTAAATCGAGCATTTCTAACTAACTCAACACAAGCCCCTTCACATTTAACTGACAATAATGGTTAGAGTATCGTATAACCGAATAATATCGTTCCATTTAAAGCCATCAGGTGGGGTTGCACTGCATCCTATACGCTTAATGGCTATCGATTTCCTATAGGCCAGGCATTTCCGTATCTCGATCGGGATCTGGGAATCGCTATTGGGTATATGGATATAATTTATTCATTCGGTATTGGTCGGTGAATTAGGAAGGTTTTTCTGGATATTTGAATGAGTTGGAGTACTTTTGGGTAATTGAAACCAACGATGTGCCCGTTTGTTATCACACTTCACACTTTAATCACACTAATATAAGTGGAATTCCCTGCCGGAATCTGTGTTTCCTGATAGCTACAACTTAGGGGTCTTTAAGTCAAGAGTGAATAGGCTACTTCTAAGCAAGTGTGCTCCATCGTTGACCACATCATCGCTTACCATCAGGTGAGATGTTGGTCAAACGCGAGCCTATTAAAATAATAAAAGAAAATGCATTTTTTTAAATTGATATTAACTAGTGCTTGACTGCGATCCCACCTGATGGTAAGCAGTGATGCAATCTCTGATGGTTAGGCGCACTAGTTTATTAAGAGCCTATTCACTCTAGCCTTGAAGACATCCAAATTATAATCGGACGGGAAGACCGCAGCAGACAAACTGTTCCAGTCCTTCGACGTATGAATACTAAGTTTTAGATTTTCCGACTTCCTCAATATCTAATATTGACTATTCAGATATCGTGAGACAAGTCCTTGGACTATGTCAGGTTAAATCATTTTACGCACGTATACTGGACGCAATACGGCACTCCAAGTTTCCGGACTTGCGTGCAATTATGTAAACCGAATTCTCGCATGTGGATCGCATAGCAGCTTCTAGTATCTTGAGTATGTGTGTGACTATACGTGGTACCGGTGCACTCTCTGTCTCACATATAGCAATATATTCATCTACATGCTTGTCAAAAGGCAAGTATAATGTTTTGTTTGGCTGTAAAAAACATTCTTGGAGTATTAAACATGATCAAGTTTTTTTTTAAATGGAAAATTATCTACTTCTTTCGCTGAGAGTGAAAGATTTTTACTGGCTTTTTTTTAATTATTACTGAAGGCTCGCTATTGACTACTCGACAGTCGACGATGGAGAAAGCTAATCTAGATATTACTTATTCACTCTTTATTTAATGACCCCTTAGTGGCTATTAGGAAACACAAACTCTGGCAGTGAATTCCACTCTTTATCTGTAGGCACAATGTTTTCGAAATTCATGTTCTCAAAACGTTTTGTAACCCACCAAACTTTCTTCCTTTGCATAAGGCCGTAAAGACTCTTTTGAACTGCCCTGCAGCCCTACTTGGTTATCTCTAGTATTTGGACTCGTATTTATTTACACAAGCAAAACGGTTGCTTATGGATGGTGGGTACCTAAATGTGGGTCAACGCTAGAGGAGAACACGAATGGTTTCACGAGCCAAGCTCAAATTCGTACAGTGTGGACCGACTCTAAAGGAGCCGAGCACGAGCAAAACTATTCGAATTTGCTCTTACGCTTCTGCGAATGCTTTTGCGATACTGCTCGGGTTCTTTAGCGTAGTGATGAGGTAGGCTCAATGCTGGATATCATAGTTACATTCATACAAGTTTACTCTCTATCGTTAAATAACACAATAACACACCCGTCCTTATATCTAAAGGATTAGGTACAGGTTTTTCTCCTCGTACTAGAACATCTAAATTTTTCCATACAAGATAAATACTTATCAGTTCTTTTATTCCATTACCTAGAGCTGTAGCGAGAAGTAATTTCACGTAAATAAAGAACATATCAATATCGTTTTTTTTCTTGTTGTTATCGAAAAATGTAATCAGGTTCATTCGATCGACTCAACGAAACACGAGTAACTCGATTGGAATTCAGGAAAATGAAGCACGATATCTGTATTTAAACAATAACAACAAAGAGATTTTATACCTCCAGTATTTTAAGAGTATTGAACTGAGTCACAGAATAAGAATGTGTAGATGCGAAAATCTTGTTCTGAATGTTATTACTGAGAGTTTTAACTATCGTGGGGTAAGGATTAAAAGAGTTTAGCTAGAAGAGTTTAGCTGACTAATACTTTCATTACGCTGAATCATACATCACGATGCAGGATTTTGTCATTATAGTTCCTGTTGTTTTTTAATAATATAAATTAGGGCTTGACAGTTACCAGTGATGCAACCGCTGATGGTTTTGCACACTAGTTTATTAAGAGCCTATTTACTCTATCTTTGAAGACATCTAAATTATAATCGGATGGGAAGACCGTAGCAAGCAAATTGTTTCAGTCCTTCGATGTACTCGATATAAACGACGAGGCGAAATGCTTAGTCCAGACTGTAGAGGTGTTGACAATGTAAAAAGACAACTGTACAGTGCTAGCTGTCCAGGGTGCACCGGACGGTAAGAATTGCTGTACGATATTTTTAACACCGCTCAGAGAGGCTCCTTTCATACACCACAATGTAATCACTAAAGCTTCCGACAAGTATTTACGAGACGACAGTACTACAATGAAAATTTTGATATACGAGTATTTTGATTGGCCTGTTAGTCTAGTAATTAGTGGGCCTGACTGTTATACCCAAGGTAGTGAATTCGATTTCTACCTAAAACTAACATTTTTGTACTGAGCACGATCATTAATTGTTCATTTTGTGGACTGGGTGTAGTTTATATATAATTTTTATCTATTTACGAGTTCTTATAAACTTCTAAATAACTTTAATTACAGTAAAAATAAATAAAAAAGAATAAAACCCTACGCTTATTACAACTAAAAGTTCAAACAAAAAATCCTTTCACATCGCTGTCGACGGGTAATGTGCCCAAAAGACTGGCAGTATTACCACGCTGTATGGTAATGCTAATAGCTCCTCCGGGTGTTGCCACTATGTGGAAAACCTGAAAGACACGGTAGAGGTGTGCCCTGCTTGGACAGAGCATCAACGTGTCCTTTTCAGCCGATCGGCGGTGGTGATCATACAACACGGACTGGGCAGTTACATCATAGCAGTTACGAACTCGCAATTGAAATCTTCTTAGATACGATTATCCTGAACACAAGGATAGACGGAGAGGTCTTTCAGATTCTTACTGACATTAACTAGTCGCCAGAAAAATTGGACACATCATAACACTCTTTTGACAGGAGAACGTCGGTCTTGCTAGAATTTGGCAAGTCATCATGAGGGAATATTTCACATATATTATATGAAGTATTCATGACTTTTGCGTTTATACGGATCCCGTTTTGCTTAGTCTATGCTCGAGTGCAGGCCCAAAGTGCGAGGTATAAATCGAACGGCAGCCGTATGGTAAGTGTTTGTCACTCGATACGTTGGACGCACGATGGTAGTACACGTTCTATGTGGCAGGTACTCCTAACGGCTTTGGGCAGGCTTTGTGTGCTTCTAAAATGTGTGTCTATAGAATTTCCTGTGGCAACCGAACCAATATTTATTTGTTCGCCTTTTATGACATAAAATGGAAAATCGCCGTTATTTTGTTAGGTCATGGTTTATGGTTTTACACGTGTATTTGGCAGCAGCACATAAAATAATAATAATGTCGTTTGTTACGCTACAACATTCATTCATTTTTGCGATCGTAATTTTTCGTGCATGTCTACTGTATTCATACTTGTCGTAGTCTATATTTGTATACTGCTATTGTTATAATAGTGAATTTAGTAAGTATAATTTTTATTGATGCGCAAATACTTTGGTCATAAAAATCTGAGTCTTAATAGAAACAATATTTAAATGCATTGCATTGATCGATTATATTATTAAGTAAACAATCATCCTTTAGGCTGAAGCGCCAAAAAGTCGACAACTTTTTGTAGCGAGGCTGTCGCACGTTTTGTATACGCGCTACAGCATCTACTAACGCGCTACAGAAGCGATACCAACACGCTACAGCATCACGACTGTAGCGATGCAAACGTGCAATCGTGATGAACATCAGGTAGAAAACGCGAAAAGGGAAGGGGGCACGTGAGTACAATATTCTACTGCATCGCTACAAAACGGTGGCGATGGGCCTTAAAGCCTCCAATTATGTGCCATATGCCTCTAATCTAAAAGAGATAAATACTGGATTGTCTAATATCCTATTCTTGTAACACAGGATTCAACTCAGCGAGAAAAAATCTTTTTTAATAATTCCACTGTAATCTCAAACAATAGCTCCATTACAGAACACAAGCTCCAGCTTATAACGGCAACAATTACTGGGTATTAACACAAAAGACATTTAAGCCCGCCTGCTGTGTAAAATTGAAGTGCAATTGAGTGGACAATCGCATCAGCGGAAACCGGAATTTATTTTGTTGAGCACATCGACCTGGGCTCAGAAGCGGCGCGAATATGCAATGGTGTGGAACTGAGATTTTTTGGTGCTATATGCTTTTGCAAAATATATTGTGATATAAATTTTAAGAATAAATTGGGGTGCTTATAGAGATTAAAGTAAAAAAGAAAGTAATTATTGAATTGATAGCAAATAAGGATATTTGGAAGAAGAAAACATACTACAGTTCGGAATCTAAAGAATTTGGGATAAATTGAATAGCGATAAAGATATACTTGGATGTCAATAAACCATTTATGTGCATGTAGTATTGATTGCCCTTATGGAATTCTATCAAAGACAAACCATGACCAATCTATGTTAACGAAACAATAAAGTATCCTTACATACTGGACAACTATTGCATTGAGTTTTGTCTTGGACATTTGTCCCATGCTTGAATATTAGACTGGTTTCACCAATTAAAGTATTATGTCATAAAATATGGTTTGTCATAACCGAGAAGTTATAAATTGAAGTTCAATTTGACGTTTATGATCTGTTATTTTATGGTTCATTCATAACGTTTCAAGTTGATATCTGCATCAGCTTGGAGAGCCTAAACAAAACGTTTATTTATATAATAACATTTTTTTTATATGAAAAACAGTACATACAAAAAATCTATCGATTTTTTTCTTTCAGTCCATCCAAAGATTGTCTGTAGGAAATTGACCTGTGCGATACGACCTGAAGAGATTTTGTTTTTGTGCACCATTACAAGAATATATAATAAGAAAGATATTTCTTTATATGCTATGCTTGGAGTTTCCTTGTGTGATCGCATCAGGAATGAAGATATCCGCAGGAGAACCAAGGTCGCTGAAATAGCCCAAAGAATCGCCAAACTAAAGTGGAAGTGGGCAGGGCACATGCTCGTAGAACGGATGGTCGATGGGGCCGAAAGGTTCGAAAGGGGAGTGACGATCGTGGACAAAGTGGACCAATGACCTGGTGAGAGTCACGGGAATGCGGAAGATGCGAGACGCAAAGCACCGTTGGTTGTGGCGACATTTGGGCTATGCCTATGTCCAGCAGTATGTACCGCTGAACCGAAGGACGTCGGCTGAAATGTTGACGATAAACAAGAAAAAAAGAAGAAAGAAAGAAAAACATTTCATTTGGCGGTTAAAAGCGCAAAAAGACTAACAAATTACTATACGTACTTGCCTATAAAAAAACTTATCTATGTTACTAGTTGCTTCAATCAACCATGAAAGCCATCAATCCCAGCTTTTACTGACGTTACCATCTAATTCCACAAAAAATACCTTATTTTCCTTGTACCTGCCCCAAATATCTTGGTAATAGTAACCGATCCCCACTATTGGGAGTCTCTTACGTAAATTGGATCTGTGAATAGATATCATCTGATTGAATTAGTCGGTCTATCGACGCTCTCTCATCCTCCTGAGGCAGGTATATATACCTGTATACGAGTGTAATAAGAATCGAGGTGAGAGTTTCTTGTTGTTTTTTTGAGTCAGATTTCCAAAGAGTTAATCGAAATAGTAAAATATATTATTTGATTTTATATGGCTTAACTAAAACTTAAGATCATTTGGCGTCCTGTCTATGTAAAATGTAATATGTCAACGGTGTTGTTAATGTAAATAGAATGTAAAGAACAATTATTTAAATAAAAATAAAAATGAATGTTTCATTGTTTGGTGAACTGCTCCATCATTGTTTTAATTTCATTATTTATATTTACTCTTTTGTCCTCTTCTGTGAAATTGTTGTTGAAATGTTTTTTATTAACATTTATTTAAACCACAATTTATTATTCGTTTCATCTATATTTATTGACAAGATTATTTTTATTTTTGTATGGCCTCTTTTTATAATTTGAATGTGAGAACACTGTAGACTCCACGAATTTATAGATTACTATTTTTGTTGTAATTTTGGGTACAGAGCTGACCTGTCTACATTGTACTCTCGTAGCTATTGTAGTTTGGAAATACTATATGGTAGAACAATTTTTTTTTTTCAAGAGTTACCATGGTGTTTCTTGTCGGTTCTTCACCAACAATCAATATATCATTTATAATTGGAAAGATCATAAGCCTGGTTACTGTTCACTACAAGACTTTTGATGTTTAAATAATATTAATTTCAGTGAGAAGGTAAAAGTCATTGGTTTTTCAATTTCAGATAATAAATAAGCTCAAACGTTTCCCCAGTTGCACCAATGCAGTTATAGCTGATACATGGGCGAAAAGAGGTCCAGAGACGTAAGTTAAAAAAGTTGTAATCAAAAAAGTCTGATAGCCCTTCTGGAGCGGGAGAAGTTATCATTATCATCATCATCATATCAGCCGAAAGACGTCCACTGCTAGTCATAGGCCTCCCCCAAGCGTCGCCACAACGACCCGTCCTGTGCGTCACGCATCCGTTGGATTCCCGCGACCCTGACCAGGTCGTCGGTCCACCTTGTTGGAGGCCTTCCAACGCTGCGTCTTCCGGTACGTATTTGCCACTGCAGAACCTTTCGTCCCATCAGAACCTTTCATCGCGGGAGAAGTCATTGGATAATTTTCTTCCTAAAAACAGCTGATGCATGAAAACTGTTGTTATTGGATATTAGACCAGGTACTTCCAAAAATACAAACTTCGCGTTTTCTTTACATTTTTATACAATATCATTTATTATTTCATATTTTTCTTCTACATTTTCATAAATCTAATAAAAATAGTCATGTAAGTGAAAATACCAATTTAATAAATTCTACAACATATTTGTTCATATGCCTCCCACAGTTGCGATCTCAAGGAGTAAACAAATTAACAATACCATACATACATATACAGACTAAACTCATTAGTACGTAAATTTAATTCAATAAAAAGTCTGAGAAACACGCACCTCCTCATAATTCTTGTTGAGTAGATACTTAAAGTAACTTCAGAAAGCAAGTACTTGTTATGTACGGTGTGCTTACTTTTATTACGATCGCGGACTTTGTCAGAAGTTTTCTTTTTTTTTGTAACTAAATTTCTAAGTTCTAATTATGTTTTCTGTTCGTTTGAAAGACAGTAATAAAATTGGTAGTGCGATGCACGTTTTTATGAATCAAATAAAAAGTCTGGTTTTGATAAGTGGTGTGATCATCATATTCTGCTCTTTTCTCGCGGTTATTTAGGGTCGATGCAACATAGGTTTTCCTTTCTATTCAGTCATGTCACTCGACACGCTTTCACTAACTGCCTTTTGTTTCTTATCACTTTTCACACAATCTATTCATCTTTTCTCGGGCTTCCTCTGTATCTCCATCCGTCTACATGTATAGATAACTCTTTTATCAACATGCGTTTTATCTCTCCTCTTCACATAACCATACCATAACAAACTTACTTTACTTTAAGATTTCCAGTCACTGGAGCCACTTTCAAACTTCCACGAATTTCTTTTCTCATTTTATTCATTTTCGTCACAACACACTTCCATCCTAACATTTTCATCTTTATTACATGCAATCTTTCACAACGAAATATATTTAATTGAAAAAAAGCAAAACTAAAAATGGACTACTACAATTAACAAAACGCACCGCTGCACTTTTACTACTGAATTCTTTTTTCTTTCTTTTTTTTTGATGCAACCTTTTTTTTACAACCCAACCTTCTGATCCATGCAGTGTAACCCGGTTTTATCACAGACGGTATGATTTTCTGAGACAGAGGTTTTAGACCGCTCTTTTATTTAATTTTAAGGATTGAATTTAATTTCTATTACCTACCAATTCCTTTCTAGATAGAATCCACATAGTATTACATACGTTTAAATTGTACCTAATCTACCTACCAAATAGGTCAGTATCATGGCAGCCGTCGTTGAGCTTCTATAAAATATTAGGATAGTCGGCCTCAATGACGTAAACCTAACCTGCAAAACTAGAGTGATATTGTAACAAAATGTTATAACGGTTGAAACTTGCCTGAACGCCTATGTTATATTTGTTTACCCTTGATAAGTACTGTAGGGAGCACAGAACTCATATTCTCCATCTTTTCATATGTAACAAAGACTACTAATCTTTGAAAAAAGCTTACTGCCATAAGATTGACGTTTTTAAGATATGTAAGAGCGAAATGCTTGGAAACCACTTGACATTTACAAATACCAAGAAGAGAATAGGACCAAGATGAAAACCCTGTGGTACACCAGAGATTGAGTGATAAAGTGGCAATTGTTGACAATGCGCGTGTTCAATGCGTCACGATATTTAGCAGCACACAGGGTTATTTGTAAAACACTAACAACCTTGCAGGACTGTATTACTAATGTCATAAACAACAACTTTTGTTCTATGACTTTTTTCAAAACATAATTCTTTTACTAAAAACAAACCTTCAAGATTTCGTTGTTCTATCTAACACATTTCAACTCTGTATTTTGCTATACCTACCTACATCAGTATGACGTGATGCAAGTAGTCAGTGGATCAGGCACCCCGCTGCCCACTTCGCTATTGTACTATCGCTGGCTTTGCATAGAGTTCTTAATATTTAGAACGTTATATTTAAATATTTTTTATTTTGTATGAAAATTTTTTAAAGACACAGGCAGTAAAAGTGTGAAATGTTTTCCCTCTACACTTTAAATATTGAATGACTTCATACCTCAAAAAAAGAAAACATTTTTATTATATAACCCAACCGGCCTTGCCCATAGATCATCTTGATTGACATCTAATAACATCAAGACAATGAAATACCCGAATCAATTTACCTGCCGTCCAAAACTCATTGTCACCCTTATACCGGGAGAAACATTGGTGAATTTTCCGGCACGTAACTCTCAGATTTAATGTAATTTATCTGCACTCATGAAGCACTCATTTGAAACGATTTACGCGCGTGTACTCAACACTCATTCCACCTTTGTATTACGTGAAACACTTGTATGAGTCGGCTAAGTTCTAGACGATGAATAAGAATCTTGACTGCTCTCGTTTTCAGACGGTACTATATTCTAATTATATTACCAAAATTTGAAACTGAGACGTACGAATTGATATTCATAAAATTATGATTGCTACCGAAGCAGTTGTAAGTAACTTATTTAATTAACCTAAAGCATTTAGTTAGACTACAGTTAGTTTTTTTTAGCTGGCAAATCATCAAATTATTGCTCTTGCCACTGGAGCGTGAAGGGTATTAAATTTTTACTGACTAAAACCTAGTCGTGTTTCTCCAGTTGCTCTCAGCGTTCCAGGGTCGCAATAACTGCTTTGTGTAATCCTGGAGAAATTAAGCAATGCCTATATCATCGGTAAACTCTAAGTTTAACAATTTTTTTTTGTAAGTGTGGATATCATTCAATGACTTCTGCCACTACGTGTAGTGGTGCGGGAAGGCGTGACAGACTTTATTTGACTAAAACTACACATGTATTTTTTTATTGATGCCATTATTATTAAATTCGTTATCATACCTCATCAGCCTTTGTACTTTTATGTTGCATGAAGTTTTAATAAATAAATTTAAATCGTCATCACCATTTCAACCGAAAGCCATCCACTGACTGGTATGGCTTTCGCTTGAGCCACGGAAGTCATCGAAGTGCCTTTTTTTTGTCGATGTTGAAAATCCTCTTATGACAAAACTCGCTCTTGGGTGGAGCGTGAGATAGTGTCAGACTCTTACTGAATAAAAACCCCACGCCTTTCCTTCTAGCCTTCATACCGGGGCTCAAGTTTCATTTCGGATAACCCCGGCCCTGGTAGGCGCCACGGGCGGCCTCGCGACTTTTTCTTGTTTCTCAAGCAACACTATCTGCCACACTCAGAGACGCCCATTAACGCTAATCTCTGATTTACTAATTTTGTCATTGAATAATAGTCTATATCTTTATGATGTTAAGTACCTTAGGTTTTGCTCTAATTGACATTAAAGTAAAATGACGTCTCTGAGTGCGGCAGTATGTATTATACTCGTAGTAATGAAGATAAAATTTAAAATTATATGATACTGAAACTGCTATCTTGGTGTGAAAGAGCCTGCAATGCATTTGGCATCTAAGATATGTGGCGTAATGGCTACAGATAGTTGTATTACAAAACATAGCACCTCAAAGGATCACAGCAATTACTATTACCTATAGTAATTAGGTTAATAAGCAAGCTCAGATATTGGTTTGATATTATATTAATTGTGTTGGCTATGTAACTACCGGTTGAATGGAGTCAAATTTCACATTGTTTCATTGGTTCCATTTATATTGTTTAATGTTGACTAAGCGGCCTATGTGGTAATTTAACGTGCTGTTAAAATTATAATAGTATTAATAATTTAGTCATTAATATGAGGTAATAATTACTATTTACTTTGTGTATTGAACCTGATAGAGTGGTTTCTGTTATTTAATTTTAGTGTATTATGCAGTCTTTATTAGGATTGCAAAGCGCACGTGTATTTTAATATGGAGCGAGATCACAGTAGTAATCACAAGTTATTTCAGTTTTTAGTCCTTTATAAATATAACATTACTGTTGCGTTCTAAAAAAAGGTTGGGCAGTGCACCTTAAGGCTATGCATTATCATCTGTTGTACATAGGCCTCACGCATCCATCGGATTCCCGCAACCTTCACCAGGTCATCCTTCACAACCCATCGGTTCACCTTGTAAGAGGCCTTCTTCTTCTTTGCCACTCAAACTTCAATTCCATCCCCATCGGCCATCAGTCTATTCTTCGAACAGTGTGCCCTATCCACTGCCACTTAAGTTTGTCAATTCTTCGATCTATCATATCTATTTGATTTTAAATAACTTAATAACGATATATTGAATAGAACATCATTTCAAAAGATAAAGAGTAATGGGCCAAAAAAAATACAATACTAAAAGCTAAAACAATATTATGTCTTATTTCTTTAAGCTAGCTAATAACATGCATGAAACATAGTACCCTTAAAAGCATTTACAGTAAGAAACAGTAATAGTACTCTAGAGACTCCACAATTTTCAGCCACACACAAATAAGCCGCAGAACTTGGCTGTCTCACACAGACGACAGTTTTATTTGAAACAATGCCATTATGTGCAGAAAACACACGAAATTTAATTTAATGCTCTCTTTATGTCTGTTTATCTAGACGGTTGTGTTTTCAAAAGGTTTTAAACAAAAGTGAAACCCCAATTGTCTTTTGCTAATGAAGGAATGGCAGGCGGGCGATTCGTTCTGCGAAGCAGTAGTGTTAGCGAAGGAAGAGGCCGTTTGGGTGAGAGAACGGCCGTCACGTCCCAGCTGCTGAGATCCCAACCCCGATTTTTAACTATTCGCCGAGCTTGGGTAGCTTGTCGTCTGGCCATCCGGTAACCGTCCAGACCGAGCTCGAGTCGTCCACAGCGCGTAGTGTTCCACGCGCCTCAAAGAGAATATGTCAGCAATCCGTAGGGGCCCAGCAGTGTCGAAGCCTAATGGAGCCTTGTGTTGTGCGAAAAAGAACCCAAGAACCCTGAAATGAAGGCAAAAAGGAACAGTTTTAGTCAGTAAAATTCGGACACGTCTTCTCACTCCACCCTGTCTTCCGCCTAATAAAAAAAAGTGTCAGTACAGAGGTATTTAATGTCAGCTATCTGAAGTTTTAGAAAGATGAATCAGACTGGGCTGGCAAGGGGGATCGCCGCTTCACGAACGAACGTGTAGTGTCTCCTAACTATCTGAATGGCCACACTATAATATCATATTTATGCTGTTATATCTACACTCTATAGAGAGTTACTCACCTGGTGTCTGTTTGGTTATGCAACTACTTTGATGGCGCGATCAGATCGAACGTGTGGTGACTCTGGTGTTTGTGTGGTGAAATATATAAATATACCCATAGTGAACTAGTGGCAATGAGCAGGGCACATTGCTTGCAGAACAGATGACCGTTGGTACCGAAAGGTTCTGGAGTGGCGACATCGTACTGGAAGACGCAGCGTTGGAAGGCCTCCTACAAGGTGGACCGATGACCTGGTGAAGGTTGCGGGAAACCGATGGATGCGAGACGCACAGGAACGTTCGTTGTGGCGACGCTTGGGGAGGGCTATATCCAACAGTGGACGTCTTTCAGCTAAAATGATGATGAGTCCTTAGTGACCCCCAAAATCGTTTTTCTATCATGCGGGTTTTAAAAAGTTATCATTAAGTCTTTACAATCCACACCAGTCTGCATTAGGTACAATGACTTTATAATTTTTCAGAGCGAACATATTCACAGCCTCGTGTAAAGGGTATTTAAAACACGCAGGCAGTGTGAGGAAGGCGCCAGTAAGCACACAATTATAATTTCGTATTCGGGACGCCTGTAACGCAATAATTTAAGCTTACGAATACAATTTGTACGTCAAGGGGAACGAATGAACGAATGAAGTGTGCGGAGTGAATAATTTTGTGTACAAGTGCTTCGTTGACGGGGTTTTGTTGCCTATTCTGTCACCTGCGCAAAGTAAATTACATTTTTAGAGCAGAATTTAATTATTTAGTGACATTTATGGTAATATGGTGTAGGCTCTGCGCTGAGCTTGTTTTGTTTTTTTAGGATTTCGTGCCCAAAGAATAAAACGGGATCCTATTACGAAGACTCCGTTTTCCGTTTATCTGTCTGACTGTCTGTCACATGGCTGTGTCTAATGAACAGACATTTGAAATAGAGACAGAGTTATGTAGACAATTGAACCTTTCGCAGATGGGGTATTCCTGTTGCCAGTATAACAATAAATACTAAAATAAAAACAATAATAAAATAAAAATCCCCACTATCCCTACTAATATTATAAATGCGAAAGTTACTCTGTCTGTCTGTCTGTCTGTCTTTTACGCTTTCACGCAAAAACTTCTGAACGGATTTAGATCAAATTTGGTAGGTAGATAGAAGAGGCACTGGAATAACACATATGCTACCTATAATTCCACTGCTGAGCACGGGTCTCTGCCCGCGCGATATAAACTGTAGTCCACGCGGGCGAAGTCGCGGGCGGAAAGCTAGTAATAAACGATAAAAAAATGAATAAATTATAGTTTTGTTTTTGTTTATGTGGTGGTGTAATAAATAAATTAAATAAATATTTTTTCAAGTGGGCTGCCATACAACAAACTTAATTTTTTTGACGTTTTTAGCTATAGAGGTTACGGAACTCTTCGTGCGACTCGCACTTGGACAGTTTTTTTTTTAATTTTCGTTTCTCGAGTTCAGCAAAATCTCATTAAGCTAAACTAGTGTTTTGTCTAATAAAGACAGAGTTTATTGTCATAGCTTTAGGTTTCAGTAGTTCTGTTTGTAGTGATGTGGGTTGAAATGGAATTACTAGGTTCAGCCTAAGTAATTTCATTTCGACGGATATTAATTTTGAAACTCGCAGGATCATTTCACTTTTAGTTAACCTACAGCTTGCTGAAACAATGTTTGCTATTAGAGTTTGGACATTTCAAATACATAAACTCGTATATATTATCTACTTATATATAAAAGGTGTGTAGTGACATCTATGTCGTCACATAAGAACTAATCCTGCATCGTGCAATTTAAGTTCTCTACTCGATTTGAACATATAAAACAACCTATAGTCAACTGGCGGGCCGTTGCCCACCAGACATAACACCCGTCTGGTCGGCGGATCCTTCCTTTCCAACGGAGGTATTTTTTTTTTCAGTGGGCAAAAATCATCTTATGACAACCCCCGCCCTTGCGTGGAGCGGGAGACAGTCCTACTGACTAAAAACCCACCCCGTTCCTTCTAGCCTCATCATACTGGGGCTCGAGCTTCTTTTCAGATAACCCTAGCCCCAGTAGGCTTCGACCCAGCTGGGCCCCTCCTGTTGCTGACAACTCCTTTAGGCGCGCGGGAACAGTGCGCGCCGTCGACGTCGCTCGGCAGTCGGTCGCTACCTTCTGCGAAGCAGTAATGCTAGCAAAGGAGGAGGCAGACCGCATCAGGCAACGGAATTCCGATTCCAATTTTCAGCCACCGTAGGTGCCTGCTTGCGGATGTCGAGCAATCGGTAGCTCGCTCGTCGACCGTCCGTTAACTGTCCGGACCGAGCCAAAGTCGTTGACAGCGCGTATTGTTCCTGCGCACATCAAGGAGCTGTCAGCAAAAGCAAGGGCTTAGCTGGGTCGAAGCCTACTGGGGCCAGGGTTAGTAGCTAGAAGGGAACAGGAGTAGGTTTTTAGTCAGTAAAAGACTGACACCATGTCTCGTTCCGCCCAAGAGCGGGGAGCATTATATGATTTTCCCACCGGAAAGAAAACGCTGCAGTTATTTTTTTTTCTTAATAATTGATTACAATCTAGCCTAAAAGACTAATATGTATTTTAACTCTAACTTATTTTTATACAGTATTGTTTAAACTAAGAATAGCGTCCTTTAGCACTTTCTTAGACTTGATATTGATATTGATAAAAACACTTTGTTCATATGTTATACTAGCTTCTGCCAGCGACTTCGTACGCGGATCCTGTTGCTTATGCCAGCGACAACGGAGTCGTCAAAATCAAAGATCTGAAACGTCTGGTGTCGAATTCTAAGAGCCTGGAAAACAACGTGATGCGCGAGACGATTCGAGACGTTCCAGATCTCTCCCTTCCACTTACGCGCGTGACAGTGTGTACACACCTTAGATATGGTGCCATAGACAAAAATAAACAGAAAGCTCCGAACTGCTAAGCTATCGGGAGTTACATGTGTTATTGTGAGTCAACCATAAAAGATAGATATATGATGTCGTGGGATATTTTTTATATAATTTTAAGGAGAACATTTCCGTCATACATGATTTCTGTGTAGCTTTAACAATTAAGGCTTCAAACGCGACGGAAGCTTAAAAAATGGAGTAATTTCTCTCGTTTCCCCAACATTTCCCTTTACTGCTTTGCTCCCATTGATCGTAGCGTGATGAAAAGTATACTATAACCTGCCCAGGAGTATGAGGAATGATTGTACCAAGTTTCGTTAAAATCCATCGCGTAGTTTTTGTTTCTATAAAGAACATACAGACAGACAGACAGACAGACAAAAATTTTACTGTTTGCATTTTTGGCATCAGTATCGATCACTAATCACCCCCTGATAGTTATTTTGGAAATATATTTCATGTACAGAATTGACCTCTCTACAGATTTATTATAAGTATAGATGATACAGTTATGACATTTTTTATTTAGTATAAAAATACTTAGATACGTGTTTCAAGTTTTGTTCAAAATAAAACTAACTTTATATAATAGCGTGTCTTAACTTGTTAAAGAAAAGAATTTGTAAACTGACGAAGGTAAAAACGACTAGGTTATAAATGAAAGTAAGAACAAATATGAAAGAACACTAAAGTTACGAACTATACCGTCGCAGATCAAAGAAGTTTACACAGTTCGTTGACTGTGAGCATTTCGTTGCTTTGAACGTACGAACAGTACCCATCGATTGTACCTTCACGTTTTTATTTGAGTAAGTTGGTAATGCAAGCGGAATACTCTTTATTTGTATCCTCTTTTTAATATTGGTATTTTTTTTTTTCTATGTCTGTCTCTTGTGTTTCTTTCGTTTTATCTTTATTTTGTTTACTAACGTTTCACAAGTTTGCTCCCGAGGCGTATCCCTCGGGACTCGTAGGAACATTTTCTCGAGAGAAATGGTAACCCATGGTACACGACAATAGTTTATTACTACGATATCAGTCTATCTTTGTAAGAATTTTCATTATCCAATCCTAACGTTTATACAGGGTTATTTATAAAACACTAACAACTTTGCAGGACTGTATTAATAACATCATAAACAGCCACTTTTGATCTATGTCGTTTCACAAAACATATTTCATTTACCAAAAACAACCTTCAATAATTCGTTGTTCTATTTAACACATTTCAGCTCTGTATTTTGCTACGTCCGTATGACGCGATATCTATCTACGTTGGTATGACGCGATACAATCGCATCAAGTCCCCCCCACCCGATTTCTGCTTTCCTCTGCTATTTTGTACTATGGCTTGCTTTGATAGGCTTCATACTATTTAGAACGGTAAATTTTTTTTTTTTTTTTTTTTAAGAAAATCTTTGAACTAAAATATATTATGATACATTTTCAAAAGTCATAGAACAAGAGTTGTTGTTTATGATGTTAGTAACGTAGTCCTGAAAGGTTGCCAGTGTTTTACAAACAACTCTGTATAAAACTTTCTATACTTCAAATAACCTTAAAATTTACCATTTTGACATTTAAGATGTTTTAGTAACAAGATAGCTTTACTACAAATAATTCGATAAATAATTTTGTTTTCAACTTCCGTTAAATGTCAATTAATTTTCTGGCTGGTTAACTCAAGTTTCAAGTTACTGAATTCAAGAATATTTATTTCTATAATCTTCTACGATTTGTTGCTCTTCGATAATAAACGCGATAATAGCAGCTATTATCTTTAATGGCGCTTTAAGAGTGGGTGAGAAGAGTTCTTGACCGAAATACGACAAAACAAGCCAATTAGGAGTTTATACAAATTCCAATTTTGAGACAACACAAACGCCTGATCTTATCTAATCATCAACAATCTTCAAATATCATACTTTGATAAAATTCTGTCCAAAGTTCGCTGGAAATATGGTTCAATATTGATGCTATTAACGTAATCCACCAAAATATAAGCCCATCAATTTGCGCGTTATATAATCCAGCTAATACTTGTCGTAAATAAGGACCAGCTTCATAAATTGGCTCCCTATTCATTGCGACCTTTAGAAAGGGGTTAGTGATGTCAGGGTGCTAATCCAACTGTGTCACTGCAAATGTCAATAGAACCACCTTTTATTGAGTGCTTTCGTTTTAAGCTAATAAATTCACATCGTATACTTCTGCGCTATGATGTTTGCCTGGTATGTGTTTGACTAGGGACGTGGGTCAACTTCTAGAACGCAAAGGCAACTGAAAGAGGTGTGGTTTTGGTCCATAAAAGTCTATCATGCCCTCCCGCTCCACCCCAGAGTGGAAGAAGTCATTAAATGATTTTCACCTTATAAAAAAATCTCAATATATTTTACGTCAATTTAACCTGGATTCTTCTATACTTCTTTGTGTTGTAAACAAAACCCTGTATCAATAACGTAAACTACACTAGGCGCGTCGGTCTCCATACATTTTATATAGAAACTAGACCTGTAGAGCTACACTAGATCCACGCCATGCGACGTTGTTCTATGTACAAATCAGGCGCGCTACACGAGTGCGTCGGTCTAATGTAGTTCTAGATTTATGCTAAACGAGTGTTTGACTGCGCACAACATGTTTGAGTTGATTTTCTTCATGATTGAGGATGTGTATTGATATGTACCAATAGACACGTGTCCGTTGTTAGAAATAATTCGCTGACTGTTTGTACTAGCAATTGATACAGTATATTTAGCTATCTTGGTGCCAACATTGACTAAATATGTTCTTACGTCTGAGTGTCTTGGCAAGATTCAGTGACGATGAAAATCTTGAAAGACCGTGATCGGTAAAGTAGATGCAAAAGGGCCTCACTGGCGCAGCCCAATAGGTTCGATCATCTGGTCGGAACAACGTATTAGCCCGCACCTCCCTTGACTCCACGGTATACAAGGCCTTTCACACTGCCAGAGACAGGAACAGATGGAGTAACATCATAAAAATGAATAAGATGAAGGTCACGACCCTCAGCATTGAGAAACACGACGCAATGAGAAAGTTCTTTCCCCTATATCTGTAACTAGCTTTTGCCAACGGCTTTCCTTGCATGAATATAAAAAATAGTTTATGTTACTCAGTGATAAAGGAGAATGAGAAGAATTTTGAAAATCAGACCAGTAGTTTTTGAGTTTATTGATAGCATGACGAGTGAAAGGACAGAATGGAAGAAAAAAACGTGTTGCGCCGACCCCAAATAAAACGGGACAAGGGCAGGAAGATGATGATGATGAGTTTTTGAGTTTATTCAGTACAAACAAAAGTATAAAAATACAACATTTTCTCTTTATAATACTTACTAGCGGCCCGTTCAGTTTTGCACGGGTAATAAATATAGCCATTTACTCAGGGTGAATGTAGCTTTCCAATTTTGAAAGAATTTATTAAATCGGCACAGTAGTTTTAGAGTTTATTTATTACAAACATACACACAAAAAATCCCATTTTATAACATTACTAGCTTTGGCCGCGCGGCTTCGCTCCCGCTCTTCCCTACTCCACCCTACTATACCCTACTCAACCCTACTCTACCCTACTCTACCCTACTCTACCCTACTCTACCCTACTCTACCCTACTCTACCCTACTCTACCCTACTCTACCCTACACTACCCTAATTTTTTTTTCCATAAGAACCTTCTCCTCACAATAACAATCACAACAAAAAAAAAATCAGCCAAATCGGTCAAGCCGTTTTCATGCCAAGTCGTGACAACGGAAAACGGGGGTCATTTTTATATATATAGATTAGTGTAGATTAGTATACACACAAAAAAGATAGGTAATATAGATCTATTTAATAATCTAGTTCTCTAAAGAGAACTAGAACACAGTAACGACTTATTTCCACGAAGACTAATTAAATGACGTAGCGTTTTACTCCAAAACCTCTGACCAGAGACCACCTCAAAGAGTACTAGACTAATTATTATTATTTTAGCGTCGTCACAGAACTCGCAGATGAATTAGTATTTAGGTAACGTTGTTAGAGACACGAAAAGCCACTGGTACACACATAGGTCTAAAATGTAGGTTGAAAAGGTCCTACGAGAGGGATCTAGTGACTCATTTGAATTTCTAACTAGGGGCGAATTAAAAATACTAACACTGTTTTTTCCTTATGAAGTCTTAATTTCTAAAAGATAGTACACTGTTCTTACATAAAGACACTGGTACTACACTGTTCTTTCATAGTAATATCTCATCATCATTATCATCATTTCAGCCGAAAGACGTCCACTGTTGGACATAGGCCATATCCATCGGATTACCTCAACCCTTACCAGGTCATCGGTCCACCTTATAGGAGGCCTTCCCACGTTACGTTTTCTGGTACGTGGTCGCCATTCCATAACCTTTCGGCCTCAACGGCCATCTGTTCAACTGGGCAGCGTTCGGGAAGCTGCGCAGTATCTTCTCGTCCAACATACCACAGTGTCTCATTTGTATTTTAACCATATCTGTCATCATACATTTTATCTGCCGCTCCATTGATCTACTTTAAAAAAGTACATCAAAAAGAAAAAAACATTCTCAATTCTCAAATACCTCCTAATATCACTCCTCATAAAAATGTCGTCCCAAAATAATATCCCACTTCCTCAATAACCGCCACCAATGACATATCAAGGTCAAATGTTCCTCAAACATCTCTAGGAGTGTTCCAACGCTGACGATTCACTCCAAATAAATTCTCCCTTTCAGTTTAAGCTTTCACATCACGCGTCGCTGTCAAAATTCTCATACGTTTTGATCGCGTTATTACGTGCGTCGTGCAAAACAAATGAGACGCCTCCCTTGGAGTTATTATACTAGATAGGACCAATATTTTTTGGTACGGAGTCTTTGTTGTTTAGTAGGTATTTCTGCTTGTACTTTTTTTTTATAAAAGTACTATTGTATTCTCGCAATTTTGACCTATAGTGCACAGACTTGGTCTTTTTTTTGTTATTCGTTTTTAAGGAGATTTGTCTCAATTTAGGCTATGTCGCTCCCTCTTAGCCAAATTTTGTGTTATAGTTTATTTCATTTTAAGACTTGGTCTTTGACTTACACCTAAAACTCAAAGTTTGCCAGTGAGCTAAAATAAGAAGCGCAGAATACTATGAAATAAATAAATAGACCACGCTCAAGACACTATACTGCGCTACAAATCGGAATCGAATCGTTGATGTAACTCTAAAAACTACTCAATTTAAGATACCGGGCAGAATATGTCTGCCGCATGTCTCACGAGCGGTGGGCCTGTAAAACACAGGATTGGTACTCAGACATAGCGATAAAGGGCCGTGGCGCCCGTGGCAGATCGACAGACGACCTGGATGTCTTCATGTGATGAAATATTGAGTACCTACTTGTCAGTCTGCATAACTGTTTTCACCACCATCATCATCATTTCAGCCGACAGACGTCCACAGCTGGACATAGGCCTCCCCCAAGTGTTGCCACAATGATCGATCCTGCGTGTTCCGCATTCGTCGGATTCCCGCAACCTTCACCAGGTCATCGGTCCAACTATACAACATAACTGTTTTATAGTTCATAAATTCCTTAGTTTGCTGTTCATGCCAAGGAGGAGGCCGACCGCATCAGGCAACGGCGCCCTTGCCGCCGTCGCCGGGATTCCGATCCCGATTTCCGGCCACCGTAGACGCGGGCTCGCGGACGGCGAGCCATGGGTAGCTCGCTGTCCGATCGTCCGGTAATGGACCGAGTCCAAGACGTCGACGATGCGCACTGTTCCCGCGCGCCTCAAGGAGTTGTCAGCAGCAGGAGGGGCCCAGCTGGGTCGAAGCCTACTGGGGACAGGGTTGTCCGAAAGGGAGCTCGTGCCCCGGTATGAAGGCTAGAAGGAACGGCGCGGGTTTTTAGTCAGTAAGAGTCTGACACTATCTCCCGCTCCACCCAAGAGCGGGTTTTGGCAAAGATGATTTTCCCCGTCGACAAAAAAAAAAAAATAGTTGCCAAGTGATATAAATGGAGGTTTTTAACTTAGAAATGCTACAATTTAGATTATATCGAGCATAGGCTCTACTAGCCCAGAAATCTAGATTGGTACCACTCAAAACATACATACAAAACATACTACTACAAACTCCACTTAACATTGTAAGTGAACGCAAGCTAGAACACATTCAATCTACTCTAATTCAGGTCAATAGCTGCTAACTACGCTCCGAAGTTCAGCCGTTCCAGTTTCTCTATATCCAGGACACAGGTGAGTGCGTAAGCCCCGCTCACGTAGAACTGACTGACTCAGAATCACAAGTACGAGAAGTATCGCACTTAGATATGAAATATTTTTCATTCATAAACTACTTTGTTATCGGATATGGAAAAGATGGAGATGTAGGGTGTGTAGGAGCGGGTCTTGGAATTTGATTGGGTTTTGAATATGTTATCTTTTATTCTGATGTTGAATATTTAAGACTAGGAATCAAGGAATCGTAATTCCCTGCCGGAGTCTGTGTTTCCTGATAGCTACAACTTGGGGGTCTTTAAGTCAAGGTTGAATTGGTTACTTCTAGGCAAGCATGCTCCATCGTCGACTACATCATCGCTTACCATCAGGTGAGATGGTGGTCAAACGCAAGCCAATAATAAAAAAGGTGGTAATTTTAAAGAAACATTTAAGTAAAGGTAAGAAGACCAAAGTTTTCATCTGGAAAAAGGTACAGAAAGGCACAAGAAAAGCTCCTTGAACGTAAAAAATAAGTTAAAGCTTTTTCTAGCTTTTACACAAACAGAAAAAAATTATACTGTATCAAAAGTAACATTCTTTTTTGCGTTGTGTTCAAAACATCTCTATATTATCTATATCTATATTATGAAATGGGATAATTTTCTGCTCCCAGCGGCTTCGCCCACGTGATAGCAGAAAATTATCCCAAGAGAACATACTTCCGGGATGAAAAGTATCTTATGTCCTATTCCAGGACGTGGTCTATCCGTGTACCAAGTTCCATCAAAATGGGTTTTGCCATTTAGGCGTGAAGACGTAACAAACAAACTCACTTTCGCTTTTATAATATTAGTAAGGATATATTAAGTTCACCTACATATCTCCTCGTCGCATTACCCGTTACAGATATTTAAATGTTAACTAATTTACTTTATGCTTTATTATTATTGACTAGCTTCTGCCAGCGACTTCGTACGCGGATGCTGTTGCTTATGCCAGTGACAACGGGGTCGTCAAAATCAAAGATCTGAAACGTCTGATGTCGAATTCTAAGAGCCCGGGGACTGGAAAACAACGTGATGCGCGAGATGATTCGAGACTTCCAGATCTCTTCCCTCCACTTACGCGCGTGACAGTGTGCACACACCTTAGACATGGTGCCAATGTCTCCGTGTTCAATGTAATTAATAAATGGGTTATAGGAAAACGCGCTCCTTTCTTTATTCCAAAAAAGTGTTCCCATAGCGTGATCTAACTCGACGCCAACGCCATTTACGAAACGTTTAGAAAACGGAAATTACATATTATTTACACAAATATTATAATATCTTAGCCATGTGCAGCGCCCCTTAGTGAACTCCACAGCGGGTGACGTAACCTACGACCAACTTATTATTTGCGGTTGGTACAGTAATCGGGTCTAGGGATCGAACCACAAAATTAAGTTTGTTTTTATTGTATATGCTTTTCCGGGATAAAAAGTACCCAGTGTGGTGCCCAGGATATTAAATAATAATTATACCAAGTTTCATCGTAATCGGACCAGTAGTTTTTGCGTGATGCCTGAACAAACAGACAGACAGACAAAAAAAAAATTAATCACATTTTTGGGTCCGGTGTCGGTCTAGTAACACCGTTTATTTTTAATATTTTCAGTGTACAAAATTTTCACTTTTACAGATTTATTATAAGTATAAGTAGGTACCTAAACTACGTCTGATAGAATGAAATAATCTATTTGATACCTAGGTACTTACCTATTTAAAATGAATAGATGATAATGTTAACTTTTTTTAATTAGAGATGAGTGAGAGTGTTATAAACGTAAGAGTAGACAAAAATAAACTGAAAGCTTCGAACTGCTAAGCTATCGGGTGTTACACTTGTTATTGTGAGTCAACCATAAAAGATAGACATATGCTGTCGTGAGATATTTTTTATATAATTTTAAGGAGAACATTTCCGTTATACATGATTTCTGTGTAGCTTTAACCATTAAGGCTGCAAACTCGACGGAAGCTTAAAAAATGGAGTAATTTCTCCCGTTTCCCCAACATTTCCCTTCACTGCTCTGCTCCTATTGATCGTAGCGTGATGAAAAGTATACTATAACCTGCCCAGGAGTATGAAGAATGATTGTACCAAGTTTCGTTAAAATCCATCGAGTAGTTTTTGTTTCTATAAAGAACATACAGACAGACAGACAGACAGACAAAAATTTTACTGTTTGCATTTTTGGCATCAGTATCGTACACTAATCACCCCCTGATAGCTATTTTGGAAATATATTTCATGTACAGAATTGACCTCTCTACAGATTTATTATAAGTATAGATTACGAGCTAATGGTGACCCACTGCAGGACCTCATTTTCGTAATTATCATCATCATTTTAGCCAACAGACGTTCAGTGTTAGACAAAGGCCTCTCCCAAGTGTTGCCGCAACGAACGGTCCTTAGCTTCTCGCATCCATAGGATTCCCGCAACCTTTACCAGGACATCGGTCCATCTTGTAGAAAGCTTTCCAACACTGCGTTTTCCGGTAAGCGGTCACCACTCCAGAACCTTTCGGCCCCAACGCCCATCGCCTTTTTATGTTTTTACTATTTTTTTTTTGGACTTAACTACATTCGTCCAATCCTACCTAAAAGTAGTAGTCCAACTCATCCCGCAATCTCTTTCAGGAGCTAATGCTCATACTTTTCGTAAAATCCTATCATCATCATTATCATCTCTAGGAGAGGAAATGGGCCGTATGCCACCGCGCGGGCCTAGTACGTGTTGGTGGATGTCACATGTCTTCGAATTTTTGGTTCTAGGACATGCCGGTTTCCTCGCGATGTTTTCCTTCACTGTTTTGAGAGCAGTGATGATGAAATAAATTACACAAAGTCATGCGCTTGGCTGGGTTCGAATTCGCTTACCTACAATTCGTAAGTCGGGGCCATTACCACTCGACCACCACTGCTCCCTAAAATCCTATAAGTAATGAAAACCAGTCATACGCTCAATAATCATTCATAATCACTAAATAGCAGAACAAAGTTCCATTATTATGCTGACGTAGCTTTAATCACAGTTCGCAACGCATCCAATGATTTATGAACCTAATGTATTTAGCTTGATCCCGTACATTACACACAAATGATTCATAGCTATATACGCATTGGCTGCTTGCTAATGAAATACGTCCATTGCTGCATTTGTAATTAGAAGATTCATCAACGTTTTAGATGAATCAAGCAATGGATATTGCATAAGTTCCAGTTATGTGTTGTTGAGCCAACGTATGGGTAAATAAACAATGCTTATATTGTATAATATTAGGTAAAGTTAACTGTTGCTTCAACGGAGTTATGTAAGTACTTTGTTGATTTTTGTATATGACATAAAGTTTTCATACACAACAGAGGTTTTATATTTATAAACTTTTAACCTTATATGCGGCGCTTTTTTACGTGGAAAATCACCAAATGACTTTTCTCACTCTGAGTGTTGTGAGAGAAAGTGTCAGACTTGTACACTTGTACAGACTAAAGCCCATTCTTTCGGTAGATAAAGTTTACAACAGCACTAATAATTCTTCTTTTTACAAACTGCATCCTCAAAGATCTCATCTTAGGTATCACTAATTCAGGCCCATTCTTTCAATAGATACATTTTTCAAAAGCACTAATAATTCTTCTCTTTTTACAAACAGCATCATCAAAGATCTCATTTCAGGTAACACTAATTCAGGTAGGTACAGGTATTCTATAAAATCTCATGTTACTTTGTATAACGTAAGTCAAAGTCGAGATGGATGCACCACCCATCATCGATTGGAAGCTTTTGCAAAAAATAAGCATTTTTCACCCGAACGTTGTTGACAGCTCTACGGTCCGGACTAAGTGTTTCGCCTCGTCGTTTATACTGCGTACATCGAAGGACTGAAAGATTTGCATGCTGCGGTCTTCCCGTCCGATTATAATTTGGGTGTCTTCGAGGCTAGAAAGAATACGTCTCTTAATTAACTAGTGCGCCTCACCACCAACGTTTATAGCACTGCTTACTATCAGGTAGCATCGCAGTCAAGCACTAGATTACATCTGACAAAAAAAAAATCTTCTGATTTCCACAGATTTTCGTATCTTCTTCACTTAAGAGGGTCCTTCTCCACTCCTTTTCGTAAACATCGAAAATGGTTTAAAAGCTTGTTACTTCATTTAATGCAATCCAACGCGATGTTTGATGAAAAGGCAACGCAAAAAAAAAGCGATAACGCCTGGAAACTCTGTTAGTATTCGGTAATTCTGAGATTTACTCGAAAATTTCACAAAACTTCCTCCAGGAAATAGCTGTTTTTTTATACCCTTAAAAGTTTTTGGAAAAAGTTGTCGTCATTTAGAATCTTAATAAAATTTGCAAGGTCCCTAGAGGATCACTTTTTGACTTTTTTAATTTTTAGGCAAATTATGAAGTGTCAAAGTTCATACAAAATAGGACATTTTCAGAGGTTTTTACTGGATTAGTTTTACACAAATTTAGAAAATGGTTTCTTTAGAAACCTAGATAATATCCACAAGATACTGTGTTTCCAAAATATCTAATGAAAAGTGTGTAATAACGTCATAATCAGTTATGAGCGGTTGTATGAAAAACAGTGAAAATGTGAGTCGTGATGCACCACCTTAATCATCACCATCATTACAGCTGAAAGTTGGTCGCTGCTGAACATAGGCCTCCCCAAAGTGTCGTCCTTATAGAGAGGCCATCCAACGCTGTCTTCCAGTGTATTGGAATACTTCCTTTGTGTATACACAATTTTTCTATGTACTAGTGTTTTTTTAGGAGTAAGTACCAACTACCAATCACTACACGAATTTAGCTTGGGGTGCTACCAGTCCGAATTCTAGTTCCCGTGCCACACTCAGGAGTATCTTTCAGGGAGCCACGGTTCCGGAATGTGTAAAACTTATACTTTTCATTAGGTTGTAGGCTATTTTGTACCCTCCTTTGAGGGTAAAAACAGTTTGTGGGACAAACGATTATTCCTTTGCTAATTTATAAATATGGCAAAACAAGGTATACCGAGTTAGCTAGTAACTGTATGATAGCTGTAAATAATGCTTTCTGGAATTTATAGATTAGATGGCTTGTACTAACAAAGGCTTACTTTTAATTTATCTTTAGCTAAATATACTCATTATTCTTGAGATTCTCTTAAAGTAAGCAAGGGTGTAGCAGCAAACTGAAGGTGTACTCTTTGTTTATCATTTATTTATAATGATATTGTTTTTTCAACATTAACACTGTTTTTTTCAGCGGTATCTGATATACTAGCTGACCCGGCGAACATTGTACAGTCTAACAGTCAATGAATGTAGTATATCTTTCGATGTAGTAAACTGATTACGATGAAACAAAGCCTAATATATCAAGTTAAAATTTTAATGTGTAAAAATTATCTACATCGATTTCGTACATTTTACGTGATACGCGCACAAGTATAAACTTCTACAGATTTATTATATGTCATATTAGTGTTTTGCACAACAATTACATATCAGCCATTTTTATTTTTGCCACCCATTTCTGTCTCACGCCTCACAGTGACCAAAGGTCTCTCTCCAATGCTTCTATCTTGCGGTAAGATAGGGTACTAACTAGATTAGAAAGAAAGAAAGAAAACGTGTTTATTTAGCACACAATGACCAACAAATAATCTGTCTGATTAGATAATTAGTTTAATTAGAACTCTCATGTAGTGTTTCGTGATACCTGTTAGTATGTATACCTAGAACAGATAATTTTATAATTATGGTACAAAAGAAAATTACAAGAAAATAATTGTAGTATTTATAAAGCTGACTCACTCACTCATCAACGTCTAGCCTAAACCTTTAGATCTAGAATGAGGAAAGTTTACAAAGAGGTTTCGTTTATCTACACTAATATAATAAAGAGGTAATTTTTTTTTTTGTTTGTAAGAGTTTCTGAAAGTACCTACTGGTCCGATTGTTAAAATTTTTTCACCGATAGAAAGCTGCTTCATTTTTGAGTGACATAGGCTATATTTTATGTGCGCGAACGAAGACTAAGCAGAAGCTAGTGCTTGATACAAAACATAAGAAAGGCTTTTCCAAAATGTACATCCTGACACGTAGACAGAAAGAAAGACAGAAAACTATTTTATTTGGCATACACACTCGTAAATTACACACAATGTAACTAAAAGAAAGAGACAGTGGCACTCATACTTGTATTATTTCAGCGGTACAGGGCGTTTAAGACCTCGTTTGAAAATAATCATTATGGCGGTAAGGGGCTTATTAGACCCCGTGGTGTTTAAGAAACTCCTTTTTTTGTTAAGTTGACTCCGTATTAAAGTAGATACATTTAAAGAAACCTCTTTTACTGTCAGTTTAACCGATTTTAACTTCTATTTCGTAAGCATAACGATTGCATTAAAAGCAAAAAGTGGTTACAATACCAACTATTTCCTGCAGCCGACATTTGTCGGCCAGTAATAAAATCGGCTGAACGGACAGTAATAAAAGGTTTTCATAATTAATGTGTAATGTTATTTTGAATATATATTTTTTTTTATTTAGTCTGATATAAACTAGTTCTTGACTGCAATCCCACCTGATGGTAAGCGGTGATGCAATCGTTGATGGTGAGACGCACTAGTTTATTAAGAGCCTATTCACTCTAGCCTTGAAGACGTTCAGATTGTAATCGGACGGGAAGACCGCAGCAGGCAAATTGTTCCAGTCTTTCGTTGTACGCGGTATAAATGACGAAGCGAAACGCTTAGTCCGAACCGTAGAGGTTTCAACAACGTAAGGGTGGAATCATATAGTTAATATAGTATACAAATATAGTTTATATCTATAGTCTAATGAGTGATCGCGGCGTTTTGTTTTTATTTTGTAGTAGTAGTTGTGTTGGTAGAATCACCCCATACCATTTTGTCGAGTCAAATAAGCATGACGAAGCTATTTTATCTGCGTAACCATATCTCCACTAGGTTGGCGTCAAACTCCACAATCCAATAATTGGGTATCCAGTGTCAAAGCTTTGACAGCCAGAACCAGCTTACCGTGCTTTCCAAGGTACAGGAGAAATAGGATACGTCATGATCAATTCACAAACGACCTCACCATGCGTTACTTAACCTTGAATATTAACCCTGATGAAAATATATTTTTTTATTTTTTATTATGTACTAGCTTTTTCTTGCAGCTTTGCCCACGTATTTAAAATATCACCGAGGAAAGCCATGTCACTCAGGAATAAAGCAGTTTTCTACCGGTGAAAAAAATCGGAGCAATCGGACCTATATCTCACCTGATGGTAAACCATGATTTGTGGTTGCCGACGATGGAGCACGCTTGCATAGAAGTAATCTATTCAATTTAAAGACTCCTAGGTTGTAGCTATCAGGACACAGTCTGTCAGAGAATTCCACTCCTTAGCAACTCCCTAAAATCCACTTCTTAAGTCCTAAAATAATAGCCATCATCTTATCAAAGTGAACAATCACAAGAATTATTCTACAGTCACACATTATGTATTGTACTCCAGATTCCACCCCATCAATTTATATTTCTTAGAATAAAGTCTAAATATTATATGGAGCAAATGAGTACCGAATTTACCGTAACGTTGAACACGAAAAATATGTTAGCAGAATATAAACCGACCTTATATTTAATTCAGTGGAGCATAAAAGACTATCTGTTTACCCCCGCGTTGACTGCACGATCAATCATTCAACTCCAAATTACTTCTAGGCGTCAAAGCGGGCTGAGGAAACTTCCATTTTGACTCCGCATGAGCTATAGCCCAGATAGGTATCGAAGTCGATTTATACGTACGGCTTCGGTCAGAGGTGGCTTGCTCAATAATTTAGTCGGATAATTCGTTCGGGAGAGAGGCAACGTATCTATTATTCAATGAAAAGTCCGAAACTCGCGGGAATGGTCTAATGCATCCGAAAATGTTTTCTATTTCTGACCCAGTTACCGTTTGATGGATCGCTCATACGAATTTTGTTATGATTTAATTTTCGTACGAAAAATTCTCGGATTGAAACGTTGTTTGGACGTGTTAAAAGATTGATGTGTCGTTTGATTTCTACGGGGAAAACGTTTCCAAATAATCTTGATCAAAAGTTTATTTTATGCCATTTTCTGATAAATTATTCTTCGTTTCAAATATTCCGATTTTGCCTTCCAACTCTGAAAACTCGTTTTTTATTTAAAAGGAAAACCTTCTTGTGGCCAATTATAGACTTAAAAAGTACTTTTTTTATTATTGACAGAATATTAGTATGTTATTATAAATATATAGATTAAACTTATCACATCGCCGTCATATTTATAAACTAATCAGATCGGCTCAAACAAGCACCTGGGATACGTGTCTTAGTTTTGCATGTGGGGCACATTACCGACTGAGAATTGTATGCCTGGTTTATCATTAAAAATATTAGCAGTGTAATCATAATTTTATAATTATTGGCTTACAAGAGTGTCCTTGGAGTTTATTGCACGTTCTTGTATAAAGAGACCTACACAAGCATCTTCATCGTTTATAGATTGACTGGTTGAAACCCTATTAGCAAAACTGTTACAATTGTTTATAATTTAGTATATACCGAACTAGGCTTGGGGCCTGTATTTCATAAAATACTTTGAGTCTTCAATCATACGCAAGTCACCATTACTCATGATCATCAGTTTTATCTTATTTATGTACTTCCACACGATGCTTTCTTTTAACAAAATAATGTCAAGTAAAACAAGTACAGACATAGCTTCAAAATCAAATTCTTCCTCACCCTCATTTAAAGATTTTCGGAGTCTCGCTTCCCATTTCAAAAGGAATATTTTTTCAAAGTCCTCGCAAAAATATGTCTGTAAGGCCAGTATACTTACTAGACGTAAGTATTCTGAACCCTTTCAAGTTCAAATTTCACAAAGACAAAGGTATTAATGATAATGAGATTGGGCTTAGTACAGGTTTAAAGTTAGAGGAGGAAGCGATTTTATAAAAGAGGAATTATAACATAAAATCAAATTTTGAGAGATATCTAATATGGCTCTGAAACAAGGACTTTACCAAAATTATTAAAGTTACTTAAAAGGACAATGGAGAGGGCTATGTTTGGAGTTTTCTTGGGAGATCGAATAAGGAATGAAGATGTTTCCAGGAGTAGTAACATTACCAACATACTCCGATTAATCGCCAAACAAGCGGTAATGCGTTGGGCATATTGCTCGATGACCACTTACCGGAAAACTTGACGAAGCGGGCAGATGATCTGATGAGGGTCGTGGAAATCCAAGAGATACAAAAAGCATAGGATCGGTTGTTGCGAAATCTATGTCCAGCAGTAGCTAAAAGTTAACCATAGTTAACATTTTCTTTTACTGGTTCAATAAATAATGTAATGACGCTGAAAGGTAAGGTATTGTGGAAAATAAAAATTGGTAGGTATTAGCAATGATGTAAATTTTTTTATGGTTTTGTCCAACTTCATGAAGTATAAATGAGTTAAAGCACCTTGCAGATACATATTTGAATAAATCTTGTCAGTAATCTACGGATGAATAAATTGAGTTCATATCTTAGCATATGAATATTTGGGCACTATATTAATTTCCCATTTAAACTTCGTATATTTGCGCCAATAACTTGTTACTTCCGTCAAGGAATAAGCCCAAAAGGATTACAAGGGACCTTGTGGGTTTAAGCTTCGATAAATATGTATAACTGGGACAGTCATTGTTGTGGTATTGCGTCAAAACTAGATCCAGTATATGTTTGTAGGTAGGGATGGAATAAAAACAAAGAATACACAACGATCCTTTTTATTTTAGGAAATTTCACAATAAAAGTCTTGATTGGATCTTATCCATAAACGGCAATATGCACAGCAAATATTATACTAAAACCTTAACCTACTCAAACAAAAGAAACTTATGATTTTAAATCCATACAAATATTTACAATAGCCCTTATTCGTGAACGATTTTTTGTTACAGCTCAAACTTATCCTATTGAGTACTTTATGCGGTATATGTATTACAGTTTTATAAAAAAAAAAACTCAAATTTTGTGCTTTGTCAGTTTAGGATCTACCAAATTGGTGTATTGACGCCAAAAAAATAAGTTTACGAATAAGGGTGAAACTTTTTTACAATATTGTCCAAAATTCATACCGAACCGTGGCTAAAATTGAAAATTAAATTGAACTAAAATCGATACCCTGTTTACGAAAGGACATTTGCATCCCTTCTTGAAACACGAAGTAAGCATAAGATTAATAAACATTTTTAGATAGTGACACTCAAATTTTAATTTTAATTTTTGATGATATTAAAATAATGATTTCTTACTTTATTTCTGAGTATCCTTTTCGTTGTCTATTATTGACTGATCAAAAAATTTATGACATAAAAAATCTCGAAGAAGAGTTATTTTGCTAAAAAAATCTGTGTGTCTAAATGTACCAGTTATTACTCAGAGTGTCGTATCTTTATTATTTAAATATAAATTTTATTTTCAATAAACAATTTTTGACTTTGTACAGGTTATACGTATATCGTCTTTGGAATGATTTATATCTAAACAAAATATTAAATAAAATTAAACCACTGTTTGTATTGAAATTAATCTAAAATTAATGAGCTCAAATATTTTTAAGCTAAAACATTTCATTCGTGTCATATCCGCATATTCATTGTTCAGAAGCAAATTACATTATTATTTTTATGAATACCAAACATTTTATTTAACCGGGACTGATTTCTAGCAAGAAATGCGTTACAAGCTTTTTATTTAACATAATACATTTCAAGTTTTATATAATAAAATAACATAAATATTTATATAACTTTAAAGATTTAAAAAAATATTGTTTGTCGTCTGCTTCAAGATTAATTTTAAATATTAACAACTAAAAATAACTCCGTTATATTCTAAACTATTAGAAATGCAGCTTATAGTCCAATATCCAGTTTATAAACATTTATTAATTGCAATTTCATCCATTTATCTGCCACTAAACGTTTTATCTATACAGACTCAAACACACATTCAACGATTATCACTCACGATTATTTCCGAATGTTCCTTTTTAGGCCCATGACCACACTGCTAACTACCAACATAGTCTGTACATTTTCTTGTAAAGAAACATTTATTTACATATTGAAAACTTTGGTATACGCCATGAAAAATATTTTCGAATTACGAAATCCATATACCAAGATTTATTACCTATATTTTTTCATTTCCAAATATTTCTTGTTGCTTTCAAACACTCACATAACTTAGTGTATTACACATAAAGCTATTTTTTTTCTGCATGATAATTACAAAATTGTGTACCTAAAGCCGTTTTTTGATTAAACCTATTTGATTTGGTTTTGGTTGCTTTGGGTATGACTAGAACAATATGGAATGTGTCAGTAATAATAAGCCTTATTCTATTTCTGAAAATATGCTGAGAACTGTCAGTTTCCATTGATATCGAGATAAAGTGTATGACTATCATACGTCATATTAAGGTTGTCAATTAGACTGCCTATGTCTCCATGTGAGACAATTGTGGATGATAAAGTAAAAATAAAAGTGTTTATTTGATACTTTTGTTTGAATGAAATTTTCGGGTTGACGAGTTTATGACACGAGACGTTGACCTAGCACTGATAAAGAAGCCATCGTAAGTGCCATAAAGAAGTTTGCTTCTGAAAGAGAAAAATACAAAGCACATTAAAACAGTTCATTCAATTCAACAAGTACAGAGTAAAACGAAAAACACATTCGGCTTGGTATTGCTTTTCAAAATGAGAAATATAAGATGACCGCGAAATGCTTGGTTAAAAGAAAACATTTAATAATTTAAATAACCTTGTATAATTGTTTCGAGAATTCTTGGATCATAATATTAATCGAACAAAAAATTGTGTAATTTTCAATGTTGATATTTACTTGTAAGCTGATTTACAATAAAACACTTTACTACTTTAAATGTCAAAGAAAACAAATCGTAATTTAACTTTAGCTCGTGGTGTCACCAGCGTAAAAGTAAAAGTTATGAATTATGAAATTATAACAAAAATAGTGGTAGTAGAAGAAAATAAATAAGAGAGAGAGAGAGTGAATGCCAACGGGGCTAGTCAGGTAAGTAAGTAGTATTAGTTGTTTTTTTTTTAGAACGTGAAGAATCAACACACATAAATAATTAGATAAACTAGGCAGCTGAAGGCAAACTTTCTTTTTTATAATATCAGTGAAGACTATGATAAGTTACCTCTAGAACTGACTGCTGCTGCAAGTTGCATGTCTGCCGCCGTAGGCATCTCCGGTGTGGTGCTTATAGGTCCTGGAGACAAACATAAAACGGAAATCAAATTATTTGCATACCAGCTTTTGCTCGCAGCTTCGCTCTCATACATAAAATATAGCCTACGTCGCTAAGTAATAAAGCAGCTTTCTATCGGTGAAAAAATTTTGCAATCGGACTAATCGTTTCAGAACTCCTATATAAAAAAACTTTACCTCATTATAATATTAGTGTTGGGTAAGTTTACATACATTAAAACTGGTTCTAACTGAAAACAGGGCGATGTAACTTTTGGTAGCAGAAGCGTTTGCGTCAATATTTAAAACTACTGCATTACCTATTTTATGTTGATTTCGAGAATGCTTACCATCAATTTTCACTTGTATGCCTAGATTGCTACAATTATAATTTCATTAAAAAAAAAACTTGTAAATTAAATATTGCAACAAAGCATAATAAATTGAGAATATGGTTTGATTTTGCTTTTTATTAGTAGATTCAAAAATATAGAATAAAACTTTGAAGTTTACATTATATAGATGACTTCTTAAGAACTGCTTATGAATCCACATTAGTAAGTAATTTAAATATACTACTCTGTCAAGCAAGTACCGGGAAAAGATCAATAATACACAAAATGTCTGTTATCCATCCAAATTTATTTTATCACCTTCAAAGTATGCTCCTTTAGAAACGATACACTTGCGCCAACGAATAATCCATTCATCAAAACATTTTTTAAACGCTGCTTCCTGAATTGAGTTCAGTTCTCGCCGCGAATTCTCCTTTATGTCTTCTATCGATTGAAAACGGGTGCCACGAAGTGGTAATTTGAGTTTAGGAAATAGAAATAAGTCAGCAGGAGCCATATCTGGTGAATATGGTGGTTGCTGGATGGTATTTGTTGAGTGTTTGGTCAAAAATTCGTTCACAATGATAGCCTTGTGCGAAGTCGCATTGTCGTGGTGCAAAATCCAAGAATTTTCTTTCCACAAATCTGGCCTTTTTCGTCGAATTTGCTCTCTTAAACGCTGCATAACGCTCAAATAATATTCTTTATTTACCGTTAGACCTTCCGGTAAGAATTCAGAGTGCACAACACCGCGATAGTCAAAGAAAACAGTCAACATGACTTTGACTTTTGATCGACTTTGGCGTGGTTTTTTCGGTTTCGGATCAGTTGGAAGGCGCCACTCCGAAGCTTGTTGACTAGTTTGCATGTCAAACTCGTAAACCCACGTCTCGTCACCAGTAACAATGCGTTTCATGAATGTTGGGTCCGAACTGACTCGTTCTAGCATGTCCTCAGCGACTTTCATGCGATTGAGTTTTTGGAAAAAATTCAGATCTTTTGGGACTAGCCGAGCAGCAACATGTTTCATACCCAAATGATTAGTTAAAATGGTACGGATCGACTCGTGAGATACAGAAAGTTCGGCGGCTATCTCTCTCAGAGTTGAATGGGGATTTTCAGTCACTATTTCCTTCACTTTTGCGATGTTAACTTCAGTTGTAGACGTTGACGGCCTACCAGAGCGAGGCAAATCTTCCATCACATCTCGACCGCTTTTGAATGCTTTGAACCACTCATAAGCACAAGTTTTTGATAAAGTCGATTCACCGTAAGCCTTCTGTAACATTTTCAGTGACTCCGAACACGAAATTCTATTGGCGATGCAAAATTTAAGACAAACTCTTTGTTCGATATTTTTGTCCATTATGAAATTCGCAATACACACTATATATGATATTACTAAAACCAGCACTGTATTTAATATAAATAACAGATGCAACTCAAACTCCGCGCCAAAATGGAAAACAGTTGTGCCAATCTAACAACTACAAAAAAACAAAAATTTGAATTTGGAACCATAAACAAATCATCCATTCCCGATACTTTTTTGACTGAATGTACATTGATTCCCCGAGACTGATACTTTAAGACGAATTCACTACACAACATAATCAAAAATAATGGACAATATTCAACACCTTATGGTTCCTGAAAAGACTAATTTTACATGATAGTCATTAATTAAGGTTCTGAGTTACTCACACTCATAAAATCTGTATGCAAGTGCAATTTTACAATATCGTTGGCCTATATCGCTGCTGCGCGCAGGTCGACTTCATTGTACCATTTTTCGTAATTAAATCACTCGTTCCGTGCATAAAAAATATTTCATAAGTTAATTTATTTTTGGAACACGAGTGAAATTCATTGCAAAGCTTTGTTCATTACATTAGCCGGCTCATTCTCGTTATTAATTTGTGGATGTAGAATTTACTAAAGTGTTTTCAATTTGTGTTTGTTTGTTATTAGTCACTAATAGCCAGTTTATAAGTAGTTTTGTTGAAACATAAAAACATTCTCAGACATTGTCTTTGTTACCGTTATCGTTTGATTTTTTTATTATTTAGCCTATACTCTCCCATAGCTGGGTCCCCCAATTTCTTCCAGGTATTTTTATCTCGAGCCACCTTTAACCAGCTCATGCAGTAGTTGTCATCATCATCTCGCCACCTCTTCCAAGTTCGGCCTCAGTGGCGTCTATCCTCTGGTACCTACATTTTGCTTAAGTATCATCCGTCTTAAGAATAATAATGACAAAGTTTTATGACACCACCACGAAGAAATAGTCAGTTTTTAAGAATACTTTTTACTTACTACTCACATTTTTTAAACAAATTTTACACCAGCTGTCACTTAAATATAATGCATTGTAGCAATTCTAATCACGCTTCCACCAAAAGCGTAATAAAAAGTATACATGAAAAAACGGTCCAACGACCAATAGTTTGTCAACAGTAAATTGGTCTCATACCCTCGAGACGTCACTCTTGATATAACTAAAAAAACTCAATCCATCATAATAATCCATCTTTCAATGTCCAATCAAAAGAGATTTTTTCGGAGGTAAAACTTAGTTCCGGCGTTTGTTGACTTTTCATTAGGATCATGAGGCTCAAACGCTAAGAAAAAATGTTTGAGCACCCAACGAGCCACCAATATTCTATTACGCGCATTTACCCTCCACAATGGAGTTAACGAAGCATAAAATTATTCACGAGGACTGTAGGAAACGTTCGTCTCGTGTACTTTTAGATAACTGTATACACAAACTTTCTACTGATAAAAAGCTTAAAATGGCCCTCTCGAAAATTATTCCGCAAAATTGTTATTTTCATGGCTCCCGTTAAAAAATATAGGAACCATTCCTTATTCTTTGCGCTCCTGGAGAGGCACATAATGACGTTCGTAGACTTATATAAAGCGGTTAAGTTGCTTTTTAAAACAAATAAACAGCTTTAAAGCCGCTTCGTCGCCATTTTGTTATTTTTTTGTATTATTTTCTGTCAGCTTCTTGGACCTAATGTGTTTTACAAATAATAAAGTTTGGACAAAGGTGTTATTTAGGATCTTTATGTTTTTTTATTTTTTCTTACAGTATAACATGAACAAAACACACGTCACATTTTTTTTTACCTTTTGTATGTGCATGGTTTTTACATTTATTCAGAGTTAAGTTTGGAAGTATTTGTATATTAACTTGGTTTTCCATTAAAATGCGGATGTAACCCGAATGGGTAACATCCGCAATTTCTCAAAAATATTAGAATTAATGTTTTTGAGAAATCAGCAGCAATTATATCAAATTCTAGTCCATTTTACCCAGATCGCACCTATTTCAATGATTTCATAAGTTATCCAGTTTTTAAGGCACTGGATAAGACACAAAATGATATCAATTTCACATTCTCTAAAAATTTTCGAATAAGTGTAATAGCTGTACAACATGATTGTAACGTTAAATGCGCAAAACCTCATACACCACAAATAATTTTTAATTTAATGGACCTAATTCAGAAAGAAAAATATCTAAAGGTTTTAGTTTTATAGGCAATTCTGATAATTTCTTGTATGTGCGACGATGCTTTGACGATGGAGGAAGATTCGTATCTGCATTAAATACATTATCCCACGTATGAGAAAATTTAAATTATTGTCGACCATTTGTGTTAGTTGGCACACGTGACGGCTTGACCTATTAATAAATAGACAGGGTAACATTTATAATAAAGTTTTTTTTTTTTAAATGTGACCCTGTTAAAAAATGTCTAATTGATTCTGCTCCTTATTCTGATCAAAATACTTTTAGGTTATGCGCATTTAACGTTACACATTAATAATAATAATAATAATAAAAAACATTGTATGAATAGATAAAAAATAATAGTCGTAGAACTTCATTAAAAAAAAACTCATCACTATCAACAGAGAATTTAGACTTTATAATGTAAACCAATTAATAATTTTTATTTATAATTTATTAAATATATTTTTTCTTTATTACATATTTGAACCATTAGATTTTTTGCGTAAAGATATTTTTTATTAATTATTTAGACAATGCATTCCGCCTTTCCACCTTCCGCCTTTGTACTTTTTGTTGCATGAAGATTAAATAAATAAATCTAATATCGTACCTTTTTTAATGTTTACATAAAATATGGAAACAAATACTATATTACATAAATGGTCAAATTTATGTACATGATAACTATAAAAATTTAATGTTTAAGAAACCGAACTAAACTATATATTTAATTTTTAATATTTTTCCTTGTAAAAAATCTATTCTTTGTTTGCGATCACATAATTTTCAGAATCATATTACAATTTTCAACATTTTAATGTATGTTGCATAGAATAAAAGGCTTTTTTTAAGTAGTTTTTAGGGAAATTATCGCAATCGGACCAGTATTTTCAAAGATTACCTCCTACAAACAAAAATATAAAAACAAACTTTACCTCTAATATTAATAGTATAGATGTAAACCAATCTGACCAGTAACACTCAATTATTCAGTTGGCACGTTTATTCTAAAATTGTGATCCATTGTACTGCATGCACGCACAGACTGTGAGTGTGGACGACTTGAATGGGAATTCAATTTATCAATTTTGTCACAGTATAAAAGCTTATTTATAGTCAAACGATAGTACTTTATACGGCAGCTGAGCAAAAAATCAAAGGGAGTAAGAGCTATTTGAAAGAATTTTTCACTGGAAATTTTATTCGAATCTTGATTATTCCATTGAGGCACTATTATGCAAATTAAAAACGTTTAGAATTCACTCGCTCACTGTTGAGTGCTAAAACATTTTTCGCATATATTTTTAAAATCGGGCGATGCCAGTGTTTTTAGAGTGTACAAAACATTTTGGGTGATAATTATATTTGAATGTGTATGTCGTGTATGTTTTGACATTGTGTGGGTATTTCCTTTGTTATCATTTTATAAATAGTTTAGTTTTAGATATGAGCCGAATAATGTTCATTCTGTTTTTATTTTTACCTCTATTTGTTATCACTAGCTTTTTCGTCGGAAATCCAACCGTGTTAGTTTGCCTGATATATCGCTGAAATAGACCTTTTAACGCAGCGTTGTTTTAGTAAAAATTTGGACTAACCATTTTTTTATTATTATTTACCATATATGTACTATCAATAAATAAATTTTATTCTCTTTTTTTTTGAACTAGCTAATTCATACCCATTTTGCTGGGCGTCAAAGGTTTGTGGCATATTTTAATTAATAAAAATAGCTTTCTACTGGTGAAATAATTTTCAATATCCATTTAGAAGCTAAAAATTACTTCCTACAAACTTTACCTCTTTATTTTATTAGTTTATTATACGAAAATAGGGCTGTTACCTGGATAATAAATAGCTTCTTTTCTCACGGCGTATTTCGCCTGTGGTATTCTTAACGTGCAGATGAATTCTGCTGGTGATGGCAGGTCGACATCATTGAGAGTGACAGAAGACACTGCTGAGTACCTCCCATTGACTAGATGTACTCTATGGTCCACTCCTTGAAGGTGCCTGGAGAAGAAAATAAAGCGATTAGTCAAGATGAACAGTATACACATTTGAATGGGTAAACGGACCAAAAACTATCTCAAATCTTAATTTTTATAGCATAAATTTCTTAGAAAAAATGGAAGCGTTGATTTCGTAATCGGTGAGCTTGTGTTCATAAACACGAGTGGCATGTTACTTTGGAGGTAAGCGGAACAGAGAGTAAAGTCCCACATACTTCCAATGAAAAAAGAGGATCGGCCGACCAGACAGGTGTTATGGTCTGGTGGGTAACTGCCTGATAGATGACTTCGGACTGTTCTATAGGGTCTAATCATGCGGATAACGTTCATTGCGCAAAGCAAGATTAGTTCTTATGTGACGCCATAGATGTCGCTACATAACCAACGGCAGAGGCTGTGGGTAGAGGTGACTGCAACCAACAACGCGTTGGCAGCAGCCGTCGACCAATAGTGACATTTGATAGTCCAGAATTCGGCCACGGTAATGCCGTCCGCTGATGCTGTTATTAGGTCCCTACGTAATCAGTTAACAGAGCATGTGATGCAGAATGAAAGGTGGGACATGGTCTGTGGAAAGACGCCGCACAAACACTGAAGAACGTCGCGGGCTGCTGCTGATCTCCAAAGATGGAATGTCGACGGCCACCGTTCACGCAATAACAGCTGCCGCCAACACCTCCATCCATAGATATAGATAGACATAGATAACGCAAGTATTACGATCTGTATGAAAACCAATCGTGCCATTTTTTGACTACCTATTTTTGTACGTAAGATAGGCACGCATTTATGCACGCGAAGTAGTTGCTCTTGCGTTATCTATGTCTATCTATATCTGTGCCTCCACCCGAGTTACCTCTGCTATTGGCAATATGACTTCGTGTCTTTGAGTTTTACAGTATAAGTGACTACTAAATAATAATGACGTGATGACTTTTTTAACGCCTGTTTTTGCTCGAACCAGTTTACCCCCGCTGAACCTATAATTTAAAATTTGTTCTTAAATTTAATCAATGTTCGATCCAGCCCGTTCCTTGCTATCCTTCCCCCAGCAATGCCCTAAACGATGGTCGGGGTACGGACCATACGGCGCCCCTAGCGTGTAGTCACTCAGATTTTAGTTTAGTTTTAGGTTTAATATTTTTTTTTAGGTTTAATTATGCCTTTATTTTATTAAAGTCACTAAAGATAAGTCTGATTAAGCCAACCAACTTATAGGTTGACTTACGAAAAGTATTTTTTTATTACCAAATTTTTTATTTGCTTTTTTTAGTGTAATCTGCACTTAAACAAGCTTGTTTTAATGTGTTCTAAAAAAAGTTCAATAAATAGAATGATGCTCAATTTTTTTTACAAATAATTATTCTAATTAAACTCATAAACTTTATGCGAAAAAACCCTTTTTTTATTGGTAATGTAACAAATAAAGTAAAAAAAAAATCATATCGCCCATTCTAAGGTTTCCACAGCAACTCATGACCGATACTTAAAAAGCCCTATTACGTGAATATAACGGTCCTATTATATTTAATCCTGATATATTATTATCCATACTTTACCCAGCCGCGACTATAAATTTTGGGGTAATGCTGCCCAACTCAACTGGGACTAATATTTAAGTGTATCAGCATTATTCGATCTCACATCATGGAGGACTATTTGTGTATAGGCAGCCATCTTACTTTTAAATCTCCATTTTGTGTAATCGACAGGTTTAACTTAGCTGAAAGTTAATAAATTATTTAAAAAAAAACTGTTTTTTTAGTAAAAGATAAAAAAAATCCACCATATTGGATTTAGTGTAACGTCATTTTTTTATATCCATTTCAAAAATCCTTTTTTATCTATATGCAGTGGCGGGGCACATTGCTCGTAGAACAGATGGTCGATGGAGCCGAAAAGTTCTAGAAGGGTGACCGTGCAACCGGTGCAGTTGGAGGGCTCCCACAAGGTGGACCGACGACCTGGTGAGTGTCGTGGGAATGCGGTGGATGCGAGACGCACAAGATCGGTAGTTGTGGTGACGTTTGGGGGTCTTATGTCCAGCAATGGAAGTCTTTCGGCTGAAATGATGATGATGCTCTAAATAGTGACATCTGTGGCGCCACATAGGAACTAAAAACTACAAAATCCTGCATCACGTAATTAGAGTTCTTCTATTATTGAATCATCTCTTGGGGACTTATCAGGATATAACATGACATTCTTCTATCTTTTGTCTTTCAACAGAGGTTTGCGTGACTTTACACCATGCTCCACATATCTTTAAACCTATATCATGAGGACATATAAAAATAAAGCGAATGGCGAGTATCCACCCTTATGTTATTGAAATCTCTATGGTTCGGAACAAACGTTTCACCTCGTCGTTTATACCACGTACATCAAGGGACTGGAACAATTGCCTGCCGCGGTCTTCCCGTCCACTTATAGTTTAGATGTTTTTAAGGAAAGAATGAACTGGCTCTTCTTGAGAAAAACAACTCTTTCTTGAGAGAAACATGGCTTTTCTTGAGAAGTTTGTTAGGTGATATTCAACCTAAACGCAATAAACAATAAATTTCCCTTACTGTACATTATTTTATAAGAGCTTAACAATCGCTTTTGATCCTTCTATTAGAGATTAAATTATTTTGATGCTAGGATGTATCGATTTGCTAATATTACATGCTCAGCTATGTAGAGGTTGGGCACGCCACAATTATGGCGGTAAGTCCCCTCTTTGAGGCGTGGCTGGAAAGACCTCACGGCGTCCTTACCTTCTGCATGACGCAGGTCCTCACCGGACATGGCAAGTTCGGGAGGTTCCTGCATCGGATTCGAGCGGAAGAGACGCCTGGGTGCCGCCACTGTGCGGAACGCCCGGAGGACAAGGTGGAGCACACAGTTGAGGTGTGCCCTGCTTGGGCGGAGCAACGCCGTGTCCTCGTGGGGGTGATCGGCGGCGGAGACCTCTCGCGCCGGGCCTTGGTTCAGGCCATGGTCCGGAGCGAGGAGGAGTGGCAGGCGGTCGCCTCCTTCTGCGAAGCAGTAATGCTAGCAAAGGAGGAGGCAGACCGCATCAGGCAACGGCGCCCCCGCCGCCGCCGCCGGGATTCCGATCCCGATTTCCGGCCACCGTAGACGCGGGCTCGCGGACGGCGAGCCATGGGTAGCTCGCTGTCTGATCGTCCGGTAACTGTCCGGACCGAGCCAAGGCGTCGACGGCGCGCACTGTTCCCGCGTGGCTCAAGAAGTTGTCAGCAGCAGAAGGGGCCCAGCTGCAAAGGAGCTCGAGCCCCGGTTTGAAGGCTAGAAGGAATGGGTGGTTTTTTTTAGTTAGTAAGAGTCTGACACTATCTCCCGCCCCACCCAAGAGCGGGGGTTGTCATTGGATTATTTTTGACCACCAAAAAAGAAAAAGGTGCACACGTAGGTAAATAAATATTCTTTCTACGAAAAAGCCATTTACGAAAAAAATATCCAATCTTTTATTAATAATAATAATAGCTATTCATCAAAAGATTGGATAATTTTTTCGTATTTTTAACCCATTTACGACAAAATTATTTAATGGCCCATCGGGGTCGAAGCCTACCGGGGTCGGGGTTATCCGAAAGGAAACTAGAGCCCCGGTATGAAGGCTAGAAGGAACGGCGCGGTGTTTTTAGTCAGTAAGACTCTGACACTGTCTCCCGCTCCACCCAAGAGCGGGTTTCGTCAATGATGATTTTCCCCGTCGACAGAAAAAAAAAAGCTATGTAGAGGTTAATTGAAGTTATTTTTATATTTGCTTTAGATTATAAATAAACAGTGATGTATGTACTACATTAAAGCTTGTAGAAAAAAACTAGAATTATAATTTTTGTTTACATTAGTATTATGAAATATCAAGGTTTATTTAGGACATTACTATCACTTCGCGATTCGGAAAGGAAGTAAAACTGTTAGTCCTAGTTGTCATCCGCGATCTTTGACTGGCGTTATGGCGGCTGTACACTCTCGTCCGAGTGCACTCGCTATATCTCGCCGAGGCCAAGACGTGTGCGTTCGAAGTGTATACTTTTGTCTGTTTAATTGCGGTATACAGCAATGCGCTTGGCGCTTCTCGCGAGTCATACCGAAACCCTTTGACTCGGGCGCAAAAAACAGCCACGCGAGCGATAGCAAGCGAGACACCCCGAGATATCACGAGGTGAGGCGAACGCTGTCATCTACACAGAGTGCACTCGGGTGAGAGTGTACAGCCGCCATTATAGGTAGTCAGACGTCTAAAAGTTTGGTTTAACCGCATCAGGATAAACTGGAAGTAGAACCCAGGCTTTTTAGGAAAAGATCATCGACAATGATGTACTTATCAAGTCAAAACTCCAAAGTCTTGAGCATCGATGCCGAGTTGCTAGCCTGTTAGTTTTCTCATTAACAAATCCGGGAGTGTGCATTGGAATAGCACAATTAAGTTCCGCCAAGTCCGTTCCATCATCGACACCACCGGAACATCCACCGGTACATGGTTGATATCCGTCCCATACGTACGCCTTAGGAGTGGACTTCCCTGCCAGAGTCTGTTCCCTGATAGCTAGGGATCTTTAAATCAAGAGTGAATAGGCAAGCGTGCTCTGTTGTCGACCATATCATCGCTTTCCATTAGGTGAGATAGTGGTCAAATGCGAGCCTATCCATATTAGAAAAAAAGTGAGGAAAATTACGATTAGTTTGAACCATTTATTATTTCAACCGGTTATTTTATACAATGTTTTTCAAAATCTGCGTGTCGTCCTATGAATACGAATATACTACTTTCACGCCAATCTTATTTCAAAAGAACAAAAGTAATTTCAGAAATATAGTTTTGTCAAAGACACAGTGGAAATCCAATTTATAACAAATGTAACCACTTCAATTCTGGACAATCTCGCTTGGAATAAACATACGGTTCTTATTGCTATATATTGTATAATATAAGAATTCTCACAGCGCATTATTAGGTATACTTACGTAAAAATACGAAAATAAATGTATATTTTTGCCAAAAGTCACGACAGGACACTAAAAATGAAAATGGAGCAATAGCAGCTGACATTTTATTAAATTTAATTTTCAACCTTAACATCGCTTAGGGCTCTAAATGCAGATAGCTGTAATTAAATTTCCCTACACAAATATTTTTCTCTGCTCCCTATTCATTATAGTGAGGATAACAAAAAAGAGAATGCATTTTCTGAAATTTTATTTAAAGAATGCGATGTTTTGCTTAAAAGACAGGGTGCAGGCAATAAAAAATCACCGCGAATAATTCAAAGCCCCGCCAAGTCTATGGTCGTAGTTTTTAAAACATTCTCTTTTGATTAAATTTTGTTGTTAGTTTCAAGACATATTTCCCCGAGGAGGGAAAACTTCATTGTTCCCAGCAAATATGTGGTCGCCGCTTGTAATGTTGGTTACACAAAGTTAAATTAGAAAGTTGAGATCGTTTTAGTTTGTACATTCATTATAAAAATATTCGTGTGTTGTTTCTTCAGAATTTCTCACTGTCGAGGAGGTTTATGTACGACTTTAGTGATGTAGACGATACTAGAAACCAGCTGTGTGAAACATTTTAACCCTTCAGATACCGTCAATTAGAGACACAATAGTAAGACAATAGATGCGCGGCCACCGGTGGTCGCTTGGGGATTCATGAATTAAATTGTTTTGGGTTCATTATTGTGTTCTATTATTGATAGGTTCGCTCTTGACCGCTATTTCACCTGTTGGCGGTGTGGTCAAAGATGGAGCACGCTTGCCTGGAGGTAACTTATATTCTCTTGACTGAAAGGCTCCTAAGTTGTAGCTAGGAAACACAAACTGCGGCTGGAAATTCCATTCCTTATCTCGAAAAATTTTATGTTTATGGGTCGAATGTCCACCATATATTGATGGCCTATCATCGAACGTTTGTATAACAAATTAGTCAATCGGTTATTAAGTCAATCGGTGTGCCTCAAATGTTAGTACTATTGTGCATCAATCCAATCTGATATATATTTTAAAAAACCAGCATCATATTCTATAGGGCTAAATCAAACTTATTACATCGCTGTTTTTAAGACCCTATATACAGTTATGAGTATCTTATATTTTCATATAGTCTAATTTACAGTTTTCTGAATTTTTATATTTTTATAATTTGTTATTGAGTCTTTTTCCACGATTGAATTTCTCATACATTAACATGTAACCCTATAAGCTTAGCGTACCTAAAATGCAAATAAAAATATTCGGTGACCAAAATGAGAATTTTTAGCAAAGCATATTTTATATCAAGGTACTTGGCAGGTGAAACAGATGGTAGGCAAGCCGACCAAGTATAATCTTGGCCTCAAACGTTGCCAAGTTCTTTTATTCTCCTATAATCAATTGTTCGAAATGTGATATTATTTTAAACTATACCCTGTGGATTTTTGTGAGATTGTAAAGTAAACTTTTGTGAAGCAGTGAGGTGTTAAACTTTCTAAATTGCCTTTTCTAAAGTTTGACATAAATTCTTTTCTTCTGATTTCAGTTTTATACCTAAGACACTCTAAAGTGAATTTATTTGTTTAAGGGCTTGCTTGGACAGTCCACTAAGGATTGTTAAGATAACATTGCGGATGCATTGTATTATCCTTCTCAGACTTTTACTAAATGAAAACACACTTATGTTTCTTCTTTGCCCGTTGCATTCCAGAACCGCACTTCGGCTCTGTAGGTCCTCTACGGGTTTGCTAAAATATCTTTGAGGCGCGCGTGCACGAGGCCTAGATAGCTTGTATAAGTTTCGCTTTTATTAAAATCGATGAATTAATTTCCAAGAATAAGGGCTTTTCAGTATGAAATATAGTAAGGTGTAAACGCTCTTCATCATCATCATCATCATCAGCTTTTTTTTTAAAGTTCCCACTGCTGGGACTCAGGCCTCCTCTCTAGGACAGGGAACGCTCTTATATATCGAAGGATTCTATTCAACTTACATTTATCAGATTCCTACGACTTTCACTATCAATGCATTTTGTGGAAGAGCTTCTGATTCCGTAACTTTGCGGCTCCATTGGCCAACTGTTCTTCACCACTTTACTTTAACTTTAGCAATTCTTTGACCTAAGTTTATGAGTAGACTTAGTTCTCAAATATCTGACGAGAGATGTCCACAAGAACTTATTGCAACATTCATATTGTGCACTGTATCTTACCCTCAAATATCTTATCTCTCTGTAACTCAAAGATTTACTGGGAGAAAACTCATTGCTGAGTTAATCTCGCAGCTGTAAATAAACTGTATGTATCACCATGTACTATGTATGTTTTTGTGTACAATAAAGAATTTCAGATTAAGAACGATTTTATAAGATATGTGCAACGATCCGGTGCACATGATATTAAATCAAGATAACGTCATGATGTAATCACCGTAACACAAACTCGTAAATCACTGATTTCACCATCAAGTCCAGACAACCGTGAGCCATATATTTCACATCAGTGCATTTCATTGGTGTGTTTTAAATCATAAATATTGTATTACACTGAAATTTTTGTGGTGAAACGGCTGATGTTTCACATCTTTATCAACACTGAACTTTAATACCTCGATTTGAACACTAACTAGCACCCTGTCTTTTTATTACGGGTGCATATTATATACACAAAGCTGCCTTGTTTATCGCTTTTTCAACGACTGAAAACTGCTTCAAAATGCATCATCCGTTGCATACTATAAAAGTGTAAGTAAACAGAGAAATACACAGATAGTAAACTGACTTTGTTTTCATAATATGTAACAAACTTTTAATGAAAATATTTTTTTCATAGCAAGCTTTTATAGCTCGGTATACCTATGTAATTAATACACGTCAAGACAAATCATACGAGTCCAAACTCGATGGGTTTGTGTCGTTTAACTACTAAGTTCTTATAGTCACCTTCCGGTTCCATCATCACATCAGCTCCATGTCATAATAATTTTGCATTGTTATCTGATTTACACATGCATGCAAAATTTCAGCTCAATCAGTAACTGGGAAGTAGGTCAAATTTAATTTCCAAGATTTGATGACAGACAAACATCGGGACAGGTGGAACTAAATAAAAGCTTGTAAAAACAATAAAGGCTGCAAACTATTTCGTGTCATGACCCAGAGTTTTGCAATATTGAAAATGTAATAACAGTAAATTTAACAGGATATATATTCACCAAATTTCTAAACAATCTTAATTACGACGGAATAGACAATAACCGGGAATTGATCAAACAATAGAACAAGGAAACAATACGAAACTAAGGACCGTGAACCATGAAACACCTCAAATCCCATCCAAACGGTTCGGGACATTCCATATCAAATTGCGCCCAGCACATTACATGGACACTTCCCGCAATGCGGTTGCTATGTGCTACAGGTAACTTCATACATCTATGTCTGACCATCTTTTACAGACATCTTTTACTACCATTACAAAATCTTGTGACGTCAGCAATTTCATGTACAAAGGGAGGCGAGGAAGGTCTTTCTAAGATGGCCGTCGAGCTTCCTTATCAAGAAATTGGAAATGGTAGATATCAGAGGGAAATGAGGAAATGTTTCTATAAATCCTTATCCTATACACTATTGTGGTGAGTTTGGAACATAGTAAAGCTCTTTATAGAGAAGGATTAGGTACGAGTATAATTAAGAGTTGAGTGAAATTATTATTATTGCTGTTAGCCCAGCTTAGGGTAGATACACGTGTCACTACGACAAAACACCGCTATTGGCATATTTCCTGTAGTTTTTATACATTTTATATGGACTTGCCGCACACGATTGAAGCCGCGCCAGTGGCCACCATGGTGGACACATGCTAAAAATCTCTTTTTGAGGCCTGCACCGGCCTTTAAACGCCACACTTCACTTGCACAATTAAACCTTTTTCGTCAGGTTACATTATGATAATGTGCAAGTGGGTTAAAAAATAGTAACCATCGGCCATTACCAGTTGTCACGCGCTTCAGCTACTTTTGTGGCTGCTTCTAGTTTCTTGTGGCGGCGTTTGTAATTGTCGAGTATGGCCCGAGTATGCTTAAAAATCTTTATTAATTTAACGCTTCAAGAACCTTTGGCGATCTCGGACCGGAAGACGCAGCGTTTGAAGGTCTCTTACAAAGTAGACCGATAACTAAGTAAGGATTGCGGGAATCTAATGGATTCGGGACGGACAGAATCGTTCATTCAGGAGGCCTATGTCCAATTGTGGACGTCTACCGACTTAAATGATGATTGATCTTAAACAAAAACGTAGCATAATTTAATTTTGCATCTTATTTTGTTGTTCTCATTATGTAATATAATGTCGTTTTACGCTCGAATTGCCTTAAGGAAAGCTTATTTGAAATTAACTTTGAACATTATGTACTTGTATGATCTTTACTGTTTTATCAGGAAAATTTAATTTTGAGGAGTTTATCAAGGTGCATTATTAAATAGGCTTTATCTACTTAGATGGAGTAGGAGCGCATGGTAATATTTTTAGTATATCTTACATTATTTTGATATAAAACAATTCAATTCAATATCTTTATTTCAGACATAGTCCATGAATGTGTTTGACACAACAATGGATCGAAGACTTTCAACGACGGTTTATGGAATAAATAAAAACTTTGTATAGCCTTGTGGGTCTTACTACGAAGGTAACAGTTGAGTTAGTTTTTTTCCGTATTAAAAACTTCACCTACTATGTCGCTCATTCTGCATAATCACCTTAACTTTTCAGGATCCATACGAGGTCAATTAAAGCTGTACAGGTTGCCAAATACTGATCAGAAAATAAATGGTTTGAGAACATCTACACAAAAAGAAGAAGAAGATTTCGCCCACTTAGAGCAAAGGAAGATGGAGTATCAGACTTATACTACCTGAATCCACCCGTGTTCTTCAATTACCATTTACATTTCATAGCCATGGTGACGTATAATCCTGCAGCATTAGCTGAGCTGAACACCACAGGTAAATTATATAATCAGTTTGTGCGTTTATCTTTAGATTATCTATATGTCTATGATTTTATCACTAATAACAGCATGGTTGTTGCGGTCAGCCTGTTAAATTGAAATACGAATAATACCATCATTGTAAAGAAATAGGAGAGTATATGTCTTGGTCAGATCATAGAATTGATCACTTCCAGTAATACTGGCCAGATCGTTTTAACCGATAAAGTTTGATGTTATTTCAATCCTTGTTTGACCTACTTTCTGTAGGCATTTTAATTTCAAAGATATCCTAAATCAATAATATGGCCAAACGAGGATTGACATATCATCAAAGTTTATTTATTTATTTATTTAACCCTTCAGATACCGTCAATTAGAGACACAATAGTAAGACAATAGATGCGCGGCCACCGGTGGTCGCTTGGGGATTCATGAATTAAAGCTTTATGCACAAGAGTTGTACAAAGGCGGACTTAATGCCTTAGGCATTATCTGCCAGTCGACCTTAGAGTAGTGCAGAAACATAACATGGCAGGTGCAACTTAAATAATGAGAAACAAATACAATAGTAAATACATATTTAGATACATACATAAAAATATAATATATTATTCAAAATATTTATTTTTCATCTAAAACATTGTAAGCATAAATAAATTGAGGCAGCCCCAGTAAGTTACAGTAGTACTTGTGTTGGGGCTGTCGCGCACTTCCCTTATCAGCTAACTGAACATGTTCTTTGTTACATAAAATAAATCAAAAAATAAAAAGAGAGAAAATATAAATTAAAAATTAAAAAAGATAAAAAAAAACATAATAATTCAATTATTAAACAAAGCTAAGCTGAGTTTAATGTTTAAAATGATCTGACCAGTTTTTTTTTTTTTGTTATAAATTAGTGCTTGACTGCGATCCCACCTGATGGTATGCAGTGATGCAATCTCTGATAGTTATAATAGTTATTATAGTTTAGATCAATTTCTAAGATCTTGCCACGACTATACACACTCCAATTCCTTTCGGATAGGTAATTAAGCGAGAGACTATATACAATTGTATAGTTTTATTTTGAACAAAATAAAACTAAACAAAATTGCAAGCAATTAATCCAACAATTTCCAAACTGCAACAACAATATAAAAGAGAACATAACATTAGTTTGACAACAGTTCAAGAGAAACATAACACAGAAAAAAAAAAAAAACGAAAGTTGTTTGCATAGAACCACATTATCCAGTAACCTACATTCAGAAATACTCCAACAATTTAGACAGCAAAATGGCTGATACTCTTAAATTTACCCACTCGCCAAAATAAGGCAAAAAGTAGTTTTTTCGTCGTGTCTAACTCTTTTGAGCGAATAATTCGCGCTTGAAACTTTAATTACTGCGAATTTTTTCACTGCAAAAATATTCTAGCGATAATTCTAGGTACATTTGCGGTATTCGTTGAGTGGTTTTAAATTACAGTTTTCAGGATATTATGCAATCAGATAGCTCCTGTTATCTATATCTAACTATCTGTCTATCTATATGAATAAAATATCAACGTGCACCTGAAACTACCAAAACTTGGAGCGTGAAATTTTGCACAAGGTTCTTTTTTATGATGCAGGCGAGTACTATAAGAAGATTTCAAAAATCACCCCCTATGGGGTTGAAACGTGAGCCCAATCTTTGTATGGAGAAACTGCGAGCGAAGCCGCTGGCAGAAACTATATGAGTAAAAATGAGTGAATCAATTTGTATAAACTTTTTTTAAACAGATTTTTTAGAGCCATTTTTGTGTCTAAATCTGGAAAAATTGCACGTAAAAATACCATTTTTTCTTAGTTATATTTAAGTGTTCCTAGCTGTTAATATTAAAGCTAGCCGTCAGGGCTGCATGATTGTTCAATAAACTAAAGAAGCACAGGTTCAGTAATCGAAACTAACGGAAATTCGAAAAAAAAAAAATATCCGTTACTGTAACCAACACTGGTCATATAAAATTTTCGGATAGTATCGGATATAGGCGGAGATTTAAATAGGCTAAAATATTATTTACATAAGTGACTGTGTGTGATAACGCGAAGTGTCAGGAACATACCTATTATTTTAATTCATTAAACACCAAGCGAACGCCGTTCGCGCACCCTTTGTCTTTCCATTCTGTGTCTAATTATCATAATTGAAGAGTTAACATCCGTTGTCTTTTTTTAGGTGGAAAAATCATCCAATGATATCTCCACGCCCTTGGGCGGAGCGGGAGATAATGTCAGACTTTTACTGACTAAAAACCCACTTCTGTTCCTTCGTTGCCTTTCGTACCGGGGCCGAATCTTTCTTTTAGAAGCAGGTCCTTGGCCCCAGTAGGCTTCAACCCTACTGGGCACCGACGGTAACATCCGTTGTCTAAAGTGGTGATGTTGCACCTAAATCAAATAAAAACCTTGTTGGTAAATATTTTCGAGCCGTTTGTTGAAACTCTCTGATCGTGGGGTCCGAGTGCTCACAGATTATTTAAAGAACTTCCAAAACACCTCATTGACACTTCGCGTGACCCAAGGGCTAGCTTTTACTTCGGACAAAGGATAAGCATTACCATTCAGCGTGGCAATGTCGCCAGTGTTTTGGGTACATTACCAGTTGACAGCGATGCGCAGGAATTTTTCGACGCCTTACTTTAGATTGCTCTTTTTTAGTTGTTTGGGGCTTTTATTTTTTAAGTTAGTTTTAATTGGGTTAAGTTAAATTAATTGATTGTATATCTTTGAATAAATCTAAATAAAAAGCTAGTACATAATATAACTTACTTCTCTGGTGTTGCTATGGTGAGGTTCGGCGAAGGGAAGGCTCCGTCCGCCGCACAGATGACGTTCACTGTGTCATCATCTGTCTTGTTCTGGATCAGCCGGAAACTCGTCTCCGGTACTGGAATTTGATAGTTTTGTACACGACATTAGAAGCTTGTTTGTTTGTTGGAAATTGGAGGCAGAGACACCAATGTGTGTGTGAAGGATTTGTGAGTTAGTGTTGACAAGATAAATAGAAGTATACGTTCTTGTTATTTAGCCACTTAAAGTCATTATCTTCCTTTGCTTGAGTAATAGGGTAAGAGATAGATAAATAAATAAATGACTATTCCACAACTATCAAACAACGCCGTCTAGTCCCAAGCTAAGAAGAGCTTGTGTTATGAGTACTAGTGCAACTGATAAACATACTTATAAATATTTGAAAACAAACAAATTATAGATAAATTACACCCAGACACAGAAAAATAATCATGCTCATCACACAAACATTTGTCCTGGGTGGGTATCGAACCCACGACCTCCGGCATAGCAGTCAAGTCACTAACCACTAGAACAACAGGCCAGATGAACTCTGTCAACCATTTCCACCCGCATTGTATTAATTTCAAGCACGTCTCAAAAATACATCAGCTTAACTGATGGGGCCTACCAGAGACGATGCCTGTCAGGATTATGGGATTGTTTGAAAGAACCACTGCGAGTCAGTCTCTCTTTATGGAATACAAAGAGAGACTGAAGGAACACAGGCGAGTTTTAGTATGAAAAAGTCTGAGAATATCCTTTGCTATACTTATAGCGGGAGAAATTATTTGATGATCCACAAAAAAACAACTGCTAAAAAGATTAAGTTTATATTCGAAGAGCACATATTCACCAAACGGCTGGCTATCTTTCAACAGATACGCACAATGACTACTAACTACTGAGTAACAAATCTCAATACAAATGCATAATAAGGCCCAAATGGAACCAACAAAAAAAGGTTCTAGCCAAAAATGTTAAGAATGACTACTACGATCCCACCTTAGTAAAATTCAAAATTCAGTTCAATCAGATTATATCAAGAATCTGCATCAGAATCAGAATCAGAATGATTCATTTGTAAACATAGGTGTACACACAGGCACAGGCACAGGTAGGTAGATCCTCCATGTTTTGCCCAGAGGCGTACAAATATAAAATATATAACTATTATTGTCCGTTTTCATGTAACATGTAACATCAAAACTGTACTGTAAGAGATTTGAGAAAGGGCTAAAGCCTACAAGTAACAAATCTCCAACCATCCAAACAAGGTAGCAGTAAACCTGATGGACAGCCAACCAGTCGCCAGGAGACCAAAGAGAAAGCTTCCTCAAAACGAATTTATTTGGCTAAAAGAATGCACGAGGCAGTCACGAAACAGTTTGCGTACAAATCTGTCACGTAATAAAACATATAGCTCTACACTAATATTGTAAAAAGGTAAAGTTTGGGTTTTTGTTTGTCGGAGGTCATTCATTATTTCACCAATAGAAAACTGCTTTATTTTTTATTTATTTAGGCTTGAATGTATGTACGCAGGCGAAGCTGTGAGCAAAAACTAGTAAATATAAAGAAAAAGAAAAGAATTAAGTCAGCAACAAAACATCTCAAGTTCCAAACAAACCCCAAAACTTAACAGACTGCATTAGCTAGATAGATCTCACTCACAATAAAAACTAAATAAAAATAGTTGCTGAATACTAACAGGCTGTTAACCAACGGTTAACGATGTCTATTAAATTATTCTAACCTCAGTTAACTTATAAACTTTCTTTGAGCACGCAACTGATACTTTTTCTTTCTTTCTTGCTTTTAATAAATGAATTAGCCAAGTGCATGTCAATTCGAAATTAGGTTGGGAAATGGGCCAAGTTCCACCAATTGTGGTCACAAACGTTGTTTTTAGAAAGAACGACTAAAATAAAACGATAGTGTTCTAACAAAAAATAAACACTTTTATACTCATGCACCAGTATAACGGAATTCAGTATGAGCATTTTTAAAAACTTTAATATAAATTTTTGCCAAGTAGAAAAAGAACAAGTGGATGACCTTAATAAAGAACTACATCACGTGGCACATAATATTATAAAAACGAAAATGTGTGGATAAGCGTGTTTGTTACTTTTTCACGCTCGAACGGCTAACCGGACTTAGATAGGTACACGTGTAAACCATGCCTTAGAATAGCACATAGGATACTTTTTATCTCGAAACTATGTTCCCTTGACATAATTTTTACTATAACACGAGTAAAGCCGCTGGCAACAGCTAGTTTATAATTAACTTTACCTTCTCTTCTGAATTTGGAACGTGGTGATCTCAAAGAAGATCAACCAGAAGATATTATAGTGCTTAAACGTGAACTCAAACTTGTTCCATTACTCTGATAGTCTGATGGGATGGCAATTCGACGCGACCGGGAACAGATCAGGCGCAGGACCAACGGCTTTACGTACTTTCAGAGACATTATAGCTTTATAATACCACCAAATTTCAGTCATGACAGAATGATTTGTCCAGGAAACCGGTAGCTCTATTTGCCCGACCCGGGAATCAAAAAGCAGTCCAGCCCAGGAACAACAGTCAATGAGACCAACGAACTTTATAAACTAAAGCGCCATAGTTATACTTTTTTTTGAAATCGGTTGAATATGATATCTAATCGAAAAATATAGACAACAAAGTAGTTGAAAAAGACAACACGGTAACAATTTAGATCAAACAATAGATACATCAACACATAAGTCGCTAAACTCGACATCAATTGTATCGGATATCATATATGTATCAACATTAAATTTTTTTGGTATGTTTAGTTTAGCGGAAATAGTACACAAAACATATGAACAGCGAAGAATAGATATCTTTCATAACACAAACTGTAGGTCAATGAAAAATAAATCCAACAAGGTCATCGTAATAGAAATAATAACAGAAACAGCTTAGGTACTTAACCTGCCAAATCAAAACATAAATTGCAATTTATTTCTCTGTTATTCCATCAATAACATCAAGTCAAGTCAACGCTTTCAAAAAATGTATGGTCAACATTTAATACGTAAATATATAATAAACAGAAATCCAATTAGTACCGTGTTCAAACTTAACAGTAAATTTTTAGTTTTCCTTACGTAATTAGCTATAATTTGTTAAGTTAATCAACTAATCCTGGTCAAATGAGGTTAATACACATAGAAGGAACGGGTTAACCACAGAAGGGTAAAAGGGCTTAGACACAATGAACTTTCCAATAGCCAGTGGTCACTTTAGATGTGAAGTTTTAATTATAATTAGAGCAGAATCAATATTTCTTGAACCATATTTTAATATAATCAATATTGATGTGGATAAAGTCAAAGACCAAGTTTGACAATCTGTAGATGACGGACATGAAATCGAGCAAGAAAATAACAAAGTTAATCATTTATGCAGAAATTGTAATGACATTAAACTAGAAAGTAATTTTATTCATTTGTTAACTATTATGTAATTTGAAATATCTTTATATGACTTGTAAGAATCCCTTATCAATAAACTACTATGACTATGACTATAATAGCGGGAATTTTGAAAAAAAAAAAGCCGAAGGAGATGTACAAATGCATATATGTACATCCAGCTCGCATGTATATATGTACATTTGAAGTAAAAGAAAATGTCCATACAGTTTTTGAGTTTAAATATACCAATCTCAGATAAGATACACATAATAATATGACCCTAAATTCATTGATCCTTTGCACCATTTTGCCTATAACTGTGTCAGAGGGACTACGTATAATATAGAAAAGTAAACGGTTTACGAGGAAGTAGACTACAAATATGAAATTCAACGTTTCCTTAGTATGAATTGGATGTCTTTCGTTCGAACTTTATGTAAGTTTAACGTGAATTTTCGAGTGTACAGTCATGGCACGTGTGTATGTAAGTAGAGGAGTAGAATGTATGGGAATGAAAATATGTAGGGGAACTGGAGCTTGCATAAATGTTAAGATAACATCGATATTATAATGTGGTGTGTATTTGATTGATGGATGTTATTTGATAACGTAAAGTACTTTGGGGTAAGATCGGCATTGAGGTAAGAACGTATAAATATAAATTATACCGCTTATTAAACTTTATTTTTAAAGCTAGTCATATTGCGTGCTGCGTCATTACGTTCCACCTTGCCCAGCAATGTGACTGGCATTAAAAATAAAGCCTAATAAGTAGTATAATTTATTTATACGTTCTTACCCCAATGAATATCTTACCCTTACCCACTTTATCCTACTTGCAACGTACAATACATATATATTTAAAATTCGTTGCTATTATTCCAAAATAAAATATTCACTCTGGAAAAAAAGGCATTTGGAATAAATTGATCACCTAAAATTTTGATTACGTACGTCCATTTAATAAATTTTTGACTTTTTTAAAATCTGATAATGTGTCTAAATGTCCATGTTCTAAAAGTAAGTTTAATTATAAATGAAATACTCACCAAAGACTGTCATATGTTTACTCTTGACATCCTCGTCAAGAAATGTTGACACTACACAAATATATTCACCAGAAATGTCTGTATCTAATTTAACTATTCGAAGAGCTCTATACATTTTTAAGGGGTCATCTGATGCTCTATAATTTAAGTCCACCCGACCCCTCAAAATGCCTATATCCTGGGGTTTTTGTGTCACTATCCACTGATACACTGGTTTTGTTTTGCTTCTGAAGAACCATTTCACCATAAGGCCTGGAGTTCTGTTCCCATATGTGTAATCACAGTCTAATATAACTGAGTCTTGAACACCATACTGAATTATCTCTGGCACTACAAACTTCACTATTTTTATTGCATGTAAACCTGAAACAAAAATAAAGTTTGGTTAGAAAATATTTTAGAGGCATTGAAATCTATTTTTTATTATTAGTTTTACTGACAGGCTTGCGTAATTCAATCATTTGAAGGTGATACGATGTTTAAATATTAATAATGTAGTAATTAATATTTATGAATCTGCCAGATATTCTCACGCTTAATGTAAATAGAACGAAATACAAACGGCGTTTCATTAAAGAGAGGCTGCTGAAGAAGCATTAGAACTCTTGTTTACAGATTTATTTATTGGTACTAAAACAGCAAATACAAGAGTGCTCGCAAAGATAATAAACTTAACTTTAACAGCAAGTTCTCTGACTGACAACGTCGCATTAGCGTCGACAGGAACAATAATAAATCGGAACGCAATATTGACGGAAAGAGGGCATCCAAGCGTTTTCTCGGTAATGTAAATGATTAATATTCATTGGACAGCAACAAACAATTTGCTGAAGACACGTTGTCCCCTCAAGTTCCTAAAGAAAACTCCCTCTGGCTAATCCATATCCATCAGTCTTGTAGTCCGCGAACCATTAATATTTATGCAATTCCAAGTCAACGCTGTTGAAAGCTCATTTAAATTCATCCTTGGTCCTACTTAAAAGCGAGAGTAGGCACGACCTAAAAATTTGATTCGGGAGCACTTAAAATTTTATTAGTAGATGCTTTTGGAGCAAACGTAGACAAGTGTTAAATAACAAATTCACAAAGACAAGCTACTAGATATGAGAGTTTTTTATTATGAACTAGCTTTTGCCCGCGCGGCTTCGCTCCCGCTCTTCCCTACTCCACCCTACTATACCCAACTCTACCCTACTCTACCCTACCCTACTCTACCCTACTCTACCCTACTCTACCCTACTCTACCCTACTCTACCCTACTCTACCCTACTCTACCCTACTCTACCCTACTCTACCCTACTCTACCCTACTCTACCCTACTCTACCCTACTACTCAAACCGGTCAAGCCGTTTTCATGCCATGTCGTGACAACGGAAAACGATGCTCATTTTTGGTTGTTGTTGTTGATAGATACCTCATAATCGAAAATATCGTAATTTCGTTGTACGTTTTTGTATGTTCGTAGTTTCGTACTTCGTTCTATCGTAATAATCGATACGAGTTATTCGATATTACGATTGTTTTGTTTTGTAAAGGCGGACGGTGTTCGAGTCGCTCTCCTTTTGTTCATAATTGTTTTCAAGTCTGTGCGTAGTTTGTTGAGAGCATGTCTAAAAGGAAATCTCAACTGTCCCGGCAGACATCACAGACAAGAGCCGCTCGAGTACGCCGTACGAAAGAATCTGCCCCTGAAAATGAGCAGCGCCTCTCGAGAAATAGAGAATATATTTCGCAAGCACGCGCTAGAGAATCTAGCTCCGAGCGCTCACAGCGCCTCGCTAGCCAAAATGTGAGGACATCGCGGGCCCGTGCTCGAGGAACTAGCACTGAACGTGCGCACCGTCTATCTGAGTTAAGGCAGCATGTCTCTGAGACAAGGGATAGGGAGACTAGCGCTAAACGCTCGCGGCGGCTTGGTAGGCAAAATGTCATAACATCGCAGGTCCGTGCTCGGGAATCTAGCGCTGAACGTGCGCAGCGTCTATCTGATTTAAGGCAGCATGTCTCTGAGACAAGGGATAGGGAGACTAGCGCTGAGCGCTCGCAGCGGCTCGCTAGGCAAAATGCCATAACATCACAGGCCCGTGCTCAGGAATCTAGCGCTGAACGTGCGCATCGTCTAATCGAGTGTAATCTTATTTTAAAACAAGAAATTTTCCGCGGACGAAGTCGCGGGCAGAAGCTAGTTTTTATAATATAGATAGATAATATAGATTATTGTACTGTGCGGGCTTTTGTTGAAGTGTGAAGGCAAGTTTGTATAAGGCAGGGGAGACGCAAAGGATAACGTTATAGCCTCTTTACTGCCAACAAGTTAGTCCACAGTTTTCAACGCCATCGAATCTATTGACGTATAAAATAGTTGCCTTGTTTATGTGTTCCAGTTTCAAAGTTAATATTAAAACGGTATAATTAAGATACAGTTGTGTTTGAAGGTCTTCCCTTTCAGCAGGTAGGTTATTAGGTACTCTCGTTGATATAGCTTCTGAATAGAAATTGAATTTTGTCGTCTGTAAATGTATCTGATGATATAATAATAACGAACTTACTGGAAAACTAATTAAAAACGATAACTAAATACGATGTTTTTTACTTGACTTCAGACAGAAAATAGTATATTTCCTCTGGGACAAAAAAGTATAGAACAGAATAGAATAGAATAAACTTTAACTAACTTAACTTACCTACTACTCCTACTCTCTTTCTACTTGCTTTACTTTAGTATGTCAGACTTATACTGACTAAAGCCCACTAGCGTTTTCTTTCTGTTTTCTGCTGCCGTTTTGGCATTTTTTGTGGCCCTATGTATATCACATTTCATACAGTTATAAAAATTTAAAGAAAAAAAATCACCCAAAAAATTACCAAAACACATATGATTTCTTCAAAATGTGAAGTCGTTACTCGCATTCGTCTGCTTGTCCAAGAGCACTTGCGGTTGCTACAGGACTTCAAAATTCTCACTAACGAGGTGACTATCCTAGTTGTCACATTTGAATGAAGGCAACGTGAGGTCAGCTGAACGCTAGTTGGGGTAGCGTTGTTGCGGTTGGGAGGCTTTCTAGTGACCATTGTTGCGAAGCGATAACGTCAGCAACTCGGCACGAAAGCCGCACAGCTTTCCTAACAAAAACGAAAATGTTTTTCAACCATTTTGGTTTCAATAAAACACAGATGTTTTCTCGGAATCTAGATTTGGGATTTAGTTAAGGATTAAAAATGTCTACAAACATTTTCAACAGCCTTATTTCGTAAAAAACTTTTGTATTTTCAGTTTCATATTCTACACGAAAATTCTCGTGTTCTTTTTTCTTGCGGTTTGATCTAAAAAGTGTCAGAAACAAGTTTGGGTCAACATTATTATACAGCTAGTCGTATCTTCAACTTCTTCAACGTTTTTGTGGCGAAGTTCGCTCTGTCATGACGTAAAGCCCCCGTTATCATGTGACAACAGCCGGGACCGGCACTTTTTCTTTGTGGTATTCATCATAAATACACTGACTGTTTAAGAATAATAAAAAGTTGCTTTATTTTTGAATGAAGAAAAGTCTGCCATTTTTTAAATAAACTGAAAGTTGGTAGTAATATTGGCGTAGGTTGATGGATAATATTTATTTTATTGATAAGAATGGCATGCTAAATATAGCAGCAGTAATAAATTTCTTGGAGAATTTGTCACTAATTTTAATAAATTACCCCTGACAAAGTTCAAGCCACAAACATTTTTGCAGCCGTATTTTGCAACACAACGTCCCCATAGGAAATTACAATTTCAAAACAACAAAGTTGTGAACACACGAACAGAGATCTTGAACAACTGGGACAAGAGCAAACCGAACTGTTTCTTGTATCTGGTAACATGGATTGTCTAATTAAACTTGGTTAACTCATTTGCCAGGGTTTTGTCTTCGTGCAAAACACGTCCGCGAATATTAATGCTAACTATTGAAGGCTTAGTTCAATTTGTATTGGCAAACTTTATCGACGATATGCTGGATACAAACCTATTATAACTCAGTTCTATCACCTTTATTGTTTCTGTTATATTTAGCAATAACAGAAATTGGTTTCATTTAATTAGTTCCGTTGACAATTAACCATTATGGGGACGCTTAAATGTCTATTGGTTTATTCGTACACAAACGGTCACTCGCATTTGTAATCCATCAAAGGCTGCTGAAGTAGGGCCAACATTGGCAATTACGTATACAAGAGGAACCATTATTTCTGAGTATTGACGAAATGCCATATATCGTGGAAACTCTGTTTACAGAACCGCTAATGCATTAGATAGCACTTTAGGTGAAGCGAACGCAAAATTGTATGCCTATTCAGTAGTATTGTTAAGTTTGTCATCATGCTTTTAACATGGAACAAAGTAGTATTACTTACTGTCAGTAATTCTTTCTTATATATAACTAACTACAAGAAGTTCGATATCTTTATCGACAACATTGAAGTTGTAGGTACTAAACTTACAACTTACGTAAACGACTTCAATTAGTTACTCCAAATAATCTCGAAAATCACGTAGAGATATCCAAACGTTTCTTTAACAAAAGTTCCAAAACCGATGAACTCTTCCAAAGCCTTATCGATAGAATAACATTGGCAGTATTGAAAGGCGTTATTATTTTTTAATTCGATTCTGAATCCCTAGTCGACCCTCCGATCTTATTTATATTTAATTTCGTCCGGTGAACACTGTAGGCGTCGTATTTGTATCTGAAATCGAATTGGAACTTCGAATAGCAGTAAGAACGTTAAACTTACTCAATTTTCAACAGCATAGCAGAAAATTAATTAAAATTGTATTTGTTGGTTGGTTACCGTCAAATACAACTATTCACCTTAAAATTTTCGTTGTAAGATATTTAATATTTTGACAATATTAAGCTTTCTGGCTTATATTTATTTATGAAAATTTAATGTCAGGTAAATGTCATAATAAATTAGACCAATCGTTGTATCTGAGAATTTTGAAAAAAGACATTTAGTTAAAATACTTCTAGGATATTATTTATAACTAGCTTCTGCCAGCGACTTCGTACGCGGATCCTGTTGCTTATGCCAGCGACAACGCGTGTCACTTACGCGCGTGACAGTGTGCACACAGCTTAGACATGGTGCCAATGTCTCCGTGTTCGATGTTATTAATAAATTTGTTATAGGAAAACGCGCTAATTTCTTTATTCTCAAAAAGTGTTCCCATAGCGTGATCTAAGTCGACGCCAACGCCATTTACGAAACGTTTAGAAAACGGAAACTACATATTATTTACCCAAATATTATAGTATCTTAGCCATATGCAGCGCCCCTTAGTGAACTCCACAGCGGGTGACGTAACCTACGACCAACTTATTATTTGCGGTTGATACAGTAATCGGGTCTAGGGATCGAACCGCAAAATTAAGTTTGTTTTTATTGTATATACTTTTCCGGGATAAAAAGTACCCAGTGTGGTGCCTAGGATATTAAAGAATAATTATACCAAGTTTCATCGTAATCTGACCAGTAGTTTTTGCGTGATGCCTGAACAAACAGACAGACAGACAAAAAATTTTTAATCACATTTTTGGCTTCGGTGTTGGTCTAGTAACACCCCCTGCCGTTTATTTTTTAATATTTTCAATGTACAGAATTTTCACTTCTACAGATTTATTATAAGTATAAGTAGGTACCTAAACTACGTCTAATAGAATGAAATAACCTATTTGATACCTAGGTACTTACCTATTTAAAACTACAGCAAAATAAATTAAAAAAAAAAGTTTAATTTATAATTAAGCTAAGAAATATTTAAACACAACCAAAATAACTAATACCTATTTTATAAAATAACAACCAAAGAAATCCTAAAAATAAATTATTAAACGTAAGAGTAGACTAAAAGTCGCGCTGATAAGCACGGTTTGTTAAAATCAATTATTGTCTGTCAATAAGGTCGAACACTCTGAACGTCTATTCGCATCAACAGCCAAATATTGCCGCCGCGAGCCGCGTCGAGCGCGGCGACCGTTACACAAAAATAATCCTTAAAGCATGATTCAATATTCACGCGCGATGGCTTATTAGGGTATTTCATGTATAACTTTGGGGTTTCTATACCGATTTCTATGATTCTTTTTTTATTGAATAGATAATAATGTTAACTTTTTTAAATTAGGGATGAGTGAGAGTGTTATAAACGTAAGAGTAGACAAATATAAACAAAAAGCTCCGAACTGCTAAGCTATCGGGAGTTACACGTGTTATTGTGAGTCAACCATAAAAGATAGACACATGCTGTCGTGGGATATTTTTTATATAATTTTAAGGAGACCATTTCCGTCATACATGATTTCTGTGTAGCTTTAACCATTAAGGCTGCAAATGCGACGGAAGCTTAAAAAATGGAGTAATTTCTTCCGTTTCCCCAACATTTCCCTTCACTGCTCTGCTCCTATTGATCGTAGCGTGATGAAAAGTATACTATAACCTGCCCAGGAGTATGAAGAATGATTGTACCAAGTTTCGTTAAAATCCATCGAGTAGTTTTTGTTTCTATAAAGAACATACAGACAGACAGACAGACAGACAGACAGACAGACAGACAGACAGACAGACAAAAATTTTACTGTTTGCATTTTTGGCATCAGTATCGATCACTAATCACCCCCTGATAGTTATTTTGGAAATATATTTCATGTACAGAATTGACTTCTCTACAGATTTATTATAAGTATAGATATAGATATGTGTAAGTGGCAAGCATATTGATACCAATGTAAATAATCACCGTAGCTATAGAACTCAAAGAGTAACTTAAAGAAAACTGGTGGGTTTTAGCCTGTAAGTTATTTCAAAATTTGTCAGTCACAACAATAATATTCATATCAAGATTACATAAAAAAATAAGTACCGTGTTTGGCTATAAGAACAAAATTACACGAACACGAATTCATCTGATTTCTTAGAACGCTATCTATATACATAAAAATAAAACAAACAACAGCACACACATTACCTATCCAAAATTACAAGTAATCTCCAAAAATATTAACCTTAATACATTTGGAATCAAGCTGAACTAAACAGAGTAACATTAGGACAATATTTTCGAGTCCCAACCGGCATCAAAAGGTCACGATATATTATTTCCCAGCGGCAACCTCTGGGCAAGTCCGTAGCTATTAATAATGGGGTTTCTTTGCCTACGGTATATGTATGTGACAGTAACGACAGTGCTTTTACTGAGTCATTTATCGTGTCGAGTTTTTTTATTTAAATTCTTTTATCATGTTTGTTTGGGTTTGCTAGAGTGGAGTGACGGTCCTGTTACGTAGTCTTGTACTTCAAAAAAGAGGTCGAGCGTCGAAATCAACTCGACTAGGTAGTATTTAGGAAGCTGTGAGGTATCTTTTTGGAGGTATATCATAGTTTCTCAAGACGAATACGTGTTGCCAGTGATGTATAACATTGAAACGTAGTCACTCACAAGGAGCCTCACTAGAAGGCTTAAGAGGGTCCTTCTCCACTCGCTTATCGTAAACATCGAAAATGGTTTAAAAGCTTGTTACTTCATTAAATGCAATCCAACTCGATGTTTGACGAAAAGGCAACGCAAAAAAAGAGAGATAACGCCTGGAAACTCTGTTAGTATTCGGTAATTCCGAGATTTACTCAAAAATTTCACAAAAATTGCTCCAGGAAATAGCTGTTTTCTTTAAACCCTTAGCCCTTCAGATACCGTCAATTAGAGACACAATAGTAAGACAATAGATGCGCGGCCACCGGGTGTCGCTTGGGGATTCATGAATTAAAAGTTTTTGGAAAAAGTTGTCATCATTTAGAATCTTAATAAAATTTGCAAGGTCTCTAGAGGATTACTTTTTTGACTTTTTTAATTTTTAGGCAAATTATGAAGTGTCAAAGTTCATACAAAATAGGACATTTTCAGAAGTTTTTACTGGATTAGTTTTACACAAATTTAGAAATTGGTTTCTTTAGAAACCTAGACAATATTACCAAGATACTGTGTTTCCAAAATATCTGATGAAAAGTATGTAATAACGTCATAATCAATTATGAGCGGTTGTATGAAAAACAGTGAAAATGTGAGTCGTGATGCACCACATTAAAGTCACTCAAACGATATTGGAGAAGGCTATATTCGGAGTGTCCTTGCATGATTGATTCTAGAATGAGGTACCTATCTGCAGAAAAACTAAGATTTCCAACAATGTCGGAAGTATCGCCAAACTAAGTACAAAGTACCGCCAAGTAGCAGTGGGCAAGACATATTGCTCTCTAAATTGATGGTTGATTGAGCCAAAAGGTTTTGATATGGCAAACGTGAAGTAGAAGATTCAGGGTTAGAAGTCCCTTCTCAAAATAGACCAATGATCTGGTGAGAGTCACGGAAAGGCACAGGACTTATTGACAAGATTTAGGGGAGGCTCGTGTCCAGAATGCCTGATGTAATCATGATGAAAATGGAGTGATATCTTTCTTTTTAGAATTTGAAAGGCTATCGTTAGATGCTTTGTAAACTTTGTTGTCGTGAAATAATTATTTTTCGGATTAGATGGATAGATGAAAATTGAAGCAACATTATTCTGTTCCACGTTTGAAATTAGTTTATGTTTTAAAGAATTAAATGTGCACTTATTCAGGGTTTAGAATTCCATAAAATATTAGTAGCATATAAAACGTTTCAAATATATTTCGTTTAAACATTTTGCTAGCAAGAAACATTTTATAGCTCGATAGCAAATTGAGTGTGATATATGCGTATTGTATTCTGAAGCTGTTAAGTCAAATTAATTGATACTTTATTTTGATTTATATTTGTGCTTCGAATCAAGACCAGAATAACAAGTTGGAAATTGTTTCAAATTAAAACATCGCGTTAATGAAAATCTATGGATTTTATTCTGTGCTGGCTTGGCTGGCAATATAAGTGGAAAAGTTAAAAGAATTTTTTATAAAGGACTAATGGTCCGTTCTGATTTCAGACGTGTGAAAAATATACACTAGTTTTAGTATACGCAAAAAAAAATTATGTAAATAATCTAAAATTTCATAACAGTATTATGAAAACTCACAATGTTATAAGCTTGTTATATCAGCAGAAATACATAGTCACCAGGCCACCCAGGCCACTGAGGGGTTGTTTTGTACTTGCACCCAACTGTTTTCTGGCACCTAATGCCCGCTATGAGCATCCGTACCTGTGTTGTACGTAGTGTGTGGTGTCCAACTTGTGACCTTTTTAAATATTTTCGGGAAAAATATAACATAGTATAAAAACTATTGGGATCCATTCAGTTACTGATACAGAACAAACTATATTCAGGTTTCGCATAAACTAAAAATAATGTTCTATGCAGAAACCTTCCTCAATTATTGCTTTTTTATGTAATGAAAATAGAAACAGAAATATAGTTTTAGCTTCTATTAATTAATTTGTTAAACTGAACTAAAATTTAGAAGTTACTAGCTTTTGCCCGCACGGCTTCGCTCCCGCTCTTCCCAACTCTACCCTACTCTACCCTACTCTACCCTACTCTACCCTACTCTACCCTACTCTACCCTACTCTACCCTACTCTACCCTACTCTACCCTACTCTACCCTACTCTACCCTACTCTACCCTACTCTACCCTACTCTACCCTACTCTACCCTACTCTACCCTACTCTACCCTACTCTACCCTACTCTACCCTACTCTACCCTACTCTACCCTACTCTACCCTACTCTACCCTACTCTACCCTACTCTACCCTACTCTACCCTACTCTACCCTACTCTACCCTACTCTACCCTACTCTACCCTACTCTACCCTACTCTACCCTACTCTACCCTACTCTACCCTACTCTACCCTACTCTACCCTACTCTACCCTACTCTACCCTACTCTACCCTACTCTACCCTACTCTACCCTACTCTACCCTACTCTACCCTACTCTACCCTACTCTACCCTACTCTACCCTACTCTACCCTACTCTACCCTACTCTACCCTACTCTACCCTACTCTACCCTACTCTACCCTACTCTACCCTACTCTACCCTACTCTACCCTACTCTACCCTACTCTACCCTACTCTACCCTACTCTACCCTACTCTACCCTACTCTACCCTACTCTACCCTACTCTACCCTACTCTACCCTACTCTACCCTACTCTACCCTACTCTACCCTACTCTACCCTACTCTACCCTACTCTACCCTACTCTACCCTACTCTACCCTACTCTACCCTACTCTACCCTACTCTACCCTACTCTACCCTACTCTACCCTACTCTACCCTACTCTACCCTACTCTACCCTACTCTACCCTACTCTACCCTACTCTACCCTACTCTACCCTACTCTACCCTACTCTACCCTACTCTACCCTACTCTACCCTACTCTACCCTACTCTACCCTACTCTACCCTACTCTACCCTACTCTACCCTACTCTACCCTACTCTACCCTACTCTACCCTACTCTACCCTACTCTACCCTACTCTACCCTACTCTACCCTACTCTACCCTACTCTACCCTACTCTACCCTACTCTACCCTACTCTACCCTACTCTACCCTACTCTACCCTACTCTACCCTACTCTACCCTACTCTACCCTACTCTACCCTACTCTACCCTACTCTACCCTACTCTACCCTCCTCTACCCTACTCTACCCTAGACTACTCTACACTACTCTACACTACTCTACTCTACACTACTCGACTCTACACTACTCTACTCTACACTACTCTACTCTACACTACTCTACTCTACACTACTCTACCCTACTATACCCTACTCTACCCTACCAAACTTCACATAAACCATCTACTAAATAGTCCGAACAAAGCCTAAAAATTTGGTTTGGATAGGTGAGCCCGTTCTTGAGTTATAAAATAACAACGAAAAGTGGCATTTATTTTTATATATATAGAAGATAAAATATGATAACCATTTATGTTCATCTTACATGAAAATTTGGATTGATTGTGTTAAAGAAAAGCAAGTTAGTGATGTCGTAACGGTTGACAGGACAAACTGGAAAAATAAAACGTATCTCACCGACCCCAAGTAACACGGAGCTAGGGCAGATAGATGATATGTTCATCCTTCATGAATGGCGATAGAAAAAGACACAAATAAAAACCCTCCTCCTTGCGTCGTATTCCTCAATGCTGAGGGTCGTGACCTCTCTGTTTCATCACTTTAAGCTTTATGATATTCTCCCATCTGTTTTTATCTCTGGCGGTGTGATGGACATTGTACATCGTAGAGTCAAGGGCGGTGCGGATCTGGTAAGACCAATGTATTGGGCTGCGCCCGCGAGGACTTTTCCCATCCTCTTTACCGGTCACAAAGAGGCTTTCGAGGTTGCCACTGCTTTCCTTGCAATTTGACCGAAGTATTGTAGAACCTTGCGAAGACACTCGGACGACAGTCGTGAGGAAATTTAGAGTTCTTGCAAAATGGATACGTTGGTCTGAAATGCTGTCTAAGGGATACGCGATCAATCAATCAATAAAAGATCAAGTCGATGCTTTTGCAGTTTGTAGCTTTTAGCGACCAAGTTTCAGTGCCATATGAAAATATCGAGAAGGCTAGAGTCTGTTTCAGTTTGGTTTTGGAGATGTTGCGATCAAATAAAAACATTAAACGGAAATAAAACTGGCTGATGATAGAAATAATAGTAAAAAGAATAAATTACTTCCAACTTAAAAAAAACGTGATAATTTGTAGTTTGAATAACTTAGATCCAGAAGCACTTAATGAAATTGAACAAAGAGCAAAGACCTGTATCGATTCTCCACTAAAGTGCCCTCTGGGAATGTAATGTTTCTTTTACTGATTTAAGTAGTTACAATTAGTACGTACTTATTGGGCAGACCCTACTAAGTATAGGTAAGAGAAAATTAAAATTTTTTCATTGGTGAATTTTTTTTACGTGGACAAAGCCGCTGGCAAAAACTAGTAATTATTATCTACACTTCTAAATTTTCTCAATTTTGTGTGTAAAAACCTTAATATGTCAATAAGTAATTTATTATTATTATCTACCAGAGTGTTTTCCTAAGCAATTAGGTGGTTGCTTCTGCAGTTCAATAGTATCCAATAAACCTACGAAGACTATGCATGACATGAGTGCGCCAGCTCTTGGTAAACTGTCTCTTAGTAAAGCCGATATCTACATAATATTCTATAGCAATGGTTTATGTTGCATGCTGTTGTGAATAGATAAGCCTCTAAGCAAGCCTCCTCGAGCTTTACGTCATTCAAGAACCTATATCGTGAATCTCTCGGAACCTTGTGTTACAGTTATTTGTCAAGATTGTCAAGGTTATCAACATCTATTCAGAATTTCTGAGGGTAATCATAACATTTATTCCAAACTAGTTTTTGCCTGCGGCTTCGTTGGCTTGCATTTAATATAACCTATGTATGTCACTCAGGATTAAAGCTGCTTTTTATCGGTGTAAAAATTTTCGCAATCGAATCAGTACCTACTTTCAGGGATCACCTCCTACAAGCAAAAAATCTTTACCTCTTTATAATATTAGTATATATTTGTTGTATGTATTATGTATAAGTCGTAAAATACATCTCAATTAGTTTCAACAGTTGCCGGACATCGACTAGTATTGATTCATATTTATAGTTTGACCTATAAATATGAATCAGTACCAGTCGATGTATAGTTAATCATGAATCTAACTGGATGGCAAAAGGTAAAAAAAGCCCTGTCACCGTCTCACCAATGCCAACCTCAAACCCGTAGAATTCATCATCATTATTTCAGCCGATAGACGTCTACTGTTGGACATATGCCTCCCTCAAATGTCGCCACAATGAACGGCCCTGTGCTTCCCGTATCCATTGGATTCCAGCAATCTTCACAAAATGGTTCCTTAAAATATATTAAAAGAATAAGAAAGGGTTTTTCAATATTCGCCCCTTACGGGTATGTAATGTTTGTATTTTCAAGTTTCTATTTTCACGTGCTCGCGACTCGGTTGGGCGACGTTCGGGAGACTGCGCGGTATCTTCTCGTCCCATATACCACAGTGTCTCAAGACGAAAGTCTATGACCAGTGCGTGTTGCCAGTGATGACATATGGTGCCGAAACGTGGTCGCTCACAATGGGCCTCATCAGAAGGCTCAAAGTCACCCAGAGGGCAATGGAAAGGGCTATGCTCGGAGTTTCCTTGCGGGATCGAATCAGAAATGAAGATATCCGCAGGAGAACCAAGGTTGCCGACATAGCCCGAAGAATCGCCAAACTTAAGTGGCAATGGGCAGGGCACATTGCTCGCAGAACAGATAGCCGTTGGGGCCGAAAGGTTCTGGAGTGGTGAACTCGTACTGGAAGATGCAGCGTCGGAAGGCCTCCTGCAAGGTGGACCGATGACCTGGTGAAGGTTGCGGGAAACCGATGGATGCGAGACGCGCAGGATCGATAATTGTGGCGACACTTAGGGGAGGCCTATGTCCAACAGTGGACGTCTGTCGGCTGAAATGATGATGATGATGATGATGATTTTCACGTGAGCAAAGCTGCTGGAAAAAGTTAGTTTTTTGTATAGGTAGGCCCCGAATTACGAGTTGTAGGTCGCAGGTTCGAACCCAGCCAGGCGCATTACTTTGTGTAATTTATTTCATCACCACTGCTCTCAAAACGGTGAAGGAAAACATCGTGAGGAAACCGGCATATCCTAGAATCAAAAATTCGAAGACATGTGACATCCACCAACACGCACTGGGCCCGCGTGGTGGATTACGGCCCATTCCCTCTACTAGAGAGGAGGCCACGTCCCAGCAGTGGGAACATTAAAAAGGCTGATGATGATGATGATGATAGGTAGGTATAATCGTATTTTCCATAAGAAGATAAGTAAGATCGTTTTGTTCTTTATTTTTTCCCCTAGACATTACTGTCTTACTACTGGGCAATGGCCTCCCCAAGTCCTTCCTCTTTCAATAATTTATGAATGTAAAAACGCTGTAGATCCTGTTTATTTATAGATTTTTGTGTATATATATTTTTCTACTTCTTTATTATTCACGTTTTTTATATGTACGAGAAGTATGATACTTTGTGGACAGATCAACACTCTCCGGATATATCACTAAGTACTCCATAAAATGTTTTTTTTTTTTTGTAAAAAAAGAATGACTATATCGAGTTCTTTATTAATTCATGAGATTATGAAATGATTAATTTGAATCATACTCTAGCACTTAATTACACGGCAATTACTAGTAATTTATATTATTATCTTTTATGTAACTTTCCTACCATTATTTAAGATTTTTTAATATATTGGTCTGGATTAACCATTCTTCTCACTAGGAGTCGAGCTGGGCCACAGTTTAAACTTTTGCAGCTATAATTGTTTCACATTACTTTTTCTGGGTATTTTCTTTTTGTCAAATTTTACCTCTTAAAAATATTAATATAGATGAACGATTGATTATTATTATTCTATATAGATCCCTACATATAAATTTAATTGAATTATTCCTCCCTTAACAGTTTATCGATGTGATATCGGCAAATGAACTTAATTGATAGTGGCAGATATGTTCCAACGATCTAGGTTAAGCGTTTAGACGATATACTTGTAGTTTAGCTTACACGGGTAACAAGATTCAGATCTGAGTACTAAATTCTGAACTAAGTTCTCTGCCTTAGGCTAAAATATCGACTGTTACTATTAAACTATTTTGTTGTTGTTTTCATTAACTCTGAAGGGATATATAAATGTATTGTGGAACACAAAGGGTAACTAAGGGAACATAGATGGGTTTTAATCAGTGAAAATCGGACACTTTTTTTTCGTTTTTTCATGATTTCCTACCTCAAAAAGAAATAGTACCTAAGATGTAAAAAAACTTATTTCGGTTTCGGTCAAAGCGTTACAACCCCCAATTTAAAAAAAAAAAAAACGTTGTTTATATAGAATAGAATTAAATACTTTCTATTCGAGCAAACTCAGCATATCGGTTACAAACACAAAGTAAAAATGAACTAAAGTACAGAATTCGCCGAGCGTGCCTGCTACAAATGGGTGTCCGCCTCACCGTTTGCTGTGCGTCCTATACCTAGTTTTACTATATGAAGGCCAAGTTTCATTTATGTCAAGAATTGAATCTGTGATACTCATTGTAGCAGCTAATTGCTCAGTCACTGCGCCAACAGTGTCAAGAGATTAATCCTGATTCAAATAATGTTTATGTTAATTTTATTACACTGATACTTGGGAAAGTGCTCTTGTTCACCTAAAACCTTCAAAACTTTTGACATTATCAATACCTAAGTCTTTGGAGTTTGGACCTATTTAGAATTCGTAATAGTGGCCGGTCTTGGGTTTGATTTCAAAGTTAGACAATTTATGTAGGTATCTGGTTCTGAGTTTAAACGCGGTAGAGGTGTTTAAAGCTACAATAGCTACGTGAATATACAACAAGGAAATAAAGATTAGGTTTAAGAAGGAAAGAAAGTAAACATATTTATTGAGCACCAAAAATGTACACAATATAGGAACAAAGTTGTAAAAAAATTATAATAAGAGTGTGTGCTCATTGGTGCACCAAATAAGTTTTTTTTATGGTGGGAAAAATCATCCAATGACAATCCCCGCTCTTGGGGGGAGTGGGAGATAGTGTCAGACTTACTGACTAAAAGCCCATCCCATTCTATCGTGCTTTTCGTACCGGGACCGAGCTTGCCTTTCAGATAACCCTGGCCCCAGTAGGCTTCGACCCGGCTGGGCTCCTGCTGTTGCTAACGCACCAAATAGGCTTAATTTTGTGATATATTCGACTACTACTATTATGACTAAAAGTTCAATAGAAAACCAACGTCAAGCACGCATAATTATTGTGACATATAGAATACTATACTTAAAAACAATAAATCTAAGCTCATTTCCTGCTAGTCTATACTAATATTATAGAGAGGTAAACTTTATAAGATTGTATGTAGGGGGTTATCTCTGGAAGTACTGGTCCGATTGCTAAAATGTTTTCACCGTTAGAAAGCTGCTTTATTCCTGAGTGACAGGCTATATTTTATGTACCATCAAAGACACTTCCGCCTGACCAACGCTAAATACCTACATACTTTATGTACCATCAAAGACACTTCCGCTTGACCAACGCTAAATACCTACATATTTTATGTACGTGGGCGAAGCAGCGAACAAAAGCTATTTCTCAGATATAGACGCACCCTAACCAACCAACATCGTTGAATTACTCAAAGCGTTGATTACTTCACAAAGATAGCTATATTATATAAGTGGGTCTCTCAAACGCGATTAACTACAATTTGCCCAGCCATTCAGCTTCGACAATAGTTATTGAAGTGAATGAATTTTATGAATGAAGAATTTCAGAATAAGATTGAGTGTGGAAATAAAATGGAAAGGAATAAAGTGGGCTGAAAAGGTAGGCTGTATTAGGTTATCTAATCTTTTTACATCTAAGACTACTGGGAGTGTTATCAAATGGAAATCGGGTATTTTGTTCAGTACAAAACGTTTTGGGAATAAGACAGAATGCGAATAATAAAATAGAATGCATTTATTCGTCAGAATAATCTACAGTAATATAATAAAGAAAAAAAATTTGTTTTTTTTTTTTGTTTGTAGGAGGTAATTTCTGGAAGTACAGCCCCCCTAGCCAAGTTACAATCGTTTTGCTTGCGTCGAACGCTTCGAGTTGACCTTACCGCCAATTCTTTTGTTATGACCACGTGACTGAGCGTTGAGATGACGTCATTCCCGTACGTTTGAAGCTTTCTACTAGCGTTAACTATTGCAGATTAGCAACTTGGCCAGGGGTACTGGTCCGATTGCAAAATTTTTTTCACCGATTGAAAGCTGCTTTATTTCTGAGTGACATAGGCTATATTTTATGTACGCGGGCGAAGCTGTGGACAAAAGCCAGTGAAGGTATAAAGTTGCTATGTGTATTATAAATTAAGATCGTAATATTTTGTTGTTTTCTGCGTACAGACATGGTTGGAATATATCATCATTACATTAAAATAATTAAAATAAACTAGGATTCTAAACCAAATTACTATTCAATAGTCTATGTTATGAAGATTAAATATGATATATTGTCAGTAATGTTAAATATTTAGGTAACTTTTTTATTAATAAAATCTTTACTCAAATGATAACTTTTGCTTAAAAGAAAGTCCGATAAATTACAGTTCTGCTGAGAGTTTTGAAGCCATCAAAAAATTCATTGTGCGGAACACATTCATTATGCGTACACTGAAGGAGTGAAATTCCTTGCCCGAGTCTGTGTTTTCTAAAAGCTACAACCGGAAAAATCTGATCCATTCTATTCTTACATGATGAAATTCATAAAAACAAGTTTTTAATTCATGAATCCCCAAGCGACCACCGGTGGCCGCGCATCTATTGTCTTTAATTAATTGTCTCTAATTGACGGTATCTGAAGGGTTAATGAAAGTCATATTTTCATAGCAAGCTTTTATAGCACGGTATACCTATATAATTAATACTCGTCAAGACAAATCATACGAGTCCAAACTTGATGGGGTTGTGTCGTTTAACTACCAAGCTCCTATAGCCACCTTCCGGTTCCACCATCAGATCAGCTCCATGTCATAATAATTTTGCATTGTCATCTGATTTACACATGCATACAAAATTTCATCTCAATCGGTAACCGGGAAGTGGATCAAATTTAATTTGCAAGATTTGATTACAGACCAACATTGGGACAGGTGAAACTAAATAAAAGCTTGTAATAATAATAATAAAATACAAACCATCCGATATTAAAGCTACGGTTCAAAATCTAAATGAACTTTGTCGTCCCAAAATGGAATTGCCACTACTCATCTTACTCAGACTCAATACAACACAGCTCCTCTCTCTAAAGAGGAATCAGCATAGGCGACCATTAGTGCCCATACAAAGGCCATTCAACCAATTATTGGACACGACGGTCCTTGCACCACCGCAGTAGTGTCTAACGATCTAGGGCATTCTAGGGTAAGGCTGAATGAACTTGGCTGTAACACGGATAGGAACGTTAGTACGAAACTTGGAGTAATAACATCATTTAACAAACAGATGGTCAATGGAAACAAAAGGTTCTGAAATGGTGAATACATACTGGAAAACGGACCGTTGGAAGGCCTCCCTCAAGAAGGACCGATGACCTGGTGAGGGTCACAGGAACCCAATGGATGCGAGACGCACAGGACCGAGCATTATGGCGATACTTGTGGTAGCCCTATGTCCAATAGTGGACGCCTTTCGGCTAAGATGATGATGATGAATAACTTCATTCATTTGATAGGTAAGCATGTAGAATTAGCTGATAAGAAAAATGTGTCTACTCTTAAATATTTGTATGAATCCCATATGATGGTGGGTTTTAATAACAAAATAATTATGATGATGGTATTTTAATGGCCAAAAAATGTGCAAGTCTTTCTATAGTGTACAAGTATGTAGGTTATTGTAATTGTAAACACTCGAGGTGTTTACGTCACTGTACTGATGAAGTTTGGGTAGAACGGCGGTGATAAGTCAAATAGAATACGCGGTCATGATACGTAGACGAGCCAAATAGATTACAATAATATAGAAGCTACATTTTTAATTAAATTCTGCGATTCTTCGATAAAATTGTTGTGAATTATAATACCAGGGCAAAAAAAAAAACAAATGAAGAAACTTACGTGTACATATTTTAGACATTAAAAGTATGACGCGCTCTCTTACTCCACTTAAGCGTAAGAGAAGCCATAAGATAATTTCCAATCTCAAATAAGAGTGTTAACTACGACTTCTTAAAATCATCATAACTCTGAAGTGCGAGAAAGAAGGACATATACGGCTATCGCTATGTAATATGCCACCAGACAGTAACATTTTATCAGGGGTAAAGAATTTTGAACAATAAAAATACGAGTATATAGGATAGGGTGGATTGAGAAGGAGTGTCAGACTTCTACTGACTACAAAACTACTAACTCTTTCAAGCAATATTGCCGTCATAAAATCAGAAAAAATAATTCGCTTCATTTAGCAGATATTAAATTTCACAAAGTAATAATTCGAATTAACAACAAACATTTTCATAAAACAAATAAGTACCTAATTCGATTATACACAACATTGTTCTAGCATTCCTCTGACTGGTCGGATAGATCTCAAGTCAGCTCCATTTAATTCGTTACCCAAGTTACTAAATACAATAACTATCACTCGCGTAGAAGTAGGGTAGTCTGAGTTTCGAATAACAACAGCTATAAAGAACTTGATTTAAACTTAAGATAATTAAGTTTGTAAGTAGAATAAAGTAGACAACCTTGTGGAAGAACCTACTAACATAATTACGTACATAAGTACTATGTTGAAGAAATCTGTGGCCTTACCACGAGCCCTTAATGCGATCGATCTGGTTTCAAAAAAAAAAAACCGCCACAAAAAACAGCTAGAAGCGGCCACAAAAAAAGCTGAAGCGCGCGTCAGCTTGTGGCTATGCGTGCAGTATCATAATGGACTCTGATATAGAAGCATTAAATACGCGAATGGCATGCGGCGGCGTCATTATTATAAAAAAACGCTGCCATGAAAAAAGCTAGAAGCGGCTTCAATCGTTTTTTTGTGGTGGCACTGCCGCATACGAGCCACAAAAATGGCCGCCACATGGCTTGGCTTTTTTTTGCGGCTCGTGTGCGGGGACAGTTAAAGGTATGGAGCGATTGAGACTACTTAAATAATAACAATACCTTTTCTAATAAGCCCTTTAAGTATTTTTACTAATTAAAAATTTGTGATGTATAACTCCATCCCTGTTTATCACTCGCACGTCTAACATTTTTATCTCGACATGATAAGGCCCCTGACCTTTAAGGTTAGATATCACCAACCTTTTTTTTACTGTGGGATATTATCAAATAAGTTCTCTTGCTCTGAATGGAGCGAGAAAGAATCCCGACTTTGGCTGGTTCAAATGAACACATATTCCTTCAGCTACCATTTTATTTATTTATTTAAACTTCATGTACAGTACTGGTACAAAGGCGGACTTAATGCATTCTCTACCAGTCAACCTTTTGTTCTGAGGCTGATGTTATCGGAGACGGAGGAGATGCTACGAGCTACAAAATTCACACAGGGATTTCCGGATACCGTAGGCGCGGGCTTGCTCATCAGGTAATAATAATAAGATTTACTTACTACTTTGGTCCAATGGTTAGTAACAACTTACCAATTAAAGGGTTAGTAACACTTAAAAAACACAAAAAGCTTTAATTTACTGCCGCACCAGTAATCGCAACCAGTGAATAATCACTGGCGCATTATGCTTGACGGCCAAGGTTGGAAGAATACTATTAGAACGGGCCCTAGATCTGCTCCTGTAATGACCAGGCCTGTGTTGATAGGGCATAGTGTTCCACGCCCGCGAAGTGATGCCTTTAAAACTGAAGGACCAGCAGGGCCGAAGCCTGCTAGGGCTGCAGGATCGGTTGAAAGAGTGAACACAAAAACGCCAAGGGTACAGATGTAGCTCGCTGTCCAACCGTCCGGTAACTATCCGGACCGATCCCGAAACGTCGACGGCGCGCAATGTTCCCGCGCGCCTCAAGGAGTTGTCAGCAACAGGAGGGCCCAGCTTGGTCGAAGTCTACTGAGGCCAGGGTTATCCGAAAGGGAACTCGAGCCCCGGATGAAGGCTAGAAGGAATGGGGCGGGTTTTGATTTAGTAGGAGTCTGACACTATCTCCCGCTCCAACCAAGAGCGGGGGTTGTTATTGGATGATTTTGCACACCGACAAAAAAAAAGGGTACAGGTGGGTTTTAGTCGATAAAAGTTTTATCTGTACCTGTGGACAGCATTCTTTTTCTTGAATATAATTAATGTTAATTAGTTTTCAGATAACATGACGTAACTGTTTGCTATTCATTTTCATAAAATACAAGGCCTTGGACAAAATTTTTATTAACTTCCGTTTTCAAGCAATTACTACAATTTACTAATTGTATCAGCCTATTTTTATAGTTGATAAATGATATTTACCTATTTAACAAATTGATTTTAGATTATTTCTTTTACGCGTCAATCTATTGTTTCCAATTTATATCTATCTGATAAACGAGGCTTGTGGTTTTGTTGACTATTTAACCGGATATTACAATTTCACATTCACATCCATTATTTTAAAAACAAATACGAAGATAAAACAGTCCTGAATTTACTTCTATCGCAATCCTCATTAATTTAGTTTAATGAAAATCGATACATTGTGATTTAAACCCCGTCAAGGTTGTGTAGTATCGAATAGTAAAGAAAAAAAAATTGTACAAGTGCGAGCCGGACTCGCGCACTGAGGATTCCTTGCAAACTACAATTCCCGAATAGAGTCACGAAGATTTTTCCGAATTGCAATTTTTTTTTTTTGTGACGTAGGTAATAACACTGTTTTCAGATTTATTCCCATATTTATGCTAAAAGACCTTGCTTTGTGCCAAATTGCAGGATTCTGGGTCAACGGGAAGTACCTTACGTATGAATTTCGATTTTTGAGAATATCAAAATATACGTTTTTTTGCAACATAAACGACCGTATCTTTTTTTTATTCGTTCATTACTTAGAAGTTTATTTTTTTTTACAATTTAAAGGGACTGCAGATCTGAGTATATGGTTTTAATTTCAACTCCTCTATTACCTCTATACCTCCACGTATTTTCGAGATAATGGGTTTTGACAGACCGACAAACGGACGGATGGAAAACAAAGTGATCCTATAAGGGTTCTGTTATGCTTCACATTTTGACGTTAGTGGAGAAAGTTTGTCTTCGCGTCCGAAGTGTTCAATCAAGGTGAAATCATTTTTGTACGGCCGACTGCCGCAGTGACAAATTTCCACTTGTATTTAACGATTTTGTCGTCTTATATTAGCTACTTGGGCTCGACGAAATACGTTTTTCTTCCAGTGAGTTCTGTCATCAGTCACGCTATCACGAACTCCCTCTTCTTTGATATTATCTATCACTCCTTCTCTTGGCCCCCCTCTCCCACAGTGGCTTACTAGATTCATCTAGATTGAGTCCTGTCATCCGTCACGCTATCACTAACTCCCTCTTCTTTGATATTATCACTCCTTTCCTTGGCCGTCTCCCACTGTGGCTACACACTATTCATCTTAATATCGGCACAACATTTTTTTTTGCTTTCAACACAATAAAAGTACCAAAAACATTCCAAATTGCCACCTCAAAAATTTCTCACACAAAGATAGAACACGCTACATTTTTAATTAATTAAGGCCCAAACGGCGGATGCAGAACAAAGTAGCTTTTACCACACAAAAATATCTTTGTTTCTGTGAGATGGAAACGAGCACAAAATGTAGGTCAGACCGTCCTGAAGTAACTTACAAAGATGTAAAACTGAGCTCTAAGTCATAAGCGATAAGGATAATGACATACGACTTTGAACGGTGTGCAAAGTTTTACATCACGTAATTTCGACGCTAGGAGATTTGATACACTGCTTTACAAAATTTGATCTTAAGCGTTCGTGATACTATTCCCAGACAAAAGCTCCTACGTGATTATGACTTCATTACATCTTTCTTTAGTTATTTTGGAAACATAGATGATGTGGTTATAGGTTTTTATTTTGTATATAACGAATTCAGTAAAAACCTCTGAAAATCTGCTATTTTGCAAGAAAATTGACCCGTCATAATGCAGTTGTAAATTAATAAACAATAATACATAATAATATATTTATTTATAGAAACCTTACACATTTAATCGAGTTCCGAATGACGATTTTATTTTTCAAAAAAAAAAACATATTTTGTAAAACTTTCAAGTGAGTGACGAATAGAGTGTTTAGGTCAATGATATTTTGAACAAACACGAATTTATTTATAACTAAATATAGTTTTCCTGATAATACTCGTAGTGAATCTATTTTATATCACTTCAAGCAGGTTTTCTCAAGACTTGTACCAAACTTAAAAGCTGCAAGGCGTGTAATTTTACGTGATCTCAAAACGTGGGGCGGTCCGCGCCAGTCCGTTTGTCTCTTATTTTGTTAATATTATGTGTTCCGTTTTTATGTACTTTCCCACATTTATTTAAGAGCGGAAGAAGCAAAGAAAACTGAGTCGGAACTTGGAAAGCGAGACGGAACAATAACTGGAAATAAATACTTAGGAATACTGAAACTAAAGGAAAAAACGGGCCAAATGTGAGTCGGACTCGTACGTGAAGGTTTCCGTATTTTATTCTGTTTTTAGTATTTATTATGTAAGAGTGAAAGGACAGAATGGAAGAAAAAAACGTGTTGCGCCGACCCCAAATAAAACGGGACAAGGGCAGGAAGATGATGATGATTTTATAGCAGTAACAGAAATATATTGTCTGTAAAAAATTAAACTGTCTAGTATTCACGGTTGATGAGATATAGCCTGGTGATAAACAGACAGACAGTGGAGTCTTAGTAAAAAATAGGGTCATATTTTTACCTATTGTACAATGTTGTACAGAAAATCAAAATAAATAAAATAATGTTGTATAGGTACTACATCCATTGGTAATTAAAATAGATACTACGATATTCAAAATATTTATTTTTTCTTTGCCACAATTTTTTCATAACTTCATTAGTAACTCTTGAAACTATGACTAATGACAAACATGGCTTCAAATCTAGAAAAGAGGTTCTGTCTCCTTTTTTTGTTTTCTTTTTTGTTGTTTTTTTTTTTTGTCTCAGGCAAAGAGTGGGGTGAAAGTTTCTAGAGTGACGACCATGAACCAGAAGAGCCAGCATCGGAAGACCTCCCACAAGGTGGACCGATGACCTGGTGAGAGTCACAGAATTCTGATGGATACGAGACGCACAGTACCGGTCGTTATGGTGACATTTAGTTGAAGCCTATATCTATCAGCAGACGTCCTTCGGCTAAAATGCCAATGCTGATGATGACGATAAAGAGTGTGACACAACGTTGGAAAAGAAAAATATTAGTTCCCCAAAATACCTGTTCTTTTTATATTGTTACTATTTACCTATAATAGCAACAGAAGTATTATCAAAGTTTATCGTTGGTTTTATAGCCATCTTGACATGTCAGAGGTGAGTTTTTATAGAATGTTTATGACCTGGTTTTAGAGGAGGCATCAAATATTTTATAGGACATGTACAAAAATGGTGCAAATAAAAACGATATATAGGTAGAATGATACTGATTTTGTGTTGCTGATTGTAAGAAAATAGAAAGACAAGATATTTAATTACATGACAATTCAAACAAAATACAATATGTGTTTGGTACATATATTATATAATATTTTAAAATTTGATTATCATTGACACCTGAAAAACGCGCACTGCTTAGGCCATCGCCATCGCTTAGGCCTCCCCAATGTTCGTCTTCCTGTACGTGATTTCTTCTGTACTCCAGAACCTTTCGTTACCATCAACTATTTATTATGCGAGCAATGATTGAAAAGAGTGTCTGTTGAGTTTCTAGCACATTTTTCTCTATAGAGATCTACTGTTTGGAATATACAATATTCATTCATAGTCATTTAAAAAAAATTGTTTAAAATTAATGTTTGTTAGAAAAAAATGCTACGAATTTCAAATCTGTATCCTAGTCACTTAAGTTTACTAATATATTTAAAATGTTCGTAATTAAAGTACCAATGGTTCATATATACCATATACCATGGATCATATTTAAGTAAAAGGTAATTAGATCGGACACAAAACGATGTGAGGTCACGTTCCATTTAAACATTCAACCCACATCTCAATCAAAACGTCAAAACAATCACTATCACTAAAATATCAAACAAGGTTAACACATATATATTTTATAGTACATAGTATTTATAGTATTCACGTCCTCTTCTGATAAAAATAATCTACGAAAAACATAAGACAACAGTGATAAAATTATCGTAAGTTCAACAAACATAAGGTCACTTAAGACGATAGTCGACTGGCCTGTTGGTCTAGTGGTTAGTGGCTCTGACTACTATGCCGGAGGTCGTGGTTTCGATTCCTAACCAGGACAAATGTTTATGTGACGAGCGTGATCATTTGTTCTATGTCTGGGTGTAATTTATCTATAATAAGTATGTATTTAGAAATATATAAGAATGTTTATCAGTTGTCTAGTACCCATAACACAAGCTCTGCTTAGCTTGGGACTAGACGGCGTTGTGCGATAGTTGTGGAATATTAATATTATTATTTTGGAGGTGTTCTTTTTCTCAGCTCATGGCTGGTTTTGACTACATTTACATCTACATTATTATTATATATTTATTTATCTCAGGACCCTAAGGTCCTGGACCTTTGGAAGGCGTACGAGGAGCCGAAACCAACTCGCAGAGGCCCTTTTAGATGCTTTTAATGATGGATTGTGGTAGCAACCCGCGATTCCTGTATACTAGTGCTTCCAAGGACAACCCCCGGTTCGAAAAACTATTGCGATACAATATGGAAAAAACAAAATAATAGGGCTATAGTTTTTGGAGTCTTAAGTGGACTGGTATCATGGAACTATGTTAACAATGTCATTAATATCCATCGATAAAAGGTAGGGGGTGACTTGCACACTCAATAAATGGGCCCCCAAAAACGGCCGCTAGCACGAAGTGACGTAGCAACAAGAGGGCAACATATCCTGAGGCGCTTGAGGAGTGGAGAGGCATACCACGGCTATCAGGACAATCCCGGAAGTACGGTCAATATCCCTACCAGCACCTTACTGGATTATGCATCCTTCTCCCAAGCATGTTTGCTCTTGCGAATCTCCACTCAAGCCAGCCAATAAAGGCAAGAGAGAGGTGGGAGCTCTGTTCCTCGTCAGTGTTCACTACGGCCGGCCAATAAAGGCAAGCCGGAGATGAAGAACAAGAATTCTCCCGGGAGGTCGGGTCCGTGGGGTCGCTAATACCCAACAGTTCGCCACAAAACTGCCCTGCGGATTGTATCTCTTTTGGTCTGGCCCCTTACCCTAGGCATGTTGCGGCGAAGAAAATTCTACCGATACAGACCTAGGGTATATTGAAGCACGCAAGCCCCACCACGACGTCAACGTAGAGATACGGCGATGGGGTTATTATTATTATAGTGACAAAATTATCTTTAGTTCAATAAACATAACAGGACACATTTTACTTTATCTGTAAGTGATAAAAGTATCATAAGTTCAACAAATATGTGACCTGTTATGCACTTTATCTGTAACCTTTTGCGACATAATAATGACAGTCACAGATACATTATCCATCATTGCTTGCTTCTGGCATGTCGAGATTATTTACAGTCCAATGACTGCATCTAAAAATGTACATGTTGAGATAAGAATACCCCTGATTTATTTGTTTACTTCACAGAAATTGATAAACAAGTTTCCAGGGAATATTTTTTAAATGTATGTGTTTGATAAACACAAATATTATCATTGTTATATTTTAATGCGTTATTTTTCTTCAATATTTTATCTTTAAATATTCATCAATTTTAACGAACTAGTACTATCAAGTGATTGACACGCATTTCCTCAGTCTTCTTTAGTTTTCATCAAAATAACGTTATAGTCTAACCTAGCATATATATTACTTTCATACACAATTACCAGTTTCACTTCAATAGATTATAATCTACCGAAAAATAATGCGTTAAATTATAAGCAGTAAATTCCGGTTCAAAACCATTTGATAATTTTCAATTTTTCGAGATATATTATGATATAACGATATTTAAAATTTTACGGTGACGTATATAATTGAAGACATTTGGCATCTACCAACCCGCACTGGGCCCGCGCGGTGGATTACGGCCCATTCCCTCTCCTACAGACGAGGCCTGAGCTCCAATAGTGGGAAAATTTTTAGGCCGACTAGGTAGACTAGCCGAGGTATAATATACCTAGCCCAGCCTACTGTCCTACCTATTATAACCGTCGAAGCCAACCCCACGTATTGTTATAAAAAAACATCTTCAAGACAAAAATATACAAACTAAGATACTCGTACAACCATTAGACCTTGACGACAAACCGTGTCAAGTGTCAACCTCCACTAAAAAAAGTTACAAAAACCCCTCTTCATACATATTGTACCCGTCACATCAACAAAAGATACATCATTTCGTATTACAAACGCGTAGTCGTATAAAAATAGCGTAAGTATCCGTACGTATACTGCCTCGCCAATTTTCTTGAAAGCACGACGTATCTCGTCTGACATTTGACTCAAACGAGGTCACTCTGCTACACTTTGATAAGTATTGACCGGGTTAAATAGTTCTTGTGGGGAGTACCACTTTTTTCAGCGAATACGATGGTCTGCTAGACACGAAAATGTTCTTTAAAGAGACTATTTAATTGGCTGTGGTGCAAAATCCACGATTTTTTTTTACTACAAAAAAAGATCGTGGATTTTAAAACTACAATAAGGGTGTTTTTAACATCGTGTAAATTTTATGATGCTTGCAGAATTGCTCCGCATGCAGAAAATTTCTCAATACAGAAAAACACGTTCCGCGTGCGTTATCCACGCATTATAATAAATACTTGTATGAAATGGACATTTGTGGGGATTACGCATACGGAGCAATTTCGCATGCGTGATTAAATCCACACGATATTAAAAATAACCTTAGTCGTATGATAGGATTATCAATGCGCACAAAACGTTTTGGGAATAAATTCATTGTGCGCACAGCTAAGGAGTGGAATTCTCTGCCGGAGTCAGTTTCGTAATAGCTACAACCTGGGGATATTTAAGTCAAGAGTGAATAAGTAAGTTCTAGCTAAGCGTACTTCATCGTCTACTACATCGTCGTTTTCCATCAAAAGAGATAGTGGATAAGCGAGAATCAACAGTTAAAAAAATAAACCTGAATTGGAATGCTCTCAAATTGCTAATAACAACAAACTTTTATCGCTATTTCCTTTTTGTCAACTAGAGTTAAAGTAATGAGCTCAAATGACTTTGTAAGTGCCAAAAACTTGCGAAAACCACCATGCTTTGCCAAGTATTAGTAGTGCTATATGGCGAAATTCCTCTATGGTGCTTTCAGAGACCAATTTCCAGCAAAGCATCGATTTAAGAGTAGATATGACAAAGCATTCTGCAAATGACATTCGTGCCATTAACACAAAGTGTTCAGTCGATCGACTCAGAACCTAAGATTCAACGGAGAGAAATGGGTCGTTAGAGTACTAGAAGTGGGTTGGAAATCGATTTTTAGTCACGATGTAAGACTCGGATCTTGAGTGCTACCTACACAGGAAGAAGCACGCCTGGAATACTACGTTACAACTTTAAGATATGATATAGTAATTTTGGTGTGAAGTGCACTTAACTGAAAAGAAAGAAAGAAAGAAAACTATTTTATTTGGCATACACACTCGTAGATACACACAATGTAGTAACAACATGTAGACACTAATATTTTATAAAAGAAAGAGACAACTAACAATGTGTGTCTCGCGGTGGCGCCAAATAGGTCCAGTTCAGCAAAAATGCCAGACAACTACTAGTTGCCTGACGCTGGTTTTCAACTGAACCTTAATTCGAGTGTACGGTTGAAAAATTGGTTTATATTTAGGTAATCAGTTATTAGTGTTGGTTGTATGGTAAATAACTGATAGTTTAAATGTATAGATCGTATCAAGATTATTTTTCAACCATTTTGCTTTGTGTTGTAATGTGCGTAATTTAAATTTTGCTTTAAATTTTCGGATTCTATATGCGAAAGGATAGTTATTAATTCTTGTTTATTTCATGCACTAAAATTATAAAATAAAAAAACTAAGATCAATCTGAAGTCTGCTCATCCTCATTCCTCTTATGGAAAAAGCTATTCTCCATCACTATCGACTGGTGAGGTACCTAAAAGACTGGTGGAATTGCCATGCTTTATGAAAATGCTTATTCTATGTCCAAAGTAAAAACCAGCCCTTGGGTCACGCGAAGTGTCAAGACGGTGTTTGGAATATTTTGAGTACTCACACACGAACCGAGGGTTTCAATCTGAAACGGTCCAGAAGGTAGCTATATATTATAAAACCGTATCTATTCATCTAAAAGCCAAGATCCAATCACCGATGTATTCTGTCCGCCACTTGAGGTGTCCCCTCGGACACCTGCACAGGCACAGGATCAACTTTACCATAGTGACATTCATCTTATTATGTACAAAAAGATATGTGACGTCAACGATATAATAGCAATAATTCTTGGAATCATACGTGAACGTTTCTTATTAAGGGCCGAAAAGTTTTGTAAGGTTAACAATACTGTTTCTCAGAAAATCGACATTATTATTAGCCAACATTAGGGAGCCAAGGATCCCGCAGGAAATGAAAAGCTAATTCATTTTTCATGTCTTCATTTGAAAGTTTTAATAGGTTCGTGACGCAAGCTGTGTTCCAGATCTTTTATTAGATAACTAAAAATGTGACTTAAGAACTTAGAAAGCTAAAAAATAAGCCTTATAGAACATTGGTTTACCTAGAACCTGTTATTTATTTTGGAATATAAAATTTCAGAAACAATACAGCTTTTCAGACAACTGTATTGATATGACAACTATTGACAATTTTATTTAATATGAGGTTTTTTTTTTATTTTTATTATCTGTGACAAGTTTATTATTTATGACGATTTTATTTTACTTGACCATTTTATTGTAAATAACAATTTAATTCTATGTGACAATTTTATTTTATTTTATATGACATTTTATTTTGTATGATTTGCTTTCTTTTATTATTATTTTGTATTAAAATTGTACGATAATTAATTTTAATTCATTTTCTGTTGTATACTAGTTATAAGCGTTTTGGTTTCAGTACTGTAAGCTAAGTAATGTATTTTTTAATAAATAAATAAATTTTATTTTCTACGAACTTGACAAAATGAGTGCTGATATATAATGAATGCGTAAGAAATATTTAGAGGAACGCGAAACAGAGAGTAAAGTCCCACATACCTCCGTTGGAAAGAGAGAATCCTCTGAACACACGAGGAGTGTTATGTCTGGTGAGAAATTGTCCAATAGATGATTTTGGGCTGATTCATATTATGAAGACGTGAATAAAAGGGTTTTATGTTCAATTTAACTTATTGTATTGTTATATGAAGCCTTTAGAACATATTTTTATATAAAATTATATCTATATTTTTCTTTGTTGACAACTGTCCATCAAAATTCATACGAATCTCCTCCTAAACTTTTTTTATTATCATAAACTTTAAAAGATCTATTAACTCGCCGGTTTGTCATAGTCGTCACAATATTATTTTCAAATCACGCGGAGGACTTTAATTGCGCATTGCAGGATTAGTTCTTCTATGACGTCATAGATGTCGCTACATCTACTAAAAGTGAAGTATATTATTAGTGGGACTAAATTAAAACCGGGAAAGATAAATAAAGTATGGCAATTCAAATATTATAAAACTTAGATTTAAATCATTTTAATATTATCCAGAGCAGTGGTAGTCTAGTGGTTACCGTCCCAAGTTATACATACGAGGCCAAATCCAATGAGGTGCATTCATACAAGGTCAAATCCAATGAGGTGCATTAGTGTAATTTATTTCATCAACGCTGTTCTCAAAACGTTGATGAAATAAATAAAACTGGCATGTTCTAGAACAAAAAGATTTTCAAACATGTGACCTCTACCAATCCGTATTCGGCCTATGAGGTAGATAACGAGACATTCCCTCTCCCAGAGAAGAGGTTTTAGTCCCAGCAATTGGAACATTTGGAGAGCAGTGGTGGCCGAGTGGTAATGGCATCGACTTACGAGTTGTAGGTCGCAGGTTCGAACCCAGCCAAGCGCATTACTTTGTGTAATTTATTTCATCACCACTGCTCTCAAAACGGAGGAAAACATTGTGAGGAAACCGGCATGTCCTAGAAACAAAAATTCGAAGACATGTGACATCCACCAACGCGCACTGGGCCCGCGTGGTGAATTACGTCCCATTCCCTCTCCTAGAGAGGAGGCCTGAGTCCCAGCAGTGGGAACATTAAAAAGGCTGATGATGAATTGGAACATTTTAAGGCTGATTATATTACGGTTATAATGTTATCCAATTTAACGGGCTGTTTATTCCAACAAAACTAAGAGTAACTAGGATAGGTACTTTTACTTGAAGGATACAATTTGTACCAAGTTTGTTTCACGGTAGGAACGCAGCCTGACTTTCCAGTTTGGGACTAAAATAGCTGGAGAGGAAAAGTTGTTCGTCAAGTATTCGGACACAGACAAAGGTACTTGCAGACCGCTATATAGTTTACAGTTTGAAAGGAGCTGCAGTAGAATAATGGACTTGGATAATGGATAGATATATCATCATCAGAGTTTGGAATTAGGTTATTTCATGTACTCAAATTTTTGGTTGATAAAATTTGAAGACATGTGACATTTACCGACCCGCAATGGGCCCGCGTGGTGGATTGCGGCCCATTCCTTCTCCTAGAGAGGAGGCCTGGGTCCCAGCAGTGGGAACATTAAAAAGGCTGACGATGATGATTTCATGTACTCACACTGATTTCATACAGTGAAGGAATAAAGCGACTATGCCTCAAATCCCGAGATTAATTTAAAAGAGCAGATATTGGTCAAACGCGAGCCTGTCCGTAATAAAAAAAAGACTGACTACACGTTTGGCCCAGTGGTTGAGCCATGTCATAGACTCGATTGCCACACCGAAAATATATTTATATGGTTAGTTACCCTTTGAGTTTCAGGGTTTCGGTGACTGATTCGAATAATCCAGCAGAAATTAATCTAAGCACTAATGTTCCTACTGTTACAAAAATCAAGAAGCATTCGATTCCGATCGAGATTGAAAACTTCACAAATTAATTCAAATAAAATGCGTAGAGCCTCAAAAACGCCATTTGATTCGTTTCTTCAATATTTTTGCAAAAAAGTTAAAAGAATATTCATGAATTTACCTAAGCCAGAATTCTAGGTATTGAGTCAGTTCTTTTTATATATTCTACGATATCTCAAAATACAAATGACAGTATGGAAACAATAGTAACTCTTAGATTTTTTTCCTGGTAGTAATTTTTAATTTATCGAAAATATTATAAAAACATTTCTTAATCTGAATCGATATTTCCTCAACTGCCAACCGCCATCAGTGGGTGTAGGCTTCCGGACGATGAATAATAGGTAGCTCGCCGTCCGGCGACCGCTCACTTTAAAACGCAGCGTTAAAAGGCCTCCTACAAGGTGGATCGATAACTGGGTATGGTTCTGGGGGAACCCAATGGACGTACTAGTTGTGGCGATACTTGAAGGACCCTTGCATTGTTGAAACTTCTATGGTCTGGACTAAGCGTTTCGCCCCATCATTTCTACCGCGTACATCGGAGAACGTCTTCCCGTCCGATTATAATTTAGGTGTATTTAAGGCTACAGAGACTAGGCTCTTAATAAACTCGTGCGCCTCACCATCAACGATTGTATCACTGCTTACTATCAGTACTAGTCACTAGTTTATATCAATTTAAAAAAGGCTTAACAGCAACAACAACAGTGGACGTCTTTCGGTCTGAAATGACGATGATAATGATAATCGCACTATGCCACTCTTATGCCACGAGGATTTTTGAATTTTATTTCTCATGTGGTAACATAGATGGCGCTACTTACTACATAGTATTTATATCTTTAGCTTCATATCAATGAAAGAATACCCGAAATTCTATCAGAGAGAGATTTACCATAATCCTGTGTAAGAGAGACAGAACTATACAAGCTGAATAGCACTATCCTTTTCTCACACCGTATCCTTGATTTGAAGACGTCATAGAAGGCCCCAGTATTTTAGAATTTGGAGAATACCTTCTACAAATACACACAAACTTTCTATAACAACCTGGCTGCGGATGAACTCATAAGGAGGGTAAAGTTTGGTTAGTTTAGATTTATATTAACTTTCCTTCGAGGCTGGATATAGAACTTAGATAAAAATCAAGACTAAATTGCGAGTATTAAGACTATTTTAGTACCTTAACCAGAATTTATGGGTCAGTTTGGAACTGAGTAAAACCAAAGAAACCTTTTACTTTCATACACAGAACATTTACATTTTTATCATACGAGTAATTTACTCTGTCTACTGATGAAAACTGCAGGTAAATCCGTTCAGCAGTCTTTGAGTTTATTGCGAGTACAAATAGACTGACAGACGCAAGGGGAACTCAGTTTTTCAGCATGTAAGGATGAGTTATTAAGATATCTATGTAATCATACTTTTGTAATTATTTATTGATTTAATAAAGGCTCTGAAAAGATTCTTGCCCGATCTTCTTCATAGTAAACTATTAAGATATATTAAACATATATAACAGGCACGTGAAAGCTAAACCATCCTGATTTTCTGAGGGGGCGCCTTCCAAAAAATATTATATGGACAAAAAAGGCAGAGTGGATAAACCCCGAGTGCTGTGAGGGACATCGTGGAAGACGATCACCAAATTTTAAATAGGTGAGTTAGTTTTGCCATTGGGACACGTTAACGACTGGGGCATGAATACCTAGTTTACCATATACCTTTTTTGAACATGTTTTAATGTCAAGTTAATATCTCGACTTAATTAGTATCTATTTCCTTTGGAATGTGACTTTGATATACAGGTAAACTGACAACTATATCCGATGGTGTGATAAAGTAAAATCTTTCGTGCAATAGTTTTTTACGACAACTTGTTAAAAAACGTTTCGTTTCCTCGGTCCGTGCAGCTTACGTAACGTGACCTGAATTATTTCAGCTAAATGTTTCAGGAACTTTGCGATATATGTAAGTGTTTTATTGAATCATAACCTGAAGGTGTGTTGTGAAATAAGAAGCTGACGAATCGTTTCCAAAGTTTTGAACGAACACACACAAAATTTCATAAATATATCTTGAAAAATCACAAAGTTTTAACATATATAAGGTTTTTATGTCAGCAAAAATACATAGTCACCGTGCCATCCAGGCGGCTGAGGGGTTGTTTTGCACTTGCACCCTGCTGTGCGCTGGCTTCTAATGCCTGTTATGACCTGCCGTGACCCATGTTGTAGTTAGTGTAAGTGGTGTCCAATTTATGACCTTTTTAAATAAAATATAACATGGTGTAAAAACTATTGGGATCCAACCAGTTACTGATTCTGAACAAACTATATTTAGGTTTTGCATAATTAAAAATTATGTTGTATAATATTGAAGTACATTTTCTTTCTTCAATATTTTGTATAGAGCTACAGAATCAATGTTTACGATACACAAACGTTCGAAAGAGTTTTCGTTGCCTTGGAACAAACAGTAACTAAAGAAAAACTGGTGGGTTTTAGTCAATATGAGTCTGACACTCCCTCTCTATTCACCCAGGACAGAATTTATTTGATAACTTCCCAACCACAAAAAAAAAACAGCAATACTAGAACACTTGCGGACGGTGAGCAATGAGTAGCTCACTATCCCGCCAACTGGATTATGTTCATGCACGCCTCAAAGAGTTGTCTCCAAGATAAACGAGTCCAGTTAGGGCCCATACCTGCCTGCACTACTGATATTTCGACAGGAACCCATAACCGTGGCCCACACAAAAGGCAACTGAAGAAACACTGTGTGTTTTGTCAGTAAAAGTCTGAAACTCCCTCTTGTTTCATTCAGAGAGGGAAAGACATTTAATAATTTCACATAAATAAAGCAATACTTTAACAAGTCTGGTTCTATAAAAGCCGCTTTGGATTACCTACTATAGCACGTCAAGTTGTATAAAAGACGCAACGCTCGCTTGCCTCAGGGCAGTTTAAGTTGAGCCGTTCTTGCTCAAAGGCTAAAAGGCTGAGCGCCTTATACTATCGGATGACCGCGGCGTGTTCAGGTAAACCCTTAAAGATAAAATAAAAACATGCCAGAACATAGCCGTGTTGGATTCTGTTTTGCATACGAGAGCATTATTGTTAGTTATAGGTTTGCCGCGTTTTTTGTTTCGTTAAGCTAGTAGGGTTGTTTCGTTTTGTTGTTTATGAAAATTCATCGCTTTGTTTGGTGTTTTTAACTCTTTTTTTTTTTCACAGTTACATTTAAGCTTATTTCTGTATTATTATTTTTTCTGAATTTGTCCCATAGGCGTTTTTAGTGAAAGTAGATTAAACGAACCAACCCGCACTAGGCCGGCGTGGCGGACTACGGCCCATTTCCTCTTCTAGACAGAAGGCCTTTTTTTATGGTAAGGAAAATCATCCAATGACAACCCCCACTCTCGGGCGGAGCGGGAGATGATAGTGTCAGACTCTTACTGACTAAAAACCCACCCCGTTCCTTCTATCCTTCATACTGGGAGCTCCCTTTTGGATAACCCTAGCCCCAGTAGGCTTCGACCTGGCTGGGCCCCTACTGTAGACAGGAAGCCTGAGTCCCAGCAGTAGGAACATTAAAAAGAGGCTGACGATGATGATGATGAATTTAAACGAATTATATTCTTTCGGAATGCCAGCACCTAATGTTAGTTACGTTTGTGCAGGCTTGAAGCGGAAGTCACAAACTAATTGTAAAATAAGTTAATTAAATCTGTATACTTGAAAGGCAAAGTCCTAAGTCACGCACTGATTCATGAACGCTCAGGTCCAACCCTTGGACCTAGAACGCTGGAATTAATGACGCAGGGGTTTCTTTTGTGATATGTACAAAGAATAAGAAAGGATTTTCCAAAATTCACTCTGTAAGCTAATGAAAAGGAGGAGCGAAATTTTTTAGGAGAAACCTATTTTCACGCAGGTGAACCCGCTGTTGTTAGCTAGTACTAAATATTATTATCTGTCACCGCACCTGGGCCTCAAAAAAAGCTCTTCAAGTTTGTTTTTGAGGCGGCCTTTTTTGTGGTTCGTGTGCGGTACAAAAAAACACTTGAAGCCGCTTCAAGCGTCTCCGGCCACAAGCTGTCGCGCGCTTCAGCTGTTTTTTGCGGCGGCTTTTAACTTTTTTTTTTGGCGTTTTTTCTAGAGTTTTTTTGTGGCGGCGTTTTTTTTAGGCCGTGTGTGGGGGCAATTAAACTGAACTTATATTACGCTAGATTTGCACATATCTTTATTTGAAATTTCACATTGGCAGCAAATTAGCATTAATACCAACCACACCACATAACTTGGGCAGTACCTACCGACATTACCAATTTAAAAATCGAACTAGATACAAAGTAAAATTGTATTATCAAAACTACTTTGCGAAGTATACACCTGTATAATGCAGTAAAAATATTCCATTCTACGCTCTAGTCAATCTAAAAAGCTATAAAGAGCTTCTTATAAAGTAATAAAAACACAAAATAAAAGCACTCACTGAAAAACTGAAACAGAACTACGAAAGTAAAGTAAAAAATTAAATACAGTTCAAGAACCCACAAAATAAAAACTACAACCCTTACACGTAACACAATTACTGTGACCACAATATCCTGACATATTTTAAGGACGTAAAATTAAATAGCACAAAAACCACTTTAGCATATCAGTATTCAACACTCATAACACAAACGACTCCACTTTTCCCCGGCTTTCCGAGCTAAAATGACAAGGCATGACTCTGCTCCGACTCGCTAAGTAATTACATACACGTCATGTGAGCGGAGCATATTCAACGCTAGCGTAGGGTCGCCATGTTGAATCATTTTTGGTGACTGATTAGGGTTAATTTTTGTAAGCGTGTAAAACATGAGGTTAGTATGTTTGATCAGTCTTGGGTTTAGATTAACTAGTTTTGATTACACTCAAAAAAGTGTGAGTGTAAGTTTTTTTTTTCACCTTCTTGATTGCTCGTTCTGCCCTCTCCTTCTGAGACAGAAGAGATAGCGGGACGAACTAGACAGATTATGCCAGAATCGACAAAAGAAAGCGCGGGCCCGCTTTATACCCAGGAGGCCTTTGCCCAGGAGTAGGACAGAACAGGTAAATAAATAAATAAATCTAGATTGCTATTGATAGCCATTTAATATTATGCATATTATTCACTAGCTTTTACCGGCGGCTTTGCCCACGTTCATAAAGTATACCCTATATGTCACTCAGGAATAAATCAGCTTTTTATCGCTGAAAAAATTTTAGCTATCAGACCAGTACTTTCAGAGATTATTTGAGAGATCACAAACAAAGAAAACAAACTTTGTGCTCTTTATAAAATTATTAGTGTAGATTTATTTCATATTATTAATATTGTAATGATATGATGTCGATAAAAAACCAAGATATAGTCCGAAGAATCGCTTTTAACCCTTCAGATATCGTCAATTAGAGACACAATAGTAAGACAATAGATGCGCGGCCACCGGTGGTCGCTTGGGGATTCATGAATTAACATAAGTGGCGATGATTTGAGACTATTGCCCGCAGAGCAGATTATCGATGGCACTGAAAAGTTCTGAAGAACCACGTACCGGAAGACGCTGTATTGAAAGGCCTCCTAGAAAGCGAACCGATAACCTAATGAGGTTTGCGAGACCAATGGATATGAGACGCACAGGACGAAAAATATTGATCAAAATTTTGTCCCTGGCTACGTTCTCTAAAAACAGTTAGCTACATTCTTCACAATTTTTGTCTACAACAGTAGGAACAGTAACAAAAAAAATCTACTCAAGAATAAAAAACCGTGTAAATAATTAAACGAAACAAAAAAGAGAAAGATGCGAGATGAATTTATCATGGTTTAGGCTTTATTCCGCTTTTACTCAGCAATAAACTTCTAGTAAATTGAATTCTGCCTTCTTTATGACTACCTAAAAAGTAAAAATAAAAATAAACGGCAGCATAAAACACTACCCATCTAAATCTGGATAAGGTATACAAGGCCAGTGTTCGCAATAGAGTAAATTAGTTTAGAACTATGCTTGCTTTTAATCAAGGTTAGAGAAAAACTTGCTTTAACCACATAATTTAAAAAGTGTTTAAATAAACAACAAAAACATTAAGTGATAGTGTTAGTGGCATGTTGGACAGACTCGCATTTAGCAAACGCTTAATTCTTTAACCGCTTGCTTCGTGTTTTCGTGTCCTATTCACCAGGGTCGTGTATTTCGACGGAGATCTCTCGCGCCGGGCCTTGGTTCAGGCCATGGTCCGGAGCGAGAAGGAGTGGTAGGCGGTCGCCTCCTTCTACGAAGCAGTAACGCTAGCAAAAAAGGAGGCCGACCGCATCAGGCAATGGCGCCCTCGCCGCCACCGCCGGGATTCCAATCCCGATTTCCAGCCACCGTAGACGCAGGCTCGTGGATAGCGAGCCATGGGTAGCTAGCTGTCCAATTGTCCGGTAACTGTCCGGACCGAGCCAAGACGTCGACGGCGCGCACTGTTCCCGCGCGCCTCAAGGAGTTGTCAGCAACAGGGTGGGCCCAGCTGGGTCGAAACCTACCGGGGCCGGGGTTATCCGAAAGGAAACTTGAGCCCCGGTATGAAGGCTAGAAGGAACGGCGTGGGGTTTTTAGTCAGTAAGAGTCTGACACTATCTCCCGCTCCACCTAAGAGCGGGTTTAGTCATAAGATGACTTTCCCCATCGACAAAAAAGGGTCGTGTATTTGCGACTGGGTACTCCATCTCAATTAGCTCTTCAATCCTCATAGGTGACAGAAAAGCTGACGTCGTGGATGTGCAACCCTGATGGAATAAATCGTAATCCATCCATTACTACTCACCTAAATATGTAACTACAACGTGTAACGTTAAATGAGCAAAACCTCAGACCCTCCAAATGATTTTTAATTCGATTGAACTAATTACGTGAGAACTCGCTTTCTCCGAAACGAAACTTTCGTAAACGAACGATATTCATTTGACGCATTTCCCTGCTTTGAAATAAGAACTCTTATTATCCCGCGTATGAGAAATTTAGATATATTATACTATTTGTGTTTGTTTACCTATTTCAGTGGATTTGCGCACGTGATGGCTCGACCTATTCATAAATAGACAGGTCAAATGTTTTTAATGAAGATTTTTTTGAAAAATATAACCTATATTAAAAAGTGGTTTAATTGATTCTGCTGGTTATTCTGATCAAACTAATTTCAGGTTTTGCGCATTTAACGTTACACTTTATATATACGATTACATGTCTGTCCCATTTCAGGCTTTAAAATTATTGGAAATAGATTTGAGTGCGATCATCAAAACCCAGTAGTCGTAAGCTCTATAAATAAGGTCCTGATTCAATTCCTGGAACAGGCACTTTCAACAAGTCTAATTTTGTTCAAGTTAAAATTTTCAGATTTTAATTATCAGGGTTTTAATTACTATCAGTGTTTAATACAAGTAGACTTCAACATGTCTTTTAGGGTTCCGAATATTAAAAAAGTCGATAAAGAAGCTCTTATTAAGAAAATGTATACAACATATCTTGGTGTTGCTAGCGTCCTTAATTTCGGAAATCAATGAGTCGGTTTAAATTAAACTTTATACCCTACTTTTATAACTTCCTTGAGTAAAAAAAGGTCTTAAAAGTTACTTTTTCTGTCTTAATTTGAATGTTCTATCAAAAATGAAAAATCACTCTTTTCTCTCTAAAGTCCAAAGAGTATGCAAATACTCTTTTCTCTATTATCTGTTACACGCACTTATCAGAAGACTTAAAGTCACACAAAGGGCAATAGAAAGGGCTATGCTTAGAGTTTTGCGTGATTACATCATGAATGAAGATATCCACAAGATAATCAAGGTTGTCGATACAACCCAATAAAATACCAAACTTAAGTGGCACTGGCCAGAACACATTGCTCTCAGAACAGATGGTCAATGTAGCCAAAAAGCTCACGAGTATTCCAGTGCGTGGTCACTTCGCACTGGAACATGCAGCGTTGGAAGGCCTCCCAAAGACGAACCGGTAACCAGGTGAGAATCGCGGGAATCCGATGAAATACTAGATGCACAGTACTGTTCGTTGTTACGACCCTTGGAGGCGGTCGCTATCGAATAGTGTACGTCTTTTGGTTGAAGTGATGAAACGCTATACGAGCAAATGTATGTCCTAAAAAGTCTCTCATTTATCAAAGCCATGGTCACAATTTTTCACACATAATTCATTAGTTGTGGAAGCAAGAAGCTGACTTGTAAATAAATAACGTAATGAAAAGCGCTCATTTCGTAACAGACTGATTAAATAATCCACTGATTGTATGTAACAGAAAATGAGACTTATCCCTTGACCCATTTAATGTTTCATCAAAATATCATTATGGCTTATGAAACTTATTAATAAGTGCGAGGGAAATGTGCGAGATGATTTTGAGAGGTTTATTTAGTTAAAAGCTTATGAAAGTAATTACTGTCATGAATTAGTTACTTGCCTAGATTAAATTTATGCGTAGATTTTCTCTCTCCTAGAGAGCCTGAGTCACAGCAGTAGATACATTATATAGCTAATTATGCTATGCTATGCTATGTAGATTTTGGTATTGGATAAGTATTTGGTGCGGCCCACCCAAATGTCCTATCTTTGGTATTCTTCGTCAAGTCGTTGAGCTCCTTGGTAGTCCTAAGCTTGAGCTACACGAATACTGACAAATGCTTGCTCTGACTGGACAGGTCCACTCAAATCTGTGAGGTTCTTTCCTCAAAAAAACATCTGAGACACTGGTCTGCATGGTTCTCATATGATTTGACCATTACATGTTTTTTACTGTATGGACTTTAAAAGAGACTTTGACCCCTGAGTTTGTTTCCGTGTTTCTTCTCAGGGTAGTCAGCTAGGAAACTGACTGAAAACCAAAATTGACGCGTCAAAGTGTTTTTTGAAAACCTATTTACAAAATAAAGATCATTTATCATTTATCTATGTATGATTAAAGTTAGGTCGTATGTATAAAACACAAACTTAGGAGAAGTTAGCAAAACTGTAGGGAGCCAGTTGGGTCAAAGCCATGGGTTGGAAAGGAAAACGCTGGACCCTGGAACGCGAGTTAAAGAAGGAACAAAGGAGTGGGTCTTAGTAAAAGTCTCATACTCCCTCTCGCTTTCTCAGAGCCGATGAAGTCATATGAGAATTTGCTGCAGTAAATTCACAAATAATAATATAATATAGGTACCTATAATATTCCACAACGCCGTCTAGTCCCAAGCTAATCAGAGCGTGTGTTATGAGTACTAGACAACTGGTAAATATACTTAAATATTTCTAAATACATACATATTATAGATAAATTACAGCCAGCCACAGAACAAATGATCAAGCTCATCACATAAACGTTTGTCCTGGGTGGAATTCAAATCCACGACCTTAAGCTTAGCAGTCAGGACCACTAACCACTAGAACAACAGGACAGTCTCTAACAAATGACAAAAAAATAACATTTTTATAGTCGTAAAGCAGAGCCAATTTATCTTACTAATACCTATAATAAGAGCAAAAATTAAGTAGATGTATATGTGTGCGTGTGAGTGTATGTTTAGTACTCCTTCGCGCGCAAATAGCTGAAATAATTTGAACCAAATTTGTTATCAGGACTTAATTATATTATCATAAATAAATATAAAATAAATAATAATATTTAATTCCAATATCATTCTATCCTTACTATAATATTATAAAAACGAAAGTGAGTTTGTTTGTTTGTTACGTCTTCACGCCTAAATGGCAAAACCGATTTTGATGAAACTGGGTACACGGATAGACCATGTCCTGGAATAGGACATAGGATACTTTTTATCCCGGAAGTATGTTCTCTTAGGATAATTTTCTGCTATCACGCGGGCGAAACCGCTGGGAGCAGCTAGTATTTTATAATATCATATAGACCATAATTCATGACGGAGAGAAGTACCAATCCTACAAGGACAAAGCCGCTGTCAAAAGCTAGAATGAAATAATTTTCAGTCACGATTGTAACATGTTAAAACTTTTCCACTTCTAACTCAATGTAACATTTTCGTGTGAACTTTTAATTAAAATGTCCTCCTCTATTTTGATTAATACCGAGAGAAGAGCTGCCCTCAAAAAAAATCGTGCATTTTTTCCAATTCCACCGTGTATAGTTCATTTTCAGTGGGCTATGCATTTTGTAATTAAGTCAACTAGGTTACATAGTCAGTACAACGACATAAAGTTATATTCGTTAATTACACTTGTCTATGTAATCACAGGGTTACATAGACAAGTGTAATTAACAAATATACAGAACTAAGGGCTTCTGATCATCAAAATAAGTCAAAAGTATGATTACATTAGTGTGCAATGCTGTGTGCACAAAATAGATAGGTACAGAAGACAATCTTATGTAGGTACTTCACTTTTTATACCTACGCTCGGTGGACGCACACTAATGAGCGTTTTAGCTGGAACTGTTCGACGAGAGGGCCGAGGCGTGTCCGTGAGCGGTGTCTATGTGTGCGTTGCTCATTAGTGTGCGACCACCGAGTGTAGGTATAAACAATGAAGTACATACATGAGATTGTCTGCTGTACCTATCTATTTTTTGGCTGTATACCACAAAATGTCTACTTTTATTTCTGATATTATCATCAAAGCACAGTTTGCACAGTAATAATTATACTAATTACATTACTTAGATGTTAAAGTAGGTACAAAATTTGATATGCGCTTAAAACTCAATTAATCAAAATATAACTCAGAATATAAGACGCCTAATACAGGATTGACGTCAGCAAAATAATAAAGAATTCAGTGACAAATTATATTATGTAACAGCCTCCTTCGCCATCTCCTCTAATGGTATTTTGTACTTGACAAGGATCTACCTACTTAAATATAATATAGTAATTATTATATCTACTAACACTGGGCTGTTGTTTGGTCTTTGAAGCTGTCTAAAGGTAGCATTATGACCGGAAATTAGTTAACATGGATGAATTGTACAAACAATCTTTAACAATTATGAATTTGCAAATATTCAAATGTCTTGTATAAACCACTAATGTTGTAGCTTTAGGAATCAGAAATTATATTTTTGTACAAGAGTTTCTCATATAGAATGTCACAATTAGTGATATACTTTTACACGTTAATTTTTTCGTCAATTTAAACTATATTAGGGCGGTGTTTTTTTTTCTACCCTGAAAAGAAACACTGAAACAAATTCAGAGGTTAAAGACTGAAATCCATGTTAAATGATATTTATTTTGTAAATTAGTTGTAAAACATACTATAACGTGTCAAATTTTTGGCCAATTTAAAATAGATGGGGCCGTATTTCTTAACTGATTACCATGAGAAGAAATACCAAAACAAACTCAGAGGTCAGTCTCTTAAAATCCATACAGCGAATATATAACGATCAAAATCATATCTGAACCATGCGGGTTAGTGTTTAAGATGGTCTTTTGAGGAAAGAACCACAAAGATTTGATAGGACCTGTCCAACCAGGGCAAGCATTGGTCAGTATTCGTGTTATTCAACTCAGGATTACTATAGGAGCTCAACAACTTGACGGATAATACCAAAGAAAAGGCTCAGTGCTAAGACAATCAAACAAAATTATAGATTCATCAAAATTTAGTAAGTTTGTAGATAAGGAAGTAAATCTTATTAAACATTCATAAGAGGAACTTAAAGTCAATACTTCATAACTTTCGAGATACCCCAACGATATCGAACTAAAACTTACTACTTAACAGTCTAAACGCGAGGAACTTGTGTACCTGCAATCTTGGAAACTAGCATGTTAAATTTAGCAGCGAACAATCCCTGAGCATCTGTTCCTCACAGCTGGCTTCTATCTCTTGGGACAAGACAACATTCGTGGTAGGAAAGCTTGATACATTATTAATATCTAGCCTCTGGTACAGGCTGAGCTAAACGTTCCTACTGCAAATCGGTTGTCCACAAGAATTCAACAGTTCTGAATTCCAATTTTCGGGAATGTTCGGCAATCTTCGTTCCGCTATTGTCATCGGTTTCGTTTCGTCAGTCTATGTTTTAGATCATTTGATGTCCTATATATTGGATTAGGTTCAAACTATTACATTTTGATACAAGTGGCGAAAGTTTTTCATTCCAACCGAGGTGGCATTCGCCCGAGCCGTAAGCGAGGGTGTTGCGGAGCCGAGGGCTGTGCTGAATTTCCACGTATATCAATCGACGTTTTTCAATACACTTACGAAAACTTAGGTAAGTAAACTGGGTTAATGAGCGATTCTTGGGATCGTTTATCGCCTAGTTTGATACGATAAATGTAATAAAATCATGGTGGGGGTGTGCAAGCGCACTTTTCCGTACTAGTGCGAGAACAGTATACTGCATGTTTAAAAGTGGTAGGGATAAGAGTGGGTTTTCGAGTAAGTGTATTGAAAAAATGTTTTTGGTGTAGCCCTTGATTGGTATAATGAATTAGTGTAGTTCCAATAGACTGACAGTGACTAATTGAGTGTTTGAATTTTTGGGTCTAAATAAATTGGAACTTCCTGTGTAATAAATCAGAACCGACCCATATCGCAATGAATCTAGGCACAGTCAATTTGAACAGTAAATATGAATAATATCTACCCCGTGGGAAAAAACATAAAATAGGTCCATAAAAATGTCACAACTGTAATTTTTCACGTTCACACCGCAAAGGTTTATGACGTTTGCATACCAATGTCATAAAAGGTTAAACAAATTGTAACGAACAGGAGTTACAAATCATTATGCCCTGTGACGTCATCCGTTCACGTCACCCCGCGTACACTGCGGTGCAAAAAAACAACTCCAACAAATGATAACAGAGGGAACAATGGAAAACAAACATCAATAACTGGGCGCCACTCTGTTTAAACTCTATAGCTTTTGATACTCAATTATTGTGGGATTATTTGTACATCAAATGTACATATGTATATTTGAAAAGGGATTTTATGTGAGGATTTAGTTCATAATCCGGGAATGAGTGTTGGTGTTCAGTTTTGTACTAGGTATTATATTTTTTTAGTATATTTTTACAAAGTTATTCAGCCCTGACTGTAGTTGAATAGTTTAGAATTCTTAGAAATAGTCTTTGCGTTAATGATAAGAAAGAAAGAAAAACATTTTAGTTGGCGGAACGAGGCGCAAATTTAAGATTAACAAATTATAACTATAATTTGTGGCGGGCTCGCGGACGGCGAGCCATGGATAGCTCGCCGACCGTCCGGTAACTGTCCGGGCCGAGCCCAAGACGTCGACGGCGCGCAATGTTCCCGCGCGCCTCAAGGAGTTATCAGCAACAGGAGGGTCGAAGCCTACTGAGGCCAGGGTTATCTGAAAAGAAGCTCGAGCCCCGGTATGAAGAGGCTAGAAGGAACGGGGTGGGTTTCTAGTTAGTAAGAGTCTGACACAATCTCTCGCTCTACCCAAGAGCGGGGGTTGTCAAAAGATGATTTTTGCCCACCGTAAAAAAAAAAAACTATACTGTGTGAAAAAAATATGCGCCACATCCGCGCATGGCAGAACGCTCAGCATAATGCTGTGACCACACACAAAATGCGACGAGTCTAAAGCGCTGGTTTCCAGCGCTGTAGACTGTATAACAAATAAAGAGCCTAAATGCCTGATCTTCTCGTCCAATTATAATTTAAGTGTCTTCAAGGCTACAGTGAATAGGCTCTTATTAAACTAGTACACCTCACCATCAACGATTACATCTGATCATCGTAAAAAAAATGTTTTTTTGTCTAAAACAAAAGCAAGATAAAAAGCTGGTTTGACATAACAATATACATCATAGTATCACGGTCATGTGATACACAATATTATTTTTAGCATATGCGAAACCTGAACATAGTTTGTTCAGAATCATTAACTGAATCAATTCTAATATTTTTTTGCACCGTGTTATATGTTTCCCAAAAATATTTAGAAAAGGTCGCAAGTTGGACACCATTGACACTAAGTACAAAACAGGTTACGGCAGGTCATAGCGGGCATTAGGAACCAATGCACAGCTAGTTTCAGAAGCAAACAACCCCTCGGTCACCCCGGTGTCCCTATTTTAGAGGTAGGCGGAACAGAGAGTAAAGTCCCGCAAACCTCCGTTGAAAAGGGAGGATCCTCCGACCAGACCGGATGTTATGATCTGGTGGGCTACTGCCCGATAGTTGATGTCGGGCTGTCGTATATGTTCAAATCGCGCGGAGAACTTTGATTGCGCGATGCAGGATTTCGTATTTTCTTCGTAGTTCTTATGTGGCGTCATAGATGTCGCTACACTATGATTATTTATGTATGTATTTACGTCGTCAACCCGGTACCATAAATGATTTTTAACTTTGTGATTTTTCATAATACAGTATTGAAATTCTTTACATAAAAATACAAGACAGGTGTTCTGATGGTAAGAGGCCTGACTCTGGTGCCATGGAAAAATGGGAAGTGCCTGATCTGGGACGGAAATTGCGTTAGCACATTCGCCGCCAGTCACCTGAGTCGCACCACGCACACTGCCTCTGCCGCCGCTGAAGACGCCTGCTCTAAAAAAAGGCTGAAGTACGCTTTCTTGGAGCAGCTTTACCATTTTTTGCCTGTTGCTGTGGAGACTCAAAGCAGTTGGAGTTCCTGCTAAGTAACTGCCCAGAGTCTCCACAGTAAGCGGCATGGTTTTTTGTGTGAGATTTGGGCCGTAGGCTCGGTGAGGCAACGGGAGACTCCCGGTCCAGGTCGTTCTTGGTGCAAAAGATGGCCATCGCTATTCAGCGAGGTAATGCGGTGAGTGTTATGGGCACCTTTACATCGGGAACGATCAGGGTTGGGTTATTTATTGACACTTGATGCTACATTTAATTGTATAATATTAATTATTTTGTTTGTTTTTATAAAGACAGGTGTTTCAGGTTTTGTATATACTAAAAATAAGATTGTTTATGCTAATATAAAAAAAATCTATAAAGTTACTATTTTATAAATCACTAGTGGCCCATTTTGGATCGTACTTTTGAAGTATAAAGAGGACAACATTAGCAAAATTAAAATAAGTTCGTCAAAGAAAATAAATAATTATTTTAATCACACGAAACTTCAAAATGAAATACTGTGACATTTAAATAATAACTTTTAATTGATCGAATAAAGTTTCCATCAAATTAACTGTAATATTCAAACGACAGTTATTAAAATTGAATTTCACAAATTCTGTTTACAAGTTTTCTGACGAAAATAACATGACTTAAATTGCTTTAATTGCCCAAAACTTTCATTTGAATTGACAAATATGTAATATACCTACTAATCAGTAACACAACGTAAATCTAGAAGCAAGTCTTCTTAAGTAAAAGTTTGACTTTGACAGCACCATAAGCACAGTGCCTCAACAATAAATTGATTGCTGCGCTGACCATTGTCAGTTCGATTCTTGTAAATATTTGTAATGCTGACAGATAATTGAAAGTTTATAATGGAAGAAAAAAACGTGTTGCGCCGGCCCCTAAGTCATATTATGGGATAAGGGCAAGAAAAAGAAGAAGACAGATAGTTTATAATTATGTTTGCAAACCACGCTACAGGAGCAATTTCTGGTGTATTAAGTTTAAGACAAAATAGAAAAAATACCTAAATTCTACTTTATCATTTCCTAAAGGTGAAATATTTAACTACCTTTCCGTTTCATTGCCACAAAAACTCTTTCAGAAATCCCGCAGGCCTGAATCAAAACTTAAATTTACGACAACGTTTAGAAAATAACACTTATTGTTAGGCGATTTAAACTCAACTGTAATAGAGTGTCAAAGCATCGCGTACCTACTGTGCAACTGTGGCAACAAAACCGCGTGGCGACGCGCGTTGCTGCGCGACCACGCTCCCGGACCACAGTCAACAGCTAGACTAGTTCACGGATATATGAACATGCATGAATGAGGCTTATGCATAAGCACGTAAGACGTGTCACTACGCACGAGTGATGTACGTAACCGCTCGACGGCGACGTTACCAAGCGTCTACGCGCGAAGGCACGCGGTTCAATACATTTTATACCTTAATGTTGAAAAAATAGAGATAAATATGCTATAGGCTAAGAACTTATCGCGTCGCGATGTTTCTACTCTGCTTCCGTATGAGTTGAGCCTTACACCTAGTAGGCGTTCAAACTTTGATCCCATTGTTGCTTTTATAAGCGTGGAAAATAAAACTGATATTATCTTACACCGGATATTTACAACTCCCACACTTACTTCAAGACAACTGCGAGATATGTCACTTACTTGTAAGACATGTCCCGTAACTGAAACAATTTGTCACTATTTAAACCAATTTAATATCTGAACCGTGTCGTAATGCAGTGCCGACGCGTCCGCTTGCGGTGTGCGGTCTTGGGTTCGATTTCCGCATGAGTAATGTTTGGAGGAATCACAGATATTGGTTTAGTTTTAGTGTTACGACGGTATCTATTTGTCGGTATACTTAAAATATGTGTTTGCAGAAATTGTCGTTTGGTAAATATATTTTCACTGGTTGATTGACTATCACCTACTTAAAAGACATGGCCGAATCCTGCCCAAATCAATTCTCACGGACATTCATTATGATTCTATAATAAAATCTTATAAAATAAATATAAATAATTCACATCAATCACATATCTCTGGAACATGCGAGAAATAATCCCAAAAAAATATGTGCGTTAATTGTTTTTATGTCGTTTTGTATCATTGCAATCATGGCGTAAACTTAGACACGTTTGGTTATACGCATCAGACCATCTCTGTAGGTGTAGTAAGCCTGAAGGTAAAAAAAATATAAAACACCCGTAAATGCCAGAATTGTATTTCTAAGGTACCTCAAAAAAGTTAACGGTTTCACGATTATCGCAGACACCACTTTTCCAGTTGCCGCGTGTCTTGATGGAGTTCCATTATGAATCGATAATATTTTCCAAGAGTGTAACCAAACGTCTTTTGACATTTCTGTTCTTTAAACAAAACTGTCAAAACTGTATGTGTCAGTCTTGCGTCGATTTTACAACATATTATTGTTTTGTGTTTTCGTAACTGTATTGGATTTTTAAACTTAACTTAACACGCTATCCTTTAACGGACTTTCCTTTACGCTTCTAATATTAATTTTGAGCTGTGCATAGATATTGAATTGGTTTGTTTACGATTTGAATTCAGACGCTTATGAAGTCAAGGTGCCTGAATTGAAGTGTGGCCTATAATCGAATATGAAGGCATATTGTAAGAACTTTAACACCGTAATTACAAAATACATTGGCTTCTTCTTCGTCTTTTCGTGTCGAAGAAGAAGCCAATGTATTTGCTGATATACATAAACAAGTTGAAGAACTACAGGAAAAATGAATCTGAATTGCTTGAACTACTTTCAATTCAACCAGTTGCTAATCAAGCAAGTATAACGGCACCAGCCTCATACTTGATAACATATCATCGAAGCTGGCTAGTTCTTCTTTTCGAGATTTAAGAGTGGATAAAAACATTGAATGTGTCTTGTCTGAGTGATTATTGTAGTGATAATGTGTTAAAATATTAAGAAATAAATATATTTAAGCAAATGTATGTACTTATTTATATGACTAAATAAAAATTCAGGTGTTATGTTTTTAGTGTTTTAATGCATGTCCAATTGTATATTTTTTTCAAATTCACCTAAATATCCAAAAATATCTGTATGACGACGAGCTCTTCTTCGAAATTGCAGCTTGGTTATGTCGACGGTTGAAAGTGACTATTGCCAATATTCATCAATGTGATTACGTTTTACTTGGTCTTTTGATTTTTTACTCATAATCCACTATTTGCCTCTATGAATATGTATCACTGGTAGTCATACATTTTCATAGAATTATACGTACCCGAAGTCTGAAAGGCGTTCTCATAAAATCAAATGTTGTGTTGATGTCAATCATTGCTATTCAAAATGATTAGGCGTTTCTTTTGAAATCTTATTTATAGTGTCTCTCGCCTGTTCTCTGATCATAGAACTTAAACTACTCCAAAGCCGTAACTTAAAGCTTTAATACGATGTACCGTTTGTCTGTGTACATGAATATTTTTAGCTTGGGCACAGCTCCCTACTAATTCCGGCCATGTCATTTATCTTTAAAAAAATTTACAAATCTTCCTGAAGAAAAATACTTTTCAAGAGTTTCATATATTCTACAATGATATAGCTTTAAGCCTATTTGATATCTTACTAACGCTGAAAGCAAATAAATGTATATAAATATGAAATGGTTTTATTAACTAATGACTTTTTCAAGTTTCATAACCTATACAGCTGTTGATGACCCATAAACGCTATGAAAAAAAAAAGTAAAAAAAGAGTTACTAATAGCTCTTACATGTTTAAACGAAAACACTCTGACACTACACGAAAAGCGTTCAATTTATATAACCTTCTATAAACAAGATAACCTTCATGAAAAAACAAAACAAACCTAACGAGCCAAGAACTTACGTTCTTTTTTTATTACACTTTGTATTTTGAAATATTTAAACACATTGACAACGTTACAGTCGTAATAAACGTGTTATTTTGTAATCGATAATCGATAAATACCGGTTATATTCTGTGTAATTTATCACTGTGTGACGTGCTAGGGTACGTTTGGTGATTAGCAGCCCTAATGGTACCAAATAAATGTGTGTGTACTTTATTGTTCACCGATGTGTATTTTTCATACGAGTTTTCGTTATCATGTTTGCTGTCAAATTGACGTGTGCTTGTAATTTGTCTGAAGTGAATTTTTTTTCTGTGAACTGACGAATGGTTTAGGGGTCTCTGAGCTAAATAAAAAAGCTGCGCGAGTCGATTTTTTAAAGTTGAGTAATGCTTGCTTGGGTGGGCCCCTTGATGGGTGATCCTGACTATCTTTACACACCATGATCACTACCATCTCCTTCTTCTCTTAGTGTAGGCAAATACGGTATGGCTTGACCTCGGTTGTCAAACGATTGTTGTGGAGTTCAGTTCGCTTCATGTAAAATATTTCTTCAGCTATCATATTATATATTCAGCTAGACTAAAAGCTATGTGTTATTGTGTTATATGTTTCACCTCTGTCCTTTTCTATATTTATGACAGTATATCTTTTCAATGTGGTTTTTACTTCTTCTTCCTACTATACTTGCACACGGTATCTGTCTACATCTCTTTCTTCCAATCCTTTTTTCGCGGGTATGCTGGAAGAGATTCCATTAGAAATTAGCATTACTTTTGTACTTATTTTTTTGTTTTCTTCTTCAAATCTTTGTTTTATGTGTTTGTTTATTAATTGTTAAAAAAAAAGTACAAAGAACAGGGTGTCAATAAACTAATGACATACGGTCATTAGTTGATATAATTTCTAAATCTTTTTCCTTTGCCCACAGTACCGTTGAGGCTTATTTTTTAGCCTATTCCCAACGGAATAACCAGAACTTTAACCAAGTCCTATTAACATTGAAGAAGGTGAAAAGGTTAGACAGATAGATTGAGCTGACAAATGGTGCAGTAAATAATAACCGACTGTAGATGGAAGATATCTGCAGAACTAAGTCGATCCAATAAACGTCCGGTTCTGTTGGTAGGTAACACAAAGTGGGTCACTGCTGTTCCCCTATTGAAGGTTCCATTTGGCTTATTTTGTCAGCGACAGGGCTCAGTTGGCCGGAATGTCATGTGCGTTTTCCTACATTCTGTTTTTCATCGATAAAAAACGTAACCCCTTCTTCGCAGTTGAGTAAATATTGACTACCGTTTGCTATTTATATCTGTGCCCCAACTATTAAGTAAGAATTGGTGGGTAAAGTTCCACAAACAAAAAAAAGAAATAGAAATGATAGTTTTCGTTTTACTTGAAGTAATAAAACTGGCTGTCGTTCTGTTTAGCTTTTCTGGGAAAACTGTTTTATGATAAGCGACGCTATACAAACATCTGCCCTAGAAGTAACTTATTAACTCTAGACTTAAAAACTCTATGCATCATAAAACACATTTCATTATAGTTAAACTATACGAATGTAATAAAAGTAAATTATTCTTACAATATTTTGTGCATATGAATAAGTGTTCTATTTGTTTTAAATTAAAAAATAAACCGTCCAAGGGTGAATCGGACTCACACAGGAAGGGTTCCGTAGCGTCCATAGTAAAAAACGAAAAAAGTTACGTTTGTTGTAAATTTCTGTATTTCTTTGTTGTACCACTTAAATGTTTATTTTATTCTGTTCTTTTTAGTACTTTTTTGTTATAGCGGCAACAGAAATATATCATCTGTAAAAACTTCAACTGCCTATCACGTTTCATGAAATACAGCTTGGTGACAAACAAAAAGACAGTGAAATCTTAGCAATAGAGTCACGTTTCTACCCCTTGGATACGGAACGCTAAAAAAAGTTGAAGCACAATTTTTAGTCAATTTTAAGGACCTTCACTCGACACAATCTCGATAAGAAAAACCTTTAAACATGTAAATAAATAACAAGTTATGGCTATCAATTTGATAATTCGAACCGTAGGCGAGTTAGACATGACTAGGAACCTAGAGGAGCCTAGGTATGTGCATAGCATGTTCTCATCTAGAAAACTTCAACTCCAAAACAAGAGTTAGTACATCCGATCACACAATCCAACCATTCGATACTAAAAAAAGTACTTTCGGCGCGAAATAAAATGAAAAAAAAAAAACGAAACAAAGCGAGCACATAAAACTTTTACCGGGCAACGGCCGGAACAGAGTCGGACCCGGGTCCATCGAGGCGTTAACGCCGGCACAACATGCCGGATGCCGGCGTCCGGTACGACATTAAAAACGGCGGTCACGTTATCTCTGGTGATTTTTTTGGCCAGATCAAGTAACCCCGTTTTTACTTTTATCTCTGTCGGTTATTAGGGGTTGTTATGTTACGTATGGCTGTATATTTTGGTTTCCACGTGGTCTGGTAAACTAAATAAATATGTAATTTAAAGTTACTTCTTAATTAAACTTTATTCATGTTAATTAGCTTGTTACACAACACAGATAGGACGTGAAATATAAAATCACATAACTAATTAAAACTATATACATAATAACTCTTACCTAAAATATATCGTCAAAAAATTGCTCCGCATCGCTGTCGACTATGATTGCGCCCAAAAGACTGGCGGCGGCAGTGCCACATTGTATGGCAATGCTTAACCCTTCAGATACCGTCAATTAGAGACACAATAGTAAGACAATAGACATGAATTAATTCATGAATCCCCAAGCGACCACCGGTGGCCGCGCATCTATTGTCTTACTATTGTGTCTCTAATTGACGGTATCTGAAGGGTTAATCTCTGACTGAGGTAAAAGCCAGCCTTTAGGTCACGTGAAGAGTCAACAACGCGTTCGGATATTTTTTTTTAAATCGCATTCAGAGCACTCGGACTCCACGGCCCAAAAGTATTTTTGTTTTCTAGCAAGATACATTGCCTTATGGTAAGAACTACTCCTGTATCGTGAATGAGCTCACAAACATGTGAATTCACATACACAACAAAAGACAGACCCGGCACAAATTATCTGTAAGCTATTCATATATATTTGTATATATGAATAGCTATATATATTTGTTCCGGAGAATCTAAGTCACGTTACGAAGTACAGAAGCTATTCGTTCAACAGTTCTGAAACTTTTTTTTCGAACTGTAAGAGCCCTCGCCCACGACGACTTTTTGCAGCGGTGCCACCGCGCGTTTCGTTAGCGCGCGATGGCATCACTACTATCGCGCGTTAGTCGCATTTGCAAGTGCTATAGAAAAAATGCAAACGCGCTATTAACGTGCTACAGCATCGCGATTGTATCGATGCGAACGCGCTACAGCCTCGCTACAAAAAGTCGCCATGGGGCCCTAAGTGTCCAAATTCTAGACTAACGGGATCTACTCGTCACATTTGTATAAAGAAGACTATTATAGTATTGGCGATTTCAAATAAAACACCTACTTCTCCAGCTATATTGTGATACTATTTATTGAAAGTCGTTTCATTGATAAATTGTAGGGTTTATTTCTAGTTTACTACTGTATTTTATTGGTTTTATTTAAACCCGTCTATCGGCTTGATAGCCGTCCTAATCTTATCTGAATTGAAAAAAAGTTTTTTCTTTTTCTAAATTCTAAATCTATTCTAAATTTGAATAAGTTTATTTGTCTAACGGGCCTAGTATTTTTCATGCGATCTATTTTGATATTTCATTATTAAACTGTACCTACGCTGTCAGTTGAGATGGTCATTTGTTGGCTACCAATGGTTTTTTTAATATCTATATATAGATTTATATTTTTACTTTTTAAGAGATGTAACGGGAATAATGCATACCCTTATATAGCCCAATCAGAAAATTGAGTTACAATTATAATTTAATCACTGAAATGTTACTTAAATACACTTTAGTGTTAGGGACTAGGAGAGAGCCTTTCTTTGGAGTGAGCCTGACACTGACTTTCCTCAGAGTGTGAGTCAAGTTCCAGTTTAATTTGATGCAGCTGAATACCAGTATTTAATATGGAGTTACTGCTTATCTGACCTCAACAACCCAGGCTTCTGACTTCACGGAGTGACTGCCAATGATCTTGAAAAGGCAACGGCTTGACGTACTTTCTGACGGACGGAGAAGTACTATGTCATGAATATGCTCCCACCTGCTGACTAACCTCAGCCAATGTTACTCAAACTCGAAGTCAGTACTTTTTACAAGCTCTTCCAAGTTTTTTAATCCACGTAATAACAGTATTCTAGTTTTCTTGCAGAAATCTGGAGACTAATAAAACCAAGTTTGGACTCGGCAGTTATTTCTTGCTCCGAATCCACTTTTAGTACTGGCACAAGATGACACACATCTGGTGCATACAGTGCGGTTTTGTTACAATCCAAATTTACATGGTAACTGCTCGTGCAAGCCCGTAAACGCTGGACATGACCCTTTATATTAAATGGAGTGCCACCTACATACGGTTATATAGGTCTGTTGCGTTGCGTCATCATAGCTGGTCCGTGTACGTTCATTGTTGGACATTGAGCTACAGTAATAGAATGGGCAGTTTGTACAGTCATCATAACATCATTTTCTCTTGAATCGGTTTCAAGTGTAATTAGTTATGTGTGTAACTCGATGCCGTGGTCTTTGGCTAGTTCATATTATAAACAAAGAAAGAAAATTTATGTTGTTTGGCACACTGAGATTTACATGATGTAGTAACAAATAATACGTTTTATGTAGATATTTAAAAAGAAAACAATAAATAACATTAGCTTTCTCACGGCTGTACCCAATGGGTCCTGTTCAGCAAAATGGGAGATTATCTAGCAATATTTTATTCTAGGATATTCCGATTTCTCTACAATGTCAGTTTTGTAAGGTTCACACCTTTGGTAACTAAGTTTATATAAGTACAGTGTAAGTAAATGTAAATGTAGCAAATGATAAATAAAGTGTGATGCCAAATAAAATCATAAATACAGGGTTTATTGCTCGAAATACCTGCAATAATACTATTTGTAAACAATATTTTAATGCACTCGAAGTCGAGATAAGAAGTTAGATAGATTCATTATCATTCCCAAAAACAGGACCATTCTCAAGACACCATTTACAACATAAGTAGAAAATGGTCTATCCGTCATCAGAAACCATACAAAACAAACAATACACCCATACATAATTACTCTAACATACATTATACATGTCATATCCCAGAGTATGACTCAGCTCATATCAGAAGGAAAGATCTATTATTCAACGGAGGCTGTTTGTCCCAGATGTGAGAGACACATAAAAATTCACGTGTCATTGCAGTATGTGCTCCATTCCAAATGCGACACCTCTCGCGATGGCTATTCTAGAAATCTGGATGAAGTATGCAACTGCATTTATTCGGATCGAGATATTCGTGCAAAGCGAATCGGAAAATCTGGTGGTTGAAGTCAAAACAAGTCAGAGCGTGTCTTTTCCTGAACTATGTTTTTTTTTCCGGTGGGTAAAAATCATCCAGATGACATGCTCCGCCCTTGAGCGGAGCGGGAGATAGTGTCAGACTTTTACTGACTAAAAAACCCACCCCGTTTTTGTCCAAGACGTCGATGGCGCGCACTGTTCCCGCGTGCCTCAAGGAGTTGTCAGCAGCAGGAGGGGCCCAGCTGGGTCGAAGCCTACTGGGGACAGGGTTGTCCGAAAGGGAGCTCGTGCCCCGGTATGAAGGCTAGAAGGAACGGCGTGGGGTTTTTAGTCAGTAAGAGTCTGACACTATCTCCCGCTCCACCCAAGAGCGGGTTTTGTCAAAGATGATTTTCCCCGTCGACAAAAAAAAAAACTCCCGTTCTTTATTGCCTTTCATATCGAGACCAAGCCTTATTTTCAGAAGCATACCCTTGGCCCCAGTAGGCTTTGACCCTGCTGGTAGGGGGGAGTCATTTGATGCTTCGATAAAAAGACCACTACCAAATCATCACACATGAAAAATCATCAAGTTAGAGACCCTAATACCAGCCCACCACTACAAAATACGGACGACATTACCGTCTCATTTGCTATAACTGAACTTAAAATACCCAGCGATATGTAAAGTGACCGTACTTGGTATAAGTGGGCCCTGTACGGTATTATAATAACATATTTTATGGAACGGCCATCTTGTTTCTGACATTAATGACTGCTGCCGTAAAATATGAGGCTTTTTCAATCCTGACACAGAATTTTTGGGAGGTTAATTTCGAGTGCAATATTTTAGAGAGATTGTATGCAAATTAGTTGATGTTGTGACGTATTAGATAAATAAAGAATATAGTCGCGAACGCCGGACGCACGGGGTGGGGGCGACACTTGCTAGCTGTCAGCCGTGCCGTGCGGACGTGCGATCACGACCATTAAACTACTGAGTGTTGTTATTAATTTAAACCACCCTAACACTTACCCTAGTGACGGAGGACGTCACACGTGGCGACGAGTCTTTGGGTAAGTGTTTTTTACAAAAAGTGAAAAAAGGGAAAAGATAGATGAAACAGTTTGGTGCAGTCTGTGTACCTAGATATTTGTAAATAACAATTGATAAGCGCCTGTGGTTGCTTTGCTATGTATGGTGTTTCGTGGTACCGGTTTGTTGTGATGGAAACAATGCGTGCAAGCTACAAATAACCTATACATAAATAATCCGTTAAAGTAATTAATTCATGAATCCCCAAGCGACACCCGGTGGCCGCGCATCTATTGTCTTACTATTGTGTCTCTAATTGACGGTATCTGAAGGGTTAAAGAGATTTACATGAATAAAGAGATTTTGAGGTTTGAAATTAATAAATAACTAATGTTTTCCAACTTAGCCTATCGATTTCTTCAATTACAAAAAAAAAAAAAAAAAAATATTATTGATCACTACCTGACATTATAAATTATAACTAAGTAACAAACTGTAAGGAACATTTTGCCCTTAATATTATAATTAGAACTCGTTTCACACTTTTGTATAACCTTATTGTCCCACGTTAATAACATATCACGGGGTAGGTAGGTACCTACCTACGCATATACTATGCACAACAACAATAGACCGGTAGGCACGTGAATGCTTAATCTAGCGATATTTTGATACTTGTTATTGCACTGGGCGGGTTCTTGCCGGTGTACGATGAATCACTCGTTATCTCTTCGCCGAGTAGTAAGTCTATAAGACTGGTACTAAGCAAACAATAATTTTGTATTATTGTTTGCTATTTGCAGTCGTGATCTTCGACGAGCCAAACAAGTGAAATAATCATAACAGTTATTACTATTATGTTTATCAAAGATAAAAACAAGGCTTAAATATGCATTTATTTACAAGTAGTAAATTGACAATGTCAATTGGTACTAACGAGAATTATTGAGGTTCTGATGTTACCGACTTATCCGTGAACTGATTGATGCCAAGAATAGCTTCCATTTTGCAAGAAAACTAATCAATTAGTTTTTAGAATGCATATTCTTTGAGAAATGCCACATTTATGTTAGTATCTATTAAAAAAAAAAAAAAAAACTACTATTAGTGTTTTAAATTATATGTGCTATTTTCCATTTATGGCACTGTAACTTATTATTACTGTAAATTTTCTTTGTGAAATAAATAATACCTACATACTATAACTATGTTGTCACAAGGAATAAAATAAAACACGGACTGTTTTTATGGTCGTATTATATTTGAGGCAAAGATTAAATACTAAGAATATTAAAATTATTGTTATTCGCGGATGGGTAGGTGCATCTACATACTCAACAGTAAACTGACTAGATCAGTTGGTGTTAACAAATTAATGATTGAACACTAGTAGTAACTGATGATGCAGTGGTACTAAAGACAATTTTGAAACCAGTAGTAACTGATGACGTCAGTGGTACTAACGATAAACCTCTGTCGCAGGTCGCCCCAAAATGTCTCAGATACCATCTCTCGAGACCTTCGATTGCGAAGGCGACCCTGTTTCTGTGGGTTTGCGCTGGGAAAAGTGGAAGCGAGGGCTAGACATTTTCATGCTTGCGTCAGATACAACTAATTCTGAAAAGAAAAAGGCTACCTTACTTCACTTAGGGGGACTGACGCTCCAAGAAATATATTACAATATACCAGATGATGAAGAGGTAGAAGATGATAGTGATGCATACGAATTGGCCATTAAAAAACTAGACGTATATTTCTCGCCAAAACAGAGCAAAATCTATGAACGATATTTGTTTAGGCAGATTAAGCAAGAGTCCGATGAAAAATTCGAGAAATTCCTGGTGCGATTGCGTCACCAAAGTAGTAAATGTAAATTTATAAGCAAAGAAGATAATATTATTGACCAGATAGTAGAGAAATGTAGTTCAAAAGATCTTAGAAAGAAAATACTTACCTTAGGTGACGATGTGACTCTCGATAAAATTATATCACTAGCCAGTGCTATAGAGGCAGTAGACCGCCAACTTACTGGCTATAATCAAGAATCCAAAAATGTCACTATTAATAGAATCGAGCAAAAAACCAAGGCCTTAGAGAACACGGGATGTTCACGATGTGGTAGCACACAACATACTGAGGAGAGTAATGTTTGCCCAGCTAAAGCCAAACAATGTTTGAAATGCGGGTTTGTTGGGCATTTCAGGAATAAATGCAAAACACGGGCAAGCAAGCGAAAACCCCCAATTCCGAACACCAACAATTATCCAAACAAAAAACGTAGATTATCAACTAAGAATAACGACAAGACTGAAACTAAAAATACAAATAAACCGAGTTCATCAAAAACGGATGTCAATTACATATTTCATATCGATGATGACACTACATTAAAGTGCAATTTGGGGGGCGTTCAAGTTGACATGGTTGTAGACTCCGGCAGTAAATGCAATATCCTTAGTGACAAAACTTGGGACCGTTTAAAGAAATGCAAAATAGATGTGAGAAATCAAATAGCTAACCCGGACAAAACATTTGTCGCATATGGCAGCAAAGAACTTTGGAGGTAGGCGGAACAGAGAGTAAAGCCCCACATACCTCCATTGAAAAGGGAGGATCCTCCGACCAGACCGGGTGTTATAGTCTGGTGGGCGACTGCCCGATAGTTGATGTCGGGCTGTCGTATATGTTCAAATTGCGCGGAGAACTATGATTGCGCGATGCAGGATTTCGTGTTTTCTTCGTAGTTCTTATGTGGCGTCATAGATGTCGCTACAGAACCATTAACGGTGATCGGGTCATTTGACACAGATATTCGTATAGGAGACCAAGTACGAGCGGGAACCTTCTATGTTGTTAAAAATGGCACACGTGACCTTCTGGGGAAAGACACTGCCATTTCACTTAGGGTTCTCAAGATCGGTCTAGGTATTAATTTGGTAAGTGAAAACAATTTTCCTAAAATTAAAGACGTACAGCTTACTATTTCTATTGACAAGTCTGTAAAACCTGTAGCTCAACCATGCCGCAGAGTGCCCATACCCTTAGAGGAAAAAAATTAACAAAAAAATTGACGAGCTGGTGAAATTAGACATAATTGAGCCTGTAAATAATCCTTCAGGTTGGGTTTCACCAATCGTGCCGGTACTTAAATCTGATGGTGACGTTAGGATATGTGTAGACATGCGATGCGCTAACAAAGCTATCATTAGGGAAAATCATCCTTTACCCACAATGGATCAACTACTCCCAAAGTTTAGAAAAGCACGTGTTTTTACAAAACTTGATATTAAAGACGCATTCCATCAGGTTGAGATAAGTGAAGATTCTAGAGATATTACAACATTCATCACGGGACGAGGCCTTTATCGTTACAAAAGATTAATGTTCGGAATATCTTGTGCACCGGAACATTTTCAAAAAATTTTAGAAAGAATTCTTTTACCATGTGACGGTGTTGTTAATTTTATAGATGATATAGTAGTGTACGGCAAAGATGATTCCGAACATAATACTAGGCTTACGAAAGTCACAAACTTTGACCCAACGCCTCATACTGTCATAAATAGTAAGGGGCCAGAATATAACATAAGGAATGATAATACTGGGCAGGAGTTAAAAAGAAACATCATCCATCTTAAAAGAGTAGAAGGCCAGTGGGAAGTATGTTCAGAAAATAAAACCAATTTAGTTGTTAGTGATCAAAACGGGGATAGCGACTGAATTCAAAATAACGATGTAATTAAATTAATAACTACATACATAATTATTTACAGGAGGCGTTAAACATAAACCAAGTACCATACCGGATATGATAAACCGTTTCGTTCACTTTATTAATGTATCTGAATAATCATTTTGATTTTGTTATTCTGATTAATTATCATGTTGTCAAAGAAAAACTGATTACTGTAACTATTAAGTATTAGATATAATTCCTATATAATGATTATTATGCCATAGTTTAGTGTTGATTATAATTTTGTTTTAAATCCTAGGTTTCTGCTTAAATAGAGAATTGTGATTTGGAAAAAAGGGAAAGGTGTGACGTATTAGATAAATAAAGAATATAGTCGCGAACGCCGGACGCACGGGGTGGGGGCGACACTTGCTAGCTGTCAGCCGTGCCGTGCGGACGTGCGATCACGACCATTAAACTACTGAGTGTTGTTATTAATTTAAACCACCCTAACACTTACCCTAGTGACGGAGGACGTCACAGATGTAGAATGGCGAATATGAAGATAAAAAGGCTTTGAACGTGTAGCTGTTACGTAATGGTTTTTACCATGCTAGGTTTGTAGGAATGAGCTTGTAATTTGGGCACTGAAGAAAAAAGGAGAGATAGATATATTTTTATTGTTGTACACGATTATATACTATGCAATTATAAAGGTTGTCTGTAAGAAATTGCCCTGTGCGACAAGACCGCCTATTGCACACTTATTTTTAATTATATACTACCTAGTGGTTATTCAAACTTTTTTTTTAAGGGTGGAAAATCATCATAATTTTTTTCCTGCTTTAGCAGAGTGAAAGGGAGTATCAGACTTCTACTGACCTGTTTTGATTCAGTTCTTTACGTTCAGTTACCTTTTTCAAATAATCCGGAGCCCTAGCGAACACCGGCCTACTGAGCCATGTCCATTTTGCTAATAATCTTTAAGGCGCGGTGGAAGACAACGCGTCATCAACTCGGCTTGGTCCTTATCAGATGGCTGAACGGTGAGCTTTCCATTACTCACCGTCCGCAAGCACACGCTTACGGTAGCCGACAATCATCCGGCTCCCCAAACCACGGGCAGTAGAGGCTTGAGCTCGTCCTTATAGCTCCAGCCACCTCCTTCTCTTATTCGCAGAAGGAGGTGATTTATTCCGCTTCTCTTTTGCCTGAACTACTTACGGTAGTTCCTCAACCTGAGACTTAGATTTTTAGCCTTAAAAAGAATCGAAATAAAACCTAAATACAGAACATAAAAAGTCAAACTCATGGCCACAGTTGTACATCAAACGGTATTGATGGAAATTCCTATCTAATAAATGAACCGTTCGCTTTACAATATCAGTTTAAGTTAAAAGCTTCGAACATTCTTTACGTCGAGAAACCAATACCATTTGTACAAATCGTTCCACGTACTGTTCTGTAGTAGGTACAAAATGATACATAACAATTGAGTTTTTTCATGAGACAAGAATTTACAGAAGGTTCGCTGATAGTATGAAAATATTTATGTGCAAAATATTAAACGAGAATTCCGTGCTATTCTCAACATCACTTTGAAGCTGGAATTGATCCTTGATGACTTCCATAATGAGGAGGAAATAGCTAATTTACACATCAATGAATTTATATGTTTTCTTTTTATTTTTCTCTTCTTTTATTTCTTAGTTTCTGTAGAACGCATTAGTTTAGGCTGTAATGTTGTACAAGTAAATAAATAAATAAAATAATCAAACTTTAATAGAAACTGAAGTCCAGCTGATGTAATTTTAGCCAAAATATGGAAATCATGAAAATAGACCTGAACTTAGGCTTTTTCCAAGCACTGCCTCTTCAACCGATCTTACATTTCTAGTGCAGACGATTACCATGGACATCACCAGATTTACTCAATGGGAGGTGCCTCTAAAAATATCATTGCAATGTCACTATAACACACATTTAAATTTATTCAAAAGTGAAAAGTAAATCCAGGTAGATTTAGGTAATTTTTAATTAGTCTAATTAATCGGTTAAAGTCAAATCGCTGTACAAAACAGGCGGTTTGGCCGAAAGGTTCTAAAAAAGCAACTTCAAGAAGATGCAGCGTTGTAAAGGCCTCCCACAATAGACCAATGACCTGGTGAGTGCCATGGGGTGCCGATGAATGCAAAACGTGCAGGACCGTACGTTGTGGCGACACTTGGGAAGGTCTTTATCCAACAATAGACGTTTTTTGGCTGAAGCAATGTGGAATAATGATGGGGAATTGACCCATGTCAGATACTGTTATGTCACTGTCTTTGGTATGACCAAACGGTAATCCAAACATGTCAGAAAAAAGCTCTGAAGAGCCCTTAACACTGTTTTATTTATTTTTCTTCAAATATCGCCAAAATTGAAGACCTCTGTATGAGGCTGAAATGGGATTAAACAGGTCACAAATTCAGAATGCATAAAGACAGATGACCAAAGCTCGTCATATAGCTGGTATTGGAAGACATCACCGAGGCAAGCTTAAAGAAGTTCCAGACAAGTTGAGTGGAAAGGATAATATACAAAGAGGGCTGGAAAGATATAGGGGAACCTTTGCTCAGCACAGGGGCCATCTAGACTAACTAAAATTAAAAAAAAAAAATATCTATCTGCTGGTTCCTTTTGGTTTCTATTTCATTTAGCATGTCCACCTTATCTTCCATCATCAAGAATAGATCTTCTGTGTCCCTATCTATTTTATGGTCCGGTCCTACATTTAGATAGCTTGTGTGGTATTCAGGGTCAATTGAGTAGGGACGACAGGGCTATTGACCTTGGCCACCGGCCGTTGTCTTTATAATTCCTACTTTTGGTACCCTGCAAAATTTCCGAGCCAATTTTGTGAAGAAAAACAGTAGGAAGGTTTTTTCTAGTTTCCTTATTTTTTTAATTATAACAGTGAGTCAGTTAGTATTAATGAATGTTAATTATTCTTGTTTCAAAAACTGAACGGTCTGGACTAGGATATTCATCATCAACATGATTATCAATTCAGCTGAAAGATGTTTTTAATTGGACATAGACCGGGTCCCCAAATGTCACTACAACGAACGGTCCCGTATGTCTAGCATCCATCACATTCCCGTGACTCTCACCAGCTTACCAACGCTGCGTCTTTCAGTACAAGGTCGCCACACCAAAACCTAACGGCGTCATCAACATGACATCGGACATTAGGTACCTACCTTTGATCCCAAAAATGCATTCCCGTATGATATTTGAAATTCATTTTCGACATTAATTAAGGCAAATCCGCTGATTCATTATCATAATTTATGCCGAAAGACTTCCTTTGCTGGGCATAGATCTCCAGCAAGTGTCGCCATAACGACTGCTTCTATGTATCTTTTATTAACGGGTTTGGACAAAATTTATGTTGGTTTCAATTAAAATTGTAGACTATGAAAATATTGACCAGAATTTCGATTTAGTCCACCTGCCGACACGTATAATGTGTTGGTAAACGTATAAACCAAGACAAATTAATGTCTATCTATAGTAGGCGTTTTGTACGAAATGGTTTTGTCTCCACAAAGGACTGACCTAGGACAAGATAGAGTAATTCTAAGTGTATCTTGTCAATCAATCTCAATTAATCTCAAATGAGATAGTTTTGGATCTTCTTAACCCTTCAGATACCGTCAATTAGAGACACAATAGTAAGACAATAGATGCGCGGCCACCGGTGGTCGCTTGGGGATTCATGAATTAATGGCACAAAAAGTCTATTTCATCTAAGTAATTATAATTAGCATTGGAAGATAAATTTCTAAGTCTATTAATAAGATATCTTGTTAACAAGATGTCTTAATTTTATTAATAAGATTATTTTAGCAGAGAATTGTTACCGTCACAGTTTTTAAATCTAATATAAATGTTCTATTTGGAAAACTTTAATTATAAAAACTAAATGAGTTGTAAAACCATTTTTGCTCATTCAATTAACTAAAACTTGAAAAAAATACATAATTTTACCAACGGAAAACATAAAAACGATTTCCTGAACAAAAATAAAATGCTTCAAGTAAGTTCTGAAACTCGTAGAATTTAAACGTATTATTAGCATTTTATTTATTCAATATTCTCAAGTTTATGATATTAAATACAATATGGCCGCTAACTGCGACAGTCATAAAATTTTACGTACATTAACTAACTAATGATGAGGAAAACCTTCAAGGTACCCATTTAATAATAAAGTTTGTGTGAAATAACAGTTATCGTCACCTGGCTAGTTGAAAATGAATGGTTTGCCTCAAATTGATAGGTAACGTGGGTGACTGACACACAAATACTTGGTTATTTAAGCGTAGTTCCATGGAGCAATAAAAATTTATTCGTATAGGTAGGTAATTACCTACCTGCGTTTATTGTTTCTGATGTGTCACCAACCTTTCGGCGGGCTTAGTAAGCACGAACTTAATACCCTTTTATTTCAAAAAGTATTTTTAATATACTGAATGTAAAATCGGGTTCTTACCAATGCCCTAGGGGTTAATGCAGACGGTATTTAAAAATAAAATTAGATTATATGAAAATCTATAGCATAGTCAGCCTTTTAATGTTCCCACTGCTGGGACTCAGGAATCCTCTCTCTAGGAGGGGGAATGGGCCATAATCCACCACGCGGGCTCAATGCGGGTTGTTCAATGTCACACGTCTTCGAATTTTTGGTTCTAGGACATGCCGGTTTCCTGACGATGTTTTCTTTCACCGTTTTGAGAGCAGTGAAGGAAAACATCGTGAATATGAAAATCCATAAAATCAATGATTGAATAAATGTACAAATGATTGATTTATTGAATGAATGAATAATCATAAATTCAATCTTCGATAGTCTCAACGTCTTTTTGATTCTTCCCACGATCATCTAGGTAAATATCATCATTAGCGCTAATGTGGTAATGCAAAAAAAAATCACTTCTTTCAGCTGTCAATGAAAATTCGACCGCAACATTTTCTTTGATAGTCTGTAATAACATGACTAAATAATAATCCTTACTAATATTATAAAAGCGAAAGTGAGTTTGTTTGTTTGTTTGTTACGTCTTCACGCCTAAATGGCAAAACCGATTTTAATGAAACTTGGTACACGGATAGATCATGTCCTGGAATAGGACATAAGATACTTTTTATCCCGGAAGTAAGATCCCTTGGGATAATTTTCTGCTATCACGCGGGTGAAGCCGCTGGGAGCAGCTAGTATTTGATATAATTAAATTTAATGATAAGGTTATTTTAAAATTTATTCTAATATGACCCAATGTAAATATTGTGGGATCCTTTCATAATGTACCTACTGTTGATATTTTTTTATAAACAAGACGTTGGTAAACTCACACAAACAAATAAATCAGAAAACTATTACGATGTAAGTAAGTGAGGTTAATTAAAAACCAAACTAAAAGTAAGTGGTTTAATTTAATATTTATTTCAACAACATAATTGCCTTAAATTACTTGCCCACGTATTTGTATATACAGGGTTATTTCTAAAACACTCTTAAGTGATGGTTGAGAACATAATAAACAACAACTTTTGTTCTATGACTTTAAAAAATATATTTTAATTTAGTTCATCATCAGATTTTCATACAAAAATAAAAATATTTAAATATGATATGCTGGCGTATCAATTTTCTAGTGTGATGAGTATACGAAAATGGTGCGAATGCTTGCTAGGTAAGTGTGATGACAATGTTTCGGAAGCCTCCTTACTATTACTACGAGAACAGTGTGCAGGAGGCGTAGGTAGGTACAGCAAAATACAGAGTTGAAATGTGTTAGATAGAACAACGAAATCTTGAAAATTTGTTTTTGGTAAATGCATTTATAATATTTTGTAAAAAGTCATAGAACAACAGTTGTTGTTTATGATGTTCTTAACTAGTACCTAAGAGGTTGCTAGTGTTTAACAAATAACCCTGTCTATGTACATATGTATTAGCTCCCATTATTTTTAATTAGAACATGAAAATTGGCTCCAATTTATTATTTGCCTACGATTGATTCTACCAAAATCTGAGAATAGGAGCATATATTTAAAAAGGAGTGACCTCAACCGTAGGTAGAGGTCATCAGTTAGCGGTAATGCCACGTCATGACGCAGCTACTGTTAGAGTAATTGTATGTGGCGATGTAGAAAAGTTTTTAGGTGTGTGTTAGCTTTTAATATAAATAATTCTGTATTTTAAGTGAGTCATCGAATATGAATGGTGTATGAGCATTTGTAATAAAAATTACTTTTTCAATTTACTGAACCAGACTTTTTTTTAATACTTTAAAGGCTGACTGGCATTTTCGCATAACCTTGTTAGCGTATTACATTGAGTCAATAGTGAACTAGTTTTATTTCGTTGTTAGCTACTTATGTAAGTTTATTATAGAGACTGTTAAATGCAAAGCGTTATTTTAGATGGCCATTTTATTTGAACATAAGGTGTACTAGTACGCAGGCAGTACGAGTATGTATACGTTTAATCTCGACCAGCTGCGCTCGGATAGAGCCCCGCTGACCTTGAAATCCATTTTTTTTTCTCCATAATATTGATTGATTTACATTCTGAAGAACATTTAACCAGCAATTTTTTTTTGTAAAACCATTTCTAAAGATCAAAACTGTTCGAACCATAGGAAAAAAATATCATGTCATTAATTTTTTATGGCAAAATTATAGTCATACAAAAATCATGTGTTGATAATGTTGCACGTGGGTTTATACCTAATAAACATTTTTTTTTTTTCAAACCTAGCTGTTACCGAAGAGTACTCGTAGGCTTCAGAAAGTCTAGGGCGTGGTCTAGGGCCTTAATAAGTTATGTAAATCATAAATTTCTTGTCGTTTGTTTTCTGTTCACAACTGGCTCGTTTATTTCTGATAAATCATAATAAATTTGGATGAATGGATTAAGCAGCACGTATATTTGTAAATAAAGCTTTAAATTATGAATATATACAAAATTTATATTAGCTGATATCGCCACAGCATATTCATATCTGAGCGTGTAAAGAATAGAAAATCAGTTTGCCTTTTGTAAAAGGGGTTGACTTCCAGTGAAACGGAATGCATCTGAATACCTAAATACCATTGTTTATGGTAACTCAATAGTACCTAACAGCTCCGATTTACAAATTCACGGGTTAACCCTTCAGATACCGTCAATTAGAGACACAATAGTAAGACAATAGATGCGCGGCCACCGGTGGTCGCTTGGGGATTCATGAATTAATACCCAGCCAGGTGTAATTTATTACATCACCACTGCTTCCGAAATGGTGAAGGAAAACATCGTAAAAAAACTGGTCACTACAATTTATCTGACTACTAGAATATAACTCTGTAATATAAGATACTAAAAAATCAGACATATAAAAATAAGTAAAGTTAAATTACTTTTTGTGGAACTTTTAAAGCGTCTGAGAGCATTTTTTGTCAATAGAAAGTGTCTGACACTTATAATACTATTTGTTGGGTTTCGTAACTTTTACAATTCCAAACGGAGGGTAGATATACGAGCTTGCGAACGAGAACGCATTCCCCACCTATGCTCCATCCTACTCCCACGCGCGCGCAGGCTGATGCTTTTACTCTGTCACACGTCGGTGTCGAACATTTTATGAAGACTCACCTCACTCTTGAAAAATCCTCCGCTCTATGTGTCACGCCATCAATTAGTGTCTAATTTTTTCTTATATATTTTCGATTTGCGAACTGTTACAAGTGATGTAGCCAGGCTGGTGTTAAAGAACATTGAAGGGGAGTGCGTGCCGTATACTTGCAGTGGTTCCGGATTGAACGAGCCTCGTTTCGACGGATAAAGTCAAGGTTAGTGCGCGTTCCTAGTACCAATTTTTCCTAGTTAACCCTTCAGATACCGTCAATTAGAGACACAATAGTAAGACAATAGATGCGCGGCCACCGGTGGTCGCTTGGGGATTCATGAATTAAGCCCAACCTACTTTTGACGTCCAAGAGCTGCGTTTGCAAGGCCACGTATGGCTACGCCTTCTCACTCCTCATCAAGATACAGTCCTCTTCCATCCAATTTTCATTTGAACCAGTCTACGCAGCGCCAGGATATCCACACTTAACATTTTTATTTATATTCCCGCCGAAAAGGAGGCTCGGCCCTGGTATAAAAGGCAACGAAAGAACGGGCTGGGTTTTTTAGTCAGTAAGAGTCTAACACTATCTCCCGCTCCACCCAAGGGCGGGGGATGATTACCCATTTATGAACCGCATTGCTTAACCTTTAAGATCGACTCATTTTTTTAAAGTTGTTGTTGTTGTTGTTTTTTTAATATTCTTTTTTTTCTATTCTACATAATTAAAAAATCAAACGAAATCAAAAGCATACATATTTCAATTACACCATATACAGGAACTTTTAAATAGCCAAATATCGGTCAGTCCAAAAAAATAGTGAAGCTAAATTGAACGTTCCAAAGCATAGATCTCTATAGGAAAGAACGTGCAAGAAACTCCATAGACATTCTTTGAAATTACATTATGAATTACATATTATAATCGTGGTCACCAATTTCTTAAAAAAAAATCCAATGCATTCAATGACTTCCCCTGCTCTAAGGCGAAGTGGGAGGGCGTGTCAGACTTTTACTGATCAAACCCTTAGTTTGACCGAAGTGTCTGTTGATTTAGTACAAAAGCCCTACCAACTGAACAAAGTACATTACATAGAGTGTGTAAAGAATACACCTTATCAAAAGCCACTTCTCAAATGCAAATTACATGGCTATGTTAATTCCGTACATATTTAACGCAACCATTACACTGATTATAAAGTTGTAATATTCTTTATAAGGCTGGTTCGTAGCGTGCGTATGCCACATAACATTATAATGTATAGTGCTATTGAATTTATTACTATAAACACAGTGACATTACCCGAAATACTGACGAAGTGATCTAAAAAAGTGGAAACATACGGCGACCGTGGCGGGAGCGGACGTGTTTTTGTTTGGCACTTGTATGGTTTTTGTAAAGACGTTTAGTTCCGATACACGATATAATGTAGGTAAGCATTTTGCATTTTTGCAAGAAGGTAAAATGCTTTTAGTAATTTATATTTTGAGAGTTGTGGTGACCCGAGAGCATTGGTAGCCCAGTGGTATTTTTTTATTATTCATTTGATGGTAAACGATGATGAACTTGCCTATTGGCTTTTGACTTAAAGACGCCCAGGTTGTAGTCAGGAAACATGGACTTCAAGTCATATAAACAGCATGTATTTGTACATCACGATACCATTGGTTAATCATCATCATTTCAGCCGAAAGACGTCCACTGTCAGCCGAAGAACTCCCAAGTGTCGCAACAATGACCGGTCTTGTGTGGGTCACTTCCGTCAGATTCCAGCGACCCTCTCCGGGTTATCGGTCCACCATATGACAGGCCTTCCAACGCTGCGTCTGCCGGTACCTTGTCGCTACTCTAGAACCTTTCGTCCACATTGACCAAGTGTCAAGTGTCGTCCAATGGAAGCTTACTGGGGCCAAGGGTTTGCTTCTGAAAAGAAAACCCGACTCTGATATAAACAGTAACGAAGGAACTGTGGGGTTACCATGACTGTATAGCTCTGTCTCTTACCCAGTGTGGGTAAGAGACAGAGCTATACAGGTTGTCTAGCGCCATCTCTTACCCACACTGAAACAAGATTAAAACAATCTTACTTTAAACGTCATGGTCTAGGTCCTGGAGAGAGTTTTTATTCAGTAAAAGTCTGACACACCTTCCCGCTCAGCCCAAGAGCGGGGGATGATTAGACTGAGTTGTGCCAAACTATTAGAATTATTGCATTCCTTCATCTTAATAGTGGTCAAGCCTTTTGCCAATAGATAGGAAAAAAAAACCTACTAAGATTTTGCCCGATCGAGGAACCGAACCCACTGCCTCACGCTTTGCATTAGAGCTTACGATGACCAATAAACTATTGGAATTCTTGCTCAATATGTTATTTCATTTCGGTCAGTCCATCCAAAGATTGTCTGGAAGAAATTGCCCTGTTCATTAAGACCATCAAATTGTACACATATTTTATAAATATTTCTCTGATCTTAAGTTAAAGTGTGCAATAAAATTTAAGTCTGCACTCCAATAGCTGGCTTTTGACCTTATCTTTGTTTTCCATATGTTGCAATAGTTTTTTACCAAGTGGAGGTTGTACTTGGGTGTACTAGCATGGCGCGTACAGAGATAATCGTCGGTTGGTATCACGTTTCATAAACGGCCTCTGTGAGTTAGCTTTGACCTCGTATGCCTTCCAAAGGTCCATGACCTACGAGTCCTGAGATGTATAAATACATAAAAATAATAATTTATGACATAGCTTCAGGCAGCGGCTTTGCCTGTGGGAAAGTAGAATTCAATCCCTAGGGAGAACCCTCTAGTTCATCCTACAATACATGGCCTATCGGTATGCTGTCCCAAGTTTGGTCCAAATCCGTTCAGCCTTTTAAGAGCGAAGGATTAACATACTCACACACTTCCACAAATACTTCTTCATAATATTAGTGTGACATACAACGTTTTCCATCATTATGCAGTCAGTGTGTTTCCACAATGATTTAACTGTAACGCGGTACTCTGCGGTACATTATAGATGAGATGTGATTTCTTTGATCGATGGGACCCGATTTGGACGACGCTCGTTTAGAACCCTGCCCTACTAATATTTTATTCACAAAATGGCGGTGTGTACCTACCAACTGATAGATACTTAACCTTCCAATTTTATAGGATTTTCGATTATTCATATTACGGTTTTTGTATGTTTTTGGGGTTGAATTTGGTTTGGGCTAAATTATATGATTGATACGAGTTGAAGCATTAGATTAGAATATAAATGTTTATTATTTAATGTGTCTTGATGTAGAGAAATGGAAAAATAATAGGTATGTGACCTTTGAAAAACATTTCGTAAAATAGAGTTCTTGATTACAATATTTTGGTATTATTATAAATATTATATTATTATTACGTACAGAATGAGTGGTAGCGTGATGGGTGATAGTACTGAATGGAACAAAAAACGTATTGCGTTGACCTCAAATAAAACTGGTCTAGGGTAGGAAGCTGATGATGACGTGTGTACACGATTTTTTTTATTTAAACCAAATCTTCCTTGATATCTCTCTGACTTTATGTTTGCGATAAACTCAAAAACTACTCAACGAATTTTCATGCAGTTTTCACGAATAGACAGAGTAATTCCTAAGGAAAATTCAGGTTTATAATGCATACAAATAAGCGAGTTAAGATGGTTTGCTAGTATAATTATATACATTTTAAACATTTGCCTTTTTAAAAACCTTAAGCTCAAACTAACATTAATTCATGAATCCCCAAGCGACACCCGGTGGCCGCGCATCTATTGTCTTACTATTGTGTCTCTAATTGACGGTATCTGAAGGGTTAATAACAAACGCGGAAATCTATAAGAAAGTTCATGGATACTAAAATACTGAGCATTGTAAAAGTAACTCAAAGCCATAATTCAAAATAACGACCCCTTTACGTTAACTAGAGTTAACTAAACCATATCAATTGAAAGTTTAAAGACTAAAGACTGTTCTGAACAGGTGTGTTCAATAGTTTACAAACCATCAATTGTTTTCACAACTTTTGGTAGTATCATAATAGGTATTTGATATGCTTTAATAATTTATGACGCAGATATGTATCACTTTGTAGCTCAATTAATTTAAGTAAAACAAACTGAAGTAAACAAACGATATGTTACGTATTTTGTAGTTGGTTTACCAACATGCTATGGAGCGTAGTATACTATAGTGTTAAAATAACAGATCGCGTTCAAAACACTTTACTACTTTCCAAAACGCAGATCATTGTCGTGATGCAGAAGGCTGCCCAGCTTAAGTGGAATTAAGCTGAATATGCCTGCCGCATGCTGATCAAGCGGTGGGCCAGTAAAACACAAAGTTAGTGACCTGAAATCGTTTGAAGAGTTAACACAGACTAAGAAAGAAATGGTGGAACTACTTAGAGGTCTTCCTAAAGAATCAGCAAGAGGTGACTCAGAGCCGAGAACAATGTAAGGGATGGAGGGCGGCCTTTACTCAGCAGTGGAAAGGAAAAGTGTAGGCTAAGTATACTATATGTATACTGTTTACTCTTGTATTCAAAACAAAATTTTCTTTTTGTGCACCTACCATATTGTCTCTTCACCTCTCTAGGTTGACTGGTAGAGAATGCCTGAGGTATTAAGTCCGCCTATGTACTTTTTGTTGCATGAAGATTAAATAAATAGGCTAGCCATAATAATAAAAACAAAAAAAATTACAAACATTTAGGTAGGTACTCTAGCGAGACTGTTTCTGTTTGAATATTTCACCCAAAAAAAAAAATTTAACCAAGTCTAATACACAAGAGAGCCATCATTAACACCAGCAAAAATAAAAAAGTTTGTATATATCTACCGATAGAAAATAAAACTTCAAACATTAATATAATAAAAAGTTACAGCAAGAAGCAGCGAAGTTATTTTATTAGCCGTAAATCTCGCGAAGTAGTGAGATATATCTACTGGAGAAATTAAGTGTAGATTCTTTTTTTTTACAACCCACTGAAGTGATTTACGAGATGAGATAAGTAAAAGACGAGACGAAAATTATAGGGAATTTCCAAGACAATGTATCAACGATTTTCTACATGTAAAATAAAAATTTCTAAAGAAAACCTGACAAAAACAACTTCTTCTCTAAAGAAAATAATATTGTCGATTTCTGATATTTCCAATATTGAATCTCAATTTCTATTTAATACAATATAAGTCTATTTAATGGAAGTGTAAAAATATGAGCTTACATTTCTAAGAAATCGAAGTAAACAATTTATATAATTTTCTTTTCAGATAGATTCTAAATCAGTTAGAGCTAACGAGACATCATTTGATTTATCCTAATCTGGGACGCTCAGTTTGATAAAATGGCCCCTGAAATCTGAAAATTAAATTCTCTCAATCTGTTTTACTGAGACCCAAGTTGAGTAATTATCGCCACTCGAAAAATAATGGAAGATTTAAGATGCGACACAGGACTTGTTGATAAGCAAACATTAAAATAATAGATTATTAATAACATTGTTCAGGCAGGGCTCATAGTCTTATGATTCCAGAAGCAATAGTCCTATCGTCTTTGTTTTCAATATATGTATATACATATATAGGGTGACTGGTAATTAGTGGCCCATACTTATACACGTGATTTTACTCATGATTACAAACAACTTTTCCAAAGAAACTTTTATTTATACTCATTACATATTTAACTTATATTTTTTAACCAGAACATGTAAGTACCTACATTGATTACATACACCGATGGGTTTGAAATCAACTTTACTTTTTTTATAAAATTGTAGTGTAGACAACTGTAATACAAAACCATTCAATCAAAAACAATCTTTAACCCACTTTGAATAAGATAAAAAGTTAGATAAAACATTGAGTTAGTTGAGCAAGAAGTTAAGGCGACACTTACATCAATTAGGCAGAAAGTCAATGAAGCGGACTTAATCTGGGGTCTTCCAATCTTTATGTGGAGTCGTAAACTGATGGTCGTCTTAACATAACGCAAACTGTACGGTACGATTAACGCACACGATATTATGTTTGTTGGGGTGGTCGAGGGAGGATGGCGAAAGAACGTCCGGTGCAATAAATCAGTTTGTTCAAACGGTAGAGTTAAAATTTAAGGATTTATGATAGTTTGTAAATGTAAGGTTTTGTAAAATAAATAATAGTGATGTAAACAGTAATGTACACATACAGTAGTGTAGTGTGTGTAGTAATATTTTTTTCTATGACAAGGTATGCAATAAACTATTATAATAATAGGAACTATTTTGATATAGATATAAGTGTTTGAACAACTAATGCGTAAATGCATTTTAATACTAACAAGTAATACCACTGGTAGTTGCTTGGCCTCGTATTTAAAAATCCGTCCAAAGGTGATGATGCTAGTCAATAAAACTGTTTGCTGGAATAAAGAGCGTTTATTGAAGAAAAAAAAACCTGTCAAATATAATTAATTACGTAACAATAAAAGAAAACCAATTTATTTTATTAAGTTTGAGTGAGTTCACAGTACCAAATTCTAGTTGCTGGTATTCGTTCGGAATTAAAATTAAATTATGATTTCAAAAATTACAAGTGGTATTACAACGGAACGAAAAAAAAATAGTATCCAAGCATAAATTTTCCAATTTTCAACTAAATAATGCCACGTTTCGTTTCTGCGAAGTAATAAATATTTGGCTCATGATTTACTCGTTGAAGTTATGAGCAAAATAATAATAAACTGATTGTATAAGGCATTCAATAAAATTGATTAAAAACAAGATTGCCGAACCTTTTTTATATCTTTATTTAAATACTCGCAGCTCTATTCACAATATTTCCCGAAATTCAAATCGAGAACGGTTTTTTCCTTTTCAAGATCGTATCAATTTCACAAGAAAAAAGTTGGCAACTAATTTCAAAGAGAACAACGAAAGGAAAGGTAATGGCCAAGCTCTTTAGAGTTTTGGAGCGCTCAATTTCAATATCCACGATATTTATTGTCAAAAACATGAAGATTTTAGATTTAAACTCGAAAGCAATATCGCTAGTAAACAATGTATAATGTAGTTCACGAAACAATTTAATATCCACGAAATGAAAAAAAAAAACTTTCCAAGTGCGTGTCGGTCTCGAGCATGAAGGGTTCCGTACCGTCTAGGCAAAAAAATGACGTTTGCATTATGGGAACCTCCTTAAATATTTATTTTATTCGGTTTTTTTTGTATTTTTTGTTATAGCAGTAACAGTCATCTGTGAAAATTTCAACTATCTAAGAGTCACGGTTCACGAGATACAGTCTGGTGACAGATGGACAGACAGACGGCCAGCGGAGTTTTAGTAATAGAGTCTCGTTTTACCTTTTCGTTTACCGTGAACTATCTATATTTTCGTCTTAATTCAATTTCATGTTTTTCAACAGCCAGGTACATTTATTTCGGAACATTTCGCTCGTAATTTTATTACTTTTCAGCGGTTATATTTTACTTTTTTATTCAGACGAATAAATAGATTAACTGTAAAACGAAAATTACTTTATTCAAAAATAGCTTGTACGGAGGTTTTCTTTTTTTGAGTTTTCTAAACATAGAAGCAACGACTACGCTGAGTTTAACTTAATTGACTTGATTTCTTTATTACAATTTTAAATGATAACAGCTAAATAAAAAAATATAAAAAAACATACATTCAGCTGAACATAGAACCTCCTCCTTTTCGAAGTCGGTTAAAAATTAAGCTTTTTTCATTTAATACAGTTTAGGTAGACTAAAAGAACAAATAATCTGGACTGGATAGTAGCATAATTTTCCAGTCACGATTACAGGCACTTAGAAGTACTTATGTACTTAGAAGTACTTATGTACTTCTAAGAGTCATGATTCATCTTTGCCCACCCAATTGGGTTCTAAGTGTCATGATTCATCTTTGCCATTGGGTTGAGTTTTTAAAAAACACCATATCCTGTGACCATATCGTAGCGTAAACCATACACGCTACAAGAATTAGACCAATTCCCAAGGCATATTCTACTGAAACATACCACGGAAAATAATACTGGTACGAGATAAATAAGATAAAATACTCACATCAAAATTATTAAAAGGTCCAAATACCTTGGTAATCTACCTTTTACTATTCAGTAAAATACTAATTACCAAACGTCCAATTAACAAAAAATATACTAATAAAAATCCATACATAACAAATAATCTACGTTAAAATTAATAAAAATCACATATTAAAAATAATATAGACGTGTCTAAAGATTTCACTCACCCAGGAGAGTTTTGTAGAGTCTGCCTACTCCAATAGAAAAAAATGAGTGAGTTCGAGTAAGTCTTCTTTTCGAATCGAAGTTCATATAAGCATGCAAAATCATTTGAATGGTCTCCGAAAGTGCGATCATTTTAGGTGTGGGTAATTCTTTTCCATATAATTGGATCCAATTATATTTTTCTACAAGTACGTGAATGTATCTAATATATTTATAGATTCATCTACTAATATACGCGTAATAGATCTATGTGCTTAACCCTTCAGATACCGTCAATTAGAGACACAATAGTAAGACAATAGATGCGCGGCCACCGGTGGTCGCTTGGGGATTCATGAATTAATAGACATAATGTTACGTTTTTATTTAATATTTTAAGTCAATTTCTATCGCCTCCAATTTTGTTTGAGTGCTTTGTTATTTTAGGTTATGTTTACTAAGTATAAAAAAAAATGATTCTATAAGTGGTATAATTTTTATAATTTTCTATTTTTATGTAATATCAAAAATGTAAAGGTTATTGTGAATATTAGTTACTAGTTTTTGCCCGCAGCTTTTCCCATGTATGTAAAATTTAGCTTATATGTCACTCAAGAATAAAGCAGTTTTCTATAGGTAAAACAAAATTTGCATTCGCACCAGTACCTCAGATTACCTCTTACAAACAAAAAAAAAACAAACAACCTCTTCATAATTTATTTTTTATTTTTAATATATAGATAATATTAGTGTAGATTATAACATTGTATATATTTTAATCATCATCATGTAAATTTTAGTTGTCTTTATTGAAGATAAGAAGATTATCAAATAACTTCTCTTGCGCTTGGTAGAGCGAGAGACTGACTAAAAGCGTCAGACTTATACAGACTCTTTCAATCAATCCAGCAACCCTGTTAAAATCGAAGTTGCCTTGGTATATAATCGTAGTTCTTGTTGATTAAATATTTGTTTTACTTTATTAAAATAAGTAAAAAATATTGTAATATCTTGTACCTATTATATTTTACTGCTAGGCAAAAACTTCTTCTCATACATTGCGATTTCAAATTAATACTACACTTCCACGTTACTTCACGATGTTTTCCTCGACCAATATCAGCCGCGTCGAAGCTGACTTAGAAATATCTAACAGAAATGTAACTGTATTTACGATTCAGAAGACTAAAAAAATATATTAATAATATTTAGTGCAGGCTATGTTACATTTGTGAAATTTTTGAAAAAAAAAAAGAAATAACATATTCATTATTGTCACATTAATTAATTTTATTTATCCTCTAATGTTTGTACTCACAGCGATATTAACACTAGAGAACCATTGATTAAATCCATACGCAGTCTCTATATACCATTATTTAAGTATTTATTGAACTTCCACAATAAAGCTCTAAGCTAAATTTTTACCACCCAAATTGCTACCATAAAGCTCATAACTTGCCTAACTTCTTAATCTGCAAGTTATTTCAGTGAAAATTAGCCATTTGAGACTGATGACTTTTAAATGAGTTCTTCAAAAATGGAGATGGAGGCAGTAAAATCATCCATATAGACGTAAAACTGAATATCAGATTAAGGCTGCTAAGGATTTTATTCAAATTGGACGGACTGATCTTGCTCATAAATCTAAAATTTTAAAGTTACGATATGACTATAAACTATTTGGTTTAATTATGACTATAAACTATTTGGATTATGATAAAAGAAAACCCAATGAAAACCAAATTTTCTCCACGTATTTTTTTAATGAAACCTGTCATTAAAAAATATGTGAAGAAAATTGAAGTCCCATTGTAAATTACTAAGCTATCAATATTACAATTGCCATAAACCATATCAACTCTCTAATAACTGTCCATAAAATATTAAACCATTACAGCATAGTAAATTCACGAAACTAAATTATACGTACACGAAATAGCCCATAAAAGACAGCCATCAAGTGAAATGCTCGATAAAAAACTTTTCAATTACAGAGTCAACGAACATAAACCTTTCATGTAAACGGTACACTGCAAACAGAATTTAATTTCTCATGCTTTGGACGATCATTGAATTCGCATAACTCTGAAAACATCCAGTCCAACGATTATTCAGAAGGCCCAAAGCTTTAATCGAATTAACTGCTATACGAGTTTTAAATTCCCATAGCGATATATCGCAAAACAATTAAATTGCGAAACATACGTTTTAAACGACAACATCATTCCGACTACGAAAACTTTGTTCCAAAATAGAATAATAAGGTTTAAACTTTGTAACGGTCGAGACCACCGAACCGCATCAAATTACCCCGCAACCCCTTTTTGTATAGTTTGACCCTGGGTAACAAAACTTACCGTTGAAACAGGTGACCAACCACAGCAGGGTGGTGCAGGCATGCATGATGGTCACTCGCTTTACACCTCGACAACGCACCATCGCACTTTTTATAGATCCACCATCCCACAAAACCAATTGATATATTACCCTCAGAAGGGACACTATTATCTACGATCAGAATTTCACCCTCGAGCCGTACGTGTGACGTAACAGAAAGTTCGTTTCGTCCGTATGCTTGGAAGGGGCAGCCGCTCTCGTCGGAGCGTCCCGTTCGACTGAACTGAACACGCCGTTAAAGGCTCCAAGGGTGAGGGGAGGGACGATATCAAATGTTTTGTATCCTCACAGCTATTTCCCTCCAAGAGCGGGCACCACGTGCCGTGTTTAGTCAATTTTCGTCTGAATGGTCCGACGGTTATTTATATTTTTATTGTTGTCATTAAATGTAACATAATTAGTGCTGGTCGTACTTTGTTGATTGGCTGCTACTGTTCAAACGAGTTTAATTGGACAGTTTTCGTTCTTGTTAATTATAAATGCGGGTTATTTTTTTTTTATCCGTCTATTTGCTAACTGAGCAAGTTTGTGGTTTCAGTATAGTAGAGTTATTTAACACGTTGATTGCCATGACAGGTTCCATGATTGTGTCTGGCAGCCTAATTTTTCCCGACGCGAATATATATAGAGATTGTTCAAAAATTGGTGGGGTGTTTGTTTTTGCAAATATTGTCAGGAAATAAGTAAAAAAAAAATTGAGCGACTTAAACAAAAACAAACAATTATTTTGGTGTGTAATGAAGTATATTTTATTCTAAAGACAAGAGTGAATAGACTACTTCTAGGCAAGGGTGTTCCATCGCCAGCCATATCATCGCTCACCATCAGGTGAGATTGTGGTCAAACGCGAGCCTATCAATAATAATAATAAAAAATAATTACATATGTATATTTTTACGCCAATTACCCATTAGGGCTACGCGGGGCACTTGCCCTTGTAAAAAGAGCCGAAACGTTGTCCTTCGACAGCCTAGACGTTTTTATATGCACAAGAGCATGTAGACACACGGTGTCCGACTCAGCTCTCTGGACCCGACGTATTGGAGGCGACCGCCGCGGCCCACTGGGCTATACATAGTTTTTAGATTGGCGTTTAACGTGTTAATGATTTCAAAGAAAACGATGTTACTTTATGTATCATTATTCTTCGTACAGTGTATAAAGATACAATAAAGAAAGTAACATACGTCATCGATTTTAAAACGATAACGTTGGAAGACAAAACTCTTATTAAAGTCGGTGAAGATGGGTGAACTTTTGTTGGTTTCGTGCTAGGCCGTCTTGATACAAGGAGGTTTAACTTCGGGCCCGCCGGAGACTTACACACGACTTCGGGGGTTGATACCCGATTCCGGAACTTTGTAAACTACGAAAAAGTGTGGAGATTTTATTATTTGTTTGGTAGTGACCTGAATGACTTCGTTTTGGGGACTGCTTGTTAGTGATTCTATACCTCGATTGAAAAAAGAAATAAATTTTGTGTAGTGTTAAGTTTATTGTATTATGTTTATTCGGTATTCTGTCAAAGAAATGTGAGTACTTGAAGGTTTAGAACCTCTAAATGTTTAAAAAAAAAGTCATAGATTTTTTTATCGTACTCAGTCCATTCAAGTAATTTTGTTTTTAGTTTTATTCTGCTATACTGGAGGTCGTGGGTTCGATTCCCATCCAGGACAAATGTTTGTGTGATGAGCATGATCATTTGTTCTGTGTCTGGCTGTAATTTATCTATATTATCTATGTATTTCTCCTAGGTCAAAACAAGTGCCAATGTAGTGATTGTCTCCAAGTATTTACTTCCTATCAGAACTTCATGGCTGAACGATGGACCACCATAATACAGGCCATCGGCCTAGTTTGGTGGTTATCATCAAATGTACTGTGAAACATTGTACTTGTTAAACGTGACTCTAACTACAACATGTAAATTTGTGTCAAATAAACGTTTTTATTTTATTATTTATTTATTTAGAAATATATAAGTATGTTAAACAGTTGTCTAGTACTCATTAGACAAGCTCTGCTTTGCTAGGGACTAGACGGCGTTGTGTGATACTGTGGAATATTATTATTATTCTTCATAATAGTCTCTGAACTGTTTAGCACCTGTCTGTACAGTAATCATGTTTGTTCATTGACATTTAACCATTTAATCTCCGTAGAATGTATATCATACAATGAAGATCTAAAAAACAATACGTCAAAGTTTCGTATGTAGGAAATAAATTTATTCGTTTATTCAAAATATTTACATAATGTCGACAAAATATTTGAATATTAACAAGACAAAGTATTTAAAAAAATATAAACTAGTAGCCCACTGGTATCAGAAACAAAATTCAAGCTAGCAATCACGGCTCTAAAGAGAGGAACCTCCTCAGAATACGATCCGTGAGTTCTGAATCATGACGTTTATCCAGCCGCGCAACAAAAACCTCTTGAAGTTGTTGGTCAAGGCTTGTAGTCATTAAACTATGGGCTGATATGTCTATCGGCACAATTATTACTCCTGCATTACTTGACGATGTTCTCAAAATTTTGACTTACCAGTATTTGATAAGATCGGCCACTACGGTTTGCGTCCAGAAGAAAGATGTTTCGATGGGGTGATGAAATAATTATTAAGTACAATTATCTCTGAGACCACATATCAACCACCTCATGAGTCAGGTCAATGTACTTGTGATTTGCTAGAAAATACTTATTTTATCATTATGACAAATGGAAGTCAAACTGCGGCCTATCGTTATGGGTCATTTAAACCAAACTCTACATTCGTAGGATTTGTTTTGATCTAAATCAATGTGTCAAGTGTAGTTTGGAAATGGACTATTAAATAATAATATTATAATTCAATCCTCTTACCTTTTTAAAAGTGTGTTAGGGTTAGCTTTAAGTGAAACTGGATTTAGCTAGTTTTTACATAAAGCTAAATCCGGTTTAATAATTTGATATTAAAGCTAAATCCGGTTTGATAATTTGAGTGCCTATCTGACCACCACATCCAGTAATTGGTAACACGATACCCCATGGCACGACTGAGGTCAGATTTTCTGGCTTCTGACTATCTTTAACCACTGTCAAAGATATATAAAAGCCAGTCGGGGCCGCTTTATCGTGCTTTTTGAAGCATCCGTTGACGGATCTCGGCCGGTAATGCTTAAGGTGGTGCATCATGACTCACATTTTCACTGTTTTTCATACAACCGCTCATAACTTATTATGACGTTATTACACATTTTTCATTAGATATTTTGGAAACACAGTATCTTGTGGATATTATCTAGGTTTCTAAAGAAACCAATTTCTAAATTTGTGTAAAATTAATCCAGTAAAAACCTCTGAAAATATCCTATTTTGTATGAACTTTGACACTTCATAATTTGCCTAAAAATTAAAAAAGTCAAAAAAGTAATCCTCTAGAGACCTTGCAAATTTTATTAAGATTCTAAATGATGACAACTTTTTCCAAAAACTTTTAAGGGTTTAAAAAAAACAGCTATATCCTGGAGCAAGTTTTGTGAAATTTTCGAGTAAATCTCGGAATTACCGAATACTAACAGAGTTTCCAGGCGTTATCTCTCTTTTTTTACGTTGCCTTTTCGTCAAACATCGCGTTGGATTGCATTAAATGAAGTAACAAGCTTTTAAACCATTTTCGATGTTTACGATAAGCGAGTGGAGAAGGACCCTCTTAAGCCTAGAGATTACTTCATCATCATCATCATTATCATCATTTCAGCCAAAAGAGGTTCACTGTTAGAGATAAGCCCCAAGCATCGCCACAACGAACCGTTTTGTGTTTCTGGTATCCTTTAGGTTACCGCGACTCTCACCAGGTCATTGGTCCACCTTGTGGGAGGTCTTTCAATAGTGCGTCTTCCAGTACGTGGTCGCCACTTTAGAATCTTTTGACCTCATCGACCATTTGTTCTGCGAGCAATGTCCCATGCCCTCTGTCACTTATGTTAAGCGATTCTTCAAGCTATGCCTGTACATTTTATCTTATTAATCCCACTAAAAGCTTGTTTAGCAACAAAAGGCTTAGAAATGTATTGTGATTGTCAAAAATACTGACTTCTAAACTAAATATGTAACTGTATGCTTGTGTGTGAAATCAATAGTGAAATAAACAAAATCGTAGAGGCATTCAAGGTTCTCTCTTTAAAAATAAATGTTGATATTACTTAACCCTTCAGATACCGTCATTTAGAGACACAATAGTAAGACAATAGATGCGCGGCCACCAGTGGTCGCTTGGGGATTCATGAATTAAAGACAAGACAGTTTTGTTCGAATATCAAAATAATTTGTCACGTTTATGAAGACTACGAAACGAAATTCATAAGCACTATTTTATTCCAGCGCGCACTACCTCGGTAAATACGTAAATTGACATTTTCCGGTACCTTCCCTTCACCTTCCTACTTTTAAATTAAAGTGAAAATATTTCCAATTCACACTTTACGTTGCGGTGCAATTTTTGCAATTTCATCGTGCATTCGATGTACGACTTACATCTGTTAACTTCCAATTACATCTGTTGCTAATAATGTGTTATTCTGTTTGTATATTATTTGTAAGTTTTAATTCTTCAAGTATTTTTTTCTAGGTTGGAAATTATCTTCTCCTCTAGGGTGCGGCGAGAGTGCCAGTGTCAGACTTTTACTGACTAAAACCACACCTGCTTCCTACAGTTTTCTCTATGTGTTCTGGAACTACAAGTTTCCTTTTCATAAAATGCTCCGGCCCTAGCTGGCATTGACCTTGCTGGGTCCCTACGGTTTGTTGATATTTGTTGAGCAGCGCATGGAATACTACGTACTGTCGATGTGTCGATGACTTCTGCTCGATCCGGACGATTACGAGACGGCCAGATTGCTCGCCGGCCGCAAGCCCGCGCCTATCGTAGCCGGTAGTTGGGCACTTATTAGACGATTAAGCGTGAGATTATCCGTTCGCTCACTCGTGCGGCCACCTCTTTTGCTGGCAAAAGAGATCCCACTCCAGCCACTTTTCAAAAAGGCGACTTACTGGCACGATTATCATATGGCGTGCCTCTCGGTCCGTTACTGGGACCGAGCCCAAGTCGCCAACGGCGCATACTGTTCCGGGCGCGCCAGAGAGAACGAGAGAAAGCCACTAGGGCCAAGGGTCTGCTTCTGAACGGAAGCCTCGGCTCTGGTTTTAAAGGCAACGAAGGACCAGGAGTGGATTTTTATTCAGTAAAATTCTGACACAAAGAGTGGGGGATGTCATTGAATGATTTTCGCACGTACAAAAAAGTTAGTTTTTTTTTTGACATATACTAGTGCTTGACTACGATCCCACCTGATGGTAATCAGTGATGCAATCGTTGATGGTGAGGCGCACTAGTTTATTAAGAGCCTATTTACTCTTGCCTTGAAGACACCTAAATTATAATCGATATTTCGATTGATAGTTTACGATAAAACACAACAATGAGCTTCGAAGGCAATTTTCTCTACTAGTTTTATCATATGTACTAATCTTGCTTCACTTATTCATTCCAGTATTGCAACTAGGAAATAACTCCGACAGTAACTTATTATTATTGTTCCATTTTATGGTTGTGTGTATATTTATATCTAACCATGTCGAGTAACCTGTAATTTATGCTATCGTCGCAACGTTTTATGTGCTCATCGCAATTTTTCTGATGGGTGACATTTGTTTTTATATGGATATTGAGGTTTATTGGATCGTGTGTCGGTCAGATATTGTTTTGTTTTTTCAACTTATTGGTATTCACGATTTCGTATTGGTTGCATGATACGTGTTGTATGTATATGTTTATGGTAATGGACTTTTATAATCGGATTGGTACACCAAAATGTGTTTAAGCTACATTTATTTTGCTATTTTGTGCAAAATAAATGTAGAGGTTTAAGTAAAGTTTTCGCTTCTTCTTCTTAGCGTATCGATGGCAAAATCAGTCAAATTCCTTGCCCAGCCCAGAAATCGCTTATAAAATAAAAAAAAAATAAAAATACTAGGCGCTCAAAACCATTTAATATAAATGCTAGGAAACGAACATTTAATTTTTATAAAAACCATAGGATAGGATAGATAGGATAATTATAATAAAAAAAATGGCCTTTACAAAAATCATAACGTTTTTTTGTGTTATTAATGAAAATATCTACACACTTGACTGCATAAAACATCACACGATACCACAAATAAGGATTTTCCGCTATAAAATCGGCATAAACTGACGACTGATCGTCAAGCGCGTTTACGCACGAGATCATTTCAAAACGCAATCAGTTGAGAAAAAAAACCCCACACTGATAAAGTACTTTCAAAAGGACCAAATGCAATACCGACTGTACTGCATGGTTTACAAACAAACGATAAAAAAAATAAAAGTTTCACAGCAACGAAATTCGAATTTGGAATTTTGGAACCGAAAAGGGACATCAAAACCCTACTAATCAACCTACAAAACGTTCTCGGAACATACTGTTCATACAGCTTAGGTGTGGAATTCCCTGCTGGAGTCTGTTTTTCCTGATGATCTGGCTACCTAGGTTACTTTTAGGTAAGCGCGTTTCATCTTCCGTCCGTCCGTCACCGCATCATTGTTTTTTGTCAAGTGGGATAGCGGTCAAGCGCGAACCTATCATGAAAAAAAACGGGTCTTCAAAGAAAAAGTTGTCTGACAAGGAAATCTAAATATTTTTAGCGCTAAATTAAATGGAGAAAGCCACAAGTAAATAAGAGCTAAAATCGAATTCCAACTGATATTACATTTCAAATTTTTATTAAGAAAAAATACGCTGACTGTCACGGGATGCCCGGCTGAAGAGAAATATGTACCTTTGCTAGTAAGACATGCACACTTGGCAGTCAAGAAAAATGGCGTAATGGAGGCAACACAGCATTTCAGCATCATACCGTTTACCGTGTCATGCGGGTTCCCGTCACGACATTCGAATAAATATTAAGAAAAAATGTTTAAAAACATGCCTTTTGTTAAAAAAAAATGTTTACAAACAAAAATAACAGAAAAACAGAACACAAGCAGGTAAAAACAGGCTTCAACACGATACATCCCAATACAAACCGCATATATGTCCATTACTAACTGGCTAGCACAGACATTTATGTATTAGAATAAAATATCGTCGGACCCCATTACGTAATGCGTCCATAAAATGTTTCCGCGTAATATCACTGATATATTATCCGAAAAGATATATTTCGAATAGTGTTGTAAAAACCGGTGCACTGTTTTCATGGAAATTAAACAGAATGGTATTTTGGTTTTATGATATGAACAGGTACATTTTGTTATTATTTTGTGCACGCAATTGAAACCACAAATTTTATAACACTGTAGTTAATTAACACATTTCCGATGGGTTTTAATATGATGAGTTAATTTCTGACGAAAACACCTATTTCACAAAAGATAAATATATCTGTAATATTATATTTATTGATTCTGCTCGTTATTCTAATCAAACTATTTTCAGGTGTTACACATCTAATGTTACACGTTGTATATTATTCTTATTATATAAAATTAAGGCCTCCCACAAGGCGGACCTACATTATGTACTGGTGGGAGTCGCGGAAATACGATGGTGCAAGATGCACAGGACCATTTGGTATGGCGTGGCGACACAAGGGGCTTATGTCCAACGGTGGACGTTTTTTAGTTAAAATGATGATGATATAAAACATCACTCTGATTCATCAAAGCCATGCCCAAATTCTTCGATCTAGTGCGCTAAAATTTAGCATCTGGTTACTTTTATGATTGGGATTAAAGACACATGGGTGGACCATGTCCCGGTTCATAGGACATATCCTCGAGTTTTTGGCCAACTAGGGCTCCGTCTGCACAGTTACCGGATGGCCGGATGGCGAGCTACTCAATGCTCGCCGTACGCAAGCCCACGCTTACTGAAGCTGGTGGCTGTAGGTCGGGGACGGTAACCCGGCAGTTGTGGCGTAAGAAATTTAGAAGGTCGGTGGGAACACGCGTGCGGCTGACTCCTTTGCTAGAATTACTGCTTCGTAAAAGAGGCGATCACCTGCTATTCCTCCTCGCTCTGAATCATCTCATTATCATTTTCATCTGGATGAAATGCCGTCTGAGGGTAGCCACGGTCTACTCCAGTTTGGACAGACACGTGGGTGGATTATAGGATATGTTTTCTACTATCAAGAAGACAAAAACCCTGGTAGATCCATCAACATCCTTTTTTTAATACTTCCACTGCTGGGACTTAGGCCTCCTCTCTAGGAGAGGGGATGAGCCGTAATCCATCACAAGGGCCCACTAAGGGTTGGTGAATGTCACATGTCTGTGAACTTTTGGTTCTAGGACATGCCGGTTTCCTCACGATGTTTCTCTTCACCGTTAGAGCAGTGGTGATGAAATAAATTACAGAAAGTAATGCGTCTGGCTGGGTTCGAACCCGCGCCCTACAACTCGTAAGTCGGGGCGCTTACCACTCGGCTACCACTACTCTCACAGCTAGTATATTAGTCTATTGATCGCTACAGAGACGTATAATTTGCTAGATTTTTCCCATGCCTTCCTTTTTTCGCTATAAAGAGTACCGAAGCGACGTAGTTTTCTAACAATGATAAAAAAATCAGAAAGCGGATTAGGAATTTCAGAGAATATTTTTTGCTCAGATTTTTTATAAAAATACGATTCAATCTTTTATACATTTTTTAAGTCATTCCAGACATTCTTTTCACGCGCCATCTCGAACAATGGTTCGCAAAGCAACCGTGAGGAATGCCTCATGGTATGCGTTTAGCCATACGGGCCCAGCAAGATCGAAGCCTTCTTTTTAAAAACATTGATACCATTTGCTATGGGCCTACTAGAAAACCCAGTTCCAGAGTTTGAGGCACTGCGAAAATTCGGCAGCACATGTTAATTTAGGCACAATTTTTATGTAATGTAGTACTGACCAATTGTGAAATATGTTATTTGGTGTAATAGATTTATTGTTAACTAGCTGCTCCCAGCGGCTTCGCTCGCGTGATAGCAAAAAATTATCCTAAGGGAACTTACTTCCGGGATAAAAATTATCCTATGTCCTATTCCAGAATATGGTCTATCCGTGTACCAAATTTCATTAAAATCAGTTTTGCCATTTAGGCGTGAAGACGTAACAAACAAACAAACTCACTTTCGCTTTTATAATATTATTAAGGATAATTTTTCTAAAATAATCCAACACAGCGTATAATGAACTTATGAAAGCAGTACATTTAATTAAAATTTGTATAGAGTAATCCCACCCCTAGTTACTTCCAAGCAATATTTTGTCCGCCGGTTCACGCTTGGCTAGCGGACACCCTCATATTGAAGTGCCCTCAATACCGTCACATATGGTGTGTCCTGTCAGTAACAAATCCAATAGATTCTTATGAAATAGTCAGTCAACCAAAATACTTGATAAAGTAAAATATCCTCTTGGATAATGTCAAGAAAAGAGAATTCTTTTTTTCCAGTATATATTTTTGTAAACTTTGCCCTACACTTAAATACTCCTGTACAGAAAACTGCCTATCCGTAGACATACAAATATTTTTTCCTGGATATACCTATCTAATTAATACTCATCAAGACGAATCATACGAGCCCAAACTCGATAGGGTTGTGTCTAACTACGAAGTGCCTATAGCCACTAGCAATCTTCCAGTTCTATCATCAGATCAGTTCCATGTCATAACGTGATAATGGCCCTGACTTACAAGCAGTAGGTCAGTAATTCAAACCCAGCAAAGCGCACTACTTTGTGTAATTTGATTCATTACCACTGCTCTCAAAGCGGTGAAGGATAACATCATGAAGAAACCGGTATAACCTAGAACCAGGTCCTGCGTGGTAAATTACGACCAATTTCCTCTCCTAGAAAAGAGGCCTGAGTCCCAGTCGTGGGAATATTAAAAAGGCTGATTAATATATTATAGAGAATAGAATAGAATAGAATAGAATAAAACTTTATTGTACACCAAAAAGTAACACAGCTTATACATAAAATTAAATTTATGGGTACAATGGCGGTCTTATCGATTTTATAAAAGATTGTGTGTGTGTTGGAAGTTGTATCCAAAGAATAACAGTGTTCATTATAGATCTTCCTTATCAGAGAACAAGATGTCCCCACCTTTGTTCCTATGTACATAAATAAGGGTGACTATCGAACAAACATCCCGGCATCAAGGATTCCAACAAAACAAACGCTCGTCCAAGTTATAGGTACAGAAACAAGAATTCGTATGCAAAATGTTTCACATAAGTTTTCATAACCGTACCCAAAACTTCTCACGGTCAATGCCCTAATAAAACAATACCAAGGTGATAACAATAACAGTAATTCAGAGATATAAATAGCCTACAATTGCAATAAGGACCTTACTTCCAGCATACGGAACGCTTGGACCGGTCATAGAGCTCCAAGTAATTTAGTAGCCGAGTCCACGCGCACTCGGGCACGATCACAATTGCGTCGGTAACTCTTGTTTTTCAGGAGTGGCAGGAGAGGCACTACAGCATCCCCACTTTCCATCTGACGCAACACCTCAACGGACCAGTTCAAGAAACGCCCGGGTGTCACTGCTATGCAGATCCTCTGGAGGACACGCTGGAACCGCCTCGCTTGGGCGGAGCGTTGCCGACTTTTCGTGGAAGAGTAACTTCTTACGCCTGGCCGTTTTTTTAAGTCTCTTCTTTCTGCAAGACAGTATCGAGCTGATGAGTTAGGATAGCTTACCGTCCTGCCGTTGCGTAAAGACGAAACCCTAGTTGAAGGCGCTTAATGTTCCACGCGCGCCTCAAAATATGTCGGCAAAACTGGATGGGCTTAGTTCATGATTTTCTACCACTCCAGTTTAGCCACTAACAGTACTGCTTGCATCATAATTTAAACTGAAAGACCAACTCAGCTAATCAACTGGACATAGGTCACTCACAACGACCAGTCCTTTACGCCTAGCTTCCGGAATCCAAATTTCTGAACCCTTATCAGGTTATCGATCTACCTTATGGGATGACTTCCAGGGCTGCGTCTTTTGTTATGCGGTAACGACTCCAAAAGCTTTCGCCCATTTATCTATTCTACTAACAATATAGCTACTTACCACTCGTAAGTTTGGCGATTCTTTGGGTTATTTGAAACATAGCCCTCTGTGTGAATTTAAGCCTTCAAATCTGATGAGGCTTATTGTAAGTACAACACGTACTACTCATGTGAAAATACCGCGCAGATTCCCGAACGCAGTTAACCTCTTTCGAGGTTAGATCTAATTAACTGGACCGTTTGTTCCAGGTAAATTTAACGGTCTGCAACTTCGAGTGTAGTCTCCAATCGTAAATCTATGCAAATAATCTTACTATCACGATTCATGATAGTAAGATTATTTGCATACTATTGTACAAATTTCAAGTTGTATTAATTTAGCAGACAGATGTGTTTCTAGCTTAAGGCTGGAGTCTTGTAAAAATTCACCTGCGGCAAATTATTAGCGCATCTTTGTATGCTTTTTTTGAACAAAATAATGAAACAACTTGAAATATTATTATAGCACATATTTAACCATAGTATGAGTAGTAGCTAGTTATTTTTTTTAAGTCAATTTGGGTGTATTGTGTTTGGTAAATCAATCGTTAAACATAGCTCTTTCGTGCCAACATCATTTCGACTTATGTTTGTGAGCTTCGTTAATGGCATAATATAACGAATTTACAAATCATACGAATGGAAACTTAGCGCAACATTATCATCTTTGAAATGCATTCATGGCTAGTTCTAATTATATTTCATTTTCTTATTTCAGAAGTCACAATTTCATCAAAATTCTCAACATTTGGCTGAATGGTGAATTTTTAAAAGACTGCAGCCTTAAGCACTGGAAAATAAACCGTTTTTTTTGGTCTTCTTGTAGAACTTGAATAATCAAAAATTGCTTAAAATTATTAGAAAAAATAAATACGTTTTTCCAGTAGGAAGACGCAGCGTTGGAAGGCCTTCCACAAGGTGGACCGATTAGCTGATGAGTGTCGCGGGAATCCGATGAATGCAAGATGCATGGAATGGCCCATTATGGCGACACTTGAGAGAAGTCTATGTCCAACAGTAGACGTCTTTTGGCTGAAATAATGATGATGAGGATTTTTTGTGAAAAAAAACTTCTATGATGATTTGACAAGCAGTGGCTTTTCCAGTCCCTGCCAGTAGAGCGTTCCTTGCTCTGTAACACCGGCCATGTTGTAAAGCCCATCTGTGACCAACGGCAATTCGCTCCCAAAAATAGCCAATATTTCATCTCTAACGTAGTATGGTTGTAAGTGCTAAACATTAACACGATATTAAATAGCTTTTGTGGAGATTAGTTAGGTGCCTTTTTATTTTATATTTCTTGCAAGAATAAGATTGGTTGCAATTTCTTAATTTTTTATGGTACTTCAAACTTAACATAGTAAACCGTGAAACAATAGCTTTATGCTTTCAACTATGAGTTTTCTTCTAGCAGAAACCTTCACGCTCCGCCTTCACGATCCTGACTATCAGCCACGGTAGACACCGGCTTGCAGACGACAAGCCAATGTCCGGTAATCAACGGGATCGAGTTCAAGCCGTCGACAGCACGAAGTGTTCCATGCGCCTCTCAAAGAGATATCAGCAAACTCTCTCAAGTTCCAGCAGAGCCATTTTCTAAAAAGGGATCCGTGATCTTAGAACGCAAAGGGAAAATTGAAGATACAGTACAGTCTGTTTTAGTCAGTAAAAGCCTGACACGCCGTCCCGCTCTTCCGAGTGCAGGAAAAGTCATTGAACGATTTCCCACCTTAAAAAAATGGCTCAAACCTTACAATATTATAAAAGCGAAAATGAGTTTGTTTGTTACGTCTTCACGCATAAATGGCAAAACCGATTTTGATGAAACTTGGTACACAGATAGACCATGTCCTGGGATAGGACTTAGGATAAATTTTATCCCAAAAGAATATTTCCTTGGGATGATGTACTTACTGCTATCACGCGGGCGAAGCCGCTGGGACCAGCTAGTAGAATTGTAAAAGCGAAAGTGAGTTCGTTTGTTTATTTGTTTGTTACGTCTTTACGCCTAAATGGCAAAACCGATTTTGATGAAACTTTGTACACGGATAGACCATGTCCTGGAATAGGACATAGGATACTTTTAATCCCGGAAGTATGTCCCTTGGGGCAATTTTCTGCTATCACGCGGGCGAAGCCGCTGGGAGCAGCTAGTTGGTAATATATTTCAAAACCTCGCTTCTATGTTCACCTTACGGGAATAGTCTGGCCAAAGGGTTTATTTTTAGATATTTGTTTGTGCTCATTCGGATGTCCATTACCAGCCTGTCGAGTGATCCTGCCCAAGTATAGGATCCTATTTTTAGAAATAGGAGACCAGTCTCTTTGGTATGTTTGTAACTTTGTGAAATAATTATTCGAATGGCTTAGAAAGCAACCAAAACGCCGTCTGTTTTGGTCTGCTTAGGTAATGGAATGTTACTTATTCAGCACACTTACCCTGGAGTTGTCAGCATTAGCGTCAAGGAATATAGGTCCAATATAGGCCTGGACTGGTCTGTTGGCTTGGTGGTTAGTGACCTTGACTGCTATGCTGGAAGTCGTGGGTTCTATACCCACCAGGACAAATATTAATATGATGAACATGGTAATTTGTTCTATGTCTATATAATATATGTATTTAGAAATATATAAGTATGTTTATCAGTGGTCTAGTAATCATAATACAAGCTCTGCTTGACTTGGGGCTAGATGGCGTTGTGTTATACGTACCTATCACACAACGCCGTCTAGCCACACCAAAACTATGGAATATTATATAATACCTGTCAAGACTTCAGGGTTCTCTTAGAATTCACCACGGTCCTTGAACGCAAAAGTCAACTAAAGTGTGACATGGGTTTATAACAGTCTGACACTCCGTCTCGCTCTACTAAGAGCAGAAGTTACTTTTTTGTCAAATCTCAATCTTTATTGCAATCTACAATGTACATGTCAGGTGATAAATAACAAAAAAATTGAAACTATTATGGACCTTGTCGGGCACAGCAAAATTAATAATGGTTCAAGACAGGACGAGCGCTAATAATAAGTGCTATTTAATTTTCTTATATGTATATCTATTATATCCTTTTATCATCATCGTCATCAGCCTTTTTAATGTTCCCACTGCTGGGACTCAGGCCTCCTCTTTAAGAGAGGGAATGGGCCGTAATCCACCACGCGGACTTAGTGCGAGTTGGTGAATATCACATGTCTTCGAATTTTTGGTTCTAGGACATGCATATATCGTTTAATTCATTTCAACTAATTACTTTTTATTGCTATGAGTATATACTATAGTTTGATATTTAAATTGAAATTGGCAACACTACTTGGCAATATTCCAGCGAAAGTATAAAAAGCACCCTTCCTGTTATTTATTAATGAGTTTTAGAGTAGCGGCCGTGTACTGGAAGACGCAGTATTGGAAAGCCTTCCTCAAGGTGAAATGACAACTTGGTGAGGATCGCGATAATCCGATGGGCGCAAAACGCATAGGATTGTTCCTTGTTGCGACACTTTGAGGACGCCTTTGTCCATCAGTGGACGTCTTTCGGTTAAAATGATGAAAATAACCTCGTACCGGAAGGCCTCCAACAAGGTGGACTGATGACCTGGTGAAGGTTGCGGGAAACCGATGAATGCGAGACGCACAGGATCGTTCGTTGTGGCGACGCTTGGGGGAGGCCTATGTCCAAAAGTGGACGTATATCGGCTGAAATGATGATGATGATGATAATGATGAGAGCAGTGATGGCCGACTTACGAGTTGAATGTCGTGGATTCAAACCCAGCTCGGCGCATTACTTCTTGTAATTTATTTCATCACCACTGCTCTCAAAAATGGTGACCACATCACTGAACCGAAATTTGAAGGCATGTCATATTCACCAATCCGCACTGGGCCCGCGTAGTGGTTTACGACCCATTCCTTTTCCTAGAGAGGAAAGTAGAGTACGAATATATAAAGGCTGATTATGATTATGCTTCTAATGATGATGATGGAAAATTCTGTTTAAAAGTGTTTTTCTATTACCCTTCATTCTTAGACTTTAGTTTACATAAATTATGCCCAAAATTAACTTAAACACCTTTTTAAACCTTAAAAAACTGTCTACGCTGGTTTCATCTACAAAGCAACCACACAACCAAAGTATGCGAATCTCTTTGTACAATAGGCAATATCTATTACACCAAATCTCAACCCAACCAAGTACACCCACAGGCAAGCCAGTAATAACATGGCCATCTTTTTTATGAGGCAGCAGAGTTTAATGTTATTAGTTCTGGACCGTCCTGTGATTTACAAGGATAATGTCCTGCCCTTAATAGACTGTTCCTAATGTACAAGTAAATTGTGGTCGCACGAGTTGTTTTGTGGGATGATTTTATATAGTAAATGATTCTAATAGGTTTCTATTATCTGTAATGATAGTGGTAGTTTTTTAAAGGGAGTATTGACCGATTTGATGCTGAAGGAGCGTGAATATTATTTTTATGTCTTATAGATTGTTTTTTTTTTTTAAATTTGTTCTATTTCCTTGAACCTAGCCTAGCATAATCAGCCTTCTAGATTTTCTCTGAGAATCAGGCCTTTTCACTAGGAGAGGAGTAGTTTATACCTGCGTGTCGTAAAATAAATGTCCTTTATTCCGTTAGTACTTTTGCCCAGCAGGGCCAAAGCCTATTTAGGCCAATGGTTTGCTTTTGGTAGGAATCGACCTGACATGAAAGGCAACAAAAGAGCAGAAGTGGGTTTTTAGTCAGTAAAAGTTTAACAAACTACCCCGCTCCGCCTAAGAGCGGGAGATATCATTGGGTAATTTTCCCAACTAAAGAAAACTCACACTTTTAAAGAATAGACCACTGCAATCTCGCGAATAGACCACACTAAAAAAGAGAATACGTTCTTGTCTCAAGAACGTGTAGTAAAATTCGGTGTACCCCAGGGAAGTGTTCTGGGACCATTATTATTTATCATATATATAAACGACTTTCCAAAATCTGTTGACCATCCCATGACGCTTTTTGCAGACGATAGTACAGTCACAATAGCTTGTAAGAAAAGTGACACTTATGAACTTGACATTAATAATACTTTAGCTTCAATTATTGACTGGTTAAATAATAATAATCTAAAAATTAATTTAAATAAAACACAAATCTTACATTTTAGTCAAAGAATACCAGTAAAAAATGACATTAACGTAATTTATAAAAATAACACCATATGCAGAGTTGATAGTGCCAAATTCCTTGGACTAACTATTGACAAAAAACTTAACTGGAAGGATCACATTGAGGAAATTTGTAAGAAAATTAGTAGTTCTTCCTACGCATTGTATAAACTCGCCCCAATCGTTAATACGGATACATTGCTTACTGCCTATCACGGACTTGTTGCATCGGTCCTTAGATATGGCATTATTTTCTGGGGAAACTCTACAAATAAAGACATAATATTTAGAAGGCAAAAAAGATGCATTAGAGCTATGTTTGGGCTTAAAATTACAGACAGTTGCAAACCATATTTTATTAAACATCAAATTCTCTCACTTCCTTCCTTGTACATATTAGAAACGGTATTATTTGTGAAAAAGAATCCCCAACTATTTCCGAAGACTTCAGACGGCTCCGAAAGAAGTCAACGTGATAATCGGAGACTTCGTATACCTAGGGCAAAAACAGCTCTCATGCGTAAGAGTGTATTCTGTATGGCCCCAAAATTATATAACAAGGTACCAAAAGCATTTAAAGATTTGGATATTAATAGTTTTAATAAAAGCATGAAAAAATTTTTAATTAATAAATGTTATTATAATGTTGACGAGTATTTAAATGATGTTATTTAGACATTTTTTTTTAATATTTAAATAAATTTTGAAATTTGGATTTTATTATTGTTATATTTTGAATTTCTAGTATTTTAATTCAAAATGAATTCAGAATTTATGACGAGTATTATATATATAATGATGAAATTTTGCCATTTTTATTATTATTTTAATTAATTTGACGTTATTTTGTTATTTTGCACTCTGGACTTTATTATTATTGTATTTTAAACTTATGTTGACGAGTTATTTGAATGATGTAATTTGGACATTTTTATTATTATTTGAATTAATTTGAGCTATTTGATATGATTTTTATGAATTGGCAGATTGTATTTTATTATTAGTGTATTTTTGATTTTCTACCCACTGTATTTGTACGCCTTTTCTAGGCAAAACATGTTGAAACTTTTTTGTTTTTGTATCACTCCAACTGATTTATAACCTACACATGTTTTTGAAAAAAAAAAAAACAAAAAAAAAAAAAACTTTAAATTTTTACAGAAAAACGAACATAATAATATTATTTTTTCGACACCATTTAGTTTAAACATTTCAAAACCCGAGCAAATAGTAACCAATGTTTATACATTACCTAACCGATATTGCTTTGTTTCTGGCTAATATGTACTAATTGGTCATTATATAATATGTGAATTCATTAACCTGTAATATTTAATTTGGGATAAGCTCTACGTAACATCCTGTTTCGGGGTAAGTATAAATAGATTTGGTTGTGTTTATTTTGGGATATTGGTGGACTTATCAACTTTTTTTTTGGAGGGTAAATATCATCCAAATGACATCCCCCGCCCTTGGGTGGAGTGGGTGATAATGTCAGACTAACTAAAAAACCTACCCCGTTCCTTCTTGCCTTTACCGGGGCACAGCTTCGGGACAAAAAAGTCACCTACTGGATATATGGCTCCTCCAAGCGTCGCAACTACGACAGGTGACCAAGTCATCGGTCTACCTTGTAGGAGCCTTTCCGACTCTGCGTCTATGTGCCTACTGTCACGAGTTTTGCGATTATGACATATTGATATTTAATTCGAATTCAATTAATCTTTGCCCGACTCACAGATTGATTCCAGGATGCTCAGTAATCATGCTTGCGTTTACTAGACTACACCTGCACATGGCAGGATTGTTGGTTATCATATTTCTGCTACTACTCGTGGGTGTAACAAAAGGAAAGATTAAACATCACCTCCATCATAATGTGGGCGGTTAAAATGGCTGTTGTTTTGGTTCTGTGCGTTTGTGTTTATGACATTCCATGTTTTTTCACAATACAGGAGTAAAAAAATAATATCAAACTAGCTAAATGTGTTCAAAATAAAATGGTACTTAAAATTATAGTCAAGATTTTTTTTATGTCTTATATAAACTAGTACTTGACTGCGATCCCACCTGATGGTAAGCGGTGATGCAATCGTTGATGGTGAGGCGCACTAGTTTATTAAGAGCCTATTCACTCTAGCCTTGAAGACGCTCAAATTGTAATCGGACGGGAAGACCGCAGCAGGCAAATTGTTCCAGTCCTTAGATGTACGCGGTATAAATGACGAAGCGAAACGCTTAGTCCGGACCGTAGAGGTTTCAACAACGTAAGGGTGCATACTCGCCATACGTCGGTTTGTCCGGTGGTAGAAATGAGATGGCGGAATCAAGTCTTGAATGGTTCTAATTATTATTATAGCATACACCAATTCCATTGTTTGGCGATGTTGCCTACATAACGTTTCTTTCTTTCTTTTACCTTCAAATAATACAGCGTTCTTTCAAAGTTCAACGTCAATAGTATCCGAATAAAATAGTTGAGTAAGTTGTGTGGTAACATGCGGACGGATGGACAGACGGACAGGACGAAATTTACATATTATAAGGTTTCTGTTTTTTGCCATTTGGATATGAAGCCTCTCCGTTCTGTCTCATTGATTTATTTATTTATTTAGATCTCCAACAAAGATTGGCATGGGGCCCTTTAACGTGTGCTCCTTTAGTTACAGGAGACTACAGCAGGCACATATAACTAGGTGAATAAATATATAAAACAAATTAAAATTCACAAAAAAATACCAAACAGATTAGACAAAATTTGAAATTCACAAAGAAATATCAAACAGATCAGACAAAAAACACATTCCAATAAATCATGTCAAATTAAAACTGAAAATAGGGTCAAGATACAAAGGTCAAAAGAAATATCAAACAGCTCTGACAAAAATTATGTTTGTGTCATTGATGTTTGTATCATTTAATCTCCATATTTTTATTTTTATTAAAAAATATCAAATAACTTCTCCCGCTCTAGGAAGAGTGAGAAGGAGTGTCAGACTTTTACTGATTGATACTTTTTTATACTCCACAAGCTACCCTTCTGATCGTTTGAATAGTCACACAGCGTGTCAGGCAGGCAAAAAAAATACGACGCGCTGTCGATCTGAGTCTGTTTCTTATCGAAAGTCGAGCTATACATTGCTTACCGTCTGCAATCCCGCGCTTACAGTCTGTTGAGGTTTATGTACCTGACGCCTGTCTGATTATAACAGACTAGCTTTTGTCTGTGGCATTGCCCGCGTGCATAAAATATAGCCTATGTCACTCAGAAAAAAAAGCAGCTTTCCATCGGTTAAAAAAAAATTAGCAATCGAATTGATACTATCAGAGATTACCTCCAATGGACATAAAAAATGTACTTTTTATTATATTATTATTATTATGACTGTGTAGACAACTTACCTATGTTCATCAAATCAAAATAGTCAAGTAATAAAATCAAAATGCTTCATTCCATAGTTTTACTATGACGCTCAAAATTTGCCACCACCATGACATGGTGTTAAAATAAACCGAAAAACGTACGTAAAAAATGTAAAATCTGGAATAATCAATGGCATGAATATTATAATGGGCACGTTAGCATATTTCGCAAGTCATGTGAATAAATGGGCTTCACTAAAGGTAGTCATTATATAGTAATCTAAAAATTATATCGGATCAAGTGAATGTAGGTTGACAAAATATATTTAAGCTCGTGTTGTTTCTAAAAATAACCGGTGATATTACAGCTTGTGGTTTATATTTAATTCCATAGGGGCCCTAAAGAGCTTTGCATGGAGTTTCCTTGCGTGATCGAATCAGAAATGAAGATATCCACAGGAGAACCAAGGTTGCCGACATAGTACGAAGAATTGCCAAACTTAAGTGTCAATGGCCAGGGCACATTGCTCGCAGAACAGATTCAGCCGGGCTGAAAGGTTTTGAAGTGGCATCGGCATACTGGAATACGCAGCGGCGGAAGTCCTCCTACAAGGTGGACTGATGACCTGGTGATGGTTGCGGGAATTCGATTGATGCGGAGCGCACAGGATCGATCGTTGTGGCGACACTTAGGGGAGGCCTATGTCCAACAATGGACGTCTGTCGCCTGAAATTATGAGGGCACTAAGTATAAGACAACAAAATATTATCATTATCCACCATCATCCCACTCTTATTCACAAAACGTTTTGGGATCACATTCGTTGTGCGTTCAACTAAAGGGTTCTGTTAGAGTCTTTCAACCTGGGGATAAGAGTGAATAGATCTAGGCATGCATGCGCTATCATTGACTACATCATCTAGACAATTTGACCATTTCTCAGTGGTGACAATATAAATTGACAGATATATAAATATATGTGATTAACTTTTGGGTAAATAATGTCGTGATCTACGTTCTACTTATAGTAATAAACATTTGTTTCAAATACTTACTTCAATAGATGCTTCAATTTATCATGTAGGATCTCGTACAAGAGTAATTTATCTGTATTCGGAACTAAGGACCAGAAATAAGCATTCATCATGACGTTATCCCACGGAAGTATTTGATTTATCAGATCGAAAAACTGTTATAATTAAACAGTCCGTTCCACTTCTTCCCAATATGAATGATAAAATGCTAATACGCTAAAGAACAACACTCATTATTCACAGCTATCACGATCACTAACCGCCGAAATATTACACGTAACACACCATATTACGGAATATAAATTGCCAAACATTACCCTTGTTTGCCTTTAAAACAAAGGCAAAACGTACACACGTTTTGTCTTAAAAATTACGCGTCCTATATATACATAATGTTGTAATATTTTTATATGGCACTTTCTGTTAATAGAGTCTTTTAAATCTAGCGAGGGGACGAAAGAACGATGTAAAAAGTGGTATGCGATTTATACCCCCGCCACAGCGGGCAGCAAAGAAAGTCGTTTAAAAGATATATTAACTGAGAAAATGCAAGAGAATATGGGACCACGTTATGCATCACGAAAGCGCTTGATTTAGAGAAGCTCTTTATTACCAGAATAATTGAGAGCCTGAAATTCAATGTTCATAGAAGTACTCTTGTAGACGTAATAGATTACAAAAGCTTTAAAAAATTCTGTAAATTCCACTGTAACTGTTTCGAACAAATCAACTATCGCAGAATTTACGCATGGCAAAGCACTCAAAAAAAAAAAAAACATAGATTTATCTGGAAACAGCGACGATACCAAAAAACCATTGGAAATGGGCCAGGTTTGTACTATTTCGGATAAGCCGTACCAGTGCCGAAGGCTCGCCTGCTATTTGTCCACATAATTTGCCACTGGATAGCCAAGATAGTTCTGCGTAACAAACTTTAAGCCTCAACAGTACATACGTGTTAAGTTGCGTCGAAACGCCCAGGAATATCCAAGCCATTTCGCACCCCGTAACACAATGGCCTCTATAAATTACTAATACGGTGCTCCTTCGATAAAGACGATATACAGTGCTGCTTCCGAACAGATACCAGCTACCGGCTTAGCTAGAATATCAGCAAACAATAGAACTCTATATTTTTTCTCCAGGGTAATTTACAGTCCACAGTTGTCAGTCTCGGGGCGAAGACACCGGTATTAAGGTACTTTAACGGTAGAGTTACTGTAAAATAAGTTAATGGTTCCGTGATGACTTTAAAAGAGTTGTTGGCATATTTTATAAGTTTTATTTGAAATTGCCTTTCTAGAAAGGGAAGTTGCATGGGTATAAACGTAAACGTTTTTAAAGTGTACTTTTTAAAGTGAACAGAACTGTTGAATACAGAAATTTGTTAAGAGTTTTTGTGACGTCACTAATAAAGTTGGTAGACCCAAATCGTGTTCATTAAAAGCCTTTTATCGTTTTCCATTTGAACCAATAAATTTATGTAAAAATATGCCGAAACGATTATTTTCTATTGCTCTTAGGTCTGTAAAAAACTTGACTGTTCAGTGGTAAAATAATATAGGTATACAGACATTTTGCATGCCAAGTCACGCTCCAACTAAAATTTTGTTGAATTTATTTAAAAATCAGACGATAAAAATGCTATGTTGGTTTTCGCTTTTGAATATTTGCTGTGCTGGCGATGTCTCGACAGATTAAAATCACAATTTACATTTGGTCCATTTTGTTTCTTGTAAACCGAATGTGCAAGCAGACAAAACTGTCTAGGCAAAGAAGTTGTGGACTAATAGAATTTACTGCTACTAATACCATTATGCCAAAACATATATACATGTATACGAGTATGTGTACAGCATCAACTCTAGCATAGTAGTTCCGGGTATAGTCGTAAAATTAAATTATCTAGATGGTGCAAGTATCTATGTGATATTGTTAGGAGCTCTGGAAATTACTCGAGGCAATATCACTGCACAATGCGCATTCTAGCCAAAACTCTCAACTACAACAAAGCAATAAAGAACTTCGATAAAATCCAGCCAAATGCGTATCACAATGCATAACGAACTGCAGTCATTACACAAATTGAAAACTCCACACTGAACGATGCCAAATGTGTTCCATTCGAGATGACAAGACACATTACGTTTGCGGAACATATTCACAAGTTAGAGCAGTTCACGACCTCAATTCACAGGCAAAGAGTTTTTTTGAAGTGACAAAGCGACCACAAACTCCGATGTCGTATGTTGGGTCACGGCCTTAGTAAATCCTACGGATGTATGCAAAGGCCACGAACGGGAGTGAAATCTGATCAAATGGAATGCGGAGGATTCAAACTTTGAGGTCCGATGCCATTTTGCGGATTTTACGCCCGCGATGTGTTCCTATGTTTGGTCTAATCGAATCAAATAGTTTGGGACAGATGCGTATCTGATATCCAAGTTTTGGCGTTTTAGTGTTCGGATATAAAAGGCCTGTTTGAGTAATCAGATATTTGTGCTTTTGCTTATATTTTTGTTTGATAGAAGAATTGTTATTTTTATGCCTTCGGTGTCACTATTTAAGAATACACTAATATAATCAATCTTATAATTTTGCTACTGCTGAAAGTCAGTTCTCCTCTTTAGGAGAGGTATAGTCCACTACGTGGACTCAGTGCAGGTTAGTGGATGCTACATATTTATTCTTTTTAGTCTAAAACGTGCCAGTTTCCTCACGATGTTTTTCTTCCCGTTTTGAGAGTAAAACTGACGCAATAATGACAAAGTAATGTGTCTAGCTGTGTGTATCACCACAGCTCTTGGCAAAAATACTGACGCATGATTAAACTTTCTCACATGATTTGTATATGATTAAATAATGAGACTCACATGAAAAACAGAAGTGAAAAATATATCTCATAAATAGCATAATGGTCATCATCCTGCACATGTAACGTATCAATTGGAGGAAACAATTTTGTTATTTAATGGGTATCAATCAAAGTCGTTCCTAGGTGACCGTGTGATTGGACAACACTTACTGAGTAAGTACTGCGACCTATATTTCAACCAAATGACACACTGAGTCCTAGTTTCAACAGTTTGTTAAGTTTTTTTTTATTATTATTGATATGGTTGCGTTTGACGACCATCTCACCTGATGGTAAGCGATGATGTGGTCGACGATGGAGCACGCTTGCCTAGAAGTAACCTATTCACACTTGACTTAAATACCCCCAAGTTGTAGCTATCAGGAAACACAGACTCCGGCAGGGAATTCTACGGAATTCCAGGGAATTCCAATTAGTTTTCTTCCAAGATTGGAAGAAAACTACGTACCTATATTTTTTTTTATTTGATAATTATAAACTAGTGTTTAACTGTGATACCACCTGATGGTAAGCAGCGAGTTTAAATAACTAGGACATAAGCTGCACGTCCTATGGCAGTTACCTACATCACGTCACTTATTATATTAAAAATAATATACCTAAAACTAAATATCAAAGTGCTTGAAGACTTCATACAAAAGGCTCGGAAACTTAAGCTGGAGAAAAGCTGTTCCATTCTTAAGTAAACATGAATTAAAATCGAATTCGATAATGTTTCACTTAGAATCTCTCGTCTATTTTTAGCTGACATTCCATGTTTTGGCAAATCAACCCCGGGTCGTTGATTGGCTGTCGAAATCAATTCAATTGTTTCAAATATCATAGCATTTAGAACCTCCGGCAATAATCAACTAAACTAGTTTGTTGTGTCAATGCTAAAACCTACATTATTTGTAGGGTTGACTATTATTCGATTCAGTGGATTATTTGATCCCGCAAACATCGATTGCCAAACGCTACGTATAAAACTATATTATGCATCACCGCAGGGAATAAAAACTGGACATTTGATTTTAGAACGTGGTGTCGATAAAGTTATCCATATCGAAAGCGAGTAAAATAAAAAAATACGATTTCAATGTAAAAATCTCGAAAAATTAAATCATATTTTTATTTCACATTTTTACAAGACGGCGCGCTAGGTCCGGACAGTTACCGGACCGTTGGACAGTGAACTACCCATTGCTCACTGTCCGCAAGCTCGTGCCTGCGGTAGCTTGTAGTATAATAATAAAAAAATGTATCACCTAATTTACAGTGCAATGTTCATTCATAGCTATTTATTTAGTCAATAGTATTATTACGAACAACCGCGACATTTATGACTTAAATAAACCTTAAACTTGTTTGGTATGCTATACTCAGTACAAATTCCACAACACAATCACAATGGTCGCGTCTACCTAACGGGTGTTCCGAACACTCCGAACTTTGCGGGCCAGTTTGTCACTCCGAGTCAAAAGTTCCCTCCACTTCAAGCGATTCGACTCGGACTTTGCGTGATTCGGAACCAAAGTTTCCCGTCCTACGCCTTTTTATTTTATGACGGGTGTCAATTACTGGATATCTTTTGTTCTTTTCGTCGAGTTTGAGGAGTTAAACTTTCCAACTGTCGGATGTTTTTATTTCAGTTCGCTAGTGTATTTTGATATCATAATAAGAACGGAGGAGTTGCACGAGTATTATAACAGTTACAGTTTGTAAGTGTGTTTTTGGAACGAAGAAAATCTGGTTTTGAGGAAAGTTTCCGTTTTATTTGTAACTTAGAGGCTGAGAGTAGTTCGTAAGGCGATGTGGCCCGGAACCTTGGCTGCTTCCGCCTTGCTAGAGTAGTCTTGTGGTATATATACCGATGATGTGTTCCGGCTGTATTAAGGGTGCATCCCTCCAAATGCTGGAAACATCCGTTCCATATAGTATGTAGTACACCATTTGGTATTCACGAACGGTCTCGAACATCGTATCAAGCATTCTTTATTAAGATTACATGACAATATTTGTGTATGATAGGAATATGATATATGATTGTAGCTCTTAAGCAAACTGGAAATTTGTCAATGTTAACTTAGAGATCTACGCTTTGCATTATGCAATTTAGCTTCAGTTTTTTTTGACAGACCGACATTCGGACGGTTTAAAAGTGCCTGTAATTAGTCTATTTGAAATAAAGGTTCTGATTTCTGACTCACTGTTACTAATCTATGCACTAAACCAACTCTCAACCGTCAACATAGCTTGATCACCTGCAAATTGCCTGCGAACCTACTAAGCTGATGAAATTATGGTTAGTGATCTGTGCTAGGCTATTCTCCATTAGTTAATCTCAGATTATGTTCGCTCACGGTTTGCAGTTAGCTTTGAGCAATAACTGGCTTCAAACTAATAGCGTGGTATGCGTAAACCATCACATATACTGGACACAAATGTTTGGATAGCTTCCAATTATTTCAGTTGCCTTTACTAGTGCTTTAATGCTTCTTTTTTTTAAATATGTCAAAACGCGGTAGTCATAACATATTTTACTATAATTATGCACAAAACATTTTGTGAACACATTCCTTATGCGTACAGCTAAGGGGTAGATTTTCCTACCGCAGTCTGAGTTTTCTGATAGCTATAACCTCGGTGCTTCTAGGTCAAGAGTGAATAGGTTACTTCTAGGCTAGCGTACTTTACCGTTGCTTACTGTTAGGCGATGCACTGATCTAACGTGAGCCTATCAATAATAATAATAAAAAATATGTTTTTACTACTGTTGCGAGTTGCCAGCTGAAAATCAGCGCTAGGTGTTTGACGCTCAGCAATTACTGAGTTGGTGGCCTTTTCAGTTCGGGCACATTCAATGTAACTGTTATTGTATTTCTGTACTTTTTTTTTGTGGGTGTTGTGGTATATTGTGTTGCTTGCTCCGAATAAATGCTAGTCTATACTGGGGCACAGGCTTCATCTCTAGGAAAAGGAATGGTCCATAATCTACCACGTGAACCAAATGAGGGTTGATAAACCACAAGAAGTTGTAAGGCACGGAAGTCAATTCAGATTATTAATAAGCTATTACAATGCCTTTGGATCCATTAAACCGCTAACGACTCGGACACAGAGCATAAAACCCGCATCGCGACTGATAAAAACACGCCGCGCTAGGCCCCCACTGTTTAATCCTTGCAAAGCTGTACCAGCCCCATTTTATTGTACATTTTCCTGCAAAAGTGCCTAGAAAAGCTGAAAGCTGAGCGAACATTCATTTGCATATAATGTTACAATATAATGTTGCTTTTAACTCGCCACCGCGAGGAATACTTCATTTTGTTCAACCAACAATAGGTTTTTAACGAAGCTGATTGATGGTGATGAAACGGCGGGGCTCGGGTCAACGGTTCCTTTTTAAATAAAGTACACAAATATTGGTAGAGAAGAAAAATCGGTAGTGACACACAAGTATGCTACTTTTGTTTACTCTTATCTTCCGGGTACGCCCCAAAATGACTATACACTTTTAGAAAGCCAACCCAAACAGTATCCCTTCTAGGAACGAAATAGAAAATACGCATCGAATGTTTTCTCATTTCGTACATTATGCTATGTAAATTCTACAGTTTTAAATTACTGGATATGAAAAAAAAAACTTCTCATTATAGGACAAGAGGGGGAAAACTTTTACTAACAAAATTCCATTGTTTTCCTTCAGTTACTCTTTACTTTCCGGGGTTGTGGTAACTTTTTGAAACTATCTCATGAAGCTTTCAGTTTTCAAGTTCAATCTTACAACACTTTTAGAATACCAACCCAATCCATATCCCTTCTAGCAACAAAATAGAAAATACACGTCCAATGTTTTCAAACCATATCCCTTCTAGCTACAAAATGGAAAATACGCGTCCAATGTTTTCTTATTTCGTACATCATGCTATGTACATTTTACAGTTTTAAATTACTGAATAAAAAAAATAAAACAATGACTTTTTTACCCAGTTTAATTACGGCAAAGGTTTTTGACAAGCGTAACCTGTCCAAAAAATGCCATGTAAAATAATTATCCCACCCTGCTTTCCCTCTTCTTCAAACTCAGGGGTCGCCAACATGATTTTAATAACGAGGGTCCTTCACATTTTCCTAGAAGCTGACACCTGAATAGCTAGATATTATCTACCTACGTTGTACAGTAAATTGCTAACACAAATACACGCGCTACTGTTGTACAAACTGTGTTACTTTGAATTAGGGGCCGGACAAACAAACAGACGTTTGAGGCAAATTGCCGCTGGCCTTATTTATTACGGGACCCTAAAATAATACGGTGCAAATGCCTACTATTGTCTTGTGTTCTAAGATGGTTGGGAATTTTCATCTCGGTTGGCTATTTGGTCTTGTATAAAAGCTGGTGAAAAATTTTGCCAGATATAACTAAAGTCAGAATTTTTTCCGGCTTTCAAAGAAGTCTTTGGGTACTCAATGTATAGTTTTCCATCAATGAAAAGAATATTTGTAATTTATGTATCTGTATTTTCAAACGTAACCGGACTTTTAATTCATGAATCCCCAAGCGACCACCGGTGGCCGCACATCTATTGTCTTACTATTGTGTCTCTAATTGACGGTATCTGAAGGGTTAAGGATATATTTTAAGATATATAAAAAAAAGTATTGCTTAAGCTTTTATGGAATTAAACTAATAACTAATATGAACTTTTGGTTTTGTATATCAGATTCAACTCGAAAACTGAAAGCTTCATGAGATGGTTTTTAAAAAGTAACCACAACCTCGGAAAGGACAGAGTGACAGAAGGAAAACAATGGAATTTTGTTAGTAAAAGTTTTCCTCCCTCTTGTCCTATAATGAGAAGTATTTAATCATTTCCCAGGTAAAAAAAAACGTAAAAGCTAAACAAAATCTTTATTACATTAATACATAGTATAGTTAAGGGGGAAGTTTGTATAAATATACCTCTGTCACGATAAACTAACAGAATTAATTTAGGATAAAGGCACACACACAAATAGACCTGTCTGTGCCTGAAATAGGACGTAGCGATTTCCAACTTTAAAAAAATTATTAAATGTTAAAAAAAAATCCTTATTAAAAATACAATATTCAGCAGCAATTCAACATTGAGGTACTAGACCAGGCTTAATCCACAAAATAAAGCAATCTGGCAACAACACCACAAAAATGCAAAAATAAACAAAAGAATACCGCAGTTCTTTCAATTCCGTCTGTTTTGAGAAGAATAAAATAACGTCTTCGATAGAATTTAGGCGTATATAATGAAGTGTTTTTGGGTTTACAAATTTTATGCGTGTGCGTTTCGATGGATATAAGAAAAAAGTGTACAGTGGCGCGCGCGTGAGAAATTGGAACTACACTCCGCACTGAACCGTCCAATCGGAGGGACTCGCTGTGATGACTATGCGTAGACATGCCCCCCGCCTTGGAGCAACAGCCTCCAACGAAGAAGAAGCAGGAGCCAGAAGAATATTGATATTGAAAAATGTTGATGTTGAAGAATGTTGATGTTGAAGAATGTTGAAGTTGAAGAATGTTAAAGTTGAGGAAAGTTAGGGTTCTTCCTCCTTTAGTAGCGGACACAATCTAGGGTATGATCTTCTTACTACTCCGTTAGCTGTTTTGATGTCAGCTACACGTGCTAGTCCATCTCTTCCAGGTGAAGTACTCAGGACTCGACCAAGACGCCATTTCAAGGGTGGTAAATTGTCTTCTTTGATGAGCACTAAGGTATTGGGTGCTATTGTGTCAGAGTTTGACTGCCATTTGCTCCTTGTCTGCAGCTCCGAAACGTACTCCTGCGACCAGCGTTTCCAGAAGTTCTGTCTGGTTTGTTCGATGCGCTCGTAGCGAACCAAGCGTGACGTGTTTGCAGCTGTGAGGTCATCGTAGGCAGGAGCAACAAGCGGCCGGCCAATCAGGAAATGGGCTGGAGTAAGAGGGAGTAGGTCGTTTGGATCTGAAGACATGGGATACATGGGTCTGGAATTGAGGATGGCTTCTATTTGTGTCAATAGTGTGGAAAATTCCTCATAAGTGAAATTTACGTTACCAACACGTCGGAGATGAAATTTAAAAGATTTAACCCCTGCCTCCCATAAACCCCCAAAATGTGGTGAATAGGGAGGGATAAAGCTAAACTTAATATTTTCGCCTGAAGTAAAATTTAAAATATCATTTTCACAAGACATTAAAAATTGAGAAAATTCCTTTAGTGCGCCTACAAACGTTTTTCCGTTGTCGGAAAATATTTGTGCAGGTTTTCCACGACGAGATAAGAACCTTTTCAAAGCCATTAAGTATGCCTCAGAAGTTAGACTTGTGACTAATTCTAAGTGTATCGCACGAGTAGCAAAGCATACAAATAAACAAACATAACACTTTTCAAGCTTTGCACCCCTTCCCTTGCGATTCAATATGAACATAGGTCCCGCGTAATCTACACCGCAGTGTAAGAATGGATACCCCGGTTCCAGTCTTTCAATAGGTAAGTTGCCCATTTTTACTGATAGTGCCTTCCCTTTCTGGCGAGTACATGTAACGCACTTATGTACTGTCTGCCTGGCTAAGTCACGACCCTTGAGCGGCCACCAACTTTCTCTGATAGTGGCCAAGAGCAACTGTGGACCAGCATGGAGTAAGCGTTTATGTTCAAATTGAAAAAGAAGTCGCGTAAACGGGTGTTTGGAACATAACAATATAGGATGTTTTTTAGTATAGGAAAAGGTATCTGAATTTACCAATCTACCTCCCACTCTAATAATGCGATCTGAATCTATAAATACATCGAGACTAGATACGTTTCTCATCGATTTAACAGGTAAGTTCTTATCTAATGCATTAAATATGTCGGGAAATGAAATTTGTTGCGCTAAGCGTATTAAAACTAAAGTTGATTTATTTAATTCATCAGACGTAATTGGTCCATAGCTACGTTCTGATTTGACCTTAAGTCGTGCATTATGAATGAATCTCAACACGTAAGCGGCTGCACGTCTCATGCGATTAAAATTTGAAAAATGTTCAAAGGTAAAAATGCTAGTATAAGTTGATTGTGTAAATAAAGAATTAACATTTGATTTCATTTCAGGTAAATCGTGTAAAGGAATTATTTCATCGTGATTATTTTGTTTAGATTTAGTGGTAATTTCAGTTAAAAACGTTGGCCCGTGCCACCAAATATCTGAATGTTGAAGCGCGTCGAGCGTGAGCCCGCGAGATAAAAGATCAGCTGGGTTGTTTTTACCAGAAACGTGTAACCACGGCAAGTCACCAGTCAATTCATTTATTTGCACTACTCGGTTTTGAACGAATGATTTTAATAAATTAGGTGAAATTTTAATCCAGTTTATAACAATCGTGGAGTCGGTCCAAAAATAAATATTATGAAAAGTTAATCTCCATGACTGAATTATTTTTTGATATAACTTGGCGCCGACCAAGGCCCCGCACAACTCAAGTCGTGGTATAGTGACTGGTTTGATGGGTGAGACCTTGCTCTTAGCACAAAGCAACCTAACAGTGACCGGTGAATTGTCATTGTATGTACTTATGTATGCGCATGCACCATATGCATCCTGTGACGCATCCGTGAAAATATGTAAGTCTGTGTATTTTGTATTTACTTGTCGGACATGACGAGGAATTTTTATGTTTTGTAAATGTTCAAGCGTGTCAATAAAGTTTCTCCACATAAATAAAATATCGTTAGGTACTGGATCGTCCCAACTTAACTTACAAAGCCATAGTTTTTGCAAAAGTATTTTTGCGATTATAATTGAAGGTGCCAATAGGCCTAATGGGTCGTACACCTGTGAGATGACTGATAAGATAACGCGTTTAGTCACATGAGTAAAACTTTGATCAATCTTTGTAGTAAAATATAATAAATCTAAATTATTCAACCAACCAATACCGAGAGTTTTAGTTAAACAATTATCGCCAAAAGCTAGTTCTTTTGTTTGATCTGATGTAGAAGGTTCCGAATTAAACAACCATTTACGTAAATGGAAGCAACCAGATTTTAAAACATTAGTTACTTCGGTACAAATGTCTAATAAACGTTGTTTACTATCATGACCAGTAATCAAGTCGTCTACAAACAAATCCTCATCTATTACTTGCCTTATGACGTCATCCTTACACTCGGATGCCAGCTGTTTGATGCATCGAATACTTAGATAAGGAGCGGACGCAGTTCCGTATGTTACGGTATTAAGCTGGTACACACCGAGTTCGTCTGATTTATTTTCACGCCAAAGAATTAATTGAAGGTTCCGTAGATCTGGTTGAATATTAATTTGCCGATACATTTTTTCGACATCAGCGCATGCAACAAATCGAAATTGCCGAAAACGTAATAAAATCGAAAAAACGTCATTATGTAAACTTGGGCCAATATATTGAATCTCGTTAAGCGATTTGCCCGATGTTGACTTTGCACTTCCATCAAAAACCACCCTAAGTTTAGTAGTACTGCTATGAATGCGTAAAACACCGTGATGTGGAAGAAAATAATTAGGTGATGGAATTTGATCGATTCTACTCATGTGCCCTAAGCTTAAATATTCATTCATGAAATCACAATATAATTTTTTATATTCAGGTGTAGACTTATCTAATTTACGTTCAAGTGCGTGAAAGCGATTTAACGCGAGTGCATACGTATCCCCAAGTGTGTCACTGGACTCGGCTAATGGAATGCGCACAAAAAACCGTCCTTCGTTATCACGATACGTAGTTTGCATAAACAAGTTTTCACATAAAGACTCATCTTTAGTTAATTTATTTTGCGGAACTATTTCTTCAAGCTCCCAGAATTGTCTAAGTTGATTGTCTAATGATTGTGAGTAATTGCATTGTACTTGATTGTTGCGTGTAGGTTTATTATAATTTATCAAAGAACCAGATATTACCCATCCCAACTTAGTATTCTGGAGATATGGACCACTACTCAGGCGAATTAGTCCGTCATTTAATAGTTCCCAGAATTTATCTGCTCCAATTAATAATTCGATACCTGACGGCGAATAAAATTTAGGATCTGCTAACTGTATATGGTCAGGTATATTTATGTGTGATTTTGCACCTAAAGATGGCAACTGAGCCGTTATTTGGTTTAAAACTAAACATTTAAAGCGCGTACTATATTGTGAAGTTTTAGACCTTAATTTGATTTCACATGACTGTGTGGAGTTAGTCACCGAGTTACCTACGCCGGAGACTTGAACAGTGGACTGTATTAAATTAAGATTTAGTCTTTTACATAAAGATTCTGCTATAAAGCAATGCTGACTACCATTATCTAATAAAGCGCGAGTAGTGTGGTAATTATTGCTTTTATCTGCAACCTCAACTAAAGCTGTGGACAGCAGTACCGTTTCTAATAATGAATGAATAGTACTTTCATGTGTTGTGTGAGTTGCAGAATGAAATGTGATAGTGTTTGTGGAGTTAGAACTAGTTGTATCCTGCGGCAATGCCTGTAAATTAAACGCAACAGCTGACGATGTGGATGCATTTACATTACCGTCGCATTTATCGTGTATTAAACTGTTGTGTTTCTTATTGCATAACTTACAAGGACCGAACCAACACTCGTCTACTGAATGACTGGCGCGTAAACAATTAGAACATAACTTCTTTTCTTCAATGAATTTAACTTTATCGATAACGGATAATTTTAAGAATGTATCGCAAGAATAAAGCGGATGATTAGCTTGGCACATAATGCAATTACGAGAACGTTTTGAATTTTTATTATTAAGTTGTTTATTTTGTGTTGATGTGTGACTGTGTGATTTGTTTTGTATTTGTGAATGTGATGGTTTCTTTGTGTTGTTATCGGATGAGGATTTACTATGTGCCAAATGAATAGTTTCTAGTACGTCAGCCCTGTTTTTGAGAAAAGTAATCAACATATCAAGGGATAAATGTGAGTTTGACTGGTTTTGACTATTGATGATTAAACTTTTATGAGTCTCCCATTCTCTTTCGGTAGCTGAATCGAGTTTAGATGTAATTAAATATATAATCAACGTGTCCCACGATTCAGTCGGCTCACCGAGGTTTTTGAGAGAACGTATATTTTTAAGAACGGTATCTATAAGCTTGCGAATTTGATTGGATGACTCCTTATTTAGTGACGTAATAGAAAACAAAGCCTTGACATGATTTTGCACAAGTAAACGATTATTATTAAATCTGTTTTCCAATAACTCCCACGCTATATTGTAATTCTCAGAGGAGAATTCTAACGATTTGATAACTGATAATGCACTGCCAATAAGAGAAGAGCGTAAATAATGAAACTTTTGCACATTATCGATTTCTTTGGAATAATGGATGAGAGATAGGTAAGTATCGCGGTACTCCAACCAATGGTCATAAGAACCGTCAAAGGAAGGAAGTGAAATTGTAGGTAATTGAATTTTACTAGAAATTTTGGAACAATTTTGATTATTATCTGCGTTAATAATACACTTAGCTTTAGTCACATAAGCATAGTAATGGGTTTCAAATGATTCTCTCTCAGATAATTCTTTTTCTACTTGACTATCTGGGATTTTTAAGTCTATTTCGTCCTGAATTTCTGAAAATTGCTCTAACAATAAATCTGCTTTTTATAAACGTGTTTGTAGTTCCGTTTTAATATTTTCATTAATGGGATTTTTCTCTATAGAATCTACATACTTCATGAATAATCGAAATTTACCGCGAACAACACCTCTTTTTTTATTTAAATCTCTTAATAAATCTTCACCACTACTACGGATTTCTTTTGTTGGAGTTTTAGTCATTTTGGAGTTTGTGGAAGACAGTGAAAAATAATTGATTCAAAAGATTTGCAAAGATTTTTTTTGATAAAATAAAGTTGAGGGTAAGCGACGAAAAAACGAAAATGTTAACGCGTATTTAAGAATTTAACGGGAATAAAACACCAGAATTACACACAATATTAACACAAATAAAGCACAGAAGATAGAAGAAGGATAGGATAAAGAATGATGATTGACCTGACCGTTTTATGCTGGTACCGTGGATGGCTTCGCTGATGGTCTCGTGCGTCCGATTTATGCTGGTCGCTACGATATTTTCTGCTGCATCCGGCGTTGAAGGTCCAAATATGTTTTGAGAAGAATAAAATAACGTCTTCGATAGAATTTAGGCGTATATAATGAAGTGTTTTTGGGTTTACAAATTTTATGCGTGTGCGTTTCGATGGATATAAGAAAAAAGTGTACAGTGGCGCGCGCGTGAGAAATTGGAACTACACTCCGCACTGAACCGTCCAATCGGAGGGACTCGCTGTGATGACTATGCGTAGACACCGTCTTACCTATAACTTATACAAAGTGCTATAATACTGACATCCACAATAATTTCCTGACATTATGTTACGTTACAACTTTACTTACTACATCATAATACATTTACATATATACTAAAACTATGTCTCCGCAAAACGTTTTCTGGCAAAACAAGAAAAATAAAAGTAAAAAGAGGTACAGACTATGCGAACGAGCGAACTACTAGGACATAGGACGTTGCACACTCACTTGCCTACACTCACTCAATACTTTTCGTTCGCTTTCGTTTGTCTAATTTGTAGCTAGTAGAAAGATGCGATGTCTAATCTACACTCACTCACTACTTTTTATTATTATCTATTCACCTTGGTTTTGCTTCCTTTGTAACCAGTAGAAGAGTGTAATTTCCATACTACTGAGAACGGCCAAAAAGGCCAAAAACTCACTCGCTTACACTCACTCACACAGTTTTCATACGCTCTAATCAGCTTGCTTGGTAACGCTCTAAGCAGACAGGTGCGTTGTCTAAACTACTGGCAACGGTCAAATAAAGTCGCACACTCACTCACTCTTTTTCATTTGTCGTTGTTCGCTTGCTTTGTAATGAGCAGAAAAATGCGGTGTCCATTGACCAGACAAAATCGCTAGCGTTCATTCGCTTGGCATATACCCGACTTTAGATATTATTTTTTTATTATGCCTATGCTACTGTTATTCTATAACGTTGTCGTCGACTCCCTTTATGCGTCATAAAAATTTAGTAGATACTTATATTTCTGCTTACTAGTTACATCAGAATTGTATTGCTGTTTATGTAACTTTATTTTATGAGCGTAAGCCTTTCTCGAAGTTTGACGGCTTTTTTTCTACTTTTGATGAGTAATGGACGTCTTGATATTGTTTTGTGAAAGTTGAGTTCGATAGTGGTCATAAAATCAATGGCGAAGAGGTTCTGAAGCAATGACCGTGGAAATCTTGCGAATTAACTAGATAGGACCGATGATCTGACGGGAATCTTCTGGATCCAAAAAGCAAAGAAAGAAAGGAAAATAATTTATTTGGTACAGCATAAGGCCCAAACACAATAATATACAAAAATAAAAGAAGCGAAAAATAAAAAAATACAGTTGTTGTGTGCCTTATGGCTGCATCAAAATAGGTCCGATTCAGCATGAATGCCAGGCAACTAGTGCCTGACGCTGGTTTTCAAAAGACTAGTTGATATGACTGGGAGAAAGACCTCTGGACATCTGTGGCTGTGTTTTGGCTGCATTAATGAATACTTAGCTCATGAGCTGAGATCACGTAAATATTTTTAACACGGAATTAAAAGGTCAAAGATTAACAACCTACATAGAACTTTCTTCTATTTTGATTTTACAATGTTTCACTGATCCTAAACCCACACTTTTAATATCAAAGGTTAGGTTAACTCACTAAAGAATACAATGTAAAATAAATACAACCTCATTATTATGATATTCTAAATGAAAAAAAAAATCCATTCGATTTTATTCCTGTATTATTTTTGAAGCGAGAACGTTCAGCTGGAGAATATGTACCAAAACGGCTTTCTGGCTGATGTGTCCAAAAATTCTGAAGTATCAGAACACGCACTAACGTTTTTCAGCATAACGTTGAGAATCATCTTCTTCTTGCCCTTATCCCATTTTATTTGCTGTCATTGCAACACGATTTTTCTCCCATTCTGTCCTGTCACTCGTCACACTATCAAATATATAGTTTTTTCATAACACATCTCATACGATCCATCCTTTTTTTCTGTGACCTCCCTCTTCCTCCCTTTAAATGTAAACTGATAACTCTTTTAGCAATGTGTTTCAATCATCCCTTCTCTTCACATACCAAGTAAAATAATGACAGTATTTTCAGAAAACACATCCAATTTCTAACAGCACACGTCTATTGAAAACTTTATGCATAAGCATACACAGCTTGTTTTTTTAGATGCAAAATCATCAATAACTCTTTCCACTATGAGTAGAACGAGACGAAAGTGTCAGACTTTTACTGACTAAGGCCCACTTGTCTTTTGCGATCCTGGATAACTCTATAGAATGATCTTTTGGCAAGCACACATAGTTTTTTTTTGGAGTTCGTAATCATCAAATAAGTCCTTCTGCTCTAGGTCGAACGGGAGGGAGAGTAATACTTTAAGTGACTAAAACGCATTTATCATAATAATATTCCACAACTATCACAACAACGCCTTCTAGTCCCAAGCTAAGCAAAGCTTGTGTTATGGGTACTAGACAACTGACAAATATACTTACTTATATATTTCTTAATACATACATTATTATAGATAAATTACACCTAGACACAGAACAAATGATTATGCTCATCACACAAACATTTGTCCTGGATGGCAATCGAACCCACGACCCCCTGCATAGCAGTCAGGGTTACTAACCACTAGAGCAACAGGCCAGTCAAAAATTTACATTTAAGGTCCACGGTAACTCTTTCAGATAATTTTGTAGCAAGTATATACAGCTAAAAAGCCTATCGAATCGAAACAGAAAAAATCCCAACCAAAAGCAAACATATTTCTATCATTAAACACTATAACATAAATACATATGTACCGAAAAACTCATTAAACGCCAACATTAAGAGAACTCGGAAAAATCCTATACAAATAGACTATTAACGTAACTTTTAATGGCTACTACGGGTTACACGCGGTTAATGGAGTGCCATATTTGGCACCCTCAGTTATATCTTGAGCCGTTCGCGCCCAGGATTATACGTTCGAATCCCTCGCAAAACTTAATTAAAGTTTTAATGAGCCACGCAATATATGTATTGCGGAATACTAGCATAGATTAAGAGTAGATGGGAAACAGAAAAGATAGTATTTTGATTTTCTTTTTATTGGTAAAGCAAGTTTTTTGTTTAAATATTATGACTAGCTCACACGGCGAACATCATACAGTCTAACAATCAATGAATATAAAAGGTATATCTTTCGATATAGTCAACTAGTTGCGATGAAACAAAAGCTGCTTAGGCTATATATCAAGTCATATACCATTTTAATATATAAAAGTTATCTACATCGATTTTGTACATTTTACGTGATGTGCGCACAACTAAGAACTTCTACAGCTTTTTTTTACATGGAGCCTCTTTTAAGACAAGTAATGCTTTTGTTAGGAGACCACTCTTCCGTTACAATAAGTATCATGAAAATACTGTTTATTTATTTATTTTAACATAATTGTAATTAGATGTTACAGGATTGTAGTGTCTCTCAACATGAACCTTGGTAGGGCATAAATACAGAGTTATTATTATTCCATATATTTTTTATTACATTTTAGAAATATTTACATTATGATATTGCCTGACCTTCTCTCTAAACGTGAAAGATTCTATAATTCTCAGGTTCTCCCACAACGAATGTTAAAAAATGGTCAAGTATATCCTAAATGGTTTCGAGAAAAAGATGATAAAGCTGCGGCTATCCAATTTTGAACGACTTGGCAGGAGCACCACCGTGCCCCCAGACACTTCATACGTTAATGCAGTTATGAGTTAATAATTTATTTAGGCCTCTATTTGCTTGTAGCCTAGGCAGAGATGTTAATCATTCCATATTATCATTTTAGTGGCCTATAAGTGTCTCGCTTTTGCAAAAATTGCCACAATGAACGATCGTGAAGAGATATTGCCTCGGTCATTATTCACTAAACTTGGCAGGCTGCAGGATGAATTGTAGAAAAATGTGGAGCATTGTTTTCAGTTTAACTGTAGAATGAAGTTTCAGTAACTAAATGTAGTTTGGGACAAGAAAATCAATACTAATGATGAACTTATTTCTTAAAAGCCAATACAATGTAAGTAGCTAATGACCTCTTTCAAAATCACTGAACTCAAAAAAACCTTCTTCACATTTAAAATATCAATTATTGCATCACTATTATTGATTAAACCAACCGGAAGTTTTCTCTTGCATTTATAATCTCCTAGAAATAAGGAACCTTTGTGTCACCACATCGACTAGTTTTGCTCTTCTTGCTACCAGCAAACCCCGCCTTTACCAGGTCATCGGTTCACCTCGTGATAAATAATAAATTCCTTAGCACTCTGTGAAAATGATCCTGAGAGAAATGATTAATTAACTAGTATTCAATAGAGCATAGCAATATAAGAGCAGTGGTGGCCGAGTGGATAGCTCGGACATTCGAGTTGTAGGTCGCGGGTTCAAACTCAGCCAGGCGCATTAGTTTGTGTAATTTATTTCATTACCACTGCTCTCAAAACGGTAAGGAAAACATCTTGAGGAAACCGGCATGTCCTAGAACCAAAAATTCGATGACATGTGACATTCACCACCCCGGGACTGGGCCCGCGTGGTGGATTACGGCCCATTCCCTCTCCTAGAGAGGAGGCCTGAGTCCCAGCAGTGGAAACATAAAAAAGGCTGCTGATGATGATTACATATAGGTGGCTCTATGCTAGTTCGGTCAAATACTACTAGGGCGTACAAATCAATTATTATGAAAATATTTTTTTTTCATTTGAGATATATATTATTTCAGTATTGTAAAATGAAGAAGCATATTTATAGACATTTATAATTAGATTATGTCTTAGCCAGTTTTGTTTTTTGCAAACCCTATACTTGACATTAAGATCAAAAACCAACATTTTTGAAAAGCACTCTGTATTCCTTCGTCCGACTTATCTAAAGTACATTGCTTTAGTTGGCCGTATTCCAAAGGCTGTTATTAGTACAGAAGATTTGCAGATTTACCTGCCCTAGATCTTAAGAGTACTTAGCACCTCGACGCCTTTGACATGCCAAAACTGAGGGAGACTTACTGGCTTTAATCGTGGGAGACGTGTTACATTTGTGATGCATTTACATAATTGCTTGCAAGTACCTTTGTGCTTCTGCTAGAATTAATGAACAAAGACTTCTAGCTTTGATTCACTTTTGTTTTGATCTAAATGTAAAAGCCATTTAAAAAAAAAAAATATCCAATCTTTTGATTAATAGCTATCAGTGACGAAGGTTCCATACAACTCGATTCCCACCGGCTTCCCTTCAGAAGTTTAGAACACAACCACTCTCTACCGTAATTGAGAAATGGCACAATCAGTAATTATAAAACTACAAAGAAACATTACAAAACGCCTACACTAAGTATACACTATGGACATTAAATCAACAAAATTTGCTTTTCAACAACATGTTGCTTTAAAATAAGCCGCAGGCGCAATCGGCTTTTTAGCGTTTAAATTTCTATACAAGAATACGTCACGACGTCACATAAAGGTCAATGAACCTGGGGCGCTTTATAGCGCTCCGGCAAGCCGGTTTTTTTTCGAGTTATTTGATAGAGTTTTATTGAATAAGCTTAAAAACTACTAGACTGTTTTTAAAAATTTTTTCACCACTCGAAAGCTACATTATCCACGAGTAACATAGGCTAAATTTTATTTTGTAAAAAAATAGGGTTCCGTAAGATATTTGGGGTTTTCGGACACAAGGTGTAAAAAATCAACCAGAAAAGTTACTTATTTTGCGTACGCTGCCTAAATTATTAAAGATAGAAACGTAAAATGTTCTAATTAATTGTAGATCTTATAAATATCTATAAAAAAGTCCGCGTAACAGTATACCTATCTATGTCGAGTGAGGCACAACAACCATTTTTTTATCTAATAATCTTGATTTTTTTTTGGACTACATTTAAACGCATTTATTTTACTCATGCTATTAACCCTTATCAAAATAAATTATTTCATCACTAAGTACAGTTTATGTAGATAATATTTGGTCTTTGAATGATTAAAATTGGACATTTGGTTTTGAAGTTATGGCAAAATTAAAATATTACGATTTATGCTAAGCTATGCACGGCCCAAGCGTCACCAAGGCGGGGCCCGGGAGTGCGCGTGCGGGGGGGAGTTTAGATCTATGAGAAAAGTCGTGCGCGAAGTCTAATAATTTACGTGCGATTTTTTTTAGATTTCGTTCTTAAAACTACACCTACGCAAAAGTTCTTCTCAGAGCTGGTTTTTTTAAACATTTTAATATATCCCTTTTCAATAAATATCAACATGCGTAATGCTCAAAAACAAGAACGATTATCTGATCTAGCCATTCTTTCTATAGAAAAACGTTCTTTACTAAAAATTAAGAATCTTCCCGGCTTTTATAATAATGTCTTAGCGCACTTTGTAAGAAAGAATAGACGAATAGCTTTAGAGTATAAGTAGTATTATTAGTACTTAGTCGATTAAGTTTTGTTTAATTTACATCATATCATCATTTCACCACAAACGGCTTTTATCAAAGCCACTTCTATTATGCTTGTAAGTAGCGTTGCCAGGCGACCGGATAAAGCCGGACATAATCAGGCTTTTAAGTGGCGTGTCCGGCCAAATTTGAGCATTTTTGGCTTTTGTTAGGCTTTTTAAAGACCATTTTGTTTAGAATTGTCATTAGAGTTTTGCCTTACCTTGTATCGCTAGCACAAGCAGAGTGGATATGTAATAGTGTAGCAATAATATCACTTAATCTTATAGTTTTTTCATTAGAATTTAAAAAGATTTCATGAATTTTATTAGACTTAAAAAAAATGTCGGCCTCTTTGACCAAACATCCGGCTAAATAGGATAGATTGTCCGGCTTTTCAGTTCCAGAACCTGGCAACCCTACTTGCAAGACACTGTTTCAATATCTCAGTGCTTACACGTATAGTAAAAGTGGACTGGAGATACATCTGCCTATACAAGACTGAAGCCAGGATGCCAATCACAGGTTTTCGGTAAGGACTCAAGACTGCGTGCCCGCGCTCGGAGTAGGCAAGCATTTTTTTTTGCTCCGGCTTACCTCTCTCAATATTTCACGCTTCGCCACTGATAGCTATTACTAAATCAAAAGATTAAATAATTTTGTCGTAAATGGGTTAAAAATACGAAAAAATTATCCAATCTTTTGATGAATAGCTATTATTATTATTAATAAAAGATTGGATATTTTTTTCGTAAATGGCTTTTTCGTAGAAAGAATATTTATACCTACGTGTGCACCTTTTTCTTTTTTGGTGGTCAAAAATAATCCAATGACAACCCCCGCTCTTGGGTGGGGCGGGAGATAGTGTCAGACTCTTACTAACTAAAAAAAACCACCCATTTCTTCTAGCCTTCAAACCGGGGCTCGAGCTCCTTTTCAGCTGGGCCCCTTCTGCTGCTGACAACTTCTTGAGCCACGCGGGAACAGTGCACGCCGTCGACGTCTTGGGCTTCATCCAGACAGTTACCGGACGAACGGTCGGACAGCGAGCTACCCATGGCTCGCCGTCCACAAACCCGCGTCTACGGTGGCCGGAAATTGGGATCAGAATAGTGAAGTGGCGTCGAGAGCGCCGTTGCCTGAAGCGGTCGGCCTCTTCCTTTGCTAGCATTACTGCTTCGCAGAAGGAGGCTACCGCCTGCCACTCCTCCTCGCTCCGGACTATGGCCTGAACCAAGGCCCGGCGCGAGAGGTCTCCGCCGCCGATCACCACCACGAGGGCACGACGATGCTCCGTCCAAGCAGGGCACACCTCGACTGTGTGCCCCACCGTGTCCTCCGGGCGTTCCGCACAGTGGCGACACCCGGGCGTCTCTTTCGCTTGAATCCGGTGCAGGAACCTCCCGAACGTGCCATGTCCGGTGAGGACCTGCGTCATGCGGAAGGTAAGAGCTTCTTCATGAGTGAGAAATTCCAAAAATTTCTCGCTTTCTGAGTGAACTGAAAGGAAGACTCGGACAAAGTAATACCTACCCATGTTTTATCAATTGCCTTTTCCATTCTAGAGCCATAGTGACCCTTTTGAATAATATCGCAACAATGATAGGCATCGCCTCTAGTGGGCCCTGTCACTCATACTGACGTCTCTTTAAAGGTAGAACTACATTGCTTACACGTGTGCCACACACGCCGATCTTTCCGCGTCGGTCTCCATACATTTTATATTGATACTAGATTTGTAGAGCTACACTTGATGCACGCCACGTGACGCTACGCGACGCCACGCGACGTGGTTCTACGTAAAAATCAGGGTAAGTCTATCTTATGTAATTCTAGCTTAAGGCCCATGTGAAATAATACAACTAGCCTTCAACCCGGACCTAGCCCTTGCTGGACCGCCAGCTATACGTTACTCAACTTTCGCAAAGCCAACTCCAACTCTCTCTCTCTCTCTCTTTACTATTTCACCTTCTCTGTCAAATTTATCCAAACGATGCCATAAAAAATCGCTTTTAGCGATTAGATTGCCCTTTTAGCTTTAAGTTGCTAGTGTATTTTTTATGATATAAATTATTAAAATCTATCTGTTTATCTACTCATTTAATTTAATATCATCAATTCTTAGAATATTGTCCAAAAGCTCACAGAAGTGTCTCATCTGCTATCTATTCCAAACCGTTCAGCTTAATATATCCCTTCGAGATTAATTCTATGCAATGAGCGATATTCAAGTTAATTTATATCAAATATTACTGAACCTATTAGCTAATAAGTTGGTCTAAAACTTACGGTATTTTTGAATGGTCGACATGATTGTGTATTACTTTAATATTGAATTTGTGTTGTTTGGTCAATAGTTATGATAGTACGAGTATGTGGCTTGCCTATTCCACGTAATATAGATGCGATGTTATCATCTGTGCTTTAATTATCATTACTTACATGTTACATAAGATAATGTAGCTGTTGAGGTTAAAAACTGGACAACAATGGAAATACCATTTTAAGGATTTTTTTTTTGTAATTGATAGGCTCGCGTTTGACCACTATCTTACCTGCCTCCTTAGCCAGGTTCAACCGTTTCTATACTATTCTCTTCTGTCAAACGCCTCAACTAGACCCACCTCCAACTCTTTTGTTCTGACGTCATCTCAACGCTCAGTCACGTGATCAGAACAAAAGAATCGGAAGCGTCGCCAAATCGAGGCGTTTGACACAATAGTATAGTATGGAACCGAAACAGTTGTAACTTGGCTAGGGGGGCCGATGCGAGCGAAGAGATAATGTGGTCGATGATGGAGTGAGCTGTCTAGAAATAACCTTTCCAATACTCCGCTAGGGAATTACAATTATTATTAAGGCTCTGTTAAGATGGTCAAGGTCAACCAGTTACACAAAAGATGAAAGCTTTTACAAATAGCTTTTTTTTTTTCACTGCTACACAAAAACAACATCAATAACCCACATATTTCTATTGCTGAGGAAAAACCAATTTTCCCACAGAATAAATCTACTCAGAAGATATTATGTAGTTTGCTACCCAAAGTGGGTAATGGGTATCTTTCCTCACACGCAAAGCTGTAAAAGCCAGCAAGTTATAGGAGTTACCCTGAGGAAGTGAATTATTATGATACTTGTGAGCTAAGAACTTGTTACTATTAAAACTTAGTGCAATAATGTTACGTTTATACTGCACCTGTATAATGTAAGTGTACTTATCTTTAAGGATACTTACTTTGAGTTTAGTGGAGATAAAATAGCGGCATTTTTTTTTAATAAAAACGTTGCCTCTTCCTGTGAATTGCTCTTGTATCGTGTAAACTCATACATACAATATATCTAGACCAGGAACAACTATCAGTAACCCACAACTCGTAAACAACAGCCAAGGGCTCAACCAATGTTCCAAATGTGTCGTCAAATGGTGTGTCCAGACCTAGGGTACTATCATATTGTAACACCAACCCCTTTTTTTTAAAGTGTAACCATGGAGTTTCGTGCCGGTTCTTCTCCATACGAAACGACCAATTTGGAACCGTGCACTAGCTTCTGACGTTTTATAAGTGCCCATGGAGGCCTATGTGAAATAAAATATTTTGACTTTGAGCAAATGCACCGCTCACGAGCCACTTGCGAACTGTGCTTCGAACTGCGTTCGCAAGTGGCTTACGAGCGGCACATTTGTCAGATCTGGACGCACTATTAGGCCGACTGTCAATAAACGCGCAGCTTTTTAAATGCATAATCATCACTATACGCTTGGTGTATGCTGGTATGAAGCTTACTTAATTCTCTCTACACTCCTCGGCATGACTAGTGTTGGATTTCCTGGCTTTTCACTGTCTGTAACTACCGTCACAAGACTACAAATGACAGCCAGGATCAACTGCTTAGCGTGCTTTCCAAGGCACAATAGTCTCGGTATGTTAACAGAGTCACCCATCCAGAAACCAACTTCGACAAGCTATGCTTAACCTTGGCTTAATTACATATCGACGATGAAGAGTCAATATATAATATCTATCATTTTGGCCATTTTTGTTTTATTGCATTATTTATTGTAGAACAGAGTAACATGCTGACAAAGATCTTAGGTCTGTTTCTTATTAATTTTGCAAGATAAGCAATTATTGCAATATAAACTAAGTGGTGTTACGTCATTTACGATGGCAATATATATTATTTTTATTTATATAAAAACCAGTGATGTTTTAATAAAATCATTAATTGCATAATATTGCAGTCAGTTTACATAAAACATTTAAAAAATCAAGTATACTAAAAAAATAATTAAACGGACTTGAAACGTTTTATTCGCCTCCAGTAAAGTTGTGTTTTTGCGGTTATTATTTATTGACTCTTCATCGGCGATATATAACGCTTAATTAAAACACTGTAATAAGACTTCACCAAAAAATCAATAGCAAATAATTAAATTAAAATCAACAGAGATGAATACGTAGTAGAGGTGTGTGCTTGGCGTCATTCCAGAGTCCCGAAGCCGTCCGTTGCCAACCGTTTAAACCGGTAATTACACCAATATTTCATATAATGCTTTACTAAAATCATTTAGGAATATTAAATTTGCTTCTTTTAGCTAACAAAGAACAACGGCGAGAAAATTGTTTATAAACTTAACAGTCCACTACTATCACACAAAGCCGTCTAGTCCCAAGCAAAGCAGAGCTTGTGTTATGGGAACTAGACAGCTGGTAAACACACTTATATATTTCTAAATACATACATGTTATAGATAAATTACACCCAGACACAGAACAAATGATTATGCTCATCACACAAACATTTGACCTGGGTGGGAGTCGAACCCACGACCTTCGGTATACCTATATTACCTATGCTGAATCCTTGACATAAAATCATATAGGTATAGCATTCATTTTTGAAAATTATTCCAAGAAGACATACTCAGGAAAAAAATTCCTGTTAATCCAAATCTATAGAGCTATTTGAGCGTGCAAACTTTTGCCATTGTAATGTTAATTTGATAATTCGTAGTATTCTTTTTATTACAGGTCAGATAAATATACTCAGGTTACAATAACGTACAAAAGATATAACCGCATTACAAACGGCAACTATTATTTTCAATGCTCTACTCGGGCCCATTTCAATAATGTGCTGTTAGTGAAACATCTCCAAAGGACCATTACGGGCGATCCATTCCGTGACTTTTACAACGTGCACCAGACAGTATACCAGGCTTTATGGCCAGCCAACTAAACCTACATTACACCCCTAAAATAATGACAGACAATATTAAGCCAAAATCCGCATTGCACCCTCAATTTAGATTTTTGTCATACCTTTTGCCTAAAAGGTAGTTACGGCCTTTTGTATACAAAAGATATCCAATAACAATATTTTTTCCGTTATAGCCAATTAATTCCTAGTTGCAGGCGTTAACTACACGGGGATGGTTTTGTAGAACGTTTAAGTTGGTAGACAGAAATATAGCTTGTTGTACGTGAATAATCTTTTGTTACCTGGATGGAGACTGCCTATGCTGTGGAGTCGTTAGATTTCTTTTTTAAGTCTACGTACTTTGTCATCCATCTGTCTATCTGTTTATCAAGCCCCTTTATTTCAAGAATACGTAAAGGTATCGAGTTGAAATTAAAACTGTATACTAAGGTCCGCGGCCTCTTGAAGCTGTGAAAAAAACAAACTTCTGTGTTAACGAAAAAAAGAAACAGCCTTTTATGTCGCAAAAAACGTATATTTTGACACACTCAATGAAATCAAAGTTCATAGGGTACTTTCAATTGACCTAGAATCCTGAAATTCGGCATGAAGATAGGTTTAGGATCCTAGCACAAGTATAAAGAAATATCTGAAAATAGTAACTTTGTAGTTACGTCACAAAAACACACAACCATTTTTTTGCGATTCAGAAAAATCTTCGTAATAATTTTGGTTCCAGTGAACTAAAATTATTACAAAGATTATAGAAGATTTTTTGCGCGCCCATGCTATACGGAAAACTCTCTGCACGTATCGTCCTTCGCGTGCACCACCATTGCCAAGGTTCAGTAGAAAACCAGCGTCAAGCAAATACTACGTAGTTGTCTGGCAATTTCACTGAACTGGACCTATTTGGCGCAGCTGTGAGACATACAATGTAAGTGTTCTTTTTTTAAATCTGAAGTTCATAACACGTTGTTTCTACACTGCGTGTATGTACAAAATAAAATATTTTTCTTTCTTTTTTTATTTTGATTTTTTTAGATCTCGTACGTCTTCCGTTATGGTTACCACGGAAGACAGACGTGGCGAAGAGATGATAAGAGCGAGCGTCCACGCGAATGAGCTACTTGCAGCTAAAAACCCTTACACCACCAGCACATCTATAGGTGCGCGGTATCGTGTACATATTACCTAACTGCAATGAAAAACTTGTCCTACTGAAAACAAAGAAATTGAGTCTCTAGAAATATTTGCTATTCAGTTATTTTTTGGTTTTCTAAAACTACTGAAGAAATCTATCACTACAAAGTGGAAAAGTAAAAGAAAAAAAATACTTCAGAACAAACTGAACTCACTAACTAAAACACTGAACACTAAACCAAAGTACCTACCAAAGCAAATCGCCTTTTTCAATAATATCCTTCACCTAAAATATCACAAGTCAAAATCTCCAGTAAGTGCGAACCTTATACGTTCCGTTTAAAACGCAATAATCTGACGGACCGGATCCGAGCCGGCTGGCGCGACGCCAAACATCCGCACCTTCGCGAGGATACGTACGTTTCCGGTTTTTGAACAAACCTGCCGCGACACGTTAAAATGTAGGTCGGTTGCCTATGTCATTCGGATGGTTCAGGTATACTGGAAATATACAGGTATTTTAGATAAATACGTTATATATAATATAACAAGTAAAAAACTAATAAAAAAGAAAGTATATTTATTCTCAAAAAAAAAAGTAACACATTTTCCCAAAAGTCTAAAAACTTACACTAAAGCTAACTATACGTCCCTTCGACGTACGGTAGATAAATATTGACGAAAGTATTGGACTTACCGGAGTGTTGAGAGTGTGTCTTGCAAGCTCCGACGGCCGACTGAGTTGGCAGGAATAGGCAATTTAGTGTAGTGTATTAATTTTTTTAAATCGAAACTTTAAGGGCTTGCTCAGTAGACGAAACTGAACCACCTTCTACAAAATGTTAAGCTTGATTGGACAATTTATATGGCAAGGCCGAGTTTTTTTTCGTTTCCTGAAAAAAAATTATTGCGGAATGTTGTTCAGTTTCGTCTACTGAGCAAGCCCTTAAAGTTTGCGGAGGGCTGTCCCTTACACCTTGTATTTTAAAAAGATAAGTGAAAGAGCGGATTCACCTAACACAAGCATTTTTTTTTTGCGTAAAATTAATATGTAATTGAAATAAACAAAAAATAAACTATTTTTTATTTGACACTTTTTCATTACACTTGCTCAAAAACCCACTGTAATCCTTACCGAATTTAGGCACCCAATTTACTATTTTACGCACTAGTGCAAATATTTCAGACATTTTTCGTATCAGGCTGGGTGCTAAGTGACCCCGCAAGTTTTTCACGTCAGAATTTGTCAGTGCAGCCTAGGCTCGCGATGTCAAACTTTCTCCATTTTCACCATCTCAAAATTATTATTTCTGTAATGAGCGGCTACTACCAATATTGTCAAAAGTATGTTTCCAAGCACAATAATCTCATTGCTCCAGCCATTAGGACCCTGATCTCAGTGATTATTGAAAATGTTTGCGTTTATCTTGACCGGTAACTTAATATCTAAATACTGTATAAGGTCAAAAATGAGGTCTGATTAGGGTTAATATCCTTAATATTGCGATAAGGTCCGTTTTCCCAGAATTTTGGGATAAAAGCACTTATGTTTAGGGGAAATGTTCATGTCTTAATTATTGATCAAAAAAGGTTTTCTAACTCCTTTTTTGGTCAGCTAACTTGAAATTAATTGCGTTCTTTTGTATTTTGACTCTGATTGAGAACATAATTCGTTTTTCTGTGCAAAAAAAAATATTTTTCTCTTTCTTTCTTTTTACCTTTCTTTCTTTCTTTTTACCTTTCTTTCTTTCTTTTTACCTTTCTTTCTTTCTTTATGTCTTTCTATCTTTTTTTCTTTCTTTCCTTCTTTCTTTTTTTCTAATTCATATAGTTCGAATAAACTAGCTTCTGCCGGCAGCATATCTCTTATCAAAGTCAAAGAAACATTTCAAGGGAACACCTCCCTGGATAAATGAGCACGCCATTTTACTATGAGCTAATAAATGGCTAGAGAGGCATCACGGCGTCCTTAAATTCTTAACTACCTCAAGCCCCAGCCACAATCCCAATCCCAACTACTGGTCATGCTAGGCGCGAGCTTTCGGATGACAAGCAATGAGTAGCTTGTCGTTCGGATGTCTGCTAATAGTTCAAACCGAACTCAAGTAGAATTCCACACGTTCATACAGAGATGTCACCAAACCGTTTCTACGGTTATGATTGATGATGAGATGGGCCCCTGTCCAGCAGGGCTGATACCCACAAGAGCCGCGGTGGTTTTCTGAAAAGAAAATTCGTGGTCGTAGAACGTATAGGGCTACTGAAAGATACAGGTGTGGTTTTAGTCAGTCTGATGCCCTCTCGCTCCTCCTTAAAGTAGGCGATGTCATTTTAAAATTTGAGAATTTAGAAAAAATCTACATTACGACATTTAATATAGCTGGATTCTGGATTACACAATCAAAAACGTAATAGAACCATGGCATTTGAAACAATAATTCTTTTACAAGATGTAAATATTGTAGGTGCTAGGTTCAAACAGCTTTGTGAAGGGTGTGCTAACAATTCCGACAGCCTGGACTAACTTCAACGACCATTCTGACTTATGAACCTTTGTTCTTAGACGAAACGCTTACATTAAAAAAGAACTGGGGAAATATTTCTAAGCCTTTGTGTGTAGGGCACAAGAGAAAGTTTTTTGTAGAAGGCTTTTTTTTCAACACTAGGTCATTATACGAGCCAAAATGGTGGATGTTATAATCAATCAATTTGCTTCGTATAGAAATGCCAAAGGTCTTCGCTTTAAAGAAAACGGGATTAATGGAAAGTGCTATCGCGACCTTGGAATGCATAATTCTAATTATAACATAATCAACCTCCTAATATTTTATGATTTTTTTAAATATTTTTCGTGAAGATTATGAACACATAAATGTGGATTTTTCAAATTAATCTTACTACTACGATATTTAAAAAAAAACTTTATCTTTACCTTATTTTAAAATATTTAAAGTATTGGTTGTCTATTTTAAATACTTTCCAATTTATACTACAACGAGTGTCGCTTCTTGTCACCCTTTAACTCCACTACAGGCCATAAACCAATACGAAAGCCCACTACGCAACCAACATACTACGCACACTTACACCACAAGTTGGCTATTGGTAGTTGAACTATGATCATTGCCCTACTTTGTGGCATGCCTGTCTCGTCCACAAGGCCATTCTAATCTTTTTTAACTATTATGTGTTAAATACCCAGATTTAAGTTACCTGCTTGTATATTGAGCTATTTTTATAAAATACTAGCTTTTGCCCGTGGCAATGCCCGCGTACATATAATATAGCCTGTCACTCAAGAATAAAGCAGCCTTCTATCGGTCAGTTAGTCAGACCGGTGCTTTCAGAGATTAACTTCTACAAACAAAAAAAAAACATAAAAACATACTTAACCTCTTTATTTTATTTGTAACACTAGCAACTTCTCAAGACTATATATTACTACTCGTAACATCATAAACAACAACTTTTGTTCTATGACTTTAAAAATTTGTCATATTATATTTTAGTTCATCAGATTTTCATAAAAAAAAAAATCAAATGTTCTAAATATTACGAAGTCTATGCAAAGCAAAAGCAGATAGCTTTCATACTATTGTTTTTTTTTTTTGTATTTTGAATATAACCGCTATTACATGTAACGGTTATCAAAAACAACGATAAAAATAATAATAATTAGTTATTATTTGGGTTTACTGGTTATCAAAATTCTTATCAAAAGGAAAAATAAATTACATTTGGAATTTATTTAATATTATATATGTTGCTTATTATGGCCTAATTAGTTGTAGGGTGACTTAGTTTGACAGGCTGATTTCGTCTGTTATTAACCTGAATTAACCTTATATTATACACTTTTTTTTATAAGTACTTAAAAATGGGACTCTATCTGTACTATCGATGAAATCTAATAGAGATAAACGTAATTTTAACATAATATAATACATTTAATTAAAACTCCAAATATAAAAAAGTATAACACCGTAAAAAAAGCGCGCAATTCCACCTTCGAATGCCAAAGATGCTAGTGCTGGGACGATCATGCGCGACGCCATTAGTGATGCACTCAATCATCAACTTTTTAGTCTATGTAATACGCAATAGATTAGACGTTCCGAAGGAGTTGGGCTCAATGACAGCTTAAAAGACTCATATTACCATAAATGATCCGTAATTAATAGATGCCGTATAAGCGATGAGGAATGGCAGGCGTCGCCTCCTTCTGCGAACTAGTAATACTAGAGATGGAGGCGGCCGCATGCACGAGGAAACGGCCCACACGCTCCAGCAGTCGAAATCCTGATCCCGATTTCCAGTCACCGTAGGCGCGAGCTTGCGGTCAGCGAGCAATAGGTAGCTTGCCGTCCGGCCGTCCAGTAAACGTCCAGACCAAGCCCAAGTCGTCGATAGCACGTGGTTTTCCACGCTCACCTCAAGGAGATATCAGCAAATTGTAGGGGCCATTGTCGAAGCCTACTGGGGCCACCGATTATGTGAACGTGAAATCCAGGGCCATGGAACGAAAGCAAATGCAAAGAAGAGACAGGATTGGATTTTAGTCAGTAAAAGTCTGACAGGCCCCTCCACTCCGCCCAGGAGCTGTAGAAGTCATGGGATGATTTCCAACCAAAAATTAAACTTAGTCGAGAAGGAGAGCTTAACGCTTTGACATACAAAGTGTAATTCATAAGGTGGCATCTACCTGACTCAGTGCAACCTCTTACCTTGCAGATTACATCAGCATAAAGCATACTTAGTACACATCACGTGCCCTAATAGTACATTTTCGAAAACAGAATTGTTTATCCGATGCCAAATTTTGGCATCTAGCCAACGCAGGGAACAGCCAACACCTGAGCTCGTAATTGGCCCGCATTTGGCCTGATTGTCGGAAACGGATACCAGATGATATTTCATTGCTATGGATTATTATTGGTATTAGTAATAGGATGGTGTTTGTTTGGAAGGAATCTTGTTTGAACAGTGATTTCAGGTATGATTGTGGTTGTTGATTTTCAGAAAATCAGGAGGATATTTTACCTCAGAATTTATTTGTATAATTTTCTTTTCTTTTATGGCTGTTAGGTTTGCGCTTGTCCGTTCTGATGGAATCTCTGATGGAAATCATCTGATGGAAAGCGACGATGCGGTCGATGATGGAGCGCGCTAACCAAGAAGTAACCTATTCACTCTTGACTTAAAAATTCTTGAGTTCTTTTCCTATTTCAATTATTATATTTGATATTTACTAGTAAATATAAAATAATAGTATATAAATGTAGTTTATATTATTATATCGTATTTATGTTGCTGTAACAGAAAGTTTTTAATTCATTATCTAATATTTTCCTTCTGTTCAGATTATAGTTAATAAACTACTATTGTACACCCTACTCTTTAGAAAACCCCAGAATAAAAAATCCGAAGGTGTGAGGAATATGAAGAAAAACATAATAAAAAAAATCAAACTCTTTCCTAATTTACTTTAAAGGCAAATGTTACAGATCGCTTTGTAGAGTGACAGAGCCGTGAAGGATGTCAGTTGAACAATATTATTTTAAAAAAGTAATTTTCCTATGTCTTCAGTGTTTTGTAAATAAATGTGTAAGTAAATATGTGCATTTATTATTTTTTATGCATCTAAAAAAGTTTAAATGTGGATGGATGGAAGGGGAGAGGGAGGCCAAAGAAAAGACGGATGGATTGTGTGAGAAGTAATATGAAAGAAAAAGAAAAAAACACGTGTTGCGCCGACCCCAAATGAAACGGGATAAGGGCAAGAAGAAGTAGAAGAAGATGCATCTAAAAAGTAAAATATTTCTGAGACACCCAGTATTCTGTACTTCACCGATATATCTACACTACTGCTTGTTTTTTTTATTTGTAGGTGGTAATCTCTGGAAGGAAGGTCTAATTGCTAAAAATTTTTATTGCTAAAAAGCTACTTTATTCCTGAGAAACTTAGGCAATATTTTATGTACGCGGGTGAAGCCGCGGGCAAAAGCTAGAACTAAATAAATAATAACAAAATTGATTTCCATACTGTGTAGTACTTACATAAGTGGACTTTCTTCACCAGTTGTTCTCCTTTGAGTTCAAATAAAAAACAAACCATGTTAATTAATCCTTTAAAAATACTTACTTCCAACACGGCAAAGTTATTTTTATTCTAAAGTAGGCAAGACAATAGCAAACTTCTTCGTGTTGAAGGTGTTTGCCTCGGTCTCAGGTCAGCTTTATCAACTTTTGCCATAAAAATTTTTTTTCTTGATTTTCTGTTTAATATTGAACTAGTGCTCATACTTCTTCTCCTTCTTTACCCTGGCCTCTTCCCATTACGCGTGGTTGGCTTTCTTAATCATGCGGCGCCATTCATTTCACTGAAAAGCATCGTCATCCGTAAGGCCTAAGCTTTTGCATGTCCTTGCGGACATTTGACATCCAAGTAATTGAACTAGTGCTCATACTTAAGGTGCATCATGACTCACATTTTCACTGTTTTTCATACAACCGCTCATAACTGATTATGACGTTATTACACATTTTTCATTCGATATTTTGGAAACACAGTATCTTGTGGATATTATCTAGGTTTATAAAGAAACCAATTTCTAAATTTGTGTAAAACTAATCCAGTAAAAACCTCTGAAAATGTCCTATTTTGTATGAACTTTGACAGTTCATAATTTGCCTAAAAATTAAAAAAGTCAAAAAAGTAGTCCTCTAGAGACCTTGCAAATTTTATTAAGATTCTAAATGATGACAATTTCTTCCAAAAACTTTTAAGGGTTTAAAAAAAAACAGCTATTTCCTGGAGCAAGTTTTGTGAAATTTTCGAGTAAATCTCGGAATTACCGAATACTAACAGAGTTTCCAGGCGTTATCACTTTTTTTTTGCGTTGCCTTTTCGTCAAACATCGCGTTGGATTGCATTAAATGAAGCAACAAGCTTTTAAACCATTTTCGATGTTTACGATAAGCGAGTGGAGAAGGACCCTCTTAATGAATAAATTAATACATCATATTAATATTACAATGAGCCCTTCATGAGACCTGTCATACTGTATGGATCAGTTTGAATGGTTTAGGTGTCTTCAAGGCAAGAGTGAATAGGCTTTTAATAAACTAGTGCGCCTCACCATCAACGATTCCATCACTGCTTATCAGGTGGGATCGCAGTCAAGCACTAGTTTATATAACAGGGACCCAGCTGGCTCGAAAGCTACTGGAGCCAGGGTTAACTCCGAAAGGTAGCTCAGCCTCGGTATGAAAGGCAAGAAGGAACGGCGTGGGTTTTTCAATCAGTAAGAGTCTAACACTGTCTCTTGCTTCGCCCAAGGGCGGGGGATGTCATTTTGATGATTTTTACACACCAAAAAAAGCACTAGTTTTATATCAATAAAAAAAGTATACATAGATAACTAATGTACCTCATTCGAAAACAACAGACACATTAAATTTTATTACATTCCAAATGAGCATTGGAATCACTAAATAATTTACCTAAATCCCGTTGTTAGGGGAATCAATTCAACTAGCCTGTTTGAAGTAGCTCAATGTATACGTTGAAGTAAAGACAGATTCGACAGCATACAGACAGCCAATTAAAGCCGATCAGTACAATCGTGAATTATATATTATTGTTGAATAAATTATTATGTTTCACGCGTAGGGCTGCTTTTTAGGGATCCGTAGCCAAAGGCTAAAAACTGAACCCTATTCTTCGATAGGAATACTTCGCTGCCTGTCCGTCCGTCTGTCTGTCATCAGGCTGTAACTCAAGAACTGCAAAATCTACTGAACACACCTGTTTGAAATAACTCAATGTATACGTTGAAGTAAAGACAGATTCGACAGCATACAGACAGCCAATTAAAGCCGATCAGTACAAACGTGAATTATACTATTATTGTTGAATAAATTATTATATTTCACACGTAGGGCTGCTTTTTAGGGACCCGTACCTAAAGGGTAAAAACGGGACCCTATTACTAAGACTTTGCTGTCTGTCCGTTCGTCTGTCTGTCTGTCATCAGGCTGTAACTCAAGAACCGCGATAGCTAGACACTTGAAATTTTCACAAATTATGTATTTATGTTGCCGCTAAAACAAAAAATACTAAAAACAAAATGAAACTAAATATTTAAGCGAAGCTCCCATACAACAAACGCGATTTTTTTTGCTGAATTTCCCTAAGGACAGTACGGAACCCTTCGTGAGCGAGTCCAACTCGCACTTGGCTAGTTTTGTTTATTCGTATTATTGATTCAGTTCGTTTTTAAGGGTAATTATAGAAAAAAGACACCTATTTTTTTAGCTATACCTAATAGAGTCGATGGTAAAAAGATGGGTAATTATTTATTAATTCCGATCAAGTATCTGTCATTAGCTATACTCTAATTACATATGTTTTGCACCCTTAATTAGATATCGAGATTAAGACAACATAGTTATTAAGACGAGTAATTACAAATGTAGCGAAGCTAGACATACATTACCATTACCTACCGGTAATGTATGTCATTGACCTTTCCAAATAATTAGGTAGTCGGGTTTTCATTTGACACTAATGCTACCCAATGTATATTATTAACGCTAAAGCTATAAGAATCGTAAATATTTAATGCCGTGTGTAGTGTGAGTTTTTAACGTATTCGATTGCGTTAACGTAAACGTTAGACACGTAAACTGAGACAGTGGTGGCCGAGTGGTAATAGCCCCGACTTACGAGTTGTACGTCGCGGGTTCGTACCCAGCCAGGCGCATTATTTTTTGTAAATTTTGTTTCATCACCACTGCTCTCAAAACGGTGAAGGAAAACATCGTGAGGAAACCGGCATGTCATAGAACCAAAAATTCGAAGACATCTGACATTCACCAACATGCACTGGGCCCGCGTGGTGGATTACGGCCCATTCCCTCTCCTAAAGAGGAGGCCTGAGTCCCAGCAACTGAACATTAAAAAGACTGATGATGATGATGATAACGTAAACGTTTGCTTTTATCAAATCGTACAGAAAATTAAGAACTGCGCTTACACAGTTTAACACCCGTATTTATTAAAATTCGCGGTCATGGGTTTGAACACAGTCAGGCGCAACAAATCAGCTATCTACAATTTGGTCCAGCCGTTTCGGACTTTAGTCGGAACAGACAGACCGAAAACCAGATAAAAATGTAAAAATATACTTTATTTAATTTGGATACTGCAAACAGACTTCTATTTTATTTACATATATGTAGATAAGGTAGTCGATGAGACCGACATAAATGACGAACAGACGGACTGATAGACAAACGGAACTCCAAACTATGCACAGAAATACTGACAGAAAAACAGACCGGCAGATAAGCAGAATACGTTTAGTTACAGGGTTTAAACCTCTTTCAAACAAAACGCAAAACACCATAACACAAACCCATACTAAAATAAACAACCATTTATGCTCAAAGTCGATTTTTGCCAACGCTGAGCAACGCGACTACGTAAGCATTAATTATTCGGCTTGACCGGCGCGTGGCGTCGCATAATGTTTGGACAACCTGTGATCATTTATAACTTGGACGCGTTTGGCCAAGAGATAAGCGTTTCACTACTGACAGGCAGTTTGTGTTTGTGGAAAAATGAGGGCCATGTTTGGGAGGTGGGGGTTTAATGATTATGATGTGAATAATATAGGATATTGGATTTTGGGAATCGTTTATAAACAGATTTGGATTCAATTCTGTTCATAGATTTAAATTATTAGGTTTATGGGGGATTCGAAATTCAATTATCAAAATAAATAATGAACTAGATGGACGAATGTTTAGTTGAATAACAATATATTAGTTAAAAAGGTATTAACATTTATGACTGGCCATTATCGAATCATTCGTTTTGCAAATCAAGTGACACTGTGTTTTTTCGCATTCAGTGAATCCCCGATATCTTCACAACACCACCATCTGTAAGTATAATTGAAAATTGAATAGGTTTGTCCGTTTTCTTTATTTTCCGTAAGCAGTGTTCAGGCCGCCGATTCTTTCTTAAAACATAAAACAAGGCGTCTCAAAAACTGTTCACTCTAATATTCACAACAGGGGAATGTATAGCTGTCATCTCTTACTGCGAGCCAGTAATGCGAGTAATGGAGGAGGGCGAAACCGTGAGGTGGGGATAAGTCTCACGTAAGATAAGCTTACGGACGGGATGAGCTTACAGAGGGCGAGCAATGGGTAGCTCACTGTCCAGCCTTCTGGTAAGAACCAAACCCAGGTCGAAGGCTCGTTGTGTTCTACACGTGCCTCAAAGAGATATCAGCAAGATTGATGGGACTAGTAAGACCCATGCCTGCCAGGGCTGCGGATTGTTCAAATAAGTTACCATGGCCTTCGCAACTGAAAGAAACACTGAAAGTTTAAACCGGTAAATGTCTGACATTCTTTTTCGGTTCACCCAGACGGCCTGGTCATGACTTCGGTCTTAGCGGCGAGTGGCGCAGTAAGCGGGGCAGCATCGGTAAGCGGATTGCGGCGCTATAAACGGCGTCACGAGGCGTGCTTCAAAAATTTTCATACTTTTGATCTAACCGCTCGCCACCCCGCGCTTAACTCCCGCTCACAGCGGCAAGGTCGTGAACGGGCCGAGAGTGAGAGGAGACATTTGATGATTCTACACATAATAAAAACAATATCAACAATACATTCCTCACATAAATTCTTAAACCAACTACTTTGAACTGACGAAAACCCGGTTACATATTATGAGTATTCAAGCAAAATTGCAGAGACGATAGTCCCAGTCTCACACATACAAGTTTAATGAACTCTGTTGCGTTCGTCGCCCGCTAACTTCGTGGCTCCATACTATAGTAAATTCGTTGGGACTAAATGTTTATTAATGTGTTGTGTGAGTTGGTTTTGTTCAGAGCTAGTCTTATTATTTTTGTTATGAAAAAATAGTAGTTTGTTGTTTGTTTGATCTAGTTTTGTTAGGGGTAGAAAAAGCAACGAATTTTATTTTTGTTCTAGAATTGTTGTTGGATAGGAATATTACTTTTGTTTTGTTAGTTTTATACTCTGTAGCTTTTGCATTTATATGAAACTTATTATTATAATAATAACTTATAATAATAAGTTACCTAGATTTTCAAGATACCGTGAAATAAAATGAAGTTTGCATCACATAAATATAAAAAACTTTTTCCAAAAAAAATTTAAACCGACTTCAAAAAGTACAAAATAATTTTAATTTCGGAAGTCGGTGTTTCTATAATAGATACCTAATCTTGTCTCTTCGTTATTTAACACCGACTTCCGAAATTAAAATTATTTTGTACTTTTTGAAGTCGGTTTAATTTTTTTTTGGAAATAGTTTTTTATTTTTCACTTTTTAGTTATGGTAGCACCACTAAAAAGTACCTACCCTTCAGCTAAACATAAATTAACTTAAAGCCAGAGTCTCATAACGATTCTAATAATCCCAAATACGGTTATATTACATGAATTTACGTTCCGGCTTTATCACCAGATCAGTTCGATACATCCCCTCCCCTTTTTCTTTCGGTCAGTCATCGACTACATGTATAAACAAAGCAATTTTACTTGTTAAGACAATTCTGCTATGATTCTATGAGGAGTTCTGTTCCATATCTTCGAAGTTCATGATCAGATCATGACAATATTTCTATGGGACCAATTTGGAAGCATTAACTTTCAATAAAAAAAAAAAAATTCAAAATCGGTCCACAATTGACAGAAATATCAAAAAAACATACATTCAGCCGAACATAGAACCTCCTTCTTTTCGAAGTCGGTTAAAAATTATGGTTCCTTGAAATGATAAACGACATTTTATCACAATTTGAACCATTTTTGGATCCAACCTTGTACTAGTTAAAGATAAATTATTAAAATTTTAATATTATTAAACTAGTTACTTCCAGTGGCTTCGCCTGGGATAAAAAGTATCCTATAAGCCTATACCAGGTCATGGCCTACCCATGTGTCAAATTTTCAACCGTTTAAGTGTGAAGAAATTAATTAGAAGCACACACTCACACAAAAGCTGGGTCGAAGCCTACTGGGGCCAGGGTTATCCGAAAGGAAGCTCGAAGCCTGGTATGAAGGCTAGGTGGAACAGGGTGAGATTTTAGTCAGTAAGAGTCTGACACTGTTTCCCGCTCTACCCAAGAGTGGGTTTTGTCATTGGATGATTTTTCCCACCGAAAAAAAAAAAAACACTCACGAAAGCCTATGCAAACTATTGGCATGGTTAACTTTTTTCTTTTCGCCAGAAATGAAATCCAAGTTATATGTTAGAGGACAATGCGAGAAATCAATAGCAAAAAGAACCAGTACCCCTAGCCAAGTTGCTAATCTACAATAGTTAATGCTAGTAGAAAGCTTCAAATGTATGGGAATCACACGCTCACACCGCTCAGTCACGTGGTCAGAACAAAAGAATTGGCGGCAAGATCAACTCGAAGCGTTCGACGCAAGCGAAACGGTTGTAACTTGGCTAGGGGGGCTGGTCTTTAAACCGTAATCGAATGAAGATACTTATAGAACCATTGCTTGTATTTTTTTGTCAGGCGTCACCTACTTTTCTTATAATAATATGTATTATAATTAAATGGAAATATAATTCGTAGCATTTTGAAATTTCTGACTGATAAAAAAAATTAAGAGTAAAATATAATACACTTAATTTTACACCAAAATAGTAACAATTTCACATAGATAAAGTTGGTTATTACTGTTTTTTTTCACACTCGCAGTGTTTTCATTCGCTACAAGTAGTATACACAAAGACGTAATGTTTTAAATCAAAAAGACACGCGTTAGTATTGCGATAGCGATTAAAACTATTTAATGCATACCCCTAGCAAAACAAGCTCATAACGTAATTAATACCTTCAAAATACATACAAAACTTGCTATAATATTATTAATCTAAACACCAGATTATGACAGCACCCATACTTCTATAATCATAATACAAATTCATTCATTTATTGCTTGTTACAGCAGATCTTGCAATTATTTGTATGTATCGATCATCGTAAAATACACGATACATGATGTATACAATATTTACAATTTTACTTAAAATATAATAAAAATACATAACTGGTCACAATATTACTCTGACAATATTCATACACCTATGATATTATCGATATCTATACATTTTGTCACTGAAAAATTACAGAATCCGTATGATTGTAATAAATGTTTATTATATTATAATTTCTAGATATTAAAAAAATCGTTTTGTAAACGATAAATCACATCCAAATTCATTAGTCCAACCGTGTCTTATTTAGAAAAAGATGTTTACAATTTCTCGCGATATTTTACAATCTTACAATGTTTGTTATTATCCGTTGACATGTAAATATAATATTATACATTTGATATTTTAAGGAAATGCCAGGACCCTATTATCAACGTAAAGTACCAGCAGAACACAATGAAATAGAATTAACAGATATAATGCCAAACAAAATACTAGAGATAGATTAGGCACTATTGAAATTGATACCGAAGCCATACAGTAGAAGGGGCTCGGTGTGAATCGATAGGATTATCCCCTTATGATGACACCTCCGCAACCTCTGTTTTCACACGAAATTGGGGATTAGGGACAGTTTGGTAAAATGAGTATTTTTTAGGTAACTTTATCTATTTGATATTTAGTTTGAGGAGTGCTAGTATGAAGAAGCGTGAGAAAATTGTAACAGTTGTGAAGTGGACGTGAGAACTTGGCTAGGATATAAAAACATAAAAATCGACTCTCATAATTGAATGAAATTGTTTAGTGAAAAATCTGCTCTAGAGCGTCTCTTGCTATTTCTATCACTCACAAAGTGTACACTCTATTTGACACTCATTATATCTTATATCTTAGGATTGCAAAATCGTTCGAAAGAGTTACCGCGGTCATTTTTCTTTTATTCCTATGCAAAAAAAAAAACTGAAAGAACACGGTTAGTTTATGTCAATAAAACGCTTACACTCTCTCTCGCTCTGCCAAGTGCGGGAGGAGTAATTTGGTAATTTTCCAACACAAAAAAAAAATATTGAGATTCCATACTGTAGGTACGTATTTATGATGGACGTCAACTATATGCCATATATTTACAGTAATGATACAGTGCTTATTGCTGATACAAAAACTTTCGGTGCCACAATAACAAATCTAAGACATCAAAGAACTAGCAAAAGAGCAAAAATCTTGCCATAACATCTTGCCATATCTTGCATATCTATCTATCTATCTATCTTGCCATAACTATCATCATAACAAAGACAAAATACTACCAATCACAACAGGAAATACGACAGTTTTAGTTCAGTTAGTGATTTCCGAAGTACCCTGGCATATGTCCAGCAATCTTTATGACAATATACCAGAATTCTATGATGAAGTTATTCATGAAAAAATGCTAACACCAGAAACATCTATTGATATTGCTGTTGCTGATGCATCCGAAATAGAAGAAAAAGAGAAAGGAAATATCCTTTATGTTATAAAGAATCTTTTAGCAAAAGACAGCTGACAGACCTTGCAATAAAATATTACGTTTATTAGTCTGTTTTCCTTGGTCATGTAATGTCCTTTGGTCCTATTTGAGGATTATATATTTGGGAATACATTAGGATAGTAAGGATCTCTTGGATCAGCAAAAAGGTAACTGAAAACGAAGTTTTGAAGATTGAGGAAATTGAAAATCTGTACGTTTTTAGAAAATTTTGACAAGGCTATTTACTCTGATGAATATAGTTGTAGAGGAACAAAACAAGATGAAAATAATGTAATTGTTGAAGGAATGGAAGGGACAGGACTTTACTCTCTACAAAAGTCTTTATTGTTGCTTTATCTTTTCAACACCACAAACAAAGCAAAATTACACGGAACTAAGCAAAAGAAAAACCTCACTCCTATTTCTTTTCACACAAACGTAAATCGCATTAACTTCTTCAATCTCAACATTTATCGCTATAGTACTTACGAAATAATTCCCTTCATAGTTGAGTCTATTGTGTTTCGAGTTATTTCCTCTCTCATTTTTCAAGGAGGATCAACAGGGTCAAACTGCGTCTCGTCTATTGTCTGTGACTCTATGACGTCACCGTGTGGGCTCATTGTGGCTTCGCCCTATTTACCAAGTCCCTCGTCTGTGCTTCATGTCCGAATGTCCGAGACACTTAGTGCACTCAGTTTGACGGCCTCTTGAGTACTGGCTTGGATTAATCTAGGGAATGAAATTGGAAATTGATTGAGAAGTTATTTGATGGAGAATTTTGAGTTGATTGGTTCAGGGCCTATAGATAAGTGCAAACATAATATGCCTTGTCACCTAGCAAGGTAATGTTTGTTCAACCCTTGATGTTTTCAGCATCAAGTGTCTAAGATATCAACCCTTCATAATAATGACTGATCAGTATCAAAGAACTGATGTTATATCATCCACACAGTTTAGAAGATCGTAATCTAACAACTGCATAAAAAATAGTATTAGAGAAAAGAAGACTAGCCCTCCCTAAAAATCATCAAAACAGAACCCAAATAAAAGTTAACGTTGATGTCTGTTGCGGTCCGTGCCAAAAAAAGTCGTACAACACTTAAAACATCCGAACACGGACCCAGAAAATTAAATGGCGGCAGAGTAATAATAAAAATGAGTGTTTGTAACACAATGGGTGTGCCTGCTCCTACAATTTGGTGACTGAAGAACGAAGGAGGCTGGTCATTCAGAAATATTTGGAACACTCGCTCTCAAAAACTCACACTAATACAACCTGTTGAAATCTATGTGAGATTTTTATTACAGTGTAGATAAATCCAGAAGACTTAAGGCCCAAGCGGCAGTGCCATAAAACAGTGACTTTCTGAAACCTACTCCTCGGTAACGGCCAAGTTAATAGGTTTGAAAAAAAAATGTTTATTATAGATTAATGAACCACATTATCAACGATTGATTTTTTCTTGCGATTAATATGTAGTTTTGTCTATAGAAATATTTAGCAATTGCGCAATTTTTCTCTACTCCTTTGAAACAGCTTGGATCGTTGTAAACATTTTTACACTTAAAAATTGGTGGTTAAATATTCTTCAAAGTGGACATAGCATATGTAAAACAATCGATCACTTAAAAAAAATCACTTGAATCATGCGGCGTGGCACCAAACCAAACTCTTTTTTAACTTTTCATTTCGAGTGCAAGCAAAATTGAACTTAGCGGTGCACCGGTGGTCAGGCGAAAGTATCTTTGGTATATGTACACATCTGTGTGCGTGCACAAGTTTTCGATTATTGTATGGAGTAGGCTTTCTGCACCTATCTGTTTTGAGATTGTTGGTACATCTTATCTGTGTGCTTATGTCTTGTGTAGAGTTCCAGTGTGTGAGTTTGAAGGTAGGTTCTATTGAAGTGAATATCGTCCACGTTGTCACCGAGATGACCCATCCAAGTACAATGAGCACTATCCATTATTAACGGACGTGTGTATAGCGGACGACGTTTGAGGTATTTTTCAAGAAGAGAAAACTCCGGAAATCATTTGAAATGAGATTTTATCGAAGGGGTTAAAAACGGTGTGCGGATTATGTGAATTGAGTGTCTATAATACTGGCGTAAAAATTATCAAGAAGAATTCGAGTTTATTCGTATGTAATAACGAATAATATCGAAAAATAAATAATAAAGTAAAGATTAATAATTTAATTCGTAGTTTTTTATTATTTTTATACTTGAGATTAATATGCCAAACTTAATGGTCAAACTATATATGTACCTTATTATTAGTATACCAAGTAATCTCAGCGGTTAATATTTCTTAGGAAATGCGCGAGTCAAGAGACGCAATTGATTGCTATAAAGTAATTCTAACAACATCACATAATTGAAATTTATCGATTTATTGAGAATTTATTATTTTGTATCGATAACCACTTGTAATTCCCTCAAAAAATTAAGAAATTGTTGATTTTACCCTAGAATTTTTTAAGTTTCTCAATTCTTTTTAATATTTAGTTTATTAGTAAATTACCAACTACTATTATTTATGGGCTGTAATGCTAAAAATTAGAAATAATATTTTCTTGTGATGAGTGGAAAATACACTTCCATCGTACTTTTTTTGTACTGATCGATTCTCAAAACGAAAAACAAAAAATGTACGATAATTTTCATACTAGAAACTGGGTTTGAAACTATTTATTTAGACAAATCACTTAAACTCCATTAAAAAATTCAATCAGACTACAAAAAAAGTGCTTTACACAATAATAAAGTACCCTTAATTCTGTTAAACCAGTATCAACTACCCTTAATGAGCCATTTAAAAGACAAACGTGAATATTTATTCCGACCCAATCAATTAATCCAGCTGTTGATTCCGATGTGTGTTCAAGCAAATTTTTCAGTTGAAATCTTTTGCAGAAAAATTGTGTAAATATTATTACAGTGAAACGTGTCCAGAATTCATTTGTAAGCAACAAAGGTCGGTTTAATTATATCTGAACCCAAAACTCATTACTTGGCGAGGTAATTTTTTGCATAACGTTTTCATTTTGTAAGGTTTATATTTTGGCTTAATTATTATGATTAGTAAATTCAACCTTGCTTAGTATTTGAGCTTTGAGGAATTCTTTGTGTTGAAGTCACGCGATGGGGTTCTTGAAAAGGCCGAGTGCGAGTTTTACTCGCACACGAAGGGTTCTGTACCGTGAGTCACAAAAAAAAAAAGGAAAAAAAAATCATGGCTGTTGTTTGGAAGTCCCGTTTATATATTTATTTCATTCGGTTTTTAGTAATTAAATCAAATCAAAAACGTTTATTTCAAAAAGACCAATTACAGGCACTTTTTGTCAAAATTTTAGTCAGTCAAACAAACAAGTGAAGCTAAATTTTATATTGTGTGGTATTTGTTATTATATTGTGTAGTATAGCCGCATCATCTGTGACAATTTCAACTGTCTAGCTATCACGGTTTATGAGCTACAACCTGGTGACAGACAGTCGGATATCGGAGTCTTAGCTACAGGCTCCCGTTTTTACCCATTGGTTACGGAACACTAAAAACAAATATGCCAAACTTAGAACACACACTTCAACTTTTCTTTTGTGACCGTACTAAGTTATTGTAGTGAAGTAGTAAGTTACTAGACACCGCTGTAATCTCGGGCTATATTTGGAAAACTGTGATGAAAAAGATAACAAAAAAAAAGACAAATGTAGGACTAGAGTGCTAGCCTATACAGGATGGAAGTTAAAGCTAGTGCTGAAAAGAAAGTATTACAATATATTAATGAACTCGATTTTTTCTGGGTGAAATCTTAAATAGTTTTTTTCTTTTCCCGTGCTGGGTGGAGTGAGAGGGAGTAATAATAATAAAAAAATGTAAAAGGTTACAGTTGTTACAGGATGAAGCGCATATTACTAAAAGAGTTCTCAGTATACATGTAGATGGATGGAGAGGGATAAAAAGACCGAATAAAAGATGGATGGATTGTGTGATAAGAAAGAAAGGGAGTTAGTTTGACGGATGACAGGACAGAATGGAAGAAAAAAACCGGTTGCGCCGACCCCAAGTAATATAGGATAACGGTAAGAAGAAGAAGAGTCGCAAGGTTGCAGTTCACAAGGTGACTTATAAGTAGATACAAGTAAATTTAATGTGCTATAAGTACTGGTATTGTCTCCCAAACTAAGCGAATGCTTGTGTTTTGGGCGGCAGTATTCAGACGTGTAGTGAGGCTCTATGGATACGATTTACAATACTGGTGCAAGTAAAACGTAGTTGCTGGGTTAATGAGAAAAATAGCTTAAAAAATAGTCTTCGAAAACAATTGGTACCATAATTTTTAGGACGTGTTTCTTGAAAAACTAGGCAGAAGATGAAAAAATTCATGATCATTGGAAGGAATGAAAGAAGGCCTTTACTCAACAGTGGAACAATACGGGCTTGTAGATAATGATAAAATAATATTTAGGGCATTTTTCTTTCAGGGTATTTTTCTTCCTTCTGTCCATCCTGTATACTAAGCTACTTGAGACCACTCAGACTATATTTAGAAAGATGAGATCAAAAAGTAAAAGCAGGTCTTTTTGTACCAAAATCACAGTAATGTTATAATGGCGATAGTTTGTGAGTGTCTACCTACATATACTTGTTTTCTTTATGCTCAAAAACAGCAGAATGGATTTGGATGAAATCAGGCACTTCGGTAGAATATTTCCTGGATCAAAGCTTTTTATCCCGGGAATGAGTTCCTTTGGAATAATTTTCTACTGTCATGTGAGCAAATTCGTTGTTTGAAGCTAGTTATACAGGGTTATTTATAAAACAGTGGCAACCTCTCAGGACTATGTTACTAATATCATATACAACAACTTTTGTTCTATGACTTTTTTAAATTTATCTTATTTAAATCATCAGATTTCGAAGCCTATGCGGAGTAGGAGGAGAGCACGGATCGGGCGGCTACGTTTCAGCCTACGTTTGTATGACGCGACGCAAGCGTCTAAACGTCAAGCGGCAAACATAGCAGAGTACCGAGTTGAAACGTGTTAGAAAGAACAACGAAATCTTGAAGGTTTGTTTTTGGTAAATGAATTATGTTTTGTTAGAAGTCATAGAACAAAAGTTGTTGTTTATGATGTTAGTAATACAGTTCCCCAAGGTTGTTAGTGTTTTACAAATAACCCTGTATACATTTTAAATTAAATAGGTACTCATATTTTGTTTTCACGTGTGTATATGTATGTAGGTGGAATTAAATCTCTTATTTTTGAAGTGGGAAATTGTCAAATAGCTGCTTCTGCTATGTGCAGAACGAAAGAGAGATGCTTTTTTCATTACGCGAGCCACGGTATCTCTTTTGAGCAATCCCGCTGACCTAGCAAGCATCAACCCTACTAGGTCCTGTCTAATTTACTGACAACTATTTGGGGGCGCATGTGAATAACATCGCGCCGTCTACTGGAGTTTGCTACTTACCGAAAAGCCAGACGGCAAGCTACCTTTTGGTCACCATGTGCAAGTCCACGCCTGTAATCGACTTGTGATTACCCACTAGAGATGTGCCAATATTCATACTTCGGGCAATATTTCGGCAATATTCTCACTTCACGGCAATATTGCCGGCAACGACACATCTCTATTCTCGACTAACTTATCCTGCTCTGTACGGAATGAAAAGAAAAGTCAAACTTACTGACTGAAACCCACCTGTGTTATTTAGTTGCCTTTCGCGTCGCAGGGCCACGGTAACTGTTTCAAACAATTCCACAGCCTGTGGAAATTTACCATTACCTTGTTAGTTAATACGATATTAAGCGATAACAGTAGCTCGAAGTTTACAAGGGACTTTTTTATAAAAGCTTTTACGATTAGTAAAAGAACGATAATAAGCAAGGTAAAAATATATTATATTTCCCTTGAAATCAAGGAGCTTAGTTTACTTAACCCATTATTGAGAGCAAACCTTTTAAAGACGATTGATTTGATTAATTTTGGATCTTTTACTCGGTAACAGTGATATTTATTTTCTTGTTTATCTTATCTTTCGTTTTATGTTGGTTACAAACCAAGATTTTAATCAATTTAGTTGTGAGAGAGTGGAATGCACTAAGAGCTTTTCTTGGGGTGGGAAATCATCAAATGACGTCTACTCTGGGTGAGCAGGATATATGACATCTAACAATCAACACTGATTACTCCCCAGTATACCGCAAAACTGTGACAAAACTTTTCGAAATATACTATGTGTACTTAGCCAGCCTTTCAATGTTTTACAGGATGCATTTTGGAGAGTGTGCGCAGGAATTACATGACTTGATGCCACCATCTCACTTCTACCATCGGACAAGCTGACGAACGGCGAGTATCCACCCTTATGTTCTTGAAACCTCTACGGTCCGGACCAAACGTTTCGCCTCGTCGTTTATACTACGTACATCGAGGGACTGGAACAATTTGCCGGCTGCGGTCTTCCCGTCCAATTATAATTTAGGTGACTTCAAGGCAAGAGTGAATAGGCTCTTAATAAACTAGCGCGCCTCACCATCAACGATTGCATCACTGCTTACCATCAGTTGGGATCGCAGTCAAGCACTGGTTTATATCAATAAAAAAAAGAACTATGTATATTCTTGGTTAGCATCTGACTTATAGTTTCTAATACTGGAATAAAAAAAAATACACTATGATTTGCTAAGAGATAATATTCTACTTGACTAGTGAAAGGAATCGCTCTTGGAACCTAGATATGCAGCACGGCAATAAAATAATTTATTACTGGTGTTTGGTGCAAAAAAGTAATAAATAAAATGTTTAAGTAAAACTCAACATTTAACAATTTTTAGTACCCAATTGAAGGGGACGAAAGGTTCTTGAGTGTTCACCACGTACCGTACAATAGCAGCATTGGAAGGGCTTTCGCAAGGTAGACCGATGATCTGATGAGAGTCACGGGATGCGGGACGCACAGGACCGGTCGCTTTCCTATTCGTCCACGTATACCTTTACTGATTTTGAAGACCAAAGTTTAGTTTTTTCAGCGACTTCGCCCGAGTAAAAATAAAAAATTATCCCAAGGGAACATCTAGATAAAAAGCCTATCTCCTAGTCTAGAGTAATAAAAAAACAAATTGCGTAATTATTGACTTGCGTATTATTAGGGCAAAATGAAATCTGATGTAGTAGTCAACAAATCAAGGTTGATTAATAGATCTTGATCATAGTAAGTATACTAAAAAAAGAATCTTATAAAAAATATCGAATATACGTATTTTTTATACAAATCTTGTCGTTTGACTTTTTAGACTGACTACATATCCTATTTTATATTTCTGGTTTCATCATCATCAGCCTTTTTTTTTTCTTTTTTTTGCCCACGGCTGGGACTCAAGCCTCCTCTCTAGGAGTGGGAATGGGTCGTAATCCATCACGTGGTTTTCCTATTTCTTGTTTACCCATGTGCTAAAAGTCCATATTCGTGCAGATGTAAGAGCTTGACACACACACCCTCACACACAAAAATATACTTACAAATTTTCACCTACAAATTACAGTGATTAAGTATTCCATTGTAAAAAGAAATGTCGACTGATACATAAATTATTATGTGATTTTACAGCATGGTGTAAGAATACATACCAACTACGTGAGTACGTAACAATCAATATTATTTTAAAAGCGTCGTAATTATACCTTAATATTTTGCTCGAAATATTATCCAAAAGCGATATTCAAGGAAGCAAGCCATAAAAGTTATGGTCGGTTATCTATAGGAGCAATTATTTGTTAATTGGCGTACATTTATAGGCCGTTTTAAGGTAACAGAGGCTATCGAACGGCTTAAGTGATAGATTGTGAGCGGACAGCGTAAATTGCCAATAATATATGTTTAGTAATTCAATTGATTAATTTGTTTGTTTTTGTTTGTATTTTTTTTTTTAAATAAAACGTCATTCTTTATTCATGGAAAAATAATTATTATAAATATTGTTTTAAGTAATTGAGTAGATAATATATTTTGTATCCCATCGTGAATGCACACACAGCACGTTGTATTTAATAAAATCAAAATAAAAAAAAATTAAAGGAATAAAATTTTACTTAACATGAAAAAACTAAGAAAATATATTAATTGAAAATATAATTTAAACTTTGTATGGGCACAACAAACAACAAATATCACAAAATTTAAGAAAAAAAAATAGACTGTAACGAGCAAATGGACGAAGTTTGTCACTCACTGGACGCCTGAAAGAGGTCGACGTCACTAAGGCCGATTGCGGCAAAGGTGGTTTGATGACCTGATCATAATCGCGGGACAAACTTGGCCAGATATCGCCCAAGGCAGAGAGGTTTCGAAGGAGAAGGGAGAAACCTTTTCCCAGCAATGGGACACAATATAGATAATAATACACACATATTAATAATACATAATAATAGACACAATAATACGCTAATTAAAAAACCGAAGGTTTGCCTTTGCTGCCACACTATATTTTAATTAAATAGTCTAAAACATATTGTTAAAAAAAACCTCTCCCGCTACCGCTTACAACTCACCCCCACACGACTTAACCGTCACGCAAGCACCAAGCACCCGCTTCTTTAGGCTCAGCGATTATTTAACAATAAATTATTCGTGCCACAATAAATTTACATATTCAGAATCGCCCTCCGTTGAGTAGTAAATAAATTACGTTTCGTTACCTTCTCACGTCGTCATAATTGAGTGGTAAGGTGTATTGACTTGGGCGTGCGTTCGTGACCGAATAAATACGGAAAATAGGCTTTGTATTGCATTATACCTATTTTTACCGACTTCCCAAAAAGGAGGAGGTATTACGTTCGGCTGTTTGTATGTTTTTTTTTTTTTTTTTGTATGTTTGTTCGTCGAATACTCCCCCAAATGTGGACGGATTTTCAAAATTCTTTTTTTGTTCGAAAGTAGATAGTTCTGAGGTGGTCCCATTATCACCAAATTAGGATCTGATGATGGGATCTTGGAGAAATCGAGGGCAACCTTCAAATTTTATAGGCTCACTTATTGATTTTCGCATATTTTATGAAGTATCTTGTGTATTTGCGTATGGTCGTCACCATCTCAGGTAGCTGGGCTGATGATGGAAGGTACAACTCCTTAACAGTAAGAAGTTACTCGAACAGGCAAGGACTGTTTTAGTAAATTGTTTTGATGTTTGATAGGGCATTTGCCACATTTGGTCTCATGATCTGATGATCATGAGTCATGACCTGATGCTGCAGTCAGGATAGTCTGCAGAGTACCTAAGTCCTCGACAACAAACAGTAGATATATCGAGTTTAGGCTTATTGAAAACGGCTCGATGTGTGGATAAACGTACTGCTAATAAAGAACACCAAAGTACATAGACCTGATGCTGAAGCCAGGAGCATCAGGAAAAGTACAAACCTTGAAATTACAGCACCGTAGTCGTGTTTGGGCTCATTTTAAACAGGACTAAATTTTAAGTTCATTGCAATGTTGACATAAATCTGGCCTGATGCTACAGCCGGGATTATCAGCATCTAGTCTAATGACTGATTGAAAGATTTACCTTTTAGCTTCATCATCAGATCAGTTCGATATATCCTTTCCCTCTCCAGCATCTAGTCTAATGACTGTTTGAAAGAAGAGGGGGAGAGGATATATCGAACTGATCTGATGATGAAGCCGAAAGGTAAATTAATGTAATCTAACCGTGTTTGGGATTATTAAAACCGTTATGAGATGCGCTCTGACTATAAGGTATTTAAGTTTGACTGAGGGGTACTTTTTAGTGGTGGTACCATAACTAAAAAGTGTGAAATAAAAAAAACTTTTTACAAAAAAAATATAACCGACTTCAATGATAAAAAACACTGAAAAGTATCAAATAACTTTAATTTGGAAGTCGGTGTTAAATAACGAAGAGACTAAACTATTGTAGAAACACCGACTTCCAAATTAAAGTTATTTGATACTTTTCAGTGTTTTTTATCATTGAAGTCGGTTATATTTTTTTGGTAAAAAGTTTTTTTTTGTTTTTATTTTTAAAATAATATGGTTTGTTTGTTTATTCTTCTAAATATAAATTACAATATTTAGTATTTTTTTTTAATAATGTAAATTAGTGCTTGACTGCGATCCAACCTGATGGTGTGATACAGTCATTGATGGTGAGGCGCACTAGTTTATTAAGAACCTATTCACTCAAGCCTTGAAGACGCCTTAATCGGATGGGAAGACAACAGCAAGCAAATTGTTCCAGTCCTTTGATGTAAGCGGTATAAATTACGAGGTTAAATGCTTATTCTTCTTCTTCTCGTGTCGACTCAGATTTTGTCCGACCAATACTTAGCCACCTGGACAGCTCTCTTGTTGGCCTCGTTCAGATCGTTTAGGGAGCAGGTAGTTGTGCATGCCGGGGAGGAAAGGAGATGACACATATCCTGTGAAGAAGCTCCACACTGGCACTGTATTTGCAAAATGCTTATTTACATTGTAAAATGCCAAAAACAGGAACAGGGTTGCAGCTAGCAGTAGTCAGGGCTCTAGAAAAGAACTCATCTAACAATACGAGTCGTGTCCTCTTTTTAAATCAAGACTTGGTGCAGTACAATGATCGCGAAGTACACATCACATTTTTTTATTTTGTGCTATGAAAACAAAATTTCAGCAATAAGGTAAGTCATTAATTTATGAAACTAATTTATTATTATAATCTCGAGTAAGTCCATGACAGGTAGCTTAAAAGACAAAGTAACTACGCAGGAGACTTAAAAGGCAAAGTATTTTCATCGAGGTAGCTAAGTCAATGTGGAATGAGGTACACAAGAGAATGAGGCTGCGAAGTGTTCATGCAAGTTTCTGACATACAAAACCTAGAAATTGTATATCAACGAAAAAAGTGACCTATTATTTTCTGACAGATTACTATGACAGATTTCACATAAAAAATCTTGAGTGGCGAGTAAAGAATCAATTAATTACTCATATCATTCGTCCCCTCTTTGATGGCGGTAAGTCCCCTCTTTGAGGCGTGGCTGGAAAGACGTGAGGTCTTTAAAAAATTGGTACACAAGAGGACATAATTATCGTGGAATAGTATATAGGATATGTTTTATCTCGGGAGTACGTTCACTTAGAATAATATTCATTTCCTATTTTCACGCAAGTAAAGTCGAAAGCAGTTTCTAGTCCATAAACTCTACGCATTATAATTAAAACATAAATCACTTCAGAACTTCATAGCATAACACATATCAAGCTTATAAAGGCCGAACATGAAGGTATTTCAAGCCTAAATACATAATATACCTTTACATAAGAAATAAGAATTCTCTTTAAACATTGAACTAAACAATTTATTCACGGTATCGCAGCACGCAATTGCACGACGTTGATTTTTTTTTCTACCTTCATTTCATGGTTTCGACATAACAACTAGTGAAGGGTTATTTTTCTTTACGTTATTATTGCGTAGAAAGTTATTTTCTGAAGTAAGTGATGGTAGTACATTATTAACTTGGGAGGTAGCTAAGATATCAACATGTTTTATGGGCGCTAGAAAGAGATGTTAGCAAAACCGTAGGGGGCCCAGCAGGGCCGAAGTCTTCCGAAAAGGAAACCCGTGGTTCTGGAACGCAAAGGGCATAGATGTAGGTTTTAATCATTAAAAGTATGACACAGCTTCCTGCTACTTTTTAGAGTCCAATGACTTCTTAATTGCACTATTTCTAACCTTGATATTGTCAATCAGTTATGTATCGATATTGTTTTTTAATTTTCAGTAATAGGATAGTGTTTGGTGTAAAACCTACTAATATAATATGAAAAAAATGCATATATTATACCTAATATTTATACAACATGTTATTTTTTTTTTTTGGTGTACAATAAGGAATAGATCTATCTGGAATAATGCCTAGACCCTAATTAAAAAACTAAGTTTCAAGCAAATTGAAGCATTAACATGTTGTGTGAAATGGGCTGTTATAGTTGTTAGCAAATAATATAAGCATCGACGCAAAACGTTGGTAGCGTATCGGTATTGGTACGTAGCTATGCACGCACGCACAATCGCGCTAGTATTGCAATCAAGATTTATCAACTTATCGGAATAGGTATTTTTTATTCTACGAGACTGGGAATTTATCAAACTATTACTTTTTATTTGAACGGAGTTGCTCTTTGTGTTCTAGGGCCAAAGTGATTATTTTGAAGATTCCTTCAACCAGGATAATCCCGCAGCCCTTTAAAAAAAAAAAAAAAAGTTCTTATCATTTTTTTTTTCAGTTTTAGCCAGTAAATAGCTAAAGATTGTGTGCATATTTTTATCCATTCGAAAACCTAAATAATATAATTATGAAAAAAAATATGACTAGATATTTCCATTCGAAGTGGTCATAATGTATATTAAGAAAAGAGGAAATTAAAAACTAAAACACGGATGGTCTTGTCTTTATGCCAATTTTCAAACGTTACATCCATAATTTTCTTTAGCTTTCCTCTCCCTCTCCATCCATCAACACTACATTCATCACTCTTAAAGCTGTCCCTAACATATGTTTTGAGTACAACACTATATTACACAAGCATTAAGTGTGCCACCCAAATTTGTACGTCGTCATTCCTCTTCACCTGGCCGGCGCTAATCCCTAATTTAGTTAAGGGATAAGTACCTTACACTATTCACACCCCCCCTTACTTAAGCCCCTTTAAGTCAAAAAACCTCATTGACATAAAGCCCTTAGCCCCCCTCCCTTGCGTGACCGCAACCACGGGATCTAATACACTGGCCCACTTAGCCAATTATTGTGGTAGTCGACGGTAGTCGACGGTAGTGTGATGGTTTTATTAAACCAATAATTGTTGGCATTTTTTGTGACATTAAGTAAATTATGAATTTGTTGTTCGTATGTTTGCCAATGTGTGTTTGCTTCTTTTTTTAAATTTATGGATAGGCTCGCGTTTGACCACTATTTCAACCGATGTGGATTCACTCTTGACGTAAAGACCCCTAGGTTATAGCTATCAGGAAACACAGTATCCTGCTGGTAAATTCACTATTTAGCTGTTTTATTGTCATTTGTAAGGTACAAACTCCCGCTTGCATTTGAAGTTGAGTTTTTCTCAAACTCTACTTTAGTCTAAGGCTCAACCCTTAAAAAGTCAATAGAGTCTGACACGCCCTCTTGCCATTTTATAATTCCCAAACAATTCTGCGACCCTAACAGAATGCACACAAACACGCAATTTAATTTCCCATTTGTTAATTTCATCTCTTATTACGAGTATTAATTATTTTAAACCACAATAAAGACTAACTTTTAAAGTTACAGAGAGTTATGGAATTCCAAGCTACATTTTGTCGAAGCTCATAATGAAACTTTGTTCTTATTATCGCGGAATCGCCAACTGTTATAGCCAATGGAATGCTGCAGTCGAAATCCCGATCAAAGGGGTGGCTTGCGAAATAGTTGAAGGCCGGTTTGAACTGGTTCTAGCCGGTGGAATCCTGTTACATCGTGTAGTGCAAGTTGAGAGATTTTAGTTATTAGTGCTACGTTTTTAAAAACAATAGTAAAACATACAATATATAGCATAATTAGCCTTTTCATGTTTTCACTGCTCTGGCTTCCTCTCTTGGACAGAGAAAATGGGCCGCAATCCACCACGCGGGCCCAGTTGGTGTATTAAATGATGTTAGGTTGGTGAATGTCACATGTCTTCGAATTTTTGGTTCTAGGACATGCCGGATTCCTCCCGATGTTTTCCTTCACCGTTTTGAGAACAATTGTGCTGAAATCACTACATAGTATAAAACAATGTCGCTTTTTCTGTCCCGATATCCCTATGTGCGTTTAAATCTTTAAAACTACGAAACGGATTTTGATGCGGTTTTTTTAATAGATAGAAAGATTTAAGAAGAAGGTTTATGTTTGGTTATCTACCCATAATAAGAGAAAAACTTCTCTACCTAAGGGCATTTAGTTAAAATTTCAGTACTTGAAGTATGATTTTATCTTAATTTTCCACTTACATGTTGTATAATAAGAATAAAAGCTAGATGTTTGACAACAACACCTATTAAATATTACATGACAATAAGCCCAACGTAGGTATATCAATGTCTTCCAATCCAGGTATACCAATACAAAATTATTTCTATGATAGAATCTCAAACAATTCAAAATTCTTCTTGTGTTAACACGGCTAAGTAAACACACATGACAAGCCAAAACAGAAAACATCTAAACCTAAGGAAGCTTCCAAATCCGATCATCACATCCAACATGCCGTATAAACATCCGTGTGAACTTTTCCAGCAAAAACCATCCGGAGATTGAAAACGTCACTCTTGTAGTAAGTACGACACTCCACACTCGATGAGACAATTTGTCAATCAATATGGGATTTTGTGTATCATATTTTTCACTTTCTGTACCCATTTTTTCCGATACCGATACATATACGATGTGATTTTGTGAACTTGTTTGGTTTGTGAGCAGTTACTAGTTTGTTACAGGGTTTCAATGGACCTTTTGTTTTATAAATGATATTTATTTTGTAAATAAGTTTTCACGTATTTTTTTCGTCAATTTAAAACTGATGAAGCCGGTGTTTCCTAGAATCCTAGCTGACAACCTTGAGAAGAAACACCGTAATAAGCTCGGGGTCAAAGTCTCTTTTAAAGTCCATACAATAAATATGTAATGGTCAAAATCACATGAGAACCATGCAGATTTGTCTGAGATGGCCTTTTTTAAATCATACAGATTTGAGTGGACTTGTCCAGTCAGTGCAAGCATTTGTCAGTATTTGCAAAGCTCAACTAAGGACTACTAAGGTGTTCAACGACTTACGATATTAAAATACTTCAAATCTTTTTTTAACTTCTCTCCCCCGATTCCTGATAATCAATAATACCTATAGTGAATTAAGCATATGGCTAGCGAAATTCTAATTTATTTCTTTTTACAATGAAGCACAGTTTTGTTTTTATTTCCTATCGTTGTAAGTTCATCACTTAGTCCACGTCATAACCACTAAAACTTTACTCAGGAATGCTCTGAAGTGGTTTCCATGGTTTTTGAATTATAACATTAAGCTTTTGTTTTAGATAATTATTTATTCATTTAAAACCTTGAAACCGGCAAAATAGATATCGCTAGAGAGGAGTACCTTCATCGTAACTAACGGTGTTAAAGGCATTGAAAAATTTAATGTTTGATTAATTCCGATACCTTATTATTTTACTATACAGGGTTATTTGTAAAACACTGTCAACCTGTCAGGACTATCTTAAGAAAATCATAAACAACAACTTTTGTTCTACGACTTTTTACAAAAACATTATTCATATACCAAAAATAAACCATCAAGATTTCGTTGTTCTATCTAACACATTTCAACTCTGCATTTTGTTATACCTACCTATGTCTGCATGACGCGATGTAAGCGAATCAAGCACCCCCGCCACTCAATCCCCGCTCCCCTTCGCTGTTGTACTGTCACTTGCTTCTTATAGACTTTGTAATATTTAGAACGTTCAATTTAAATATTTTTATTTTTTTATGAAAATCTGATGAACTAATTTTTAAAAGGCATAGAACAAATGTTGTTGTTTAGGATGTTAGTAACATAGGGCTGTGAGGTTGCTAGTGTTTTACAAGAAATAATCTACTACTATTCTAATGCCAGTTACTATCCTCAGGTATGATTTCAGACTGGAGTGAGCATACTAAGTTGGTTCACTGCACAATTTCTGAAAACTGTGTCTACAGGCTTCAAGGATTTTAAACAGGAACACCCTCCCTGATGGACATCATCATCATCCTGCTCTTGTCCGGTATTACTTAGGGTCAGTGCAACACGTTTTCTTTTTATCCTGTTCTGTCAACCATTATACTATCACCTTCCTTTTATTGCCTTTTTAACACGCTTTTATTAGCTTCACTTGTAACTATGTAAGAAAATCTTGGAATCTTAATTTGACCCACTTCCTGGTCTTTGATCAGGATGAAATTTTGCACACGATCTGAGTTCTGATGACAATACATGACTAGCTAAGAAACGTCATTACAAATCCAATATGGCGGCCTCCCCAAGATGGCGAACTGGCTGTTTGAAATGCACTTCCATGATATGGGTATTAAATGAAAGGGTTTGCTGAATGGGATACGAAAAAATAGTCACGTGACTTAAAAGCGTGTTTTAACTTTTTTAAACTATTATTCTTTCATATCTCTCCTTACTTAATCCATCCATCTTTTCTTTTACCACTAATCTAAAAATCTTACGTAAATAGAAATTTAAGAATGGTCTAGAATCGAGAGAAAAGTTCATAATACGGATAATCAACCGCGACTACAGGGCAGCTTAGAAGCAGATAAGCTGATGTCTCGTCCTCCTCCATGCAGGTTCTGCAGAATGGACTGTCAGTAACTCCTATGAGTCAGAGTCAGAGTAGCCTGTGCATGCGGCTAACGTGACTTTCTCTTATATTTCTTTTAATTACTCAAATGCTTAAAATGTTTAACGGCCACAACCCGGTTTCCTTTCCATTATGACGTCAACAATATCCTCTTCCATTTCCCGAATTTCGGCGCAAATCCGCAAAAGGATTTCGGTTTCCCTCCATTTAAATTAGTTTTATTTCGCGAATCCGACTTACAGATCTTATAAAACGTTGTGGCCGAACAATTTTAATGAAAGGATTTACACCATCAATTCATAAGAAACTTGTTTAATTTAAGTCAAAATTGTGTTTTAACAAAGTGCAAAGCGTCAAGCAGTCAATCTTAGAAACGAACTTTAATTATTTTATTTGTCGTCTACGAACACTTTTTAATTGGATAAAAACATTGGGATTTTACTTTTTCGTAAATATGATATTGGGGTTTAAAAATAAACCCCTCCTTCCGATCTATCCCGATCTTTCTACGAATTTGTGATAACAAGTACCAAGAATTAGTTCAGTCGGTAATTATAGATGCTTGAGGGCGGGTAATTTGGCGTCCAACAGCAGACTTCTTACGACTGAAATCAGATTGGAAATTATCCAATGATTTTTCCTACTCAAGGGTCCCAGCTCGACGAGATGTCAGAGTTTAGCTATCTAAATTCTACGTGTTTTCTTTAGTTACCCTTTGTGGTCTAGGAACACCAAACATATATAGCTCTGGTGTTTATCGACCAGACTAGGCTCTTACGGTTGCAATCATCCTGAAATGGAATCCGTTTGGAAGACTACATACCGTGGATGACTTGGGTTCGATTCGGATAATTGATCCATTTTTTTTTTTGGTGGGTAAAACTCATCGTAATGACATCCCCCGTCCTTGGGCAAAACGGGAGATAGTGTCAGACTCTTACTGACTAAAAAATCCGCCACGTTCCTTCTTGCCTTTCATACCGAACTGAGCTACCTTTTGGAGCTAACCCTAGCCCCAGTAGGCTTCGACCCAGCTGGGCCCCTGCTCTTGCTGACAACTCCTTGAACAGTGCACGCCGTCGACGACTTGCGCTCGGTCTGGACAGTTATTGGACGGTCAGACAGCGAGCTAATTGCTCGCCGCTCGCAAGCCCGCGCCTACGGTGGCCGGAAATCGGGATCGGAATCCCGGCGGTCGCTGAGGCGCTGTGAGCGCAGTTTCCTTATGCGGTCAGCTTTCTTTGCTAGCATTACTGCTTCGCAGAAAAAGTCGACCGCCTGCCACTCCTGCTCGCTCTGGACCATGGCCTGTACCAAAACCCGGCGCGAGAGATCGCCAATGCTGCGCCCAAGCGGGGCACTGGGCATCCACTGCTTATCGTCCGTAAACCTACGCCAGTGATGGCTGAAAATCTCCACAGGTAAGTATTTAAATAACCCATGCAGGTACTTGTATAATCCAGGCCAGTCACAACATCCCTTCTTTCGTACAAAGCACGATGAGAATTTGTTATTAATGCATGGGTTTCCTCGCGGTGTTTTCCTTCACCATCTGAATTTTAATTATTTGGCTGACCTACATTGATGTTGAAGGGTGTCTTTTAAAATGTTATAAAATGGACAGGAATATTATGTTTCCCGCTGAAAATTTCCTTGTGGTGGCCGGAAGTACTTTTTACTTTTTAAAGGGAATTCATTAAAGTTTGTGTTTTTATTTTGGACACAATTTTTGAAAGATTATTATGAAACTGAAAAACCGGTTCAAAAGCGAGTTGGATTACCGTACCAAGGATTCCGTACAAATTTACTTATGTATGTAGGTATATATTTTAATTCCCGAATCGAGTCGCAAAAAAGCAACTTTTTTATAACGTAACTAAAACATTTTCAGACCTTTTTTGTGCTTGTACTATGGGACCTTGTTTCAATAGTTTTTAGAATTTTAGGTCAATGGGTAGTACTCTATATTACCCTACATTTTGATTTCCTAGCGGCTGTCAAAATATGAGCCTTAACAGGACACAAATGACCTTTTCTTTAAATTGCGTTGACTTAGAAGTTTGATTTTATCACTGCTGTTAGGAGTAGCAAACTTGAGTATCTGATATTAATTTCAGTTTCATATCTCCACGCATACCTGAATAGAAGAATCTTTACAGACGGACATGCGGACAAAAAACCGATCCTATAAAAGTTCAGTTTTTGCCGACTTAGGTACAAAATCCTACAAAATGATGATAAAAAACACAAACCGCGCTTATTTAACTGACAACCATCAATTAAAATCTCATATTTACAAAACCACTAATAAACCTGGCTCGCTCGAAACAGAAAAAATAAAAAAAAACGTTTGGAGTGTCTATGAAAGTCCCATGTCCCGCAACTTTTTAGCCACAAATTTGTCACGATATAAACGGTGCCTCTCTTGCATGGATACAACATGGAGTTGGTGCTATGAATATAAACAGTTAAATTAGGGGCGCCTCGGACGAGCCCCTAATATGATATACAACATATGCGGATAATTTAATTTCACTCGCTGAATTTAGTGGCGTCCCCTGTCGGTGATAGTTTTTTTTTTAGTCCTGTCCTGTACCATAAACTCGTTGTGAGGGTAAATGAGAAGTATTATGTGAAATGGAACGTAAAAACAGTTTATGTGAAGTATTATAACATTAAAATAAAGCTTTTGGAATTATACCATGTGCAGTATTTTTCATATAGGTTTTTGTCCTTTAGTATAATAATGTCTTACGGTTGACCCGCCTCTCGAAACCGAGCAAATATCAATGTGATTTTTCCAGTTCATATGTTCTTATTTAATTTTATCTAGAACATTACCCCTGCCTCGGAAAACTCTTAAAGCCATATTTGGTCCCAGTCACAGAACAGAAGAATGTGCGTATTCCTGTGTTCTGTGGCCCAGGTCATTCGTAGATCTGTGACAGACGTACTTGTAGTCAGATGCCAGAAATTCTGAACATCAGTCTAACCAAGCAGTATCGTGTGAGTCAGTAACTGGACCAGTGTTAGAGGTCTAATAAGCAGTTGTTCTATATATATAAAACACAGGTATTCGGCTGCATCAGAACAGACTTCGTGCCGAAGCCCAGCGTGTTTTTGCTTGTTAAGTGTAATAAAATGATAATGATGAATACATGTCAGACGGCCTGGATGAACTTTATTGTTTATTAGTAACTGTCAATTTGATTCCACAGTTAGGCCATGGTCCGGAGCGAGGAGGAGTGGCAAGCGGTCGCCTCCTTCTGCGAAACAGTAATGGTAGCAAAGGAGAAGGCCATCCGCATCAGGCAACGGCGCCCTCGCCGCCGCCGCTGGGATTCCGATTCTGATTTCCGGCCACAGGCTCGCGGCGGGGAGCCATGGGTAGCTCGCTGTCCGACCGTCCGGTAACTGTCCGGACCGAGCCCAAGACGTCGACGGCACGTACTGTTCCCGCGCGCCTCAAGGAGTTGTCAGCAACAGGAGGGACCCAGCTGGGTCGAAGCCTACTGGGGCCAGGGTTATTCGAAACTCGAGCCCCGGTATGAAGACTAGAAGGAACGGAGTGGGTTTTTTGTCAGTAAAAGTCTGACACTATCTCCCGCTCCACCCAAGGGCGGGTTTTGTCATTGGATGATTTTTTTCACCGAAAAAAAAAAGCCGTCCCACAGTTAGCCCCATGATTTTCAGCTACGTATTTAGATCCTGGGCATGGAAATGGTACATGCTAATGTACCATTTCTGCTTCCACTTCATTGACTAAAATATGAGAAATAAAGACGACGAATCTGTACTTTATTTTCACTGTTAACCCTATCATATCCTCATATCGAAATATCTTCCGATTCGGTAAAGACTCTTTGCTATGTAGAACCTTTTCTGAGACCGGATTGTAACCTTTCATATCGGCTTTACAAAATCCGGCTGGCGGCGCTTCTTACGGTTGTCACCAGGTTTCACTTAGGGTACCCCTGGCAAGGGTGCACAAATCCTTCGTACTGTTAGGTACGTAGTAAGATGATGTATGATTCTATTACCTCAGAGTATAAGTACTGTACAAATGAATCTTTTGCGAGAATAATTACTCAGAAAAGTTCTTCATCCTCATATATTGTGACATGTGTACTGGAAAGCTCGCCATAAAAAAACGATGCGAGCTTTCTACACGCACCTCAAAGATATCAGTCAGCAAACCGTAGGGCCCCGCAGGGCTGATGCCACGAAGAAATTTCAAAAAGTAAATCCGTGGTCCTAGAACGCAAAAGGCAACTGAAGGAAAATTGTTGAGTTTTAGTCAGTAGAAGTCTGACCCGCCCTTACACACCAACCCAAAGAGCGAGAGAAGTCATTTGAAGATTTACCAACACCAAAAAGGTGACAAAAAAAAATGTTTTAGCAATTTATACAAATACATAGTTGAGCTGAAGAGAACCAAACAAAACAGACACGAAACCATACTAACCTGAACAAAATAAGACCAGCTGGTCTTAGTTTCTGCGGCGGAGACCTCTCGCGCCGGGCCTTGGTTGAGGCCATGGCAGGCGGTCGCCTCCTTCTGCGAAGCAGTAATGCCAGCAAAGGAGGAGGCCGACCGCATCAGGCAACGGCGCCCTCACCGCCACCGCTAGGATTCCGATCCCGATTTCCGGCCACCGTAGACGCGGGCTCGTGGACGGCGAGCCATGGGTAGCTCGCTTTCTGACCGTCCGGTAACTGTCCAGACCGAGCCGAAGACGTCGACGGCGCGCACTGTTCCCGCGCGCCTCAAGGAGTTGTCAGCAACAGGAGAGGCCCGGTTGGGTTGAAGCCTACTGGGGCCAGGGTTAACCGAAAGGAAGCTTGAGCCCCGTTATGAAGAGGCTAGAAGGAACAGTGTGGGTTTTTAGTCAGTAATAGTTTGACACTATCTCCCGCTCCACCCAAGAGCGGGGGTACCGCGGGGGGACCGTAAAAAAAAGACCAGATGCAAGTAGCGATACAAGTAGCGAGAACGCTACTTGTGTATTTCGCCCAAGTCTAAATTAAGGTAGACGTAACGTAATAACAGTCGAATAACGGTCATTGACCCTCCTACATATTTTGTTGGCATTCTTAATTTCATAAACAGAAATTCATACTAATATTATAAATGTATAAGTGTGTGTCTGTTTGTCCATAATTAACGGCAAAATTGAGTCATGAATTGACATGATTTCTTTAGTGGAGATAGTTGAAGAGGTGGAGAGTGACATAGGCTACTTTTTGTCTCTTTCTAACCCCACTTTCCAGGGGAACCGTGTTACCCCGAATTCAACGCGAGCGAAGCTGCGTTCAAAAGCTAGTAAAGACATAAAGCTGTCTTGAATCGACATGTGTCGTGATTCCTTACATGATCTAGCCCTTCAGATACCGTCAATTAGAAACACAATAGTAAGACAATAGATGCGCGGCCACCGGGTGTCGCTTTGGGATTCATGAACTAGTAATGTAAAGCAGTTCATTGTTTGTTTTTCGAGTACCTGCGTAGAGATATTATGTACTTTATTCTATGGTTATCCGGCGCCTTCTGTAGTCCACGCTATGCGTCTGTTGATGTTGTCCATACATGTACACTATCAAAAGACTGGCTGTCACTAAATCAATTGAGATAATTTTGAAGCAACGTCATTGTTCTATGCTTACACAAAGCAGTCGAAAAGAAGTGCAAAGAAAAAAGAAAATCTACGGATTATCATTTTCTCAGAAATTCTTTTTCTTTTTATGGCAATTACATTTTTTAATTAACTCGTTAATTAAAGATGTCTGTCTGAAGTAATAAAAATCTGCTAACAATTCATGAGACGTACTGAGGTTCAGTCCGTTTGGATTTCTTTATGGATTTTAATAAAATGTTCTGGACTCGTTTTTATAAAAGTCTATTAAGAAATTTGGTATCTGTTTATCAAATAGTTGATTGAACTAATACTTTTATACATTTGGTGTATAAAATTATTAGTTCCATATTCCAGATTCCATAAAACCCTCACCTACTGCTCGGGTGAATTTCAACTCACACACACCAAGTATCCGCTAATAAATTTTTGATTCTCCACTCTACGAACTCTACGAAAAGCTCAGATGTGAAAGAATGATTCTTTCACATCTGAGCTTTACTACTATATTCTACAACAAATAATGTTCCGTAAGAAAATTAATCTTATTTGTAAGTTTTAATAGGTTATCAACTATTTCTTTTGTGTCTGGCCTCTGGCCGTAATCGTCATAGTTTTCTATCTTAATTGTTGTTTGAAAAGTTCTAGCATATTATACTTTGCTTGTCCTTGGTTTAGAAATGTTAGCATCTTTGGCGTGTTGATTACTATCCTGTATAATGTGCAAGCTTGCTTACTAGTTTGCTAGTAGAGTGAATGAAAAGCCAGGAAGATGGGATGGCGCACAGGTAGCATCCCACACTAAAGGCCTACTCATCTTCAACGGAAATAAAGACACCATCCGGTCTCTTACCATCGTCGCGTGCCAGTCCATGAGGTACCAAAACATCCGGAACGTTGACGATGTCTTGGGTTTGTTCAGCAAATAGTTTAGTAGCTAGTATCTACAGGTACTAAACAGATTTTAGATAGTAGGTACTGGTATAATGTTCCGATGGTACATTAAAAAAATTCAGTGTATTTTTTTAAACTTTAATACTTGACTAAAATGGCAAGTTATAAGATTTGATTGACTGACGATCAAAAAACTTATTTTTAATTAATATACTGCTTGAAAATTAATTTTCAAGTTAGGAAAGTAGCTCATAGGCATATGTTTTTGGGTTGTCTGGCAGAAATCACTGTCAGCGATAACTTTTTTTCTTTCTTTCATAGACTTAAGTATAAAATTGTTACTATTTAGGTGTACAATTATTATTATTCCACAACTTTCCTACAACGTCATCTAGTCCCAAACCAAGTAAAGCCTGTGCTATGAGAACTAGACAATTGATAATCACACTTATTATACTTCTAATATATACAAATTTATAGATAAATTACTCCCAGTCCACGACCTAAAGCAGCCAGGGCCACTAACCAATAGACTGTAACGACATCTATGACGCCAAAGTGATAAGAACTACGAAGAAAATACGAAAATCATCAATCGCGCAATCAAAGTGCTCATCAGCATCGCGCAATCAAAGTTCTCCGCGCGATTAGAACATATAGAACAGTCCGAAATCATCTATCGGGCAGTCGCCCACCAGACTATAACACCCTTCTGGTTGGAAGATGTAAATTAATAATAGTTGCATGCGGCAGTCAGTTAAAAGCAAATTTTGCCAAATTCGGTTTGTGGATAAGTGAGCTGAGCATCTTAATTTATACCTTTGTGGATCTAAATATACGTATTTTACATGGAGCAACTGTATATCAGACCTCCGTAACCCAGTTACTGAGTAACTGGTCAGACTTTCTGGTGTATGTTTAACTGTAACGACCGTCGAAGCTTTACGAATGGCAACCGCGACCAGAAGCAGTGGTGGCTGAGTGGTAACGGCTCCAACTTACAAGTTGTAGGTCGCAAGTCGGGGTAACCTAGCTAGGCGCATTACTTTGTGAAATTTACTTCATCACCACTGCTCTCAAAACGCTAAAGGAACATCGCATCGGCATGGGGCATCGTGAGGAAACCGGCGTGTCTTAGGACTAAAAATTCGAAGACATGTGACATCCCCCAACCCGCACTGGCCCCGCGTGGTGGATTACGGACCATTATAAGGCCGACTATGCTTTGCTAACCGGGACCAATGGCACGGGGTGTCAGTGTAATGTCCTAGATAAACTTAGAAAAGTAGATAGGTACATATGAAATGAATTCACATTCAAATTGGTACTTCGAACCCGACCAACACGATAATGATTTTATAAATACTACCTTAACATAAAATTGTTTGTTGTCTACAAATTTTCGACCACGAAGAATACCTTACAAAATCAATTAACAGAACTCCCAATGTTAAATGATTCAAGAGTTAAAGCTAAGAATAATTGTCAGCGATAGCTCTGAATTTAATACAAAAGGAGTCAATGCCGCGATTTGTTCCTTAAATGAAATCCAACCGCGAGACAAAGAAGATAGATTTACGTGGAAACGTCCAAGTAATTGTGAAAAATGCGGATCGTTTCCAAGCAAAAATAAAGGCTGTAGCGACAGAACGACTACTGAAATTTAAACTTTATGTAGAACAAGTTTCAATTTAATTTCGTTTGTTACCCACTTCCCAGCCCTTAAAAGCATGTTTATATAGAAATCTGGATAAATCCTAAACGTTTTCGTTTGCGCGTTTGTTACTAAATCCGGCCGAATTATATCCCGCAGGAATAAATTATGAGGGCGGACCATTCCCTCTCAACAGCACGGCTAAACTTTAATTAAGCTGCATTTCGACTGAAATGGGTTCCCCTTTCAAACATTTAGAGGCAACTTCGTACAGTCAAATGATGCCCAACTTTATATTAGACCTGGTGTTCTGAAATACTGGTTATTTTGTGGTCGTGCAAAAATGCAGGGTGGTTTGGTTCACCCTCTCTAGCCTCCCCTCCCTACCTCCTCATGAAATGACTTCATTTTTCCACGTAATGCGATGAAAGAATTCGTATAGGCTCATTAGTACTTTTTTCCAGTTGCATGTTGAACACATAGTAAATAACTATAAAAACGACAACTTTGTTAATGACGTGTGAAATACAGCCTGTGGTGTTTTATGTTCTATTTGAACGAGAACTTTAAAGCTAGCGAAGTGCCTAATAAAACAGCAATAATGGGGGAAGCCAGGAGATTTTGTAATACATTTAATTTTATTGTCTTTATAAATCCTGCTGTTGAACAATGGGAATCGAATCTTGATACTACCTCACAATATTATTACAGAGAGCAGTGATGACCTAGAAGAAATGGCTCCGACTTATCAAAGTTCCGATTCAAACTCAGGCAGTTACATTACTTTATGTGATTTATTTTACCAGCAGTTCTCTCAAAATGCAAAGGAAAACATCATGACGAAATCGACTTGCATTCATCATCATCATCATTTCAGCTGAAAGACGTCCACTGTTGGACATAGATCCCCCCCCAAACATCGACCGGTTATATTTATCTTGCATCCATAGGAGAGGACGAAAGGTTGTGGAGTGAGGACCACGTAGATACTGGAAGACCGGTAGACCTATCCTGCTCACCTACTAACCTACCCTATGGTGGATTGCAGTCCACTCTTTCTCCTGGAATGGAAATCTGAGTTCCAATAGTAAGAACATAGATGACATAAGGTGATTGTGTCAAACTCAGTTTTGTGTGGTGTCCAGTTTTAGTTTTTCTGCTTTAACTGCTTATTTAAGAGCACCTCTATAAATGCTATGCCAGGCTGCTTCAACTTTTATCTCCATAAAATTGGACCCACCGAGGAAGCCTAATAATGTGTATTCAATAAAAAAAATCACAAGAGAAGCACTGAAGTTAATTTTCTTTTAATTAATTAATGACATCAACCATCGGGTCCGAAGCAAAAAGCCTGTGTGGTGTAGCCGACGGGACGCCATTTTAATTTTATGCAGACAAGACTCACTCAAGAAGTCGTGCACTATAAATTATAACTTCCGATGCTTTGAAAGGCCGAGTGCACAAAGAGTCCTGATTGCAAGTGAACGGAGATGATTTGATTAATGGCACAACATTAAGGCAGTTATAGATTTTCTTCCCAGTAAGAGAGGAAAGGCAATTGGATTGTTTTTTGTCTGGAATTACGGCGCCATATGATATAAATATGTTTTTTTTTAGGTGGAAAAATCATCCAATGAAATCCTCCGATCCTGGGAGGAGTAGGAGGGTGTCTCAGCCTTTTTTTGACCAAAAAGCCACTTCTATTCTTTCTTTGAAATCGTCTCAGGGCCGAGTTTTCCTTTCAGGAACAATCGCGGTATCAGAATTCTTCGCGTGATTATAGCATATGCTTTAATCACGCAAAAAATTCAGATAGTTCCCGATAGTTCCTTTCTATAAAGAATAGTCCAAAATTACTATCGGGCCGTTACACGGACCAGACTCAACCTCTGTCTGGTTGGAGGATTTTTCCTTTGCAATAAAGGTATGTAAGACGTCTGAAGTTGAATATATTGCAATTGGTCAATTTTATTATTCGCTAAACGTAATTTAGCAAATCCCTCAAGTTAATTTCAAATGCTCAAAAGCAAGTAAACACCAACAAAGACCATCAGAACGGATATTATGACAATAATAAAATATTATTTTCATGGAAGGATCACGGGAGAGTCGAGTGGCTCAACTGCCACTAGCCTAGTAGCACAACGGAATTCAAGCTACATACTTACAAACTTGATGATGCAGATAAAACAAGAGATCTTAAACTTTATGTTGAGAACGTTAAGGGTGTTCCCGATGGTGTAGATATATTTGTATAAATTGCACATTTGGCTAGCTCCCAGCAGAGATTCGGTACGTTTTGGAGACAAATCATTGAGAGAAAACAGATTCGCACCACCATTGCACGCGACTACAGAGGAAATATCGTTTGTTATTGTTTGCCTTCTTCCATTTATAGGGGCTTCATGAATTCGCCCAAATCTACTTTGAAGTGGAGACGTAATATTTCTTGAGAATACACTACACTGTTGGCTGTTGTTTCTAATTGTTTTGGGCAGAATTTTGGACTAAAATACTTTTAGAAGACTCACAATTTTTATGTAGTAATAAGTATGAAATGCACAATCATTATTTGGTAAAGAGAAAGAGAGAACCAATCTCTCTTTTCTTCTACTCGTATCCTACTAATACTGCTATTAATCTCGCGGTCATAACCGTAACTGCTGAGTGTAGGATCTTGGTTCGATTCCCGGGTCGAGCAAAATTGGTCTTGTATTTTGACTACGGATTAAATGTAATCATATGTTCCTTTAACTTTATTTTTCAGTGTTTTTTGGGTTTTGTTTTGATTCATGTGTAGGTATGTGTCCGTAACTTTGAAAGGGTAGAGCACACCGTAAATATTAATTGACGATCATCATCATCATCGTAATATCAGCCGAAAGACGTCCACTGTTGGACATAGGCTGCGTCAAGTGCGTCAAGCGTCGCCACAACGACTGGTCCTGTGCGTCATGCATCCATCGGAATCCCGCAACCCTGATCAGGTCAACGGTCCACCTTGTTGGAGGCTTTCCATTGCTGCGTCTTCCGGTACGTGATCGCCACTACGGAACCTTATTTATAAAATAAATTAAATTCTGGAATACGGGAAGAAAACTCATTGTTGAGTGCAGCTCACCTTTGTACCTACATGAATTATGAAATCTCTAAATGTGATTTTGTGCACAGCAAAGAATTAAGACTAAAATACAAAGATTAAGCGTTTTGGGAACACATTTATTGTGCTTACAGCCAAGGAGTGGAATTCCCTGCCGGGGTCTGTGTTTCCTGATAGCTACAACTTGGAGGTCTTTAAGTCAAGAGTGAATAGGTTACTTCTTAGGCAACCATGCTCCATCGTCGACCACATCATCGCTTACTATCAGGTGAGATGGTGGTCAAACGCAAGCCTATCAATAATAATAATTAAAAAAAGATCCATGAGGAACACATTGGTAAAACCACCAAAATCCTCTTTAAAAATGACAAAAACTAACTCTTAACTTTTCAGCCACGTCCTAAAACTAAACTTCACACTCACACACGATAACAACAACTGAAAACTAATAACAAAGGTCGATGTCAACACTCTAACTTAGAGAATGTCAAAACAAAATTATGTCGACGCGATGACATCAGATAGTATGTCATCAATCATAGTGACACGCGACCATCATTCCCTGATAATTACTTTCGTTTAATTATTAAAATGTCAATCATTACTGATTTGATTCCTGAATGTGTTGACGTTATATGTTTTGATTGTATTGAGAAATGTTACTGGCTATCTGGAGAGTTTTTCTATGGATACGCTAAGGGCTTTTTTAGGTGGGAAGATCATCCAATGACATCACCCAGTCTTGGGCGGATTGAGAGGGTGTGTTAGACTTTTACTGACCAAAAACCCACTCCTGTTCTTTCGTTGCCTTTCTTTTGTAGCAGCTGCGAGAACTTTTGAAACCCTGACTGTTACCCTAGAACGCAAAGGGCAAGTGAAGGATACAGTAGTAGTAGTAGGTTGTCAGTTCCTAATATATATGCGTAGAAATGAAACCTAGACAAAGAAGTTTTTTCATTACTACAAACGTCAAATCAAGACAGCTTTACAATCCCCGCACACGGGCCTCAAAAAAACGCCGCCACAAAAAAACGCTAGAAGCGGTCACAAAAAACAGCTGAAGCGCGCAAGGCCGGAGAAGCTTGAAACGGCTTCAAGCGTTTTTTTGTGGTGGCACCACAGCACACGAACCACAAAAAAAGCCGCCTCAAAATGAAACGCTTTTTTGAAGCCCGTGTGCCGTTTTTTGAAATTAAAATGTCATTCAATGTGGGAGGGTCAATGACCGTTATTTTACATTCATCTGGCACATAGCATCGCTTGTTTTATTTCTGTTAAAACGCTAAATAAATTATTATGTGTTTAATTGTATCGTAGACGAGTAAAGCCCAATTATGTGTTCAGTACGTCAGTACTTAACAACTTACCTAGCTTCAACACGCTAATAGCGTGGAAATACGAAAATTGGGTTAGTAAGTTGGCAATAGTATTTAAAAGTAACTCGAGTTCAATTTACTGGCGCAGTAATAGGGTAGTTTAGGGTCAAAATAACTACATTTTATTAGTCCTTAGCGAACGGTGAGCTACCAATTGCTTATCGTCCGCAAGCTCGAGCCTAAGGTGACAGATAAACGTCTAGGGTATCTCCTGCAGCAAGTAGCAGCTAAGTCCTACCACGTCGCGATACGTTTTCATTCTTTTTCCAAACTTTACCTTACTCCTGACCTCACGACCTTCAGAAAATATTCTCAGCAAATAAGACATTATCATAAAACGGACTTCAAGTACCTCATTTACTAACGACTCAAAATATAACCTTATAAAACTAATTTAACAGTCCAAAACCGTTGTTCTTTCAAAAATTACGGTTATTACTCGAACGAAATTGGTGTAAAGTTGTCGAAAAACCGTACCTAAATAAAATCACGCGAAAATAAAATAAAATAAACGAACTTGTTAAGAATTGTTAAATATATGGGCGTATGCACCATGTTTCTTTGGAACACTCAAAGTTCACTATAATGGGTGCTTATCGAAGGGGCGATCGGTTCTTTCCATCGAAATTTTCTTTTGGTTGGCACACAATTAGCTCTGATAGCTTTTTGTACCGCGTCATGCTTGCGTGGCGAATTGGGTGATTTGGTTTAGGCTAGTGTATTCGACGCTTAGCTGAAACTTGTAAAAAAACTTGTCTTCATTACCATCATCATAAGCCTCTTTAATGTTCTCACTGCTTGGACTCAGACCTCTTTAGAAGAGGGAATGGGCCGTAATCCACACGTGGGTAAAGTGTGGGTTGGTGAATGTAACATGTCTTCGAATGTTTGGTTTTAGGCACGTAGGACATGCCGGTTTCCTTACGATGTTTTCCTCTACCATTTTTGAGAACAGTGGTGATGAAATAAATTACGTAACAGTGGTAATGAAATAAATAAAGTAATGCCCCTGGCAGGGTTTGAATTCCCGACCTACAACTCGTAATTCGGAGCCATTCCACCACTGCTCTCATCATCATCATCGTTTCAGTCCAAAGACGTCCACTGTAGGAGGCCTATCTCCTCAAGTGTCACCACAATGAACGGTCCTGTGCATCTCGCATCCATCAGATTCCCGCAACCTTAACCAGGTCATCGGTTCACCTGGTCGGAGGCCTTCCAACGCTGCAGAATCAGGAATCAAGATATCCGTAGGAGAACCAAGGTTGCCGACATAGCACAAAGAACCGCCAAACTAAATTAGCAATGGGCAAGACACATTTCTCACAGAACAGATGGCTGTTGTGACCAAAAGGTTCAGGAGTGGCGACCGCGTACCGAAAGACGCAGCATTGCACCGCAACTAGTAACTATCAGAGATTGCATCACTGCTTACCATCAGGTGGGATCGCAGACAAGCACTAGTTTATTTCAACGAAAAAAAACTTGTAAAAAATATTTCGGTGACGGTGAAGTTTCGTGTTTTTTGTTTGTGAATTGATGAATTCAGTGAAAAATACTTTCAATTTCCCCGGCCCAATGCCTGTCCGTGTAGTATATTTTTTTTTTTTTTTGTCGACGGGGAAAATCATCTTTGACGAAACCCGCTCTTGGGTGGAGCGGGAGACAGTGTCAGACTCTTACTGACTAAAAACCCCGCGCCGTTCCTTCTAGCCTTCATACCGGGGCACGAGCTCCCTTTCGGACAACCCTGTCCCCAGTAGGCTTCGACCCAGCTGGGCCCCTCCTGCTGCTGACAACTCCTTGAGGCGCGCGGGAACAGTGCGCGCCGTCGACGTCTTGGACTCGGTCCATTACCGGACAATCGGACAGCGAGCTACCCATGGCTCGCCGTCCGCGAGCCCGCGTCTACGGTGGCCGGAAATCGGGATCGGAATCCCGGCGACGGCGGCGAGGGCGCCGTTGCCTGATGCGGTCGGCCTCCTCCTTTGCAAGCATTACTGCTTCGCAGAAGGAGGCGACCGCCTGCCACTCCTCCTCGCTCCGGACCATGGCCTCGACCAGGGCCCGGCGCGAGAAGTCTCCGCCGCCGATCGCCCCCACGAGGGCACGGCGATGCTCCGCCCAGGCAGGGCACACCTCGACGGTGTGCTCCACCGTGTCCTCCGGGCGTTGCGCACAGTGGCGACACCCGGGCGTCTCTTCCGCCTGAATCCGATGCAGGAACCTCCCGAACTTGCCATGTCCGGTGAGGACCTGCGTCATGCGGAAGGTAAGGACGCCGTGAGGTCTTTCCAGCCACGCCTCAAAGAGGGGACTTGCCGCCATAATCGTGGCGTGCCCATCCGTGTAGTATATTCCCCTAATACTCACCAACTCATCAAATAGTCTATTTTGCACAAAACGCCTCCCTAGGCTACGTTTTCCGGTAGATGCGTATTATTCGCATTAAAACAGAAACGTATTCTTGAAACTTTTAATGAATAAGCAGTTTATTGGCTTCAAAAGTTCTGGAAACTTACTGAACAGGACGTGTCGTAAAACTTTATCGACTTTTGTATTTGCCAACTTTGCTTCCGATTGGTTGATATTTCGTGAAAATAAATAAATTACTTAAATGAAATATAACGTTAAAAATATTTAACAAATTAGGGTGTACATACCTAACACTTTTGTCAGAGAGGTCGTGGTCACCGCTGTGAATCACGATGAGTGATGATCTTGGGAATACGGCGCTATTCGACGCAAACTGCATCTTTTCCGGGTACATTCGCAAACCGAGCACTCAGTTGCGGGCTTCACTCAGTTTTGATAGTCAGTACGAAAAGTTTTATTAATTCAAATACCTATGATAGTAGAATAAAGCGTAAGATCTTTTTTGTTTGTTTAAATAAGCTTCTGTTGGGAACTACCAGTCGATAATGATGGCGACCACGTACCGGAAGACGTAGCGTTGGAGGGCCTCCTACAAGGTGGGCCAATGATCTGGTAAGGGTTGCGGGAATCCGATGGATGCGAGACGCACAGGACCGTTCATTGTGGTGACACTTGGGGGAGGCCTATGTCCAACTTGAAAATGAAATGATGATGATGATCATTCGAATCGAACAAGATATTTGTGTATATATTAGGCTAAAAGAAACCGCAGAAGACAGCTATGTAGCTCATAATAAATCTAATGCAGCAAAAGCGTTGTCATTGACAGGAAAACCACTTCATAGCGAGCTTTTCTAATTGGTTCAAGGGCCCTTACTGTTAGTTTAGTTTGTTGAAACCAATGTGAAAAGTAAATCAATCATGGTACGCAGTTCCACATTAAGGTATTTCAACTTATTAACGGCTTTAGCTTGGAAATGTTTTAATATAGAAATGGAATGTATTCGTTAAGGGTTTTGGACATTTTCTTGAGAGAAATAGTCAGAATTCAAACATGTAAATATTTTTCTCTAATTGGCCTGACAATCACATCAAACTATAATTGTGTGTGTATGTTTATAATTTCTTCGCGCTTGAACGGCAGATCGTATTTCAAAGAAACTTAGTACACGGGTAGTTCATGTCCCAAAATAGCTCATTAGATACTTTTTATTCCAGGAATATATCCACTGGAGACCAACTCTCAAGCATTATAAAGTTGCTGACCTCACAGATATCGTTTTGTCAAACACTATTGAACTGCAGCAGTGAAAGATGAAACTGTCCAAGCTACGGATAAATTAAAGTAGTTCATAGTAACGATTGACAATCTGAATGGCATTATCATCATGATTCGGCGCAACACGTTTTTTTTTTCCATTCTGTCCCGCCGTCTCTCTATCATTAACTCCATTTTCTCTCTTATCACTCCTCACATAATCTATCCATCTTTTCTTTGAACTCCCACTCCTTCTCCATCCATCCACATGTAAGTGTACCTCTTTTAATGACATGCTTTTCACATTCCTCCTCTTGTCATGACCGTACCAAGACTTACGACGATGACCACTAACTCAACTGATAGTAAGCGATGATGTGGTCGACTGTGAAGCACGTTTGGTCCCCATTAATGTAGTTATCAAGAAGCATAGACTTTGCTTATTGATAACTACTACTATACAGCTAAGGAGTAGACTACTGGAGTAGGAAATCCTACAACTTGACTGGCCTGATGTTCTAGTGGTTAGTGGCCCTGACTGCTATACCGGAGGTCATGGGTTCGATTCCCACCCAGGACAAATGTTTATATGATGAGCATGATCATTTGTTCTGTGTCTGGGTATAATTTATCTGTAATATGTATGTATTTAGAAATATATAAGTATGTTTATCAGTTGTCTAGTACCTATAACACAAGCCCTACTTAGCTTGAGACTAGACGGCGTTGTGTGATAGTTGGGGAATATTATTATTATTATACTTAGCTGTACGCACAATTTTTTCTTAATACGTTTTCTGCGTATAAGTGTGATGCTGATAAATACGTACCAGTATTTAGTATGATATGTATTCTTGCTTAGTACCTAGAAAACAGGATAAGTCTTGTCAAGTTCAGTTGTAGGACTATTACAAAGATACGTCAACATCTAAGAGATATCATAAAAGTAATAATGGTCTTTATTAAAACATATAGAGACAAAAGATTGCTTCTTTAAGGTTGAGTTTTGTTTGCTATTTATCTATCCACATTGTTTACGAAGAGAAATTTCTGCAGAAGTTTTCTGGGAACAATAAAATAAGGAACGTGACGGCGGCACTGGAGACGAATAGCGTAGCAAAGGCGTTATTTGGGAAAACTTTTCTCCCTTCAAATTGCACTTGGTGAACGAATTAAACAAAATTTGTTTTTTAGCCTTATTGCTTTTTGGCGGATGCTTGTTATAATACGTTTTATTTATGTAAGAGTTTTTATCGTTCTCTTCAGTTTTTTTCTTTGTGAGAGATGTTGCTGAAAGTAAGCCACGCATTTCAAGGACCATTTAAACGTCTTGAGCATAGACAATATTTTTCTTGACATATTGTGTTATTTTTCTTTGGTTGTTTTTTGTATATCATACGGCAAAAAGATTTCTTTGTTATCAATTAATTAGTGCTTTTCTTTTGGTGGGAAAATCATCCAAGGCCTTCCTTAGCTCTTGAGTGGAGCAGCTTTTATTGACTAAAATCCCACTCCAGTTCTTTCCTTGTCGTCGTCCCAGAGCCCCGTGTTTAATTTTCACAGTGCCGTGGGATTAATTAGTGCTTAGCACAAATAAAGGTTTTAAAAGTTATTATTTTACTTGCAATGTATGTAACTACGGTTATGTTTGTTCGGGTGGAATATTGCAATTCAATTTTGAAGCAGATATATTCAACCGATTGAGATAAAAAATTATATATACTACTCTGTCAAGAAAGTACCGGGAAAAGATCAATAATACACAAAATGTCTGTTATTCATCCAAATTTATTTTATCACCTTCAAAGTATGCTCCTTTAGAAACGATACACTTGCGCCAACGAATAATCCATTCATCAAAACATTTTTTAAACGCTGCTTCCTGAATTGAGTTCAACCCCTCTAGCCAACTTACAACCGTTTTGCTTGCGACGAACGCTTCGATTCGATCTTGTCGCCAATTCTTTTGTTCTGACCACGTGACTGAGCGTTGAGGCGACGTCGTTCCCGTACATTTGAAGCTTTCTACTAGCGTTAACTGTTGCAGATTAGCAACTTGGCTAGGGGAGCAGTTCTCGCCGCGAATTCTTCTTTATGTCTTCTAGCGATTGAAAACGGGTGCCACGAAGTGGTAATTTGAGTTTAGGAAAAAGAAAAAAGTCAGCAGGAGCCATATCTGGTGAATATGGTGGTTGCTGGATGGTATTTGTTGAGTGTTTGGTCAAAAATTCGTTCACAATGATAGCCTTGTGCGAAGGCGCATTGTCGTGGTGCAAAATCCAAGAATTTTCTTTCCACAAATCTGGCCTTTTTCGTCGAATTTGCTCTCTTAAACGCCGCATAACGCTCAAATAATATTCTTTATTTACCGTTAGACCTTCCGGTAAGAATTCAGAGTGCACAACACCGCGATAGTCAAAGAAAACAGTCAACATGACTTTGACTTTTGATCGACTTTGGCGTGGTTTTTTCGGTTTCGGATCAGTTGGAAGGCGCCACTCCGAAGCTTGTTGACTAGTTTGCATGTCAAACTCGAAAACCCAAGTCTCGTCACCAGTAACAATGCGTTTCATGAATGTTGGGTCCGAACTGACTCGTTCTAGCATGTCCTCAGCGGCTTTCATGCGATTGAGTTTTTGGAGAAAATTCAGATCTTTTGGGACTAGCCAAGCAGCAACATGTTTCATACCCAAATGATTAGTTAAAATGATACGGATCGACTCGTGAGATACAGAAAGTTCGGCGGCTATCTCTCTCAGAGTTGAATGGGGATTTTCAGTCACTATTTCCTTCACTTTTGCGATGTTAACTTCACTTGCAGACGTTGACGGCCTACCAGAGCGAGGCAAATCTTCCATCACATCTCGACCGCTTTTGAACGCTTTGAACCACTCATAAGCACGAGTTTTTGATAAAGTCGATTCACCGTAAGCCTTCTGTAACATTTTCAGTGACTCCGAACACGAAATTCCATTGGCGATGCAAAATTTAAGACAAACTCTTTGTTCGATATTGATCTTTAAATAAGACTTTTTCTCAGTTTTGTTTTTTAAGTTGGGAAAATCATCTAATGACAACCCTCGTTCTTGGGCGGAGCGGAAGATAGTGTCAGACTCTTCCTGACTAAAAACCCACCTCGTTCCTTCATGCCTTCATACCGGGGTTGAGCTACCTCTCGAAACTAACTCTGGCCCCAGTAGGCTTCGACCCAGCCGGGCTCCTGCTGTTTTTTTTTTTTTTTATTGTTGATATGTTTGCGCTTGACCGCCATCTCACCTGATGGAAAGCGACGATGCGGTCGACGATGGAACGCGCTTACCTAGAAGAAACCTATTCAATCTCGACTTAAAGATTCCCGGTTTGTTGCTGACAATTCATTCTTGGGGCACATAAGTTTTTTTTTATCTTTTTTTTCGATCAGCCAGAATATTTTTTCATGTTTCAGAAATGCTTTAAGCTTTTTTCAGCAGACAACCCTTACAGAATAGATATAAATGTACGTATTATCGTCCCAGTTTATCAACATGACATGGTTTGACGGCAGATGTTGTCATTAGTTAAGCCATCGGCTCCGACGGAGCTTTATGTCATCGATATTATTCAGCCAAAATATTTTCTCATTATTATAATAGAGGTCCATAATGAGCGTGGCTGGGGTATGCTGTTACATGCTTGTTCTATTTTCAAATATAAATCTAGCTGGAGTCTGTGTTTTTTTTTTCTGAACTATTTACCTAGTGCTGAGGCCAGTCAGATGGGAATTTTGCGGGATACTCGAGTATAAAAAGCATATGGGGAGATCTCTTGCACCTTTTAATGTAGCCCTACCACATATGAACCTTTGGTGCGGTTCGTTGATGATTGGATGGTATGTTAATGGTTCAGGCTGTCCAGCCCGTTAGATAAGTAAAAAAAAATGGATCCTCGGAAAAACTCCAGTGCGTCAAATTAAGACAAGGTAAGTTAAGTCTCTATCTCCAAGTTATCTACCTCGGACAAACAATCCAGTTGGGTAGAGCTAATTTCGAGAAAGAGGTCTAGCGTCGAATCCGACTCGGCTGGGCGGCGTTCGGGAGTTCACAATGGGCATCATCAGAAGGCTCAAAGTCACCCAGAGGGCAATGGAAAGGGCTATGCTTGGAGTTTTGTTGCGGGATCGAATCAGAAATGAAGATATCCGCAGGAGAACCAAGGTTGCCGACATAGCACGAAGAATCGCCAAACTTAAGTGGCGCAGGGCACATTGCTCGGCCGAAAGGTTCTGGAGTGGCGACTTCGTACTGGAAGACGCAGCGTCGGAGGGCCTCCTACAAGGTGGACCGATGACCTGGTGAAGGTTGCGGGAATCCGATGGATGCGAGACGTACAGGATCGATCATTGTGGCGACACTTGGAGGAGGCCTATGTCCAACAGTGGACGTCTGTCAGCTGAAATGATGATGATGATGATGATGATGAAGTTAAGTACATGCAGAAAAGTGTATATTTCAATAATCTGACAATTTGAGCGAGGCATAATAAAATTGAAAAATTCTCAAGACTTTTTCGTTTTAGAACTTAATCCGTATAATCAGTCCCCCTGACGCTTTAGTAACTTCTGCAAATTTAGCATCCATGCTTCCCCTAAGATAGGGGTCTTTAAGTCAAGAGTAAATATTGCCTGACAAGATTTATCGTTAAATCTAGGTACTAGGCCCGAAGAATCACCAAACTTAAATGGTAGTGAGCAGGGCACATTACTCGCTGAACAGATGGTCGATCGGGACAGAGGGTTCTGGAGTGACGACCACATAGCGGAATACACAGCGTTGGAAGGCCTCCCACAAGGTGGACCAATAACCAGATGAGGGTCGCGGGAATCCAATGGTTGCGAAACGTTCAAGATTGGTCATTGTGGCGACACTTGGGAGAGGCATATGTCCAACAGTGGTCGTCTTTTGAAATACTAGCCACGCAAAAGGCAAGTGAAGAACACAGTTGAGTGTTAGTCAATAAGAGTCTAACACTCCCTCTCGCTCCACCTAAAGCGAGAAAACTAGTTCGATGATTATCCGCTTATAAAAAAAAAACTATGTATCGAGAAATACTCTGTAAAATTTAGACAGTTGAATTCTGACACGCCCTCACGCTTCAGCCTAGAACGCGAGAAGTCATTTCCCACAAAAAAGAAAGAGTTAGAAGCCATGGCCTCTATTAGCCTACTAACCTTAAATATAATGTTTTCAACAATTTTTAAAGCCATGTTACCTTCCATACAGAACTAGGCAGTATTAATCAATCCCCAGTCACGGTGGCGAATGCTTGGCACTCCATGTTTCCCTGTCACGTAGTTATTTATGTCCTCCTGATAGTGCGGCGAATGTTTTATGCTTGTTTTCATAAAATATTTTATATTTATTAAGTACTGTTATACATTACGTGCGAAAATAAGCTGTTTAGTAGCAATTAAACACTAGTGTACTAGTTATAAGTTTTATGATTTCGGAAGTAATGAGGTTGCATTGAATAATTAATGGGTCTATTTTATGAAAGTGGATGCTTTAAACTTTGATATCTTCAGAATGGATTGGCATTTCCAATTTCAATAATTTTACTATGCAAGGCATGTTATTCTTGTTTTGAATGGGTAGTATATTTAACTAGCTTTTACCCGCGGCTTCGCCCGCTTTTATTAATATACTTTAATTCGTCTCCCCTTTTCTTCCCTCTTTTCCCCCTTTTCTCACTAAAAAAATAGCTTATGTTCGTCTCCAAGGTCCCCAACTATCTCTGTACCAAAACTCATCAAAATCGGTTTTGTCATTTAGGCGTGAAGACGTAACAAAGAAACAAACTCACTTTCGCTTTTATAATATTTTAGCCTTTTTTCCATGAAAAATACTAATTGTGCACTAAAATAAAGGCTTTTCAGGGTGGGATGAAAAAAATATCATGATAAGGATGTTGAGGGTATGTGTTTGCTTGCTTCGCTCGCTCACTAAACCCCGTTATTCCTTCTAACCCAACCTGTCCGAGTCGGGGTAGGTACGCCACGTCCTTCAATTATAGTAAAAAGTTTGTTAATATTTGATGTCATTACAACTAGCATTTTAAGTGAAGGATTAAAAGGATTTAAAATCGAGTATTTTTTTAGACTTTGTTTTTTTCTTTCAGAAGTAATTACATTACTACTTTATTCTGTTTTCTTCATCTTGTCTGCTTATTATCAATGTGTTAATAATTGTTAACCCTTCAGATACCGTCAATTAGAGACACAATAGTAAGACAATAGATGCGCGGCCACCGGTGGTCGCTTGGGGATTCATGAATTAAATAAATAAACATCATTGCTTCATTTGCTCTAATTAAATAAATAAAGTTAATATCCGTATAAACATGGCTATTCCACCCGATTTTGATATACAAGTTGGTAAATCAAAATATGAATTTCCCCAAATATTACACCTGTCTAGACACAATCATAAAATAAATTAAATATACCTAATTTCCTTTCCAAATTGATATCAAGAAATCAAGCAAGGGGGAGCTGCCACGCCTCTCAAATTCGTTCTTACAAATCAGATTGGTAAAATAGCCATATTTATCTCTTCAGTTATACAGGGTTATTTGTGAAACATTGTCAATCTCTCAGGACTATGGTACCTACCAACACCCGACAACGTTTGTTCTGTGACTTTTAAAAATGTATCATATTAGTTCATCAGATTTTCATACAAACATAAAAAAGTTCCAATTGAACTTTCTAAATAATTACGAAGCAAGCGATAGTAGGTATAATAGCGGAAGAGGTTGAGGATCGGATGGCGGGGGTGCATGATGCGCATCATTTAGACGTAGTTAGGTATAACAAAATACAGAGTTGAAATGTGTTAGATAAAATAACGAAATCATGAAAGTTTGTTTTTAGTAAATGCATTATGTTTTGTAAAGTCTTTAAACAAAAGTTGTTGTTTATGATCTTAGTAATACAGTCCTGAAGGTTGTTACTGTTTTACAAATAACCCTGTATACGTATCGATATTGCTGCACCTAGTATCGATACAACTTGAAGCATAAATGAAATTCAAAAGGAAAGTCACAAGTCGAAACATATGGCCCGAAGCAAGATGTCGGACGGTGAAATTCAATCGCTTGAGAGCTTCTGGATGTAAGCAGTAGCGATAATGTGAAATTTAAAGCAATGGATGAACGAATTGAGTTTGAAGGCGTGGCTTTAATTTTGCTTCAATTTGTAAAGTTAGTTTAAGTTTAAATAAGCTAAAAATGTTACGAACATAATTTTTTTTTGTTCTTTGGCATTTTTTTTATTGGGTAAAGCGCTATTGCTGTATGGTGAAAAGAAAGGGTGTATCAGACTTTTACTGACTAAACGACACCTAAGTTTCTTCAGTCGCCTTTTGCGTTTTAAGACTACGGGTATTCCGTTGTGTTCTATACGAAAGAAAGAAAACGAATTTATTCGCGTCAAACATGGCGCATATTTAAAAAAAAATGAAACAAAAAACAATAACAACTTATAACTACGTAAATAGGATATGCGTCACATCCGCGCAAAACAATCAGTGCTCAGCATAATGCTGGGGTTCGTGCAGGGCAGAGCCACAGCGCTGATTTTCAGCACCAGCCGTTGTCGACGGTGAGACGTTGATCGAGCAGCAAGGATATAATTATGGTCTAAAATAAAAAAAAATATTAGTATTATTTCTGTAGTCATTTTAAATTATACATATAAATATTTCAATATCAATAGTTAAAAAATATTTCAAAATCTAATTATATATGCACACAATTTGACTAAAGATGACACTAAAAATTTTGCAACTTTTGAGGATGCATATCGTAAATTTCTACAATGAAGTCGAAGTGAGATGCGATATCATATCGTGACAGAATGACGTCGCAGTCAAGCACTAGTTTATATCAATTAAAAAAAAACCTTATATAAACAATGTTTTTGCCATTAGTATCTTATTTAAGAGGTGATATCATTAAATAATTACGTTTCTTGTACGGGAACCCGCTTTAAATTTTGTCTATCTTTAACCCTTCAGATACCGTCAATTAGAGACACAATAGTAAGACAATAGATGCGCGGCCACCGGTGGTCGCTTGGGGATTCATGAATTAAATTTTATTATTAAATTTCTTCTCTCTGCTTCTTACAACTTATGAAACACGGCCTGTTGATAGACGGAAAGATAGACAAACAGACGAATGAACGGATAGTGGATTAGTTTAGTAATAAGGTCCCATTTGTACCCTTCGGTTACAGAACCCTACAAACGAAAGACAAACCGCAATAATATCACTTACAAAACAACACTTCAAGTTACTTATTTCTCAATATAAAACATTGCCAATAACGTTAAGTTATCCGACATCAATAAGCCAAACAATTCCATACGAACTCATATCAATTCATAAAAATAACGAACTGCCTTCGAACTTCCGAACTTGTTCTCAACGTAATTTGGTCACAAACATTTATCGAACAACTTATGTGTGTGGATGGAGACAGAGACGTATTGAACAGGACTGTGCGTTCCTCTTCTGACTGCTGAATGAAAACAGATAAAACTGATGATAGAAACAGAGCGATCGTTTGACCAGCTGTTTCTTTCTTGAATTCTTTCAATGGTCTGCGCCACTAGCTGCAGTAACAGTGAGCAGTTCTAACAAGTTGTAGATCACAGGTCGAAACCAAACAGGTGCAATATTTTTTTTAGTTTATTTTAATACCACTGCTTTCCTTTTAAAATGGTGAAGGAAAGGATTGTAAGACCTAAAACAGGCAAGAGCTCAAACCAAAAATTCGAAAACATTCACCAATTCGCACTGAGCTCGAGTGGTAGAATATGATTTAAAAGAGTGCCTTATAGAGTTTCTTGCACGTTCTTCTCGATAGAGATCTACGCTTGGGAACGTGCAATTTGGCTTAACTTTTTTTGTATGGACCGACATTTGACTGTTCAAAAGTGCCTGTAAATGGTCTATTTGAAATGCTTTTGATTTGATTGATTCGATAATGGCCCATTCCATCTCTTAGAGAAGAGTTCCGAGTCCCAGTAATGGGAACTTTATAGGTAGGGCTGATTAAACTTAATGCATTTACTTATGTGCTTCAGTCACCTTTGTCCCTATTGGTTACTGCGACCTTAATAATCTAGAACAAAGCCAGGCATTTCCCGGACATTCCCTTTGTCTTTATCAATTTTGTGACGGTAATACTCAGTCCAGTTATATATGTCTATGGGATAGAGCGTCAAATTCGTCCACGTAATCCTTCGCCCAGAGACAAACAGATTGCAAGTTTCAAACTCACAAGACGTTGCCAAGGTGTTAGGACTTTACGAAGGATTTTGAGTAAGTTGGTAGCCTAACTAGGTTCTAATTGAAGATGTAGGATGGTTGGAGAGAATCTTGATTAAATCTCTTGTCTAACCAGTTTATCAAACTACACAACGTTATTTTTAGTATAATATGCGAAACCTGAATATAGTTTGTTCAGAATCAGTAACTGAATTAATTCCAATATTTTTACACCAAAAATCACAATTGGACACCACTGACACCAAGTGCAAAACAGGTCACGGCAGGTCATAGCGGACATTCGGTGCCAAAACACATCTGGGTATGGAAGCAAAACAACCTCTCAGTCGGATGGCCCAGTGACCATGTATCTGTGCGTACAACCAGGTAAGTCTTGTACTTATAACTTTGTAATTTTTCATGACACAGTTATGAAATTTTGTACATAGATTATTTACATAAAAATATTGGACACGTGTTTAGGGTTTCGCATACACTAAAACTAAGCTTGTATGTTGACCAACAATAGACGCTAGTAATTCTTTCATTTCAGTAGGTCACGGGTTCTAACCCAGCCAGGCGCATTACTTTGTGTAATTTATTTCATCACCACTGCTCTCATAACGGAACTAAAAATTCTAGAACCAAAAATTCGAAGACATGTGACATTTACCAATCCGCACTGGGCCCGCTTGGTTGATTACGACCTATTCCTTCTCCTAGAGAGGAGGCCTAAGTCCCAGCAGTGGAAACATTAAAAAGGCTGATGATAATGATGATGATACACTAAAACAAAGCTTGTATATTGTCCAACAATAGACGCTAGTAATTCTTTCATTAGTTTATCTAGGTTATGAAGGCACTAACTGAACTATAGAGTTATACAATCCTAACCTATTCCATCATTCTACGTTGATTTTACTCTTAATTTTCACTGGATGAAAAATGTTTTTTTCTTTCATTTCGAGTAATCCAATCTGTAAAACGTTACTCGCTTCCGCGTCTAGTTCCAATGCTGTATAAAATACAGATCTCGTTAACATTGATTGAAGCTCGGTTTTTTCTCTCAATGTGAAAGCTTCTGTGTACTTTGTACATTGATATACGGATTTTTACACGTATTATTTAGATGAATTGTGAAGAAATGTAAGAGGTTTTTGAAATGGTTATTTAGATAATATGTGTAATAAAATTTGTATTATAATGGAAAGAGTTTCTAAGTATGTGTGTGTGTTTAAATACTGTACCACGCTTAAAATGTCGTAGGTTCAGATATAGAAAAAAAGAAATAAGTGAAACGAAGAAAGAAAGAAAAAAAAAAGTATTTGGCACACATAGAGACACTTTTTATCTCAGGAAAATGTTCTTGTGTGATAATTTTCTACTTTCTCGTGGTCTACTCAGTTTCCACTCATAATATACATTCAAACTTTCACCTTTTTAATATTAGTCTGACACTATCTAGATAAAGCCAGCCCCTATAATTTTATAAAATACCGACTGGAATTTTTTTTTTAACCACAAGTTGAACCCAAACGATCATGGTTCCTCGTAGTTAATGCGGTTCAAAAAACTCTTTGCCTAGCCGTGGGACAATACGGGCTAGTAATAATTAAAAAAAAAAAAGATTTATATCAGTAACTAGCTACCCGCCCCGGCTTTGCACGGGTTGTTTTCTAGAAATAAATACAAAAATTCAACAAATTATGTGCTAAAACCTTTCTCGAGAATCACGCTATCGAGATGTGAAACCCGCTTGAAAATCGGTGCAGCAGTTTTTGAGTTTATCGCGAACAGACAGACACACTGATCGACGGAGGACTTTGTTTTATATATTATGTATTGACATAGACAGACCTTAACATATTTCTTGATCACCAATCCACTTATACGTCTTAAAACTATAACCTCATATGTTTATCGTGCATAATATCAAGTACCTAGCGCTGTGTGTGATAGGTCAATTTTGTCACTAAATAACGATTAACCTGTCAAACTAATTTATAACTGAAAAAGCCACTATAACTGCAAAGCGATTTTACGTAGCTATTTACGTTTACGTTTTCTACTTAATTTTAAATTCCCTAGTTCGCGTGCGATACATGCACAATGGGTAATCAACATGCAAGTCGTCACAGAGCCAAACAACGGACTTGCCAACCTACACAACCTCTATACTAACAAGTACTAACTATTAATTAAATAACCCAAAATTTTATAGCCTTCCCAAAGATCATTATCGAAGTAATTTACAACTTTTACAAGTTAACGACATCGTAAATAATAAATATTTAGTAGAACGGTAAGGGGTTGCTAAACATGTGGGCATTTGTTACTTTTATTATTGTTTTATGATAATCTATGGTGCGAAACTATCTGATTGTGGTAAAGAATTGTCATGTGATAGATAATCGATGGTTTACGACTTTAGATGACCATATATCTTTGGGAAATCGACGGGAAACAATCACGTTATTTTTGAGTTTGGTAAATCAAGAACAACTTCTCACGCTCTAGTTGGAAATAGAGACGGAGTGGAATAGAGGGTGTGTCAGACTTTTAATGATAAATGATATTTATTTTGCAAATAGGTTTTTAAAAACACTTTTAGGTACACGTAAATTTTTTTCATTATTTTGAACTAGATTACATCAAACAAACTCAGGTGTCAAAGTCTCTTTTAAAGTCATACAGCAAACTTTTTACTTACTATCACTCCGTACATCTGCGTTCTTTTAGTTCCTTTTTCTGTTAAAAAGTTGATGATGGTGATGATGTGAACCCATGTTTGGCCAGTAATTATATTTAAATATTCCATATCAGAACAGAGATAACTGAAATCGATAACCGTGAAACCCAATGACTATAAGTTAGGTCTCAATAAAGTATTTCGAATCGGAATAAGTTCTTGTAAGTAACGGTTTTTGAAAATTAAACGTCCAGATTTTACATAGAGCCGATTTGCAAAGAGGCCTATTTTGTACCTAAGAGGCTTTGCTTTAAGAAATCGGTTTGTTAAAATACGTCTCATTTATTGATGGGTTCGATTTTATTTTTGTATGGCTTCTTTTTATAACATGAATGTTAATATAATGAACATTGTAGACTCCGCGGAGTTATAGATTTGCTTGCTTTTGGGTTCAAAGTTGGTCGGTCTACGTGTTCTCTCATACCTTCGTCATACGTCATACCATAGTTAACGTCCCCGCAAAAGGGCTTCAAACAAACGCCCCCACAAAAAAATCCCAGAATCAGCCACAAAAAAAAACAAGAAGCGGCCGCAAAAAACAGCTAAAGCGCATGACGTCTTGTATTCGGAGAAGCTTGAAACGGCTTCAAGCGTTTTTTGTGGATGCACCGCCGCACACGAGCCACAAAAAAGGCCGCCTCAAAAAGAAGCTTGAAGCGCCGTTTTTTTGTGGCCCGTGTGCGGGGACAGTAAAATTTGTAATATCTAAGAGGTTTTCCCGTGTTACACTTGTTGTATCTCAATATAGCCCTAAGCTACCAATCTAGACATCATAAGGACACCAGAGTCACCTCACGTGCGAGCTGGTCGCGCCACCAAAGCGGTAAGTTGCGAAACCAAATGGACACCAGGTGAGGAGCTCTCTATAGACTCTATACCTTTTGTTGGTAGCGGTGAATGGTAGCACCTCATTGTGTCTCGGTGAAATATAGTCCTAAAAGATCGATTTGTTAAAAGATATAGAAGAATTAACTTAAACCTTAATTCGAAGTAATCTGGGATTAGTGACAGACCGCAGACCGTATTTGAGAAGGTAAGGCCCGTGGGTAAGGCTTATAGTATAAGCTGGTTTAAACCTAATACCGTCTCACGCAAGGTGTAAATAATAATGAACATGTTGCTAGATAAATACCTACTTTGTCTGTATTATAGTACATATAGATATTGATACAAGGATAATAGATAGATAAGGCGTACAAGAATAATCGTCGGTTGGTATCACGTTCCATTAAAATGATCTAAAGAATCTCTACGAGTTGTTTGTCTGAGTTATATAAATGCATACATAATAATAATAATCGACAATTCTATCACACAACATAAATTACTCCCAAGCTAAGCAGAGCTTGTGGTAAGAGTACTAGGCAACTGATCATCATCATCATCAGCCTTTTTAATGTTCCGACTGCTGGGACTCAGGCGTCCTCTCTAGGAGAGGGAATGGGCGGTAATATACCAAACGGGCTCAGTGCGTGTTTATTTATTTATTTATTTAATCTTCATGCAACACAAAGTACATAGGCGGACTTAATGCCTTAGGCATTCTCTGCCAGTCAACCTAGGGTGGTGCAGAGACATTATGGTAGGCGCATATACAGAAACCAAACAAATGATCATGCTCATCACACAAACATTTTTTGTCTTCAGTGGGAATCGAACAACCTCCAGCATAGCAGCCAGAGCCACTGACTATCAGGCCATACTACATAATTATAAATAGAGAAAAAGTAGCTTAAACTTGTCAAATACCCTTTATCTCAAGAATGCGTGGAGGCATCGAGTTGACATTAAAACCATATACTCAAATGTACGGTCACTTGAAGTTGTGCAAAATCAAACTTGTAAGTTAACGAAAAAAAAATCTACAATATTGATAAATGCTAATTTAATGATAAAAAACCGTTTTGCTGTAAATAACGAAAAACTCGTTTTTGTGACCTTTGACGCCGAATTTTTTTTTTTTTTGTGTGTTGGATCGATGAGGACTTTTTAGATTTCATTTATGATAGTGTTTTGAACGATCCTACCAATTTTTAGCTGGGTGCAAATTAGTGTAACCTGGGATGTCTAAATTGATCGGATCCTATTAAGATTAAATAAATTAACAAAATCAAAACGCACAGAATAATATAATAATAATGACTTTATTCAATAAGGTTTACATTTTTGCTACAGATTTCTAGGCTATATTGTTGTAAGACAAAAGAATTAGACCTCCGTAGCCAAACTAGGCAAAAGCCTGTATTTCGGCTATCAGCTCCAATCCCCTTAACTTACAAAAAACAATACATTTGAGTCATCGAGCAGAATAAAATTAAAATATATATATATAAAAACACCAAAAAAATAAAATATAGAATCCCAAAAACAGGAAAAGAATATTCTCCAAACATCTCCAATAACTGAACTGTCTTTTATACACTTTTCCCTTTACCTATCTTTTCGGACCACTCGACCCGCACTAGTAGCATGAGAAACACGCGTTAAACTCACCCCACGTTTTAATTTTCACATAACGTACATATGCTGCCTCTCTGCTTGTACCGTTCACACGAGTATTCGCTACATGGGAATGCTCATTTTGTCGTTTAGAGGTATTGTGATAATAGTACATTATGATACAAGTGTGTGTGGTGGATTACGGCCCATTCCCTCTCCTAGAGAGGAGGCCTAAGTCCCAGCAGTCAGGGAACATTAAAAATCTGATGATGATGATGATACAAGAGTGTTGCTGATTACGCCTTTAAGAGAGCTAAGGACGGTGATCATCAATACTCACATGTATCATACGACGTCTTTCAATAAACTTATGAAGAAAAAGCAATTTAACTAACTATTATTCCATCAATAAAACTAGTAGATAAGATTTTTTTTTTGTAATGGGCAGTATACAATTAAATGTGTTTTAATTCATTAAACCCCAAGCGAACGCCGGCGTTTGCGCACCCATTGTATTTCTATTGTGTCTCAATTTATCACGATTGAAGAGTTAAAGTATCATCATCATCATCATTTCAGCCGAAACACGTCCACTGTTGGACATAGGCCTCCTCCAAGTGTTTCTGATTCGATCACTCAAGGAAACTCCGAGCATAGCCTTTTCCATTGCCTTTTGGGTGACTTTAAGTCTTCTGATGAGGCCCATTGCGAGCGACCACGTTTTGGCACCATATGTCATTATTTGCAACACGCACTGTTCATAGACTTTCGTCTTGAGACACTGTGGTATATTGGACGAGAAGATACCGCGCAGTTTCGCGAACACCGCCCCAGTCCGATTCGATGGTTGACCTCTTTCTCGAAATAAGCTCTACCCAACTGGATTGTCTGTCCGAGGTAGAAGTAATCGTCCACAAAGTTAAAGTTTTTTATTTGTTATTTCAAAAAACATATCGTACTGACGCAACGGAGATTAAAAGTATTCTGAAAAATTGTCTACTTGTTTGAGCGTGAATAAGTAACAAACATACACACCAAATATTGCCCCTGAAATCTGGAGGAAAATATTCCATAACACGTTGAGTTATACAGTATTTAATCACACAAAGAAATTGTACAATAAATTAAGTTCAATCCAAAGCATTCTACTGCAAAACTATACCCGTGCAACACTATCAAACAAACCCAAGTCTCGTCAGTTCCACTTTAAGAAAATAATTTCCCATTAAACTTCAACGTTCCCGTTATAATCATGTCTTCTTGGAAAACTAGCATCCAGTCTAGACTGTACTAAAATCCTATTTACTTCTACTTTGGATAACAAACTCGAGTTTCCTACAAATGAGTCTAAACTTCACCTTAGCAGATGCATCTTGCACTAAACTACTAGCAAGAAGGATTGAATTAAAATTAATTTAAGCTTACGTTGTCCGAGTTCAGACAAGTTTCTAGAACAATCCTCTACCTAAATGTAGATTCTAACTAGACGATTTACCTTCTAATTATGTTAGATTAGAATGAATCTCTTGTTTAATGTGCATCGCTTTGTTTCCGAAGAGGTAGAAGAACGATTAGGAATTTGAACAGTAATGGATGTATTCAGAAAGAGAGATCGTACCAAGTCGTGTTACTTGGTGAGCGTGAGAAAGATACTACAAAATAATTCAAGAGCTCTGAAGCGCGTTCTACTTAATATCATCTTAACGTTTAATTGCTTAGTACTGAGCGTGTGTGTGTTTTATTAAACTCTTTCTCGTCTTTACTTGCGACGGAAGTCTGCAGATTTAATTTTAAGTGTTTCGTTTTGCAACAGTTTTCTATTGTTTGCATTGAGACGATTCATCTCGCACAGCAGCGAAATAACAAAGGTTTACAAAATAGTAATACAATACAGCCCCTGGATCTAATTATTTTGGAGCAGCACTCAGCCCTGCGGCTTTGTTGCCATTTTTAGATTATAAATAATGGAACTAGACGGGTTAGTCCATTGTTTATGGTGTTCAAGGTTTTGTCTTACCTACTACTTTAGTGGAATGTAGCGGAAAGTTCGGAGTTCAGTAAAAGGATTAAAATTTATCGAGCGAAAGCCTGGAATAGATTACTTTTAAAAGCATTTCTTGCACTCGTGCTAGAGAAATGTTTAATTAATAAAAAAATTGTCAAAAAAAAAATTCTTTAATTTCGAGAAGATTGTGATAAGAGCCACACGTATGGATCTTAAACGTTAAGTGTAACGTTTGCTGAGGTTTTTCTATAAATGTGTGACTTTTTCTTTTCTGAGGAGAAAAACTAACTTTTATTGACTGAAACCTGTGTTCCATCAGTTGCTTCTTGCATTTCAGTATCACGGTGACCCTTTCAAACGATCCTGCAGCCCATGAGTAACCATTGCTTACAAACCAACCAGTCACCTCCGTGCCATAATAAACACGTTATGCTGTTGGCCTTTGAAGACCTGTACTGCCAAAGGGCAATGTACTCAGACACAGGATTGTGGAGGTCCAATATCTATCTGTCCATGTAACATACTGGTATTCAACTACATGCCGTCAGACTGGAAGTCGATTTCAACATAGTTGGTTAGGCTAGAAAGCCTTTGATCAACTATATGCATGCGACTCATTGCATCAATCTGGCTAGATTGATTGAATATAAAGTGCTACAAACATTAAAATTATATTTCAAAGGCGAATTGTGTAGGCGCGGAATGTTCCACGCATGTCTCGAAGAGCTGTCAGCAAAACCGTAGGACGCCCGATAAGATCGCGAGAATTTTTGAAAAAGTTACCCTGGTTCTGGAACGCAAACAGTCGTTAAGTGAAGGATTTAGTCGGTAAAGGTACTGACACTCACTCTTGTTTTAAGCTTTTTTTTTTTTTTTTTTTGTCGACGGGGAAAATCATCTTTGACGAAACCCGCTCTTGGGTGGAGCGGGAGACAGTGTCAGACTCTTACTGACTAAAAACCCCGCGCCGTTCCTTCTAGCCTTCATACCGGGGCACGAGCTCCCTTTCGGACAACCCTGTCCCCAGTAGGCTTCGACCCAGCTGGGCCCCTCCTGCTGCTGACAACTCCTTGAGGCGCGCGGGAACAGTGCGCGCCGTCGACGTCTTGGACTCGGTCCATTACCGGACGATCGGACAGCGAGCTACCCATGGCTTGCCGTCCGCGAGCCCGCGTCTATGGTGGCCGGAAATCGGGATCGGAATCCCGGCGACGGCGGCGAGGGCGCCGTTGCCTGATGCGGTCGGCCTCCTCCTTTGCAAGCATTACTGCTTCCCAGAAGGAGGCGACCGCCTGCCATTCCTCCTCGCTCCGGACCATGGCCTCGACCAGGGCCCGGCGCGAGAGGTCTCCGCCGCCGATCGCACCCACGAGGGCACGGCGATGGTCGGTAAAGGTACTGACATGCACTCTTGCTTTAAGCTGAAATGAGAGAAGTCACCAAGTTTTTTGAGATGATGATGTCACCTCAAAAAAGATTTTAAAATCAAGCTCAAATTACGGAGTTAAATACACATTTGTAGACCATGTTTTAGAATGGACATCTAATAGTTTTAATCATAATAGGTGTAAAAATCTAGACTAGTAAAGTATAAAGACTACAGGAACCTCCTATTCTTTGATACTTAATCAAATTGAGAAGCCCAGCATACATATCTGCACAAGTAAAAACATATCTTGTACATTATACATATATTTTCCTTTATTGTGGTTTGGCTTTTTACCACGAGTGTATTATTTGGTAGCAGATTATATCTTGGAGATAGCGTCTCACACCCAATGGAATAATACAATTTATTTTATAAAAGTTGTTTTTGACGGCGCGCAAAATCTACTGCTTGTTTGTAGCTTTGTGTTTTCTCTTACTTAGTTGTGGGCCACGAGATTGGCGATTGGTTTTCTTGGTGATATCGATGTCCTTTGCTCGTAGTAGAACTAAAAAAAATTAGTTAAAATAGTAGGCAACAAATTTAATATATACGCATGTGTGCATCTCTATCCGTTGATGAAAACATTGGAATAAAATAAAATCCGAACAACATTTACAACACACAAATTAAAAAAAAGTACAGAATGCGCTAAATGAGCCCGAACTGAAAATTTAGACTGCCATCAGTCAGAATCGTATATATCGTGGATATCGTAAAGACGATCGAATCGAATTCATTGTAACCACGACTGCGAAGACAAAAACCAAAGAAGAAACGACCAAATTACTAGTATCTACCACTGATTTCAGCTGCATGTATTAGTACATTTCCCTATTATAAATTAATATAGCCTACTAGCATTAAAATTTACATGCAACTTCTTTTGCGTCATGTTAGTAAAAATGTAGTCTATACTCTAATGTATAAGTTCTAAAATTTTACAGATTAACCCCACATACCCCTCTTCATACCATACCCCTCGCGCGACGGGGGGTATTATTATTACGTGATTGCGCGTTTTTACATAAATCACCAAAAAATAATAATTTATATAATATCTTTTTTTTCTGGATTTATTCTAGGAAAAAAAAACTTTTTACAAAAAAATATAACCGACTTCAATGATAAAAAAACACTGAAAAGTATCAAATAACTTTAATTTTGGAAGTCGGTGTTTCTATAATAGTTTAGTCTCTTCGTTATTTAACACCGACTTCCAAAATTAAAGTTATTTGATACTTTTCAGTGTTTTTTTATCATTGAAGTCGGTTAAATTTTTTTGTAAAAAGTTTTTTTTTATTTTACTCTTTTTAGTTATGGTACCACCACTAAAAAGTACCCCTCAGGCAAACTTAAATACCTTATAGTCAGAGCGCATCTCATAACGGTTCTAATAATCCCAAACACGGTTAGATTACATTAATTTACCTTTCGGCTTCATCATCAGATCAGTTCGATATATCCTCTTGACTGTTTGAAAGAAGAGGGGGTCTTCTTTCAAACAGTCATTAGACTAGATGCTGGAGAGGGAAAGGATATATCGAACTGATTTGATGATGAAGCCGAAAGGTAAATCTTTCAATCAGTCATTAGACTAGATGCTGATAATCCCGGCTGTAGCATCAGGTCAGATTTATGTCAACATTGCAATGAACTTAAAATTTAGTCCTGTTTAAAATGAGCCCAAACACGACTACGGTGCTGTAATTTCAAGGTTTGTACTTTTCCTGATGCTCCTGGCTTCAGCATCAGGTCTCTATGTACTTCGGTGTTCTTTATTAGCAGTACGTTTATCCACACATCGAGCCGTTTTCAATGAGCCTAAACTCGATATATCTGCTGTTTGTTGTCGAGGACTTAGGTACTCTGCAGACTATCCTGACTGCAGCATCAGGTCATGACTTGATGATCATGAGACCAAATGTGGCAAATGCCCTATCAAACATCAAAACAATTTACTAAAACAGTCCTTGCCTGTTCGAGTAACTTCTTACTGATAAGGAGTTATACCTTCCATCATCAGCCAAGCTACCTGAGATGGTGACGACCATACGCAAATACACAAGATACTTCATAAAATATGCGAAAATCAATAAGTGAGCCTATAAAATTTGAAGGTTGCCCTCGATTTCTCCAAGATCCCATCATCAGATCCTAATTTGGTGATAATGGGACCACCTCAGAACTATCTACTTTCGAACAAAAAAAGAATTTTGAAAATCCGTCCACATTTGGGGGAGTATTCGACGAACAAACATACAAAAAAAAAAAAAAAAAAAAAACATACAAACAGCCGAACGTAGTACCTCCTCCTTTTTGGGAAGTCGGTTAAAAACAAAGACATACCAACTTTCACCCTCATAATATTAGTGTGAAGTGTAGAAGGTTTTCGTTAAAGATTGGTCAGATCGGTCGGTTGGTTGGTCGGTTGGTTAGATTGGTCTGTTGGTCTAGTGGTTAGTGGCCCTGATTGCTATGCCGGAGGTCGTGGGTTCGATTCCCACCCAGGACAAATGTTTATGTGATGAGCATGATCATTTGTTCTGTGTCTGGGTGTAATTTATCTATAAAATGTATGTATTTAGAAATATATAAGTATGTTTATCAGTTGTCTAGTACCCGTAACACAAGCTCTGCTTAGCATGGGACTAGATGGCGTTGTGTGATAGTTGTGGAATAGGTAGGTAGGTAGGTAGGTAGGTAGATTCATATTTAATGACCCATGTACATTCCCGCCTTTTTCTTGGCCCACAGCTGAGGATATAATGTACTGTGCGACGACTCACATTATGTGAGTCCTTGCTTTTGTTTATTTTTATATTATTCATTTTTATTTCTTTCACAGTGATGTGCAAACAACAATACTCTCAGAATATTAAGGAACGTGGCATATATTTGGTTTTCGTACATTATTTATTATTTTCATAAGAGCTTCCGTTGTGTGATCTTTGATGGGTATAAGTAAATAATGGTGGAATCTGTTACTTGTTTGTGTTGGCGACTATGGCGATGTTCCTTGTAGTATGGTGTGTTGGCATGTCTTGTTTATTATATTATAATGAATTTATTTTTTACATTTAGAGAATGTATTGTGATATTTAATTGATTTATTCTTACATCGACTTTTTTTATCTATTTTGCTTTAGTTTGATTTAATTTCATTTGTATATCCGATTTACTTGATTTTTTTTTCTGTTTTAATTTCACTCCTTTAATTTGTTATTTTACCTAATAACCAAAATTGTTGTGCTCGACATGGTTCCCATGTGCACTTTTTTTTATCTATTTTCAATTTTATATGAAACACATGCCCAGAAAAAATTTAATTGAATTATTTTTGTGAGTAGTAACAACAGTATTTGAGACATTTTTAATGTCATAAAATTTTAAATATATCATAATGTTAGAATTTATTTAAAAAACTCTAAATTTTAAATTCATTTTTTTACATTATATGCTCGCGTTTGGCCATATCTGGCCTGATGGTAAGCGATGATTTAGTCGACGTTTGCCTAGAAGTAACTTCTCTTAACTCTTGACCAAAAGATCATACATCTAATTACCTGGCCTCATAGCTTTTCAGTGGTCTTAATCAGTCATAACAGTTGTTTGAATACGTATATTTTTTCGACACTAGGATTAAGTGAAGCAAGGAGTGCTAGATTTATACTGACTAAAACATTCCGGTGTTCTATCCGTTTTTCTCTCTGTGTTTCTGAGCCACAAACTTCTAACAATCCCGAAGCCCATTGATTGAGTGTCCATGGAGTTTCTTGCACGTTCTCCTCCATAGAGACCTACGCTTTGGGACGTGCAACGTAGCTTTACTGTTTTTTTGACCGACCAACATTTTGACAATTCAAAAGTGCCTGTTATTGGTCCATTTGAAATAAAGTTTCTAATTTCTACTTTTTCCCGAATTCCATCAGTGCTAACGTACACAATTGTATCTTCACCTGGCCTTTGAGTAAAAAAAATCGATCATTTTTCATTTCACATCGTCAGAAACTAATGACTCCTAAGTTACACCAATTTCAAACGAATAAACAGTGACTTAAAACCAGAAAGCTAAGCTACAAAGGCGCAAAGTCCTCTCAGTAAATACCTTAAAATAATAGCCATTTAAATACCAGTTACCAAACTCTGTTTCCATTCGACATTAAGACTGGAACGTAAAATTATATGAGTAGTGCAGAAGTGCCGAAGCGACCCAGTTTCCTCTTGCAATCTCCGTCTATATTATTACAAAGGTATAGTAATTATAAAAGACGCCTCGAGGTAGGTTTTCGAGTAGAAACTGTAAAGCGGTAAAGGAAACTTTGAAATAAAATATGTCTCGTACTTAATAAGAAGGTTTTACACTGGTAGATAGAGCCTGTCAATATTATTTTATGATATAGAGAGATACCTGTTTTTGACTTTTATTTCATGGTTATTATGAAAAATGTATCAAGATTTTTTTAATAATAAAAATAAAATTGTTTATTTGCGCCTTCGACCTAACAAATTTTCCAAATTTCAGTAAATTGGGTCGAAAAGTTAATTAATAACTGATAGGAAATAGCTACTCGTAGTATAACTTAAAATCTGTATTTATAGGTCAACGATCATAGCCCTTACTCATAATCCTTAGCAGAGATTTAAATATCCTCATAATTATCTAGATTTAAAAAAAATATTGTGTGTCTTTCAATTTGATTTTTTACCTATAACTAAGTTTACACGATAGCTTAGTTCATTAAACCCCAAGAAAACGCGCGTTCGCGCTATTGTGCTTCTAATTGACGGTATCTGAAGAGCGTTCTTCTCCAGCTAACCTTTGCTGCTCTGTTGTAGTGAACACTGACGAGGAACCGAGCTATTACCTTTCTCTTATCTTTATTGGCTAGCTTGAGTGGACATTCGCAAAAGCAATGTGCTTAGGAAAAGAATTTGTAATCCATTAAAATTCTGGTAGGGATCTTACGTTGGTCTAACCTGATCCGCACCGCTCTTGACTGTACGCTATACAATGCCCTTCACACCGCTAGAGACAGAAACACGTGAAGGAATATCGTTCGTATGAAAGTGATGAAGCAGGGTCACGACCCTCAGCATTGAGGAGTACGACTCAAGGAGGAGGAGGGATCTAAGTTGTGTTTTATTGTCCTTATGACCGTAGTATATCTTAACACTCTTCAATCCTCTCAGGATAGATTGCCCCCTTCGGTGCTACGTCACTCCGTACTAGTGACCATTATAATAGGTGACCCATTTTAAAGGTGCAAGTCACCCCCTACTTATTTATCGATTTATATTAATAACATTATTCATTCAGGCAGGAGCCATAGTATTTACTTTGTTTTTGTTTTTTTGTAACCAGTCCACTTAAGCCTCCCAAAACCATAGCCTTTAGACCTTTGTTTTCAATATGTGCAGTAATTTCCCGCCAATAGAGAGTTGTCTTTGGGTGCGCTTGCATAGCGCGTACAGCGGTTGTGGCGGCAACATCGCCATAACCATTTAACTTATTATTTCCATGCTCTTACTTTTTCCTTTGGATTATAATATCATGTTGACGGTTCAAAATGTCGACTGGAATTAGATTTAGTAACATAATTAACAATACATAAGTTGTGTTCCTGTTGTTTTCATATTTACCTGGTCATAGTCCAAAAAACCAACAAAGAGTTGGGAAGTCGTTTTTCCAAACGATAATAAAATTGTCAATTGGTAAAACCAGTAACACATTCGAGCTGATTTTGGTCCATCGAACGCCCTTCCTAAGCTTTAGGATATTAGGGTCCTGATATAAATAAATGTTTAAACTAAATGCTTATTTTTTAAATTTCTTATTAGCCGACATCAATTTCATACTTTAGCTTTATAAATATTAAGTTCTCATTAGTATTCATAGTCTTAATTAGAACGTCAAAATATAATACCAAAATAAATTGTGAAACCTCAGTTCTTGGTTACCGCCCTCAGAGCGAACACTGAATATTTATCCAGACAAACATGGGTTATGAACCGAATTCACCAACAATAATATTTTTATTCAAATTGGTTCACTGAGCCTTAATTTAAATTATTTAAATAAACAAGGGGATATGGATATTATTGGCTATTCGCTGTTGTTTGCAGCTTTGCTCGGAATGGTAAAAACCCAAGAGAATACTTAGAATACTTCTGGGTAAAAAAGTACATAAGATCTACTCGTGTACCAAGTTTCATTGAAATTTGTTCAGCCATTCAAGCGTGAGAGCAGTGTTAGCCGGGTGGTAACGGCCCTGACTTACGAGTTTTAGGTCGCGCGCTGAAACCCAGGCGCATTACTTTGTATATTTTTTTTCATCACTACAGCTATCAAAACGGTGAAGGAATGCATCGTGAGGAAACCGGCATATTCTAGAACCAAAAATTTGAAGACATGTGACATTCACCAACCCGCACTAGGCCCACGTGGTGGATAACGTACGGCCTATTCCCTTTCTTTGAGAGAAGGCCTAAGTCTCAACAGTGGGAACAATATAAAGCCGATTATGCTATGCTATGTTCAAGCGTAAAGTTTCGTTGCAAGTTCGCCTATAAACCACTACTGTATAAATGTTTAAATACATTTCCCACCTATAAAAATGAGGAATCCATAAATTCAGATCCAGATAGTAAAAGTAGATTGGAAGCCGACCCACAGCTAGTTGGGAGAAAGCTAAAAAAATTATGATGAAAGCCAACTACCTACATGTATAATTTAAACAATATGTTGCAGAAATAATTCTAGAGTATACTACACACTTACAAAACCGCCATCTATGATAAAAATATGGTTAACCTCGATCAACCGTTAAAAGAAAATTTAAAAACAAACTCTAAAAGTTTACACTCATAAATAAAATATCTAATTTCACTCCAGAGACTACTGTAGTCTTGTGCAATACAGCCCAGAGCAATAGGGAAGCTACTAAATTTCTAAATTTCTCTCTGGATGACACTAACAAAACTTCGGCCCCATCGCGTCTCAAAAGAAATACACGGGATAATATTAATGGCGGTAACACACAGGAGAGTTACATGCCATTTTTAGCAGACCATATGGTTGTATAGGTTTTTTTTTGTGGGAAATCATCCAGTCTTCAGTCTTTACTGAATTTTAGTAAATTGTTTGTTCCTTCTTTGGCTTGCATTCCAGGGCCCTGTGGGATTATTTTTACTTAACCCATCGTTTTTTTAAGGTGGGGAATCATCCAAAGTTTTATCCCGCCCTTGGGTGGACGGGAGGGTGGCATGTCAGACTTTTACTGACTTTTAGTAAATTGTTTGTTCCTTCTTTGGCTTGCATTCCAGGCTCCTGTGGGCTCATTTTTATTAACCCGATGTTTTTTTAGGTTGGACAATCATCCAATAACATCCCCTACTCTTAGGCAAAACGGGAGATAGTATTAAACTTTTACTGACTAAAAACCCTCTCCTGTTCCTTTCTTGCCTTTTTCCCAGAGCCCCGGGGTTCATTTTCATATAACCCATGCTGATTTGCTGATATCTCCATGATGGTAGTATAGGTGGAAACCTATAGGTTCGCACAAAACGTTTTGGGCACACAGCTTAGAAGTGGAATTTCCTACTGGAGTCTGTGTTTCCTGATAGCTACAACCTTGGAATCTTTAAATCGAGAGTGAATAGGTTACTTCTAAGCATGCATGGTCTATCGTCGACCACATCGTCGCTTTTTATTGGGTGAGATAGTAGTCAAACAAGGGTCTATCAACAATAAAAAGGCCAAGCAAGTTACTTAGCGTTTCCATTTTTATGTCTTCATCATCATCATTATGCACTGCTTAGATCTCTCCTCTCATACCATGTTTCGTCAAAATCCGTTCAGCCGATGTTTGTTACTTCTTTACGCTTAAACGGATTTTTTTTTTTTCTTTTTTTTTTCTCTCGACGGGGAAAATCATCATTGACGAAACCCGCTCTTGGGTGGAGCGGGAGACAGTGTCAGAGTCTTACTGACTAAAAACCCCGCGCCGTTCCTTCTAGCCTTCATACCGGGGCTCTAGTTTCCTTTCGGATAACCCCGACCCCGGTAGGCTTCGACCCAGATGGGCCCCTCCTGTTGCTGACAACTCCTTGAGGCGCGCGGGAACAGTGCGCGCCGTCGACGCCTTGGCTCGGTCCGGACAGTTACCGGACGATCAGACAGCGAGCTACCCATGGCTCGCCGTCCGCGAGCCCGCGTCTACGGTGGCCGGAAATCGGGATCGGAATCCCGGCGGCGGCGGCGGGGGCGCCGTTGCCTGATGCGGTCTGCCTCCTCCTTTGCTAGCATTACTGCTTCGCAGAAGGAGGCGACCGCCTGCCATTCCTCCTCGCTCCGGACCATGGCCTGAACCAAGGCCCGGCGCGAGAGGTCTCCGCCGCCGATCGCCCCCACGAGGGCACGGCGTTGCTCCGCCCAAGCAGGGCACACCTCAACTGTGTGCTCCACCGTGTCCTCCGGGCGTTCCGCACAGTGGCGGCACCCGGGCGTCTCTTCCGCTCGAATCCGATGCAGGAACCTCCCGAACTTGCCATGTCCGGTGAGGACCTGCGTCATGCGGAAGGTAAGGACGCCGTGAGGTCTTTCCAGCCACGCCTCAAAGAGGGGACTTACCGCCATAATTGTGGCGTGCCCAGCACTGGGTTGCGACAGTCGCTGACGCCATTTCACCGTGAGATCCCGCCGGAGCTCTGTCCGCCATACCTCGACCTGTCGCGGTAGTGGACTTTCGCCCCGGCGTTGCATCTCCACGCGCTTATCGTGCATGTGTGCAAGGACTGTTGCCTCCAGATCCCACGGTGGTAGGCCAGCCAGAAGGCTCGCCGCTTCGCGGGAGATCGTGCGGTAACCCCGCACCATCCGTATTGCCATGACCCTCTGGCAGGCGTTCAGTATGGACGCCGGTCGCTTTGCCAGCGACGGCGCCCACACCGGCGCCCCGTAGAGGGCCATGGACCGAACGATCCCCGCGTAGAGCCTCCGGCAGGAGGCGTCTGGACCCCCAAGGTTGGGCAGGAGCCGCTTGAGAGCAGCCCCGGCCCGGTTGAGTTTGGGAGCCAAACGTCGGAAGTGTTCTCCGAAATTCCATCGGCTGTCGAGAACGAGTCCCAGGTACTTCATCGTCGACCCGACGCCGATGCGAACTCCTCCTACCGTAAGTTGGGAGTCTGATGGTGGCGCATTCCGAGGAACGCTTAAACGGATGGGACCCTTTGACAAGGCTGGTTGTCAAACTTTCGGGTCTTTGACTACCCGTAACGCCTGTCAAAGATCTCTATGTGACAGCTGGCACTAACGGTGTAAAGTGCTTCTCAAGGCATAAAGGGGTTTCCGCATGTAACCATACGGTTGTTATTATCAAAATGTTTAAAAAACTCAATTGTCAAGCGAATTTGGACCTTGTGTAGTGCAACTATGGTAACAGTCACTTGCCCTACCAACGGTCACGGTATGGGCCCTGTTGTCTCATTCAATCAACGAGGATTTAAGGATAGCATGTGATAAAGTATCTCCATCCATTAATTTGAACCCAGCTATGGGAGTAAGGTAGTCCATGCTTCTAAAATATTCATGTGGTCCTTTCCCGTAGTGAAAATGTATTTTGGGATTTATTTTAACAACATTGTCGTAGGTAATATAATAAATTAAAAACCTAGAATATATATCTACACTAACTAATATTATAAATAGAAAAGATTTATATTTTTGTTTGATGTTAATACTCTCTAAACTGAGGCTGATTTTTAAATATTTTTCACCAGTAGAATTCCATTTTATCACTAAGTGACATAGGCCGTATATTTTTTACTGTCAGTCAAGCAAACCCGCTAGCAGAAGCTAGTGAACCATGTGATATTGCCTCAGTGTAAAAAAAAAGATAAGTATTGAACAATTATCTTACCCTTTTAGAAAAGAATATAACAGAATTTGCTCGCGCAGGCACCACAATCTAACAGCAACAGCACGAAATAAAAAAGAAGTAGAATACAGAAATACAATACAGCTATTTAGTATCTTTCTTTGTTTTCATTGATATTTGTGCTATCTTTTTTTATAATATTAATCTGACAGTGAATTGTTAAGTGTTTTCTGAATAGTCAAGCATCAACAAGGTTTGGATAAAATTTAAAACAGGATTTCTATGGCTTGAATTCATAATAATGATTAATACGTTTTTGTAGCAACAGCAAGTAGATAGGTACACACACGGGTGAAACAGCGCAAAAAAGCTGATTATTTTGTTTGTGTAGTACCTATTAAGTCTCCAAAATTAGAATAGCTGATGGAGCTTAAAAGGCTCCCAACTAAAGTAGGACTGGACAGGACATGTTTGTTGCATGCCCGACAAACTATGGGCCAAAGTAGCATAACATTGGAGCTCTGTGACAATGAGACTGAGTCGCGGCAGATCACGAGGAAGATTGCGGGACAAACTAGAGAGATTTGGCCAGAACTGGAAAAAAGAAGCGCAGGCTAGTGAAAGATAGAAGAAGCGGCTTTTGCCAAAGAGTATGACTCTTCTCTTCTTCTCAGTCATTTCACTCTTACCATAGTAGCCGTGGTAATCATGAAGGTAGCTTTACGGATGCATGTCAGGAGTACATGCGGAGTATCGCACAGCTTCTCGCCACTTTTGCCGGCCAGCCATCATCTGGGCGCACTCGTTCAATGGGCCGCCATCAACTTTGATCTGGAACAAACGAAGATTTATGTAATGAGTGTCCATGGAGTTTCTCGCACGTTCTTCTCCATAGAGATCTAAGTCTTAGCACGTGCAATTTAGCTTCACTTGTTTGACTGACTGACATTCTGACAATTCAAAAGTACCTGGAATTGCTCAATTTGAAATAAACGTTTCTGATTTTTGAATTCTGGTCAGTCTATTGCATCGGTGAATTACCACACGGCCTCGTCCCGTCGACCTTTCCTTATATAACAAGGCTTTCAAAAAAAACATTTCTATTTCGATAAAAATGGACAATGAATAGAACAGAATATTTAATGCTAGTACAAAATCACAACAAGCCAAAAATCCAAACCAATTCATATTTCCACTTCTAAAATGGCAATCAAACGCCGCAGTGCCTCTCCTCTATAATATACAGTGTGTTTCCTAACACAGTGGCGGAAGTTTCGCGGCCTGACGTCTATACAACCACAAACAGATGCAAGTTTAATGTCTTTCGCCCCACAATACGCTCACCCTGTATGTGAACTACTACAGGAGTGTATCGATTTCCTTTTGAATTCACTAGATATGCTATTTGTTCAATCGTGCTGAAACGTACTGTTTTAGTCAAATTTAGTGTATTACTATAACATAAAGCCGTCTACGCACGTACGAACATGAATACTTGAACATTTGGTGTGTTCGTATGGACGATACTTTCAACACGACCGCGAACATAGTTCGAATTGAGTTCGCGCACAACAATCGAAAAACAATGTAAATAATTATGTAAATTACGTATACTTTATTAAGTTCCTCAATTCTCTTTTATTTTAAGATTAATTATTATTAATGAAATACATACATAAATACTATTACTCCAGTGCTTTAGAGTAGGCAATAATATTTTTTTTTTTAGGGTTCCGTACCTCAAAAGGAAAAAACGGAACCCTTATAGGATCACTTTGGTCTCCGTTCGTCCGTCTGTCTGTCTGTCCTAGACCCTTTAACTCGGGGACTCGTAGAGGTGTCGAGTTAAAATTAAAACCATGGTCTCATGGTAAAAAAATCAAACTTGTAAGTTAACGAAAAGAAAAGATACTTCGATGTATGTAGCAAAAAACGTACATTTTGACATTCTCGAGGAAATCAACATTCTACTTTCCGTCGGCCCAGAATCCGGGGTATTGTAGCTCAAGTATAAAAAAATGAAAATTTGTTGTTATGTCACGTTTTTTTTCTTCTTTGCGTTTTCCGTGACTCTATTTCGTAATTGATATTTTAATAGGTAAGTTTGTACGGAGCCCTCAGGGCGCGAGTTCAACTCGCACTTGCCCATTTTTTTTTTTATTTACTTGATAGAGTTGATGAAATACGCTTCCGTCACAGTTTATCGCACTGATTGGTTGTCAATAGCAAGGAAGAACGCCCCTTCTAATAGCGCTATTCAGTTTTTATCATTTTAAATAACTACAGCTATTTTATTTACAAAAGGCAGTTTAACACAAAATTAATAATACAACCCATACATTCAAAAATGAAAAAGAGAAAAAAAAAAAAACAATAAACACACCGCGCAAAAATAATTCTCAGCGCTTTTAAAATCACGATACACTTTGCAATTTATTAACTCATTCAGCGTGGGTCGTAAAAACCGGTGGGCGGTCTATTTGACCCAACTCACTTGCTAAATCATCCGTTAAGATTCGTGTTTCGGCTATTGTAATTAACCTGCCCGTACACGGGAATGGAGAGTGAATCATTTATTAGTGCCGCCTGATTTCTAGCCGTGTGCGGTTATCAATCTTGGGTAAATATTTAGTTAGGGTTGCAGTTCAAGATGTATGTTTGCAGTCTGCAGTATGTTTGTCGCCATCTCGATTGTTGAACATTTTTTTTGACAAATTGGTACCCATTTACCAGCTCGTAACTCGTAAAACAGTACGTTGCCATTTGGTAAAAAAATCAAGTTTTTTTTTGCGCGGAGCAATAATTATTTTTCTAATGTAAAAACATAAGTGTAATACTCGTATCGTCATCATTCATCATCATTTCAGCCGAAAGACGTCCACTGTTGGACATAGGCCTCCCCCAAGTGCCGTCACAATAACGGTCCTGAGCGTCTCGCAACCATCGGATTCCCGCAACCCTTACCAGGTGGTTCCCTTACCGGAAGGCGTAACGTTGGAAGGCCTCCTAAAAGATGGGCCGATGAAGTCTAATATACTAAGTTATTTTTATAATATTAGCTATCTACCTGTAAAAATCCCGTCAAAATCGATTCAGACGTTACGAAGATTAGCTGGAATAAACAAACAGATAGGGAGAAATCGAAAAATTGCGTTATTGTTATTGGTATCTAATATACTTTCATATGCATATAGGAAAACACTATATTCTGTTTTGATATTATAGAAGAGGAAACCGGCCTGTACTAGAACCAAAAATTTGAAGACAATCCGCACTGGGACCGCGTGGTGGATTACGGCCCATTCCCTCTCCAAGAGAGGAGGCCTGAGTCCCAACAGTGGGAACTTTAAAAAGACTGAGGATGAGATGATGATATTACAAACAGACACTTTAATTTTATTTACATTTGTGTAGATATAAATACAGTTGTTGCAAAAGTGGCCGGAAATCACAATTTGACGGGTTCCGGAGAACTACCTTAGTGATAACCACGACCACTCTGGCAAGAGTGAAACGACCAAGAAGAGAGATATTAATACACCTAGTTGTGAAAATCAGATATACAGTTGCACCATGTCAAAGAATGATACTCGGTTACATTCGGTTAAACTGGAAATCAATTCTGTGTGATCAGTATAAGTCAGAAGCACACTCCCACTCCGCCCTGGAGTTAGAGAAGACATTGGATGATTTCCCAACTATCAAAATAAACTTACGTTTTATTATTCCGAACCAGAAAAACATGCGACACCTACCAATATTTACAGAATGTTTTCTATTCCAATGAGCCTTACGATACAGGTCTCTTGTAACATTTCTATTGTCATATGTCACTAACAACCCTTCTCTAGTTTAGACCTGCTGTCCATTTCATTCCCTCCTTCCAACTAGGTACTATGCAGGTAGTCCAATATGTACGTATCAATTCAATCCATTAGATTGATTGAATTGCCTGTTGGTCTAGTGGTTAGTGACTCTGACTGCTATGTCGGAGGTCGTGGGCTCGATTCCCACCCAGGACAAATGTTTAATCTGGGTGTAATTTATCTATGATATAATATGTATGTATTTAGAAATATATAAGTATGTTTATCAGTTGTCTAGTACCCATAACACAAACTCTGCTTAGCTTGGGACTAGACGGCGTTGTGTAGTAGTTTTTGAATATTATTATTATATTATTAACTATACATGTTGATGTCTTATGGTATTTATTTGCTTGATCATAATGATTAAACTATTTTTCAGACTCTCTTCTTTCGCTCACGACTATACTCTCCAACTCCAGCAAGAAAGGGAGAGAAATAGCTTGATGATTACCCACCTCAAAAAAGAGACATAAATTACGAGGTGACTCAACAGAAATCATGTGATGACGAGAATAGACAATGAGAAAGAGAGAGAGATAGAAAGAGAGAGAGAAATACCTATTTAATTAAAGAAATATATTCCTTCTAATTTAGTATCTACCAATTAATCAAACAATACGTATACCTCATGCAAAATTGTCTGTACTATACAAAGCAGAACTGTATACCAAGGTCTTTATTGACCGAGTTCTGATCACACATGAAGGTTGAATGATTAAAGTGCTGGCAATAAATAGCCCCTTTGATTTTAGTTGAAGAGAAATTGCAGCGGACGGCGACGGGACTGAAGGGGCTCGTATTCACAACGTTGTGTGCTTAATGATCTCGTGTTTAGTGGTGGGACTTGCACTTTGATGCCTAATCTATTCGAATGTCGTGTTAGATTTGCATTTTTAACAATGAGGAATTGGGTTTAACAATCAGACGTTGACTAATGACATTTTGTAGTATTTAGATGCAGTGTTGGCAGAACAAAATAGATAGGTACAGAAGACAATTGCGTGTATGTACTTCACTTTTTGTACCTACGCTCAGTGGACACACACTAATGAGCGTTTGAGCGGGAACTGTTCGACAAGCGGGCCGACACGCTCCGAGATATCGTGTCCGTGAGCGGTATCTATGTGAGCGTTGCTGGAGCGCGCTTTGTATGTAGATTGATTTCTGTACCTATATTTTGTGTTCCTCCGAGTAGGGCGTCCCATAAGGTGGACAGATGACTTAGTGAGGGTCACGGGAAACCAATGGACGCAAGACGCACAGGACCGGTCATTATGGCGATACTTGGGGGAGATTTATGTCTTACAGTAAACGTCTTTCGGCTGACATACTTGTAATGATGATGATGATTAGTATCATTGATTGACAGTATAGTTAAAGCTTTTATACACCACCTGCTCGAAAATGTCAAATTATATGTCAAGCAACCTTAACCTAAAGTGAGTCATTAGTGGCCGGGGGCACAGCCGGTCAATAATCTTGTACTGGATTTCATTATGACCCGCTGGTCAATAATGTGACTATTATTTTCTCACAGTATGTGTAAAAAGTAGAGTATCCTCCTCTGGACTAAAGGTGTCTTTGCCTTGGGCTAGCTTGAATCCCTCGCTGCATTCAGGATTCTTGTATTAACTTGAGATTGCGCTCGAGATTCAATATGACGCCCGTGAGATAAGACACAACTTTAGCCCCTCGGTGCATAATCTACTATTTGATTTCTAAAATCATATTTTCTTAGTAAAATTACTTAAATATTGCTAAGCCAAATAAAAAGTAATAGAAAATAATAGAATAAACTTTGTTGTACACCATGATAGTAACAAAAGTGTATATAAAATTAAATCTATGAATACAATGGCGTACTTGTCGATGACAGCGATATTTACCAGACAACCTTTGAAGGGATTAAAAGTAGTCAAATATAATAGAAGATAGTATACGATGTACTACTAACGAAAGAAGAATAACATCACAGTCACGGTAATAGTATCATACAGTATTGTAACTCGGCCGTCTTTTTGAAATAAATGCCTACAGCCGCGCGGTACGTAAACATGCGATAGGGCTGCCCACCTCCAGCATTCTAATTACGTTTGAAAGCTCAGGACGGCCTTCATCAGAATTACTCATGGCCGGTAACGTGGGTATGGGGGTATTTCAATTAAAATGATTTGAATTAAAAGAGTTGTCTCCAAAACACTTAAACTATTTTACTTAAGATAATATGAAGATTGCGTAAAAATAATCACTTAGGTTTAATTAACACTGATTCACTTCCAAACGTATTTTGATTAAGAATAATGCCAGCGATTCGTCGAAAACGCGGTGCGCTTGCGGCCCCCGGTAGCCTCTACTGTACCAAGATGGCCGCCCCGCTACCATCGACTCGACGCTCCGCTATAGAGTGACCATAAAAAGTTTGACATTCTATGTGCGCCGACACGGCCAGACTGACATACGACCGTCCTCGGGCGTTATTGTATTCCTGAAACAAACAACGTTTAATCACCAAAACGTCCGCTCGTCCATCCTGCTACTGCACATGGATTTTCGATTGTAGCGTCAGACACAGAGTCAATCACAATTTGACATTGAAACGTACAAGTGCATCCCTTCAACCAGCCCGAAAAGGGGCCTGGCCCGGACGACACTGTACCCGTCAACTTGTCAACCAATAGCAACACATCTGGACCGGACGAGTGCATCCCTTCAACCAACCCTCTATTGGGTATAGCCCGGACGACACTGTCCCTGCGACCAGGATAGACTTTACTTCTGAATCGGAGAAGTGCATCCCTTCAACCAACCCCACTGGGTATGGCCCGGACGACACTGTCTCTCCGACCAGGATAGACTTTACTTCTGGATCGGACGAGTGCATCCCTTCAACCAACCCTACTGGGTATGGCCCGGACGACACTGTCTCTCCGACCAGGATAGACTTTACTTCTGGATCGGACGAGTGCATCCCTTCAACCAACCCCACTGGGTATGGCCCGGACGACACTTGTCCTTCAATTCTGGATTGAATAATACTTACAATAACCAACAGACTCATGCAAGACATGAACAAACCAACGACATACCTATGATTGCGTGATGTTCTCTTCATCCCAAATTTCGATTTCGCCAGCTACATCCCATGTCTCAGGATCAGAGTGTGCACTGAGAGTGTCCGAATTACCGGTAATAGTAGAAGAGCCGGCAGTTATAGTGTCAGAGCATGCAGTCAAGGTGTCACTGTCGTTCGTGGAAAACAAGTCATTTCCATCATCTACATCTTCTGGCGCCGACTCGGCCTCATCATAATTCAAAAGGTTAGAAGCGATTTCAAGCAAACCTTCGTGTCCGTGAGGTACTGAGCGTAAATTCTCGTGGGCATACTTATAAATTCGATGAGAACTACCTAATCTTTTTAATTCGTACCGATCATTATTTAGTATCGCCGTTATTACAAATGGACCCTTAAACTTTCTCTCCAGTTTTGTCTGGTTTCGTTCACTGTTCTTAAGGAAAACGTAATCACCTTTTGAAAAAGCTTTAATTTTTGCACGGCCTTGATTAAATCGTTTTATTTCGTTTTCTGCTGCCTTTTGAACATTAGCAGATGCGTCATTCCGCACAACATCGAGGTTAAGACGTTCTAGTTGACCATGGGCTTCTGAGTTTAGCTTCGACATACCTAATGACTGTGCTCGAATACCTAACATAAGTTCTGTAGGGGAATACTTGGTTACGGATGATCGGGTGCTGTTAAGCGCAAGTTGAATATTTCCTATTTCATCTCGCCACGTCTTATTCGGGTCGTTTTCAACAATGGTTAACAGGCTTTTGAGGGTCCGCATAACCCTCTCGACCTGGCCATTAGCCCGGCTAGAGCCAGTCGCAATGAAATGGAGTTCGATCTTATGTTCGTTGCAAAAATTCTTAAAATCTGAGCTTACGTAGCAACGACCCTGATCCGCTATGATCCGTTTAGGCGCACCAAAAAGATAGACTGCTTTCTGCAACGCGTGTACCGCGCTTCTAGCATCAAGAGAAGCAGTATGCTCTAGTAAAATGTACTTAGTAAAACCGTCGATAATCACCGAACAATATTCTTTTCGATCACTTTTCCCGCTAAGCTTTCCCGTAAAATCAATATGTATAGTGTGCCATGGTACCGGAGCTTTGGGGATCGGGTGAAGCTGAACGGGTTTAGGTCCAGATGGACCCTTTGATGCTTTGCAAATAATGCACGAGTCGATAAATTTTCGCACGCATTTTGACATTTCGGGGAACCAATACTGCTCATAGAGTTTATCTAAAGTTTTATCCTTTCCTAAATGTTGTAACTCATTATGAACGTGGTTTATTAGGGTCCAAATTAAAGACCTGGGAACTACCGGCAACCAGGAAACTGTTTTATTACGGACGATTTTCCTGTACAGCATACTATCTCTTACGTCATACGTTTGAGCTACAGTATCGGGGAAACTATTGCTGTCGTGTTTTGAGATAAGGTCTTGTATTTCGCTGTCACGCTTTTGTTCGACCGAAAGCCAATCGTGATGCAATTCGACATACTGAACTTGCTGTGTCAGCGGGTTCTCGTAGGCTGTACCACCATCATTAACACCAGGAAGAGGATTACGCGAGAAATAATCCGCATGCTCCATTCTGCGACCTTCACGATAAATAATTTCGAAATCATAAGCTTGTAAGATAGCCCACCACCTGTGGACGCGAGGAGTGAGATCTTTTTTTGATTTGGATGCTTTGAGAGAATTGCAATCCGTATAGACTTCGAAATGACGACCGTAAAGATAATGGCGAAAATGCTCGACCGCTCGTACAACTGCCAACGTCTCCAGTTCGTACGAGTGGTATCGAGACTCAACATCCGAGGTTCGACGGCTATAATATTCCACGACGTGCGGTGTATTATCTATCCGTTGTATGAGAATCGCTCCGTATCCATCAGAACTAGCATCGGTGTGCAACTCTACTGGCAATTCCGGGTCAAAAATAGTTAAAACTGGCTCAGATGTGAGTATGCGTATTATGTCGTTTCGTATTTCTTCATGCTTTTGAGCCCATGTAATAGGTCCTCTTAGCTTTGTTAGAGGGTATAATGGTCCCACGATACGTGTGAAATTAGGAATGAATTTTCTAAAATACGAGGCTAACCCAAGGAACTGTCGAACCTGAGTAGCAGTTTTTGGTTGTGGGGCTTCTACCAATGCTTGTATTTTCCGAGAGTTAGGTCTTACCTCGCCAGATTGAAGGGAGTATCCTAGATATTCTATTCTTTGGGTCATAAATGTACATTTTTGAAGGTTGAATGTAAATCCAGCTTCCGTTAAGGCATTTAAACTTTCATCTAGACGCTCCAAACCTTCGGTGATGCCAGTCGAGTAGCACAAAACGTCATCCATATATATGAGTGGCTTGTCTTTCAAGTGATTGAAAGCTCTAGTTATGCATCTCTGGTATACTGAGGGAGCGTTTCGCAATCCAAAGGGCATAGCAAGATACTCGTATTGCCCCTCAGGTGTAACGAATGCGGTCTTTTCTATGGAATCAGGGTGCATCAATATTTGGTGGAAGCCTGACGCCATATCTAGGGAAGAAAAATAGTTAGCCCCAGCAAGCTGATCTATCTGCTCCTCAATACGTGGCAGGGGGTAGTGTTCAGGTCGCGTATTGGAATTTAATTCTCGATAGTCCACACACATTCTATACGAGTTGTCCTTTTTCTCAACTAATAGTATTGGACTAGCAAACGGGGAAGAACTTTCGCGGATGACCCCAGCGTCAAGTAATTCCTGAACCTTTTCCCTGACTATAAGTTTTTCCGCCGGCGCTAGGCGATAAGGGCATCGTTGTACAGTTTTGTAAGGATCTATTAAGTTGATTTGACATTCGCCCGTCGTTACTCTACGGGAGGGAACACCTTCGGTAAAATAATCAGAATATTTGTTTAAGATCGATATTAACACTTCCCTATTCTGTCCTAGCAAATCCGTATTGATATTAGTAAAATCCGGCTTATTTGGTTTTAAATCACAAAAGTGGCTCGTTTTCTTAGAAAAGAACATGAGATTATCATTATCGATTTTAACACACAACCCTTGATCAAAAATATCCCTCCCAACTATGATCGGATCAGAAATAAGCCTCTCAGGAACTACGTGAAAAGTCAAATTAACTGAAATTTTATCAATGACTACATTGCTTTGAATTTGAGTGGTACATTGAATATCTTCACCACCTATGCCACTCAGGTAGACGAGGTGTTTACGCACAGTACCCGCAAGTTTGTCACAAAAGCTTTCCTTTAAAAGAGAACACGATGATCCACTATCAAATAAGAAAGGAACTCGCTCACCAGAAGATGTTTCCAAGACACTCCTGGAAGGACGGTGCTCACACTGATGGACCTCCTTGACTGCAGCTTCACTGCCGTTTTTCTTATCTGGACACACAGTAGCCACGTGCCCAAGCTGACCACACTTGTAGCAGGTGGGGGTCGTCCTTTTCTCCGCGGCACGTGAAGAACTCGAAGTGTCTTGCGTCTTCGTTCCAGTTTCGTTTCGACGTTTTCTACAATCGGCGATACGGTGTCCGGTTAATCCACAATAGTGACATTTGCCGGTGAATTTCTCCATCACACGAGCACGTTTTGCTTCAGGTTCTTGAACTTCGGTATCCTTGCGTCGCTTAAGTGATACTCCGCCAAGTACTCGAAATAACTGAGCTCGAGTCGTTATTGTTTGCGCGGTTAACTCACGACGTATCAAGCTGTCCTTCTGACATAACACGGATATCACAAATCCAGTAATTACCTTCTCTGGCATCGTACTTTCAGGTATTCGTTCGATGAGATTCCATAACCGAAAAGCAGATTCAGACGCAGTCTCTTCAGCGCCTATTTGGAACCTTAACACGTCATCAAAATAGTCTTGCAGAAGTTTAGGTTTTGAAAATCTTGCAATTAGGATTTCTTTAACTGATTCCCATGTAATATTGTTTAAATTAAGCTTCGTTAAACACGCTGCTGCACTACCTTTCAGCGCCTCCGTCAACGCCATCAGTAAATTAACACCTTCCAGATTTTTATTTTGCACAATGAAATCAGTCACTTTACACCATCCATCTATGTCCGAGTCGGGCTCCTCCGGGTCAAACTTCAAAAGAATTGTACGATTTGTACTCAGCGGCGGCGTTTGTTGGGCAGCCAAAACTCGAGAAAGCAACGCTTCCATGCTACTCAAAAGCTTCTCAGCGGTTCTAGAATCCGATTTCTTTGCTTCATTCTCCTTTCCATCGTATCCCACTTCTGATGAAAGCTCAGGACGGCCTTCATCAGAATTACTCATGGCCGGTAACGTGGGTATGGGGGTATTTCAATTAAAATGATTTGAATTAAAAGAGTTGTCTCCAAAACACTTAAACTATTTTACTTAAGATAATATGAAGATTGCGTAAAAATAATCACTTAGGTTTAATTAACACTGATTCACTTCCAAACGTATTTTGATTAAGAATAATGCCAGCGATTCGTCGAAAACGCGGTGCGCTTGCGGCCCCCGGTAGCCTCTACTGTACCAAGATGGCCGCCCCGCTACCATCGACTCGACGCTCCGCTATAGAGTGACCATAAAAAGTTTGACATTCTATGTGCGCCGACACGTTTGTCTAGTTTGTTTCCGTTTTATTTTTGTAATTGTAAATATACTTACTTTTATATATAAACAAAATACTTTGTGGATTGAATAGGAAGTGTTCAATAAAAATGCGTGTTGTTTTTTGATTGGTAGATTTAAATAAAATGCTTTTTTTTAGTATTATTCATACACATAGTACAATAAAATACTATTATTAGTAATAAAATACCACGTCTTTACTTTGAATTATACAAACTAACAATAATCGCGCGATAATTGTAAAAAAAAACCGTCGTGTCCGTTCATCACTGCGGCACAGTTGCGACGGTCGCGACTGTCTCCATGTCGAGACCATGCTACAACCGAGGCGCGTAGGTATAGCTCGCGCTTCATCCGTTTGTATGAAGTTGGAATACTGTATGATATTATTACCGTGTCACAGTAATATAACACAAGGAAAGTTTGTTAGTGTGTGTGTTTGCTACTTCTTCGCGTTTTTTTTTTTTTTTTTTTTTTCTGTCGACGGGGAAAATCATCATTGACGAAACCCGCTCTTGGGTGGAGCGGGAGACAGTGTCAGAGTCTTACTGACTAAAAACCCCGCGCCGTTCCTTCTAGCCTTCATACCGGGGCTCTAGTTTCCTTTCGGATAACCCCGACCCCGGTAGGCTTCGACCCAGATGGGCCCCTCCTGTTGCTGACAACTCCTTGAGGCGCGCGGGAACAGTGCGCGCCGTCGACGCCTTGGCTCGGTCCGGACAGTTACCGGACGATCGGACAGCGAGCTACCCATGGCTCACCGTCCGCGAGCCCGCGTCTACGGTGGCTGGAAATCGGGATCAGAATCCCGGCGGCGGCGGCGGGGGCGCCGTTGCCTGATGCGGTCTGCCTCCTCCTTTGCTAGCATTACTGCTTCGCAGAAGGAGGCGACCGCCTGCCACTCCTCCTCGCTCCGGACCATGGCCTGAACCAAGGCCCGGCGCGAGAGGTCTCCGCCGCCGATCGCCCCCACGAGGGCACGGCGTTGCTCCGCCCAAGCAGGGCACACCTCAACTGTATGCTCCACCGTGTCCTCCGGGCGTTCCGCACAGTGGCGGCACCCGGGCGTCTCTTCCGCTCGAATCCGATGCAGGAACCTCCCGAACTTGCCATGTCCGGTGAGGACCTGCGTCATGCGGAAGGTAAGGACGCCGTGAGGTCTTTCCAGCCACGCCTCAAAGAGGGGACTTACCGCCATAATTGTGGCGTGCCCAGCACTGGGTTGCGATAGTCGCTGACGCCATTTCGCCGTGAGATCCCGCCGGAGCTCTGTCCGCCATACCTCGACCTGTCGCGGTAGTGGACTTTCACCCCGACGTTGCATCTCCACGCGCTTATCGTGCATGTGTGCAAGGACTGTTGCCTCCAGATCCCACGGTGGTAGGCCAGCCAGAAGGCTCGCCGCTTCGCGGGAGATCGTGCGGTAACCCCGCACCATCCGTATTGCCATGACCCTCTGGCAGGCGTTCAGTATGGACGCCGGTCGCTTTGCCAGCGACGGCGCCCACACCGGCGCCCCGTAGAGGGCCATGGACCGAACGATCCCCGCGTAGAGCCTCCGGCAGGAGGCGTCTGGACCCCCAAGGTTGGGCAGGAGTCGCTTGAGAGCAGCCCCGGCCCGGTTGAGTTTGGGAGCCAAACGTCGGAAGTGTTCTCCGAAATTCCATCGGCTGTCGAGAACGAGTCCCAGGTACTTCATCGTCAACCCGACGCCGATGCGAACTCCTCCTACCGTAAGTTGGGAGTCTGATGGTGGCGCATTCCGAGGGCCGTGGAAAAACATGGCCTCGGATTTGTGCAGCGCCACCTCGAGTCCCAACTCCTGGATCCTACCAACGACTATCGCAACCCCGCGTGTCGCTAGAGCGACCGCCGCCTGGTGCGACTCTCCCTGCGCTAGAATCAGCGTGTCTACTTCTTCGCGTTAGAAGAGCTGAATGGTTTTAGATGAAAAGTACAAGGGTATATGGTCTGAGATAGCTTATAAGATAATTTTTATCCACATAGTATGTTCCTTTGGGAATGTTTTTATTGTCTTGTTAGTTTGTAAATAAAAACTAGCAAAGTGTGAGTCGGACTCGCGTAAGAGTTTCGTACCGTCCATAGCAAAAAACCATAAAAAACCTCGTTTGATATATGGGAGCTCCACTTAAATATTTATTTTATTCTGTTTTTAGTATTTGTCATTATAGTGGCTACAGAAATACATTATCTGTAAAATATTGAACCACAGGCGACCAACAGGCAGACAGACAGACTGAAGGACAGCGGCAGCAAAAATGCCTTCACCTTTCATTTCAATTTGTTACAATATTGCATCAAAAATGTTTAGATTGTATTCAATTCCATAACAAAAGTCATTTATTTGAAAGATAAAAACACAGTCCTATCATTATCCTTTTCCCAGTAAACATTCAAATCTAAATGGTCCCCACTTTCCGTGAACGGACCGTGTAAACTAACCATTAATGGGTATCAGAAATCGTTATTACATTTCAAAGAGCATTTTAATAACTCAATTCAGGAGCGAGTGGGTTTCCATTAAATGCGCGGTCATTTTTCGCTGCCAAAGTGCAGTTTCATTAACTTTTGTGAAAAAACGTGATGATTGTTGGTTGTTTAATGCTTTATTGGTGTTTTTAGTGGGTTTATCTTTAAGATAGTTGATTTTTAACCCTTCAGATACCGTCAATTAGAGACACAATAGTAAGACAATAGATGCGCGGCCACCGGTGGTCGCTTGGGGATTCATGAATTAAGAGGGGTGTCCAACAAGGCACAACGAGGCGCACCCAAGGCGCAAGACCAAAAAGGCACTTACTGTTTTCAAAATTTCTAAAAATATACTGCAATAAATAACAAAAAAAAAGTAATTAACCCTTCAGATACCGACAATTAGAGACACAATAGTAAGACAATAGATGCGCGGCCACCGGTGGTCGCTTGGGGATTCATGAATTAAGAAACTAAATAGATATTTATAATAATAGTTTCATCGTGAGATATTTTCAAACCTATCCTTAGCCTTCCCGCACACGGGCCTCAAAAAAACACCGCTTCAAGCATCTTTTTGTGCGGCGGTGGTGCCGCCACAAAAAACGCTTGAAGCTACTTCAAGCTGTTGCGCGCTCCAGCTGTTTTTTGCGGCGGCTTCTAGCGTTTTTTTGAGGCCCGTGTGCGGGGACAGTTAATTTTGAGAGGCTAGGCAAAGGCCTTCATTCCTTGTTCTCGCCTCCAGGGCAGATAAAAGAGGAGAAAAGTCTTACCACTACCTGTTTGTGACCTGCAGCGACCTCGTTATACGATTTAAACACACATACCTGTAAAGCAGCAGTCTGATGAATTGCTATTTTTAAAACATTTCCACGCGAACGATTGTACATGTCTATAACAAAAAAACATTTAAATGGAATACCTCCAATTCACAAAATTCACCCTAAATCGAACCAATTTAAGAAATCTAAATGTACAAATGAGCGATAATTCCCTTCATTACCGAGTGTCAGTTTATTAAAACCCCAAGTAAAAATCTGTTCCGAACAAAAAGGTGAAAGGCAGAAATACGGGGAAATTCGTATTTCGCCCCTAAATCATGGCGAGACAAGGTTAATGGGGTTGAAACCCCACGGCCTCGGGACAGGCACGTAGCTTAGACGAAATTTAATAAATTCCCTCTCTATTACGATTCTTCAAGCACATTATGAACTTAGCCCTGTTTACTTTTTATATTTAACGGATTTAATTTAATGGAACTTAAATTGGGAAGCGCACGTTTCAAACAGTTTATTGTTACAATAATTTTTGGTACGACAAGATATTTTGTGTTCCTTTTAAATATTCAGGGTACGGATTTTCAGGCGTTTCATTATTAATTTTCCCTCGACAGTATAAAGTGCTAAGTGGGTGCTAACACTCGTCTATAATTAAATAAATATGAGTTTATGTTGTTGTGAATAAATTATAATATAAAGCGTAGATAAAAATATACATTCTGAGTAATTTGCGGTACAGCACTTACTTATTGTGTTTATTTTAAGTGATATTACATTTTGGTACAAAAGTGCAAAAATTTTAATATAGTAATTTGTAAATTTTAAATCAGTTAGTGTTATAATTAAAATATAATGTGTGTATTTAAATTTGCGCTTGTTTCATTTTTTTTTTTGTTTTGGTTTTATATTCTACAAACTTTATTTTTGAAATAACAAATCATTAGATAACCTTTCCCGTTCTGGGTTAGAGTGAGATGGAATATAAAATTTTTACTGTCTAAAAACCCACCTATATTCTATCAGTTGGTTGGTTGATTCTCATTCTAACAAACCTGCCCCCACTTAAAAAAAAAACCGTTTAAACGCAATTAAAAAAAACAGTTTCATTACCTCATCATCATCATTATCATACCAGCCGAAAGATGTCCACTATAGGACATAGGCCTCTCACAAACATTTTTATTTTTATTACTTAACATAACCTTAAATTATCTTATTATTTAAGGCCCAAGTACATAGTGCTTAGACATCCGAAGCTTAAAATAAACTACCATATTTCATACCTTTAATGAAAAATACACAGATAAAATGCATTCAGTGCTTAAATGCAAATATATTTGCTAAATAAAATCGTTGATGTGAGGTTTTTGAACACATATTTCAATGTTCATTGTGAAATATCAAGCCAAAAATATTCTTACTACTAAAATAAAATATCCATTAGGATCTACATAACACATTTAAGAGTGTAAGAAAATATAATTTATGGTTTCTGATTTCAGTCAAATTATATTAGAGTGAATATCTGCCATTTATGGTTTGGTTTTTTGAGTTCTGAAAGGTAAAATGTTCACAGTTATATTATATTTATAAATATTAGTTTCTCATGCAGATCTACTTGCATTATTGGAACAAAAATTTCCAAAGCGGCCTATCGACGATATGCCTAGTTTCTAAGCCGCTTTGACGAATTCAAAGTACGCATACAATGCTGCTTTCTCTATGCAGTCAAATTATAATCTGGCTAAATGAATTGAAGCCATATTACAATACAGCTACATTTTTCGATTGGGTGCGCCTGCTCGTCATGCGGCATGTTATACGTGCAACCATATGCCATTTATTTCGATATTTGTAGCAACGATGTATCTACGGGAATCTATCTACAATCTATAATGTATTGACAGCTCATATTGATAGCCACTTGATACAGTAGTAGTATATATTGATGTAGTAGCAGAAACCAATTCGAATGACGTCATTAGTAACGGGTACCACTGATAGTCACAATACTGGTTGGTATCAATCAACATCAATACAAAGCATAAGGCTGCCTTTAGACGAACTATCTAAAACTAATTTATAGTATGGCGTCAAAAAACTCCCTAACATCGCTGTTGATCGGTAATGCACCCAAAATACTAGCGGCATTGCCACGCTGTATGGCAATGCTTATAGAATAGAATAGAATAGCCACTCCGCATAATGTCATCAAAGCGTTTGGAAAGGACTTCAAATGTTATGATAGTTTAAATTCTGTTATTATCTACACTAACATTTTTTTTTGTGTTTGTTGGAGATAATCTCTGAAAGTACCGGTTCGATTGTTAAAATTTTTGTCACCTTTAGAAAGCTGCTTTATTCCTGAGTGGCGAGGAGTGATAGGTTATATTTTATGTACGCGGGTGAAACCGTGGGCAAAAACTAGTTAGGTAAATACTACAGACTACTATTATTATTTTTTTATTTCCAAATCCTAAAACGCAAGTTCGATCGTGTATGGAGTATTGCTCTCATCTTTGGGACGGATCTGCCCGATACCAGCTTGATGCACTTGAGGCAATTGAGAGGCGAGCCAGAAGGATAATTGGCGATGATACACTCGTCGTTTCGAAGCTTCAAAGTCTTGAGCATCGACGCCGAGTTGCTAGCCTGTCGGTTTTCTACCGGTTGCATTTCGGGGAGTGTGCGTCGGAATTGCATAACCTGATTCCGCCTAGCCCGTTCCATCATCGGACTACCAGACGTACGGCGATGCGCCACCGGTACATGGTGGACATCCCGCCTACACGCACAAAACGTTTTGGAAACACATTCATTGTGCGTGCAGCTAAGGAATGGAATTCCTTGCCGGAGTCTGTGTTTCCTGATAGCTACAACCCAGGAATCTTTAAGTCGAGAGTGAATAGGTTTCTTCTAGGTAAGCGCGTTCCATCGTCGACCGCATCGTCGCTTTCCATCAGGTGAGATAGCGGTCAAGCGCAAACCTATCAATAATAAAAAAAAAAATCCTCTTTTTTTGGGTTTCGTAGCTCAAAAGGAAAAAAACGGAACAAGGATTATCTACATCCCAAAAAAAATGCCATTTGGAAAAATCTTCGAAACTCCATTCGAGAATTATAGTTTGCACAGTCCGACTCGCACTAACCCAGTTTTTTTTTTTTTACTGAGTCATTGGTGAGTCAATAATAATAAATTGTATTCTAAACTCTATCGAGACCAAACTACTCGTAAAAAATTGATTCCAATTCTTACACAATCAACACATCTCTAAACTAGAGGCGAATACACACGACACAGGATAATCAGGCTTCGGACGGCCGGAACTATACTCGAGCAGAGGATATTAACAGTGAGATAAGGGGAAACAACTGATTGTGGAGGAAACGCTGGTGTATCTACAGAGCCCTTTATAGTAGGGTCCCGCTGTTTAGCTTACAGTTCAGTGATTCCGAGTGTGGGAATGTTTTGGATAGAACAGAGCTGGGGTCTGTTTGTTTTTCTGTTAGGGTTGATGGTAGGAAATGGGTAGGTTATGCGTGGTGGAGATAGTACGTGTTTATGTTAAGCGGCATGAATATTATTTTCATAGTTATGAAGTTGTCCTTTATGCAAAGTTTAGGCAGCGAATTTTGAACTGATGTGGGTATCCATGTGTACTTATGAGCTAAGGGTAGCTACTGTGACTTCTATATTTAACAAACACATATACAGCATGTAACATATTGCATGTATTAAATACACATCTTGAAAGAGGTATAATCAGATTCTGCAACGACTATCAATGCCATTCAAAAGGTCAATTTGTAATAATTCTGTTCCTGCATTTATATATCAGTGAAATACAGAAAGCAGCAGAATTCCCATATAACTCTCTTCACTTGCAAAAAAACCTTATATTTTAGTTTTTTTTTGCAAGGTATTTTTGGTGCTGTAGAGCCTTCACGCAGACGACGTCGCGAGCAGCAGCTAGTTTGTAATAATTCTGTTCCTGCATTTATATATCAGTGAAATACAAAAAAAAAAGCTATTATTATGATTTTTCTAATGATATGTACCACAACTTGATAAAGCTTACTACTATCTCACCTGATGGTAAGTTATGATGTGATTGACGTTGAAGTACGCCTACTCACTCATGTTTTTTTTTTATAATAGGTATAATTTTCCGTATTTTCCACGCAACATCTTCTAGTCTCAAATTAAGCAGAGCTTGTGGTATTATGAGTATATTTCTAAATAGAAATACAGCAAGAAAACAAACAGAACAACCAAGACAGAATAATTGATCATGCTCATCACGAAAATATCTGTCCTGGTGGGAATATTCGATTCCAACCAGGCCAAATCTACAACTTTGGCATAGCATTCAAAACCACTGACGACTAGACCAAAAGGCCAGTCAAAGACCTCTAAGATGTAGCAATTATAATCCTTAACTGTATCTTCTTACAATTTTCATGTTATAAAAAACATTTAATTTTACAATTTGTTCATTGAACAAGCCAAATGGTGTTACTATTTGGCGAGAAGACCGCCATTATTATTCAACTAGTTATTCCATTAACGTAATTTTCACACATTTTGATAAGTTATACGCGTATTAATTACTCCGGGCTTGGCTAACGTAGCGGGTTGTGGCTGGCTGCGTACATTGACTGGGCGATATAAACGAGTGCGTCATTTAATCGCTGATCAGTAAGCTTTTAATTATAATCAGATAGGTTTTTAGATCTTATAAGTCGAGCCACACATTTTTTTATTGAACAGGTCGTGATCAAACTTCTCATTTTATAACTTAGCAACGAGAAAGTAAGACAGCCTCTAATAAGCTAATTCGTCTTTGTTACTACGCCAACTAAATATTATTAGGTTAAGCCTGCAATACACGCTGGCCAAGCGTGACAGTAAATTTGCCTTGTCTTGCTATCGCTCGGTATCGCTCGCCTAGTTGGTTAAGTAAAGACAAGCGCCAACGTGTACAGACCTCATTTGGCGTAGCTTGCCACAAATCCCAGCCGCTCGCGATCGCTTGCCTCACTTCGGAGCAGTGTCGGTTTTTCTGCACAAATCAAAGGTGATTGCGCGCGCTCACCCAACATGTGTGGCGTCTCCTCAAAACTCGTCTATGTAGGCCATTTGCATTGGTTTCCTTCAAACTTGCCGAACGTCTAGACAGTAGCGCTTGCCTTGTGTCAATTAGCCTGAATTTGCCTAGGCTCGCATTGGCCTAAGTTTGGCCAACATGTGTTGCAGGTTTTAGGTTAGAAGTCTTAAGCGGTAGCGGAGTAGAACGGAGCTTCCACCTTCTTCTCATTCAAATAATATATTTGAAAAAATGAATTGTAGCTCCATTTATTAACCAATTTTACTGCTGTTTTCAGAAAAGATTTGAAAGACTTATGGGTCTACAATGAACACAGGATAATACCAAATTACAAATTTTTTGTTTGAATTATCACAATACCACACAATACAGGAGGGAAACGTTGTCATTTCATTCCTTGAATCAAATATTCGAAGATAAGTTACATATCCCAAACTAGCAAAGGACCTTATGAGAATATTATACTCTATGTCACTTACTGATAAAGTAGTTTTCTACTGGTAAGATAATTTTCTGAGTCAACTAAGTAGTTTCAAAGATTACATCACATACTAACTTGCAAATTTTACCTCTTTCTATGAATAATGCCGTAAAACGGGGTTTAATAGTTTTATCATTATCATGTTTTATCCAGGTCATCAAGAAACGGACGTCTAAAACATTTTTGTCCATTACGGGTCATCGCAGCGAGGGGCATGTATCAACATTTTATCCCCTCTCTCCCCGTTTCCTGCGGGCCCCAACCTCCCCGCGAGATAAAAGTTAATGGGCCAACTTACCGCGAATTATTCCCCAGACACGGCATATTTTTTTTCGGTATCTCAACAGTGTAAATGTTTCAATAATTTAGGCTGTTCTCTTTTTTAACGAGCGGTATTTATGGGTTTATGGTAATTTTGGTCTGCGCCCTCAAATTGGTGGGGTTGGAATATTCTGTTTTTAGGGAGAATATCGGATTTTTTTGAAAGATTTGTTGAAATTTGATGTAATATTAAGTAGTGTTAGCCGAGTGCTAATGGCCCCGACTTGCGAGTCATGGGTTCAAACCCAGCCAGGTGCATTACTTTGTGTAATTCAAGTAAAACATTGTGAAGAAACCGGCATGTTATAAAACCAAAAATTTGAAGACATGTGACATCCACTAAACCGCACTGGCCCCGCGTGGTGGATTAATTCATTCCCTCTCCTAGAGAGAAGGTCTGAGTCCTAACTGTGGGAACATTATAAGGCCGACTATGTTATGCTATGTAGACGCCGCGCTGGTAGAAGCTATCATCGTGATCATTTCAGCCAAAAGATGTTGGACATAGGCCTCTCCAAAGTGTCACCTCAATGAACGGTCCTGTGCGTCTCGCATCCATCGGATTTCCGCGAATCTCACGAAGTCATCGGTCCACCTTGTGGGAGGCCTTTCGATGCTCTTCCGGTGCGCGCTTGCCACTCTAGATCCTTTCGATCCCATTGGCTATCCATTCTACTAGCACTACGTCTTGCCCATTGCCACTTGAGTTTGGTTATTTTTCGGACCATGTCGGTGACCTTGGTTTTCTTGCATGTAATGAAACACGCAAGAAAACCCTTTGGGAGACTTTAAGCCTTTTGATGAGACCCAATGGACAGTGGGCAAAAGCTAACGTTACATAAAATTTTGTACTCAAGCATAATATAATTTAAATGCTCAATAATTTAGCTACTGTTAATATTGAGCTTATTCATAAACATTGAAAGACTCTTCTTCTTCTTTCTGCCCTTATCCCATATTACTTGGGGTCGACGCAACACGTTTTTTTCTTCCATTCTGTCCTGTCACCTGTCAAACTCTCATCACATACACAATCTGTCCATCTTTTCTTCGGCCTTCCTCTCCCTCTCCATCCATCTACATGTATACTCAGAACTCTTTTGGTAAAATGCGTTTCATCCCTCCTCTTCACATGACCATACCAAGACAACCGATTACCTTTCAACTTTTCAGTCACTGGCGCTACTTTCAAACTTCCTCTAATATACCCATTTCTCACTTTATCCATTCTCGTCACACCACACATCCATCTCAACATTCTCATCTCCGCTACATGCAATCGTTTTTCATCCGTATATGTAATTTAAATGCTCTTTTAGCTACTGTCAATATTAAGCTTTTTCATAAACATTGAAAGACAATAAATGTTAATGAACTTAATGCTATATTTATAACGAGACTTAACAATACGCACTTAAATTAATAAAACACCAAATAAATGTGGCCCAGGGGCTGTCGGTTAATTCTCGTAGTGTACGAGTATTAATTAATATTGTAATTTCATTACTTTGGTATATTTTCAATAAACGGTTACAAAATGCTTTATCAATGAACTGCCGTGAATTTAATTTGGCATTCAAATAACGTAATTATTCGTTTGTTCTGTTAATTTTATTGGCGTTCATTAGAAGAAATAGAGGCCTGTTTCTAAATAAAGTCTATAGAATCGATTTTCGTGCCTGTCTAGAAAAAATCTCTAGAATCGATTTTCGAGCCTGTCTAGAAAAATGACCAATCTTGCCAAAGGGATACGTGGTACCCAGTAATTAAAATATCATGAAAATAAGTGCACTTGCCCCGTGTATTAAGTCCTACTGAATTGGCGTTTAGTTTGAACTGCGATTTCTTCTGTTTATAAAATACATTAATAAAAATAATGTATTACACAAAAAAAAAACATATGATGGTCATCATCATCTTCCTGCCCTTGTCCCGTTTTATTTTAAAAAAAAAACATACGATGGTGTTTAAGTATTTAATTTTTTTTTAAAAGATATTTGAGATGGCGCTAGTAGCTAAGTACGGCGCTAGTAGTTTAGAACAGCGCTAGTAGTTTAGAACGGCGCTAGTAGTTTAGAACGGCGCTAGTGGTTTAGAACAGCGCTTGTAGTTTAGAACAGCGCTAGTAGTTTAGAACAGCGCTAGTAGTTTAGAACGGCGCTAGTAGTTTAGAACAGCGCTAGTAGTTTAGAACGGCGCTAGTAGTTAAGAACGGCGCTAATGGTTTAAAGTGACGTGTGTCACATGACTGGCAACGACACTGACGCAACACTGAGTGCTAGTGCGATGTAAATCGACGAAGGAGGCGCAGTACTGTCGTTGCCTTGGTCGGAGACACATGTGTGTAAATTTTGTTGCCTATTTTGTAAACATAATTATTGCGTGTATTTATCTATAGTAATTATTTTGTAAGAACTAAAAGTAAGACTATAATAAGTTCTAACATTAGGTTATTTGATTTGTAAAAAGTGTCCATACCTACCATTCCCCCAATAAATCACCCCTTATTACAAATTGCATTTCAAGGTTACAGGTCCGATTAACATAGTTGATAGGGCTCGTAAGCCTTCAAATATTTTACACAATTTGTCTACAAGCCAATGAAATGTTTTCTTAGTTATGATATCCCTACTAATATTATAAATGCGAAAGTAACTCTGTCTGTCTGTCTGTTACGCTTTCACGCAAAAACTACTGAACGGATTTAGATCAAATTTGGTAGGTAGGTAGAAGAGACACTGGAATAACACATAGGCTACCTATAATTCCACTGCCGAGCACGAGTCTCTGCCCGCGCGATATAAACTGTAGTCCACGCGGGCGAAGCCGCGGGTGGAAAGCTAGTTTTACTATAAAAATAAAATTTTGCCTAATTTAAAGATAGGAGCTAAGCTAAGATAGGAGATAAGCTTGGAGCTATTTCAGCAAGCAGATCCACTTCCAGCGCCTCAAGTCCTGGAAGTGGATCTGCTAATATGAGTTAAGAAAGAAATTGTATCAATAGTAAAAAAAAAAACTTTAATATTAATTCATGAATCCCCAAGCGACCACCGGTGGCCGCGCATCTATTGTCTTACTATTGTGTCTCTAATTGACGGTATCTGAAGGGTTAATTCATGAATCCCCAAGCGACCACCGGTGGCCGCGCATCTATTGTCTTACTATTGTGTCTCTAATTGACGGTATCTGAAGGGTTAAAGCTACGTTATTCTTTTTATACCTATTTATTGTTTTTTTGTGTTTTGTATTTTGTATAATATTGCAGTATACACAAAGATTACTTAGAAATCACACATTACTTAGAAAGTGGTTATAAATACATCGATATTATACAGAAGTTATTTGTTCATGTCCCTTTTAAAAAGGTTTATACCATAGATACATTCTTACCGCTGCCAACCTTCTTTTCAAAACATATTCCTCAAACGTTCAACAGATACCTCTTATATACAAAAGGTCACGTTTTCGCCAAATCATTTTTTGTTGAAACAGCCACGTGTTTGAAGTATCACGTTTAGTCTGTATTTTCATAGGCAGAAATATCCTTTTATTTTCTTTCTTTTATGATTGTTATAATTGGGTAATAAACACAATTATTACAAAGGATTTGTATATTTTTACTAGCAAATCCGGCAATTGTTGTTTTGTCATATAAAGTACTAGCTTTAGGCCACAGCTTCGCCCGCGGACATAAAATAGCCTGAGTTACTCAGGAATAAAGCAGCTTTCTATCGTTGAAAAAAATATCGTAATTGGACCAGGACTTCCAGAGATTACCTCCTACAAACAAAAAAACAAAATTTACCTTTTTGTAATATTATTTAGAGTAGATGTAAATGTAAATCAAAGAAAAGCTGCAGCATGGGGTAGGAAGGTAAGTATAGCTTACAACCTATTTTCAGACTACCGAATATATTATACAAGAAATCCCATAACATGGCGTCCACACCATGGCGGCGCAACCAGTCGCGCCGCTAAGGTTTCCTGCTGAAATATAGCCCTTAAGTTAAAGACCTTTGAGTTGAAGTTGTAGTTGTGTTGGAAGCACAGAATCCTGTAGAGGCTCCGCTGCTTAGCTGTGTTCCCAAATGCATTATGAATGTGGACTCAAAACCGTTTTGTGCGAAACGGTGAGGTTTTCACCATGCACTCACGACGCACCACTATACGATTATGGTTTCGATGATGGAACGAAAACTCATGAATTTAGAACTTCGACTCGATGAGTGCATTTGTGTCGATGATCCTCTTGGCTCGTTTCTTATTAAGCGTAAGCACGTCAAAGTAGTATCTAGTAGATTTGCCTCAGAGATGAAATCAGTACCCACTTCATGGAAGTCATATCGACAGTCACTAAAGATGTCGTTAACTTCACAGTATACCAAGTGCTTATTGTTAAGTACCCATTCCGTACTTTTACAGGGAAGGATATTTCTGAGATGGGGCTGTAGTACCTGACTAAGTTGAACTAAAAGACGCCTTTTGTATTTAATAATAATAATAATAATAAGGGCTTGATCCAGAAAGCGGTACTCCTGGACACGGCTCGTATAGTCAGGAGGTTCCTTTCTCTGGAGCCCTGACCGCCGGTAGCTTGGACCCTGTTCCCGATACCGGTGGGACACTATTTTTTATATTTTTAAATATTTTTTATTTTTTATTTAAATATTTAAAAATATAATTTATATGTTTATAAAGTGAATAAAGATAATAATAATATTCCACAACTATCACACAACGCCGTCTAGTTCCAAGCTAAGCAGAGCTTGTGTTATGGGTACTAGACAACTGATAAACATACTTATATATTTCTAAATACATACATATTATAGATAAATTACACCCAGGCACAGAACAAATGATCATGCTCATCACATAAACATTTGTCCTGGGTGGGAATCGAACCCACGACCTCCGGCATAGCAGTCAGGGCCACTAACCACTAGACCAACAGGCCAGTCTACTTTGCAAACCGTCTACTATTTGCAAACCGTTGGGCCCTGATGTTGATTGTCATCATATTACACTCGCATTCGCGCGTAATGTAACATTATAGATTCGACTTTGAACAGTACATTACAAAAGAAGGTACTACAATACACCTACTATTGTAATGTCCTGACTGACGAGCATTCGCGTGTTATGTAATATTATACATTCGACTTTGAGCATTAGCTTTTAGTTGATTCCGTCACACGAAGTGGATGGATGTATGGCGAATTGATATTACAAATTGTATCAAGATATTACACATTGTATCATTACAAGGTGCGCATTGTAATGCTCGGTTCTCCTTCTTCACTGATGCAATGCTCAAATCTGTAACTTTACATTACACGCGAATGCTCCCGGTGAGGGAGCGCCTTAAAAGGCGTATCCTGTATTTGAGTCCGTTGTTTGGATTCTTATCATCATTACACCCAAAATGCTTTTTCTGCTGAACTTAGGTCCCCCGAGCATCACCACATTGACAATGTTTGTGCTTTTCACATCCAGTGCATCCAGCAGATTTTCACGGCCATCACCAGGTTATTGGTGCACCTCATGGAAGGACTTTCAAAATCTTCCGGTACGTAATCATCCCTCCAGAACCATTCGACACGTGACTTGAACAAGAACAAGAAGTATTTTAGAGAATGTAAATGTTGCCCTCAGTTTTTTTTTTTTTTGAAAGTAGAATCACTATAAATGTTCCAGTGGGCAGATTACTTAATTAGGCCCAATACCAAAAAAAATATATATTGAAACCATTAGAAGTTAGTTTATATTAAGTTTATGTCCACGCAAGTTACGATAAGCACAAGTTTTAGCTGTCTCGTCACCGTCATAGTAAGTTTTGTCGGTTGCCGACAGTTTGTATGGACGATCGTTTTCAATTTTAACTACGCCGTTTGGAATGGAAGCCATTCTGATTTCACCATGTTTGGTAGTAATTACCTAGTGCTTCCGAGAATTCGGGTTACTCAAGACTAAATAAAGAATTAAAATAAACAATGTAAAGAAAAATTTAAAAAAAAAATTAGGATTCGCACAAGATAAATACTAGTTTAAAATAAAAATGTTACTTAACTGATTTCTAAGAAGTAACTTAAAAATAAGATTAATAACAACAAAATTTAAAAAAAGAATGATGCCAAAAAGGCTCCTTACGACTTCATCATCATCATCATCATATCAGCCGAAAGATGTCCACTGCTGGACACAGCCTCCCCCAAGCGTCGCCACAACGACCGATCCTGTCCTTACGCCTTATACTGCGATATTAATGAAAAACGTAGTACTAGTATTCTGATAGGGTCACTCACTGTACACAGGCTAAAGATAATAATTTAAACAACTAAAATAACAAAGAGAATGGCATACTAATAAAAAACTAAAATAACAATGAAAATAAATAAAAAAAAACTTCTTTAAAAAACTATTGTAAATACGATTAAACATTCACTGACGCCTGATGTTGAATACATTGTTAACTTTGTGTCTAAAAATAAAATATTAAAATGGCGCTGGGTTTTTTTACTTTACGTAGGCAAGGGCAAAAGTATTTTTGATCCTTTTACATAATTCGTTTTGTTTTTCCTGCCAAGTTTATTTTTGGTTTCATGTAATACTCGCAAATAATAGACCTCTCATTTTTATGTAAAACAATATGAATTGTAACATCACATCACAGTAAACAGGAGTGTATGAGATTGAGCTCGTTTATGTACTTGTGTCTGGTAATTCATTCCTGCAGCTAGCCTGGACAGTTGATGATGTTCTCAATCTGAACATCAGGATGGGGACCAGCCGGTTTTCTTTTAAGATGCAGGTGTCAAGGAGTTGTCAACAACAGGAGGGGCCAAGCTGGGTCGAAGCCTACTGGGGCCAGGTTTATCCGAAAGGAACTCGAGCCCCGGTATGAAGGCTAGAAGGAACGGGGTGGGTTTTTAGTAAGAGTCTGACACTATCTACCAACCATTCATCCAATTCCAACAATTAATCCATTTTATCCTGAGACTACCAACATATTATCAGCTTTTAATACTTACTTTGATAGATTATTTTGTTACTAATAATTGCCTACCGATATTCATAAAGTGTTTTAGGATCCTGTAAATATAATGATGGAATTTGATTCAGTTAGGACCACGATATTTTTGACCACTGATCAACCAAGTTTCATGTAAATTCATTAACTCAATGTTTTACAAATAATTAGTTGCTTAGTTCAATTGTATGCCTGTATTATCTCTATAAATAAATACACGAGAAAAGCACTGCCGGATATAATTATAAATAATTGGCCGGATTTACACGGCCAACGTGTAAATCCGGCCAATTATAGATGGTTATGAGAAAACGGCTCCGGCGGAGGATCTGAGTAATATACACGGAATTTCCGGTTAATAAAAATCAATACACTGCTCGACTACGCTAAAGACTCGTACTTCGGACTGTCAAACAAACGAGGCATATCTGATCCGATATCTCCGATATCTGGTCCCAATCTCCTTTCTTCGGCTGACTATGCTTACATAATTATGAATAGCATAATCAGCCTTATAATATTCCCACTGCTGTGACACAGGTTCTCTAGGAGATATGTCTTGGGATTTTCCAAAAATTCAATCGATATGCTGTTGCTTGTGGAGCGCCCGGAGGATACGGTGGAGCATACGGTAGGCGTGTGCCCCGCCTGGGCAGAGCATCGCTGCATCCTTGTGGGGGCGCTCGACGGCATTGATCTCTCACGTCGGATCTTGGTACAGGCCATGACCTGCAGTGAGGAGGAGTGGCAGGCGGTCGCCTCCTTCTGCGAAGCAGTAATGCTATCAAAGGAGGCGACTGCACGCGCGTGGCAATGGCCCTCGCACCCTAGTCACTGGTATTCCGATCCCGATTTCCGGCCACCAGAGGTGCAAGCTCGCAAACGACCATCCGGCAACCGTCCGGACAAAGCTCAGGTCGTTGACAGCGCGCAGTGTTCCACGCACGCCTCAAGGATTTGTCAGCAATCGTAGGGCCCAGTTCTAACCCAGTAAGATTTTTTTTTTATTGATGATAGGTTTGCGCTTGACCGTTATCTCACCTGATGGAAATCCGGAGACAAAGATCGAAGACTACTGGAGCCATAGGTGATGCGGAATATATGCCCGGGGTCCTGAAACTTAGGAAAAGTAGAAACAGGAGTAGGTTTTCAATCAGGAAAACTTTGACACTATTTTTTGCTCCACTCAAGACCGGAGATGTAATTAGATGACTTTTCCACCTAAAAAAAATGCAATTGTTTCAATGAAATAGATTACACAAAGTAGCCTGCCAGTCGGTGTCGTTAAGGTTGAATCAGACGATTCAGTTTTCATTCATTCGCGTCTTTCATTCGGCATCTTTCACTCGAAGAACATGGAATGAAAAAAACATCTTTCACAACACATGAAACGCTCAAATAAAGATGAAGAAAGAAAACTGAAGCACGCACTTGATTTAACATTATTTCAAGTGAATAGTCTGATTTCACCTTTACTACTAGGTCACCACTGCCATCAACACTTCAGTATAATACAAGGTGTAAGGGACAGCCCTCCGCAAACTTTAACCCTTCAGATACCGTCAATTAGAGACACAATAGTAAGACAATAGATGCGCGGCCACCGGTGGTCGCTTGGGGATTCATGAATTAAGGGCTTGTTCAGTAGACGAAACTAAACAACCTTCCACAAAAAGGGCTGTCCCTTACACCTTGTATAATGTGAAATCAAAATCAAAACACAGCTAATATTATAAATTACCTGCTTTTAATATCGTTTAATCGTCGACTGTGCACAAGTAATTTAAGCTCTTTTCACGTCTTCCTCAGCAAAATAAGCATGAAATATAATTTTAAACAAAGTGAAATTTCGTTTTAGTTTCCCTTTACAGCAAATATAATTTAAAGCTTTTACTTTCAAGTCCGGGACACTCCAGTGCTCTTTATTTTAGTAATAATTGACCCGAGAGACTTGAGACAAAGTATTTCTGGTTATTAAGAATTAGGTTAATATAACAAAGATCAAATGAGTATCGTTTTATCCAACTGCTGGGCTGGGTAGTGAGTTACAAAATTGACCAAATACCTATAACTTTAAAAATTAATTCTATATACATTACTCTTATAATTATTTATTGTAAACTAGCGGCCCGTCCCGGCTTTGCACGGGCAATAAATATAGCCTATGTTACTTAGGGAGAATGTAGCTTTCCGATGGTGAGAGAATTTTTGAATTCGGCACAGTAATTTTTGAGTTTATTCATTACAAATACACACAAAAATATAAATTTTCCCTTTTTATAATATTAGTGTAGATAAAATCATCAAAATTCATATATACAAAAAAAAAATTGTGCAAATCGATACATGGAGTTTGAACTTAATTGCTAAAAGAGCGATTATGGAAGAAAACGAGGACACATGGAACTTTCACTACGGTAATGCTTCAGAACGTACTATCTATCTCCAAAGTTCTTTATCAAATCTTCACTCAAAATAAATGTTTCATTACATTCAATAATACTTGCGGGCGAAATTCTTCCAAACAAAAAAGAATCAACTATATCGGCTGCCCCCACAAAGGCTTTTCCCATCCACTTTACTGGTCACAATGAGCCATTCGAAGTTGCTACCGTGTTTCCTTGCAAAGTAACCGTATCACTAAACGTCAGCCTCAAGTCTGCTATTACAATAGTGTCAGAATGGTCTATCATTGTTTTCATAATGGTTGATTTGTGACAAGTTTTGGTAATCTGCTAATATAATGGCGTCATTATGACTTTCCAATCGTCAACTACTGACAATCCATTGAAAGAAATGGCATAGAATGGTAATCTCGTACAAAATAACAAATCAATGTCTGACGTATGCGGTTATAATTTATAAAATAGCAAATAAATAATAATAGCAACAAATTCTAAAAGAACACCAATAAACAAAGACAACATTTAACCTGCAACATCAAATTGCATTTTACGAGTACCTTCAAAAACAAAACACTAACGGCAAAGACCAAAGCGTTTCTGTTTATCATTCTATTCGAGCAGTTGCCGCTGTTCAAAGACATGCACACATCGGCAATTATAAAACAATTAGTGGAACAAGTTTGTTTGAGTTCAGGAGGTAGTTATTAGCACGTTGTCTTGTTTGCGAGGTGCATTATGTTGATGGTGCTTTATTGGTGTGGGGTTTTTTTGTTCAGCCTATTATATTAAGACAATAGATGCGCGGCCACCGGTGGTCGCTTGGGGATTCATGAATTAATCATATAATAATCAGACTAATATAATTATAAAGGTGAAAATTTGTGTGTTTGTTAATCCTTTACTTTTGCTCGCTCATTATCTTTCTATTGTGTCTCTAATTACGGTATTCAAAAAGTTAAACGACTGAACAGATTTGGATGAAATTTGCTAATGAATAGTGTATGTTCTGTAATAGGACAAGTAACTTTAATTCATGAATCCTTTTCGGTTTCGGTTCTAATAAAAAACGGAACTTAAAAAGTACTAGCTTTTGCCCGCACGGCTTCGCTCCCGCTCTTCCCTACTATACCCTACTCTACCCTACTCTATCCTACTCTATCCTACTCTACTCTACTCTATCCTACTCTACCCTACTCTACCCTACTCTACCCTACTCTATCCTACTCTACTCTACCCTACTCTATCCTACTCTAACCTACTCTACCCTACTCTACCCTACTCTACCCTACTCTAACCTACTATACCCTACTCTACCCTACCAAACTTCACATAAACCATCTACTAAATAGTCCGAACAAAGCCTAAAAATTTGGTTTGGATAGGTGAGCCCGTTCTTGAGTTATAAAATAACAACGAAAAGTGGCATTGATTTTTATATATATAGATAAGAGTTCTGTGATATAATGATAAATAATTGCCAACTATATTTTCCGCTTGGCAAATATTGTGGTTCAATGGTGCAGAAATCTTTACGACTACAGCTTTTAACTTAAATACCTCCTCAATTAATTTTACGTGCAAAACTCAGCGTCTAAAACTAGAAATATTAAAAAAGTAATCACCTTATTTAGCTCCAAACAGCAGCATAACATCTTAGCAGACGCCATTTTAGCTCAGACAAGCGAAAATACAGCGCAATATACTTTAGCACCACACTAAAGATACGAGCAGTTTATATCCGTGCCATCGCAGCCACATCATACTCCGGGAACCGCAGATGGCCATGTAACAATCTCTATAACAATAAAAGTGCAAAACGTTAAAATTCCGCCATCTAGCGAGATACAAGCAAACTATGGAGACACAAAGTTTAAAGGCATCCGTTGTAAGTTTAAAAGTTCTGAATCGCGTAAGTAAAATTTTCAATTAAAATTACGGTTATATTTGTTATTAATTATCGTTCCCGAGATCATCAGCTCATCTTGTCAACTATATTACTTTAGTAGTAAACTAAGAAGGCTATCTTCATATAGATGTCGTAAAATCCTTTATAGCATACAGCAGATATCTATGTAGCAAGATCCATAAAGTTGTGATACCGGTTAGTATATTTTTAAAATAGCATTTTTTTAGATGAGGGAAATCATTTAATGACATTTCAGAATTTTTCTGACTAAAACCGTACCTTATCCTTCAGCTGCCTTTTGTGTTCTTGTAGGTACCATGGGTTTCCTTTTCCGAAATTCCCCGTAGTCCTAGTGGGTCTCTGCTCTACTGGGCTCCTACGGTTCTTACATTAACTTTCGTCGGTGATTAGGGTCTGTTGATGATTCCACCATTTCTACAGAAAAATGTCCACTGTGCTACAAAGGCCTCATTTAGGCGTAGTAGACCGATGATGTAGCAAAATCGACCGGTCGTGTTCATTCCACATCTAGCGGGTTTCCTCAGCCTTTTGATCTGGTATTATAGAAACCGAAACAATGGATGATAATAGAAAGAATTGGGAGTTTTAAATAAGTTTCAATATTTTTTTTGTCACTTTTATCAAAAAGAACAGAATATTGTAGCATTTAAATAATACACTTTAAAAATTAAAGTGCAAACAAATTTTAAAATACTCAAAGGAGCTTCGCGTCGTTATAAACAAGATTTTCGTTTGAAATATTTTTGTAAAATAAAATATGAGCAAAGACTTGGTTGCAGCCCCACTCAATAGGAAGCGAGCGGACATTTGACGTACATTCTACTTATATTGCCTTAACGATACTTTGCAAGAATATGAAATTGAAAATTTCTGTCAAAATATTACGTGTATTAAAGTTCCAGTTTAACGCTTTGATATTTTAGATTTTCTGAACTTATTTTTGAGATATATGAATCCTTACTAATATTATAAAAGCGAAAGTGAGTTTGTTTGTTACGTCTTCACGCCTAAATGACAAAACCGATGTTGATGACACTTGGAGTTGGTACACGGATAGATCATGTCCTGGAATAGGACATAGGATACTTTTTATCCCGGAAGTATGTTCCCTTGGGATAATTTTGTGCTTACAGGCGGGCGAAGCCAATGGGAGCAGCTAGTTTTTGATAAAACTGAGGTGCTATTCATATTCAATGCAACATGCTGGCCTGCAAATTCGTAAAGTGCGATAATAACGTCAAATTGATACTATTTAGAGCATATAGCCATATTTCACACTTGTAGTCTATGGACCAGAAGTAGTTTAATGCCCTGCGTGCGCAATACGACAATGCTTTTAGGATAATGCTCTTGCTGCCATGTTTTTGAAGCCCGTCAAGTATGTTCACAGCAGCGCGTGCAGATGACTTCTTTGCGATCATATGAAAAGAGCCGCTTCACTATTGCGTTAGATGCGTGGCAGCAACAACATTCTTCTAAGCATTAATTCATGAATCCCCAAGCGACCACCGGTGGCCGCGCATCTATTGTTTTACTATTGTGTCTCTAATTGACGGTATCTGAAGGGTTAATGCCAAGACTGAAGGTCATCACAGATGTGTCTAGAAGGTGGTGTAATTAATTTACCATTATATTAAAGTTATCATAGGTTAAGGATTACTTACAATTTTATGGGTAATCTGTCAGAAACAAATATAAATAAATAAATAATTTTGAACCAATTTCTTTCTATGATTTATACGTAAATAAAGCTTAACCTATTGCATAATAGCAAGACAAAATCTTAATAACCGTCATTCACTTTTCTACCACTCAGAATTTAATTTAAAAAATAATGCAAGTTTTATTAAACGCGTCAATGTTCTAGAAACGTCATCTTCAGTTATGTAGTAACACAATCTAGGTTACAGGGAAGGGACATAAAAATAAATTGAGTTGTTGTTTATACAACCTCACTATGTTTTAGATCTAGTCGTCAAGATTGTCTAGCTTTTTGTTGCTTTATATAATAAACCCTTTGCCTACTCGGAGCATAGCGACCAGTTTTACCGCCGTACAATTTGGTAGTAAAAATTCAGTCTTGTATCCTAGTCTTGTTCACGCAAGAGATCAATGAAATTAAGAAAATATGACTGTTATAATCAATATCATCATAATCATTTCAATCGAAAGACGTTCATTGTTGGCCACAACATCGCTCTCCCGTGATTCTCACCAGGTCATTGGTCCACTTTGTGCGAGGGAAAAGCGATAGATACGGTAGATATAATAGTAAATATAATATATGCGTATCTTTTTCTCCTCCTCGGTCAAATCCATCCAAAGGTTGTCTGTAAAAAATCGCTTTTAGCGATAAGACCGCCCCTTGTAACACCCTATTAATTTTAAGTTTCTCGTGTATTTTGTTATTTTTGGTGTACAATAAAGAATTTATCTATCTATCTATCTACAAAAATAAATATTTCAAGACCCAACAGCCAGCACATCGCAAAACTTATCTAGAAAACAAAAGTACGCATTAAACTCTTTCAAAAACATGCTACAAGTTACTTCCACTATTTTCACACTTCGCTTCGTGGTATGCGAGAGTGAAATCACGATGCACTTACAAAATATAAAAGAAACAAAATTTTCCACTACCAAGTACCACTAAAAGGAATGTCCATTTTCTTCTTGCTCATTAAATTTTCACACATGGTGAAAGAATAGTCCTCTGAGAGAGAAAATGGGTGTTTGTAATAAGAGTTACGAGTTTGAATAAAACTTGGAAGGGAGGAGGTGGACGACGTAATATACGATCTAATGGTTCTAGAAGCGTGTGTTCTACTTAGTGTTTTCTATGTCTTTAGGAGATTTACACGTTTCACTGTTAACTGTCAGTATACAATATTAGGTTTAGCATTATAATATACGAAATCCGAAACACGTGTCGAATAGTTTTATATAAAGAATCTTTGTACATAATTTCATAATTGTATCATGAATAATCACAAGCTTGTTATGTCAGCAAAAATACATAGTCACTAAGCCATCCAGGCGATTGAGAAGTTGTTTTGAACTTACACACAGCTGTTCACTAGCCCCTAATATTCACTATGACCTGCCGTGACCTATGTTGTACTTAGTGCCAGTGGTGTTGACTTGTGACCTTTTAAATATTTTTGGGAAAAAATATAACATGGTGTAAAAACTATTGGAATCCATTCAGTTGCTGATTCTGATCAAACTATATGTGGGTTATGTATATACTAAAAATAATGTATAAAAATCAATGTTACGAGTATCAATTATAATAAATCTTCTTTCTTTAAGAAAAAAAGATATGAAATTTTTGATTTTTCAAAAAAATTGAAATACAAATACACGATTGCAAAAAGTAATAATTTTGGGCTGAAATTCAAATCTGAAAAAAACAAAAATCAAGAGCGAGCAAATATAGCACACACAGTACGAAGAAACCCATTTCTGACTGCCAAATTTCACACACAATCTGCAAGGTGATTTACTGTACCTACAAGTATTATGTCTCGGGCTCAACCTCTCGATTTATGGAGCCGTAATCCAAACTTACCTGCAAATGTTACGTTTGGAATCTTACTGGGTAAACTGATGGTGGTAAATTAAGAATTATAGTGTAATTTATTAGCATTGTGACTATTGTGAGGTCCATGAATTAAAATGTGACAGCCTTAATAAATTAAAAATTATTACTTGTAAATTTTGCTATTACAATGTCTTGGATTCCAAAAGAAAAATTAGTTTTTTTTATATGAACTTTTTACACTGCGATTCCACCTGATAGTAAGCAGTGATGCAATCGTTGATGGCAAAGCGCAATAGTTCATTAAGAGCCTATTCATTTCAGCCTAGAAGTCACCAGCACTTATATTATAATCTGTCGAGAAGACCGCAGCAAGCAGATTTGGATATAAAGCATATTATTAATTTATTTTATTATTTAATTTTTTGCCATCGGATAGAAAGAATACAGCACAATGTTAAAACGTAGTTTATAACGACCTAAAAATCCTACATCGTAACATGACATTCTTCAAATCGATGCTTATAACAGAATCGCTTTTACAGCAACCATCGGGTCAGAGGCGTTTAATCGTTCGGAACACTTTACGACCAGTCGTTCCATTCACAGCCGGGGCTCCTTACGAATATTTCACCCTCACATACCTAAAGAAAAGGTGCATGTATGTAGGAACAAAATTAGATACAGCAAGGGCTGTAAACTTGTAAACTGTTCGAGCGCTACATTTTATTAGTCTATCGACTCATTTTATGGTACATCAAATTTTCGATTGTTACTTACTGTATTGATAATATTTGCATGTTAAGATACCGTTTAGTTTTGCAACCTTCTGTTTTCTGTTTCGATCTACCCTATCGTGATGTTCGATTTGCTTAACCACTTTTTGATTACTCCTTACGTTTACAATATTATGTCTTATGGGAAATCCAATTTTAATGTTCGACGTTATGTAAAATGTATTACCAATAATAATGGGTATCGTCGGCTAAATGAGTGGATGTCTCCGTTTCGATCAGAGTTATATCACGCGAAAGCTTAAACCTTAAACTAAGATTGGTAGTAGAAAATGCCGTTTATGCCGATAATAACGTAAAACATACATAATGATTTGAAGCAAACGTCTTCGGGCTTGCCTATATTTTACGATCGTAAGCAGTTGATTTATGTCAAGATAAAATCACTTAAAACGACTGAATGGGTTTTATTGAGATTTGACTGGAGTATCCTTGGTGAGAGCTACAAAATCAATAGCTATCTTGTATTAAATTGCAGAAGCTTTATTTAATCTTTATTTATTTCTTTGTTTTTCTCCTAGTAGTTGCTACATTACGCTCGAGTACCTACAGGATCAGATACGATAAAATATAATGTCTATTTGCGTCAATTTATAACTATTTTTACAAGTAGAAATAGTTCGAAGAAGTTGTTGGGCGATTTAACCGAATATTTTTTATACGTAAATAAAAAAATACATGAATTTGACTCTTTGACAATTGTTCAAATGGATAGCTGTTGGAGATTTATATCTAGGACTTGTACAACAAAAGACTTACTGAAATTGAAAGCTTGAATTTCGATGAATAGGAAAAAAGAAAAGTATTTTTACATTAAAAAAACAGAACACGAGACACCTCACATTAATCACAAACAAAGTAAAATTTATTGACGACCAGTCATGAAATCTGCTAAAAAACCGCAGTCAATGTAAATATTAAACAATAGTTAGAGAACCAATCTTGAAACAGCTTTTTATAGCGATGATGAATGCTCATACAACACTAAAAAAATCACTTTCAAAATCAATTGCGTACAATCACACGTTTAACTTCTTCATCTGCACATACAAGAATCTAGAAATTTTGCGATCCCTATTAAACACAAAACTTCTAACTGTATCTACTATTCGAGATAGTTCTAGATTCTAAGTATCGCGTGACGGCAAAGGCTTTACAATCACCGTGAATCACTGCACATAAAAGTTTGGTGCAAGTGTATTGAGAACGTAGTTTTTGAGTAGAAATTTTTCGAGTTCCTGAAAGCCACAGAGGGTACAATATATTTCTTTTATTATGAAATACGGGCAATTTGTTCTGTGTTATTAATAAAGTAACATACAATATTTAGGTAGTGTCTTCAAGGGCAGCGATCTTATGCACTTTTCCATCAACGATTGCATCACTAGGTTATCATTAGGTGGGATCGTAGTCAAGCATTAGTATATCAATAAAAAAAGAGTTCCTAGATCAAGGTGGTATTGAAAAAAAAAGAAGCCTGAAGAAACCGGCTTACATAATTTGGCTGTGGATCATGGTGATGATGATAATGGTGATGAAACCGTGTAGACTAGGAAAAGAAAGAAAGAAAAACATTTTTTGGTGACTCGCATAGGACAAACAACAATAAATAAAAAGTAATTACTTAATCTGTAAATCATCATCTCATCATCATCTTCCTGCACTTATCCCGTTTTATTTGGGGTCGGCGCAACACGTTTTTTTTTTCCATTCTTTCCTGTCACTCGTCACGCTATCACTAACTCCCTTTTCATTCATATCACTTCTCACACAATCCATCCATTTTTCTTTGGCCTTCCTCTTCCTCTCCATCCATCCACATGTAAATTCTTAATCTGTAAATAAACGATATTAAATTAGGAGATGGATATAAATATAAACATCACGCGACTGTTATAAAGTATGTGTAAAGATTGCTTGAATCTTAAGGATTTAAGTATTTAAATAAAGATAATGCAAGGAAGAAATTTAAGCTTAATTGACGCACACGATTAAAGTTAATTTATTTATTTATAGTATTGATAAAAACTTTAATCTTTTTCTGAACTTTAAATGTCTGTAAAAAAATGTCTAAGGACACAGTTGCCTAAAACATGTTTTGATGAATTTCTTACACATTACTCTGTTAAAGTAAAATAAAAATGAATTCATTTATCATTCAATTTGGCCATAAATAAGCAGTTTACATGAAATTTTGGGAATTTCCGAAATACAACTTAAAAAATAGGTTAAAAAAAATGGTAAGACTTCGTCTAAGACAACCATGGCTGTAGAGGTTCTAAATTATATAGTACAGACTATATTCGCCTTAAAGCTTTGCACCCATCTTCCAATCACCTTGTATATTTATTTGGATCTCCAACAAAGGATACACAGAAACCACATCAAAAATCACAAGCAGTACAAAGGGTCTGTTAGCGTGTGCTCCTCCAATTACAGGAAACCACAACATGCACATATAACTAGGTGAAAAAATAATTTATTATACAATAAAAAATAAGGATTGAGTCAAAATACAATTACAATTTAAAAATATCAATTAGAGTGATATAAATAAAATAATAACTTATACAATGACATTCACAAATTAGAATTAAAATGATATGTCATTATAATAATTATTAGAGTTTATTAGAATTTATATGATTAAATCAATAAGATATTAAAGAAAAAATAATACAAATAGGATGAAAAACAAAATGAACACACATAAAATAGTAACTAATTTGAGGACAATTTATCCGAAATGTTAGTAAGTCCTGAACAAATATAAATTGGGTTATACAAATAATAAGGGTTAAATGTTATTGAAGACTTCCCAGCTTATAAATATGATTTCAATTTAAATACTCTTCTAATACAGTAGGCAGGGCACATTGCTCGCAGAACAGATGGTTGATTGAAGATGAAAGGTTCTGGAATGGTGACCAGAGATGGAGCGTTGGAAGGTCTCCCATAAGATGGACCGATGACCTAGTGAGGGTCGCTGGAAACTAATGGATTCGAGACGCACAGGACCGGTCATATAATTGTAGTATCTCTTCCACAAATTCCATTGATGAAGAGTTGAAGTTGATCAATGTCAATAAATAGCGAGCTGCAGACCGTGGTAAATGCGAGTCAGACTCGCGCACTGTTGGTTCTGTACAAAATTATCTATGAAAATAGTTCAATTTCCGAATCGATCATTTTTCCGAATCCCAAAAAAGTTATTTTCTTGTGATGTAACTACAAAACAGTTTTTTCCTATATTTGTGCTATGAAATCTTAGTTCAAACCAAATTTTAGGATTCTTGGCCAATGGAAAGTAACCCTATGACGACTGATTCCCTTGCAAAGGTCTCTTTTTCTTCGTTAACTAAGAAGTTTAATTTTTTCATAGTTTTAAGAGACGGCAGACTTAAGTAAATGGTTTTAATTTTAACTTGATACCTCCACGTGTTCCCGAGGTAAAGGGTCTTCGCAGACAGACAGACAAACAACAAAGTGATACTATAAGGTTTCGTTTTTTCCTTGCGCTTTAAAATCAAGAGGACATGGCTCGGAATATAGGAGTTAATTTTCTCAACCTTCCATAACTGTAAGTACAACCAACCCAATGTCATGTTTAAAGGAAGAAAAAATTTAAATGATCCGCTTGTTCTTCCTTTTACTCCACTTCCTACACACGGGTGTGTTTTATGCAAAGCAACCGGCTAATTGTGCCAGCTCTTTAGAATTGTGGCGATGGAGAGCACGCCTTTTCGACCCGACGGAACCCAACTTTATGAGGCCGTAAAATATGGGGAATTCAGATGTTAGGTTTCGACTGCACTCGTGCCTCGTATTGAAATTTTATTGGCGGCTTTTTATCGATGTATATTTTTGATGGTTGGTAGATTGATTGACAGTGCGGTTTGGTAATGTGTTCTACTTCTGTTTAGGTTATCATCATCAGCTTGTGTTTATACACACAGTTTTATGATCTTGTCAACACAAAAATTATATGCTGCTGGCTACCGCCATGAAAATAGACACACACTTAGACACATTGGATTCATATTTATTATACGTAAGGAGTAGAATTTTATGTCGGGTCTTATATTTTCTGATAGCTACAACCTAGGGATCTTTGAGTCAAGAGTGGATAAGTTGCTTTTAGGCAAGTACGTAGACCACATCATCGCTTACCATCAGCTGAGATAGTGCTCAAACGCGAGCCTGTCAATAATAAAAAAGAATAAAAATAGACTGTAATGGGGTTGAGCGAGATAGGTACATTAGCATACGACTATGTCACTGTGGCAGGAAGAGGAAGAAGTTTCGTGATGACTTAGATCGGCTTCGAGGACTTTGTCAGAACTCGTTGGAACACATTTTCGTCAGAACTTGTACCTATAGCAACCGTAGCACTACGCGTCTGTCACAAGAACTGGTTGAGCATACAAAAAAAATCTGAAAGGATTTTGGGAATGCACAGTTTGTACAGTAGTAATACAATTGAGGGTTCATAAACTCTAAAACGCACTCTAAATTTTTATGCAGTGTTAGCTAATAGGCAGATTTAGATGTATATTATAGTAATTAGCCGAAAATATCAAACCTTTCTATCACCTGTGCGAAACCAGTCCCCCTAGCCAAGTTACAACCGTTTAGTATCAATTCTCTTGCGTCGAACGCCTCTTGTCGACAATGCGTCCGATTCCTTTGTTCTGACCACGTGACTGAGCGTTCAGATGGCGTCAGAACAAAGGAACTGGAGGCTTGGCTAACTCGACGCTAGAGAATCGAAACGAAACGGACGTAACTTGGCGACTACCGACCCGCCCTGGTCGCTGGGCAGGTCGCTAGTTAAATAATATTTTGCAGTAGATATTATATTATTATTCGTTTTTGTAAAAACCGTCTGCTTAAAAATCAAAAATTTCGTCCTAAAACTCAATGATTCACGTCTCCAAAAGAATGTAAAGTAAAATAACTCGACTTGCACTGACATCAAAACTATTTCAAATTAAAATTTCAGCGAGAATAACAAAAGGAAAATGGGCGAATTCAATTTAACGCCATTCGACCTTTCCTACAAGCCTCCATTAAGGGAAGTAACTAAAGAAAAACGCCGATAACAGCTGTATAATTAATTGTATAAATCTATGAGAGAAACGCTATCAGAAAGCTTGTAGGTAATGAAATGATATTGCCTGTTAAGCAATTAAGTACTGTTTGTTTAGTTCTGTGTACTTGGATGATGTTATTGTTTGTATTCGAGCGTATCAGATTTATAAGGGCCTTTATTGCCGATAGAAAAGCGATTATGAAGTGCTCGTTATTAGAACAGTATCGTAAAAAGGGTCATGAAGTGTTTGAGCTAAGGGTTGCGCTTTTCTTATAATTAGAGCCGAAATTTCTGACCTGCACAACGTACTTTTAGAATGAAAATGGCCTAATTTGAAAATGTTACACTCTGCCCAAGCGGGGCACACTTCCACTGTGTGCTCCACCGTGTCCTCCGGGCGTTCCATACAGTAACGACACCCGGGCGTCACTTTCACACAAATCTTGTGCAGGAACCTCCCAAACTTACCATGTCTCGTGAGAACCAGCATCATGCGGAAGGTGAGGACGCTATGAGGTCTTTCCAGCCACGCCTCAAAAAGGAGACTTACCGCCACGTTTGTTGTAAGTAGGTAACCATTTCATTTCGATATCATTTAACAATCAAATAAACTGTCCAATTTATTTACCCAAGTTCATTAACTCAGAAACTGTTAAGACCGCAATTTAAAGGTAAATAAATAATTCCTTTTAAATCAATCCAGGCTTAAACAGTACAAATTGCACACACCAATAGGTCGCGGGATCAATGTAAATATAAACTTCGCATTAAATCGAAAGTCAGTCCATAATATGTACCATCAAAAACACGCCATAAAATTGATATTAATTAATTTAAAAGCTTACCTACGGCCCGTTACCAGGGAGGCAGATTTCACTGGATTTCCATATATTTTCCTCGCATATTAATTACGAACGGTTAACGTCTGGCGTCGAGGAGCATTAGCTTAATTCGATGTCAGATACGATTTCGATTTTATTAATTTTTCCGTTCACATGGGATTGCGGAGTGAAAGTTGCTGGATGGGACAAGAGCGTTGTGTGTTTTGTAATGAAACCAAATTTTATTTTAGAGTTATATTTTTTGTATTTCTATGAGTATTCTAATAGCGACAACTTATATCTTGTTAGGCATATACTAGCAGTTACTAGCCACCGTAGGCGTAAGCTTATGGAAACACGAACACGAGTAACTTGCCGTCCGGCCACCAGGTAACCATTCGGGTCAAGCACGAGTCGACAATGTCGCATAGTGTTCCACGCTCACCTCAGAATGACGTCAGTAAAATAGCTGCTCAGCAGGGCCGAAGCCTTCTAGGGCTAAGGTCGAATCCTGGAAGGGGATCAGAGATCCTGAGACGCAAAGGGCCACTAAAAGTTAACAGTATAGAAAGACGACGCGTACTGTCTTACGCGCCTCAAGGAGATGTCAACAAACCGTAGGCGCCCATCAATGTCGAAGCCTACTGATGCCAAGGGTCTACTTCTGAAAGGAAGAGTCGGCCCTGATATGAAAGGTAATGAAGGAACAGGAGTGGATTTTTAGTCAGTAATAGTCTGACACACCCTCGCGCTTCGTCCAATAGCGGGGGATATCATTGGATAATTTAACCACCGAAAAAAAAATGCTGACTTTTCAATTTCAAAAATGCTCTGCCACATCTAGCATCGCTAACCCAAAGAACCCACAAGGGTCGCGTGGGAGACGCACATTACGGATTCGTAGCGGTGAAATACGACGTACGGTAACAGCATGTCACAAATATTGGTGAACGCGTGCTTTTTATTGGCGAGCGTGGATCTGCGGATCTACAGATGTAGGGATGTTGCTGAGTCAGACCCACCTGTACCGATCGTATTTGCGTTTTTGTTTATATCAGGCTGTAAAATTTTAGGTTGTTTCAATTTTGTTCTAGGTATTGCTTAGGTAAGCTTAGTAGGCTAGTTTTTGACCTTGACGTCTTGTTTACGACTGGTCGTCTTTTTGTTTAGGTAGGAAATAAGTTGCGATGTTGCTCGCGGCACTGTGAGCGTTTAAGCAATTTTTTCATACTATCATTTAGCAAAGAAGTAATTTATTTTCAGAAGACTAGTCATGGGATACAATATAATGTTTTTTTTTTATCATGCCCTTTTTTGAAGTTAGAATTATTTGAAAGACTTTGAAAAGAGGGAAAGGAAGTGTCAGATTTTTGCTGACTAGGACTTACCTGTGTTCTTTTAGTTGCTATATGAGTTCTAGGGCTACGGTAACTCTTGAAAAAGCAGCCCCAATAACAAACATAATCAGCTTTTTACTTTTGTGCCTCCTCTCTAATGGGCCATAATCCACCACGCAGACCCAGTGCAGGTTGGTGGATGGCATAAGTCTTTTTTTTTTTTTTTTTTTTTTATCTTTTTTTTAAGGAGCTTTGTCTCAGTTTAGACTATGTCGCTCCATCGTAGCCAAATTTTGTGTAACAGTTTATTCTAAGTAGTTGTGATAAACTTTGTACAAGACTCTTGCCTCGTCCCTCGTTCCCGGTTTAGTAACTGTTCAAATAATTTTAATTCTACGTTTAAAACTACGAGCATTCCATTGTATGACGTTTAAATCAATATTAGTTCTTGTGTGATTAACCATTATCACTCAGAAACATTTTAACTATCCCTGGTAAGTCTGGCAAAAGGTTAGCAAAAAGTGAGGTAAACCAGTCTGTACAAATCTTAATAATAGCTTTGAGCTTAACGACTATACTATCCTTTTTTTCTTTGATGAAATTCTTAATTCTTTGTAAAACTTCACTAAATGACCATGATTTCCAATGTGTCTGATCCTTGTTGTCTGTCCAGTACGTTTGATCAGCTGTGTCTTCAGCTGATTTTTCTGAATCCGAAATCTCCAGTTCAACAATTACATTATTTGCTATTGTATAAGGTACTTTCCTTTTCTTCTTGGTACTTTTCTTTTTGTTTTTTGTCTTGTTTGAACCTGAAGGAATATTACTATCAAAGGTTTCCATGTTAACTTCTTTAAAAGACGATACTGAATCTTGTTTGCTTCTCTCGGATGCTTGAATACTTCTACATTCCAGGATTGGGCTTGGGTCACGTAGTACACTTGGTGTAAGGAAAGAGGGATTCTCCCAATACTTTGATAAAGCTTTTTGGTAAGTGTAATTATATTCTGACATCAATTCTCTAATGCGTTTTTCTTTTTTATACACAGGGCACTGTTTCGACATTGCCTCGTGATTGCCTGAGCAATTAGGGCATTTGAATGTTGCTGGATCACAAGTATTATGGTAGTTAGAACATTTTGGGCATACTGATTTATTTGTTGGGCACATTTTAGCAATATGCCCAAATCTCCAGCATTTGGAACATTGAGTTACAGGAAAGGTATACGGTTCTACTCTAATTTTCAACTCAAATAGACAAACATGTGTAGGTAAGGAAGAACCTTTGAAAGCTATTCGGAAAGTTTCACTTTGAACCCATTCATCTCCATCTTTTTTATTGAGTCGCTTAGCTGATACAATTTCCATCTCACAATTCATATAATCTACGAGTTCTTCTTCAGATAAGCCCAATTCGATATCTCTAATAATTCCGTACGATAGACCAACCTCCCAAGTTTTTTGTAATCGCCAACCAAGGGTACTAAATACCGGACAACAAAGGAATTTTTCTGCACTATTTTTGTTACTAAACGTTACTAGCAACTTATAAGGATTTATATATTTGATTTTGTCAATGTCCATCATCTCATTTTGTTTCAGTAATTTTGCAAGAGCAAATTGTTTGGGCATCTTTTCCTTGGAGGTTACAGTAATTTGTATTGGTGATTCCACAGACATGTCCTTGCTAAGTTTTGCCTTCTTCTTAGAGTTATTTTTACTCACAGTTTGCCAACATTCTTGAATATTCTCAGATCTTGGACGTTTTATCGCTGATAATGTTGTATTCATTTCTATAACGTTATTCAATTGTGTTTGGTAATCTAATGTATCAATGCTTAAGTTTGCATCATAATTCTCAAACTGGGTTTCATCCCTATCCATTAATTATTGCGTAACTACACTCGCGACGCGACACCGGGCTCCGCGAGCGCATACCGATAGTTATATTGGTTTTTCGTTCGATTTTATATTAATTTATATTAATATTTGAGATTTTCGTGCACTGACGTATTATGACGTTAGATGTCCGGCATAAGTCTTAAAATGTTTAGTTCTAAGACATTCGACGGTTCTCCGCATTGGTTTTCCTTCACCATTTTGATAGTAGTGGTGATGAAATAAATTACAAAAAGTGCACAATGCACCTGGCTGACTTTTAAACTACGGCCTCCAACTCGTAAATCAAAGCCATTATTACTAGGCCACTACTGCTTTTCCCATGTGATCGTAAAAGTATCAAAACTAGTGTGGTGAGGTAAATAATCATACTCTATCTCGTTAGTTTTGATACTTTATCAGTTGAAAAGTATAAATCTGTAGAAAAAACTTCATAAGCAGCAAGAAAACATTCCGCGTTTATCTTACAAACGCCACTTCTTAAGCAGCTCCTTATTATTCATATTTTTATCAGAACAGTTTGCTAAGTGCAACACTCCAAGCTACGTGCAAAAAGTACTGAAAAATATACTTTACGATTGTTCAAGCTAAGTAGATACTTATCACAGTACTGTTAACGACAAAACTGGTATTTCAAGAGGTGAAGGTACTCTTGAATAGAACTTATCTTTACTGGATGAAAGATAAAAATATAATTTTAACACTGTTTGTTAATATTAACAATCAGGTATTTACAATAATATTAGTAGTTCCGGCACATGTTGTTCTACACGAAAGCTGGCACGTAGTCAGAAAAATACTTTAAGAGCCCAATTGCAGCGCCATCTACAGGGTCCAATTGTATTTTCGAACCATCAACAGACTCATTCAAATATACCCACAAAGTTTCACCCAAATTGGTCTAGCCGTTTAGGTGAAGTAAGGTGACAAACACACGTATGGAAGAATTATGTATTTATAGATGTTATTTCCGAGCAGTGGTGGCCGAGTGGTAATGGCCCCGACTTACGAGGGTCGCAGGTTCAAACCCAGCCAGGCGCATTACTTTGAGTAATTTATTTCATCACCACTGCTCTCAAACCGGTGAAGGAAAACATCGTGAGGAAACCGGCATGTCCTAGAACTAAAAAATTCGAAGACATGTGACATCCAACAACACGCACTGGGCCCGCGTGGTGGATTACGGCCCATTCCCTCTCCTGGAGAGGAGGCCTGAGTGCCAGCAGTGGGAACATTAGAAAGGCTGATGATGATGATGATGAGATGTTATTTTAAGTAATAGTGTAGAAAATATTCCAATTCCAGTTATTTGTATTACAAAAAAGGTTTATTTAGTAGTCTCATATAAAACCAACTTTGTCGCCTTCTGTACCAAGGTTTTGCTTAAGTCATTATACATAAACACTGCAACAGAAATACAATAATATCGCGCCAGTAATTATGTGAAATTAGTTTTTTCAACACGCTTACAGCCTGTGTACTGCCTACAGTATACCAATGAAGTTATTTTGCGTGACTCTAATAAGACCGAACTGCTAGGGATGTGCTTGTTGGTTTTACTAATATTAGTATCCGAAAAATTGCGATGCGGATATGATATCTATGACATGACATTTTGACAGATTTTTTTTTTTTGCGATGGGGAAAATCATCGTATGATCATTTTGACAGATGACAATAATGAGGGAACCTTCATTGCTGTCATTTGTCAAAGTAGCAGGATATGGTCGATTAACTACTCTATCTTAGTTTTGTTTCTAATTAACTTGTTTTGGCAATGATTACATAATATATTATATGGTTTAATTACTTCACTCTGATTAACGTAACTTTTGTAGGTACTGTAGATACAGTTATTCATAGGTAATACCCATTCAAATTTTTTAACTGTTACAATATTATAATCAAGTAATTTATTAATAGGGTAATTTACAATTTTCTATTATAGCGTATGTTGTATGATGTGAATAAAGTAAATTTTCTTTTCTATACCGATCCATCTTTTTTAGGTACTTATTTCGTACTATGTTGACTAGTCTCACATCTATTAAAAACATTGTAAGAATCACTCATTTACTCACTCCTTGTATTTTCTTTAAAATTCTTCTTGAACCATGATGAAAGAGACTGTTCTCCACGACACAGGAAATTTTAGTGTAGAGACCAGTGAAGTATTAGATGTAAAAGTGTATTTTTCTTAATCATTAAACTATTATTATTAAAAAAAAAACTCATTTAAAAGAAACGACCAATCGAAACCGTGCACTATCTTCTAGAATGTAAAAAACCGGGTTGCGCTGACACTAAGTAAAATAGGCCAAGGATAATAGGACTAGGGCTATAGGGTTTTTTGGAAAATATTATATCTAGTTTAATAATTACACCAACAGGATTGATTATACGTGACATCACTGTTTTATTTTCATTTTGCAAGTATTAAAATAAAACATTAAAATAATACCAGTACAATATATGTAATTATATTCCTCACAAGATTAAATCAACATAGCAACTTTTGATCCGCATCAATTTTTTTTCGGATATTTACCCGAAAACCGATAAGCTATCGATATAATTTTCCCACCACCACGCTAATGGACGGTTAAAAGAGTATGTAACATGTTTTTATGCAAAAACGCTAATGCTGAAAGCCTTTGAGTATAAACTGGTACTCAAATATATATTAAAACTGGCAACTTTTTGCTTTCCGGTCTCAATTAACTAGTTGATGGCTAGTTTATGAAGCACACACGTTGATTTGTATTTAAAAGTTAATTTGCAAAGTGGTATGTTGAACTTTTTTACCTTTATAGAGACGAATAATTGGTATAAAATATGAATTTGAGTAAAAGTCTGTCGTTTATTTTAAGCAATAAAAATTATAACGTTATGAAAGGTTCAATACAAAGTTATATTCTGTTTGTGATAACGATTGTCGGCAAGTTAAAAATGTATGGCTATATCAATTGCTAGAACATCAAGTGCTACCGAAATAATTGGTTTTTTTTTTTGTATAATTTAAAATTAAAAATATAAAGAGTATGTAAAAATAATAATAACAGTTATTTAATAATATCCATAATGGTTAGTTACAATTGAAACTTTTATACTAGGTTAATATATATAAGATATGTTATTGAGGATTTTCCAAATAAACCACAAATTGTTTCTCTGAAAATCAAAGATTTGTTTATTTAATACGTCTTTACTATATTATAACGTTTAACTATGACCATTACACCTATAACTTACCTGAAAATCAAAAAAACGACATTTAAAGTTTACTAATATCGCCTCCTCAATTATATCCCTTTATTTTATCTCTTTACAATAGAATTTTTAACAATAAAATATGCAAAATAATCTAAACATCATCTGCCATTCAACCACACGTCACCCCGTTCCACAGAACATAAATTCCATTGACAACTTCAACGCGCGAAGCGCGGCAAATTTGAATTAATGAAATGTCATTTCGTTACATATATACAAGTACTAAACAAAACAATAAAATATTTACAAAACAAGAGACTTAAACGACATAGCGCCCCTTCTCTTTTAGACAGATACATCAATAAGATATCCAGGATTTTGAGATATAGAAGATTTAAAAAGCTTAAAAAATAACTAGTAAAAAATTATATTCCTCTGTATCAGATAACTTAGTGATAAGTCCATTTAATTTACATTGTTCTAGCTTTAAGTAAATAAAATGCTGCATGACATTCAGCAGAATATATAAGAAATCCAAAAACATTATAAATTACTTACACTCTACGCAAATGAATAAATCTATAAAACCTACAAAATAAATAATTATCAAGCCAGAGAATTCTTAACTGACAGGTTGCAATGTTGCAGAACACAGTAAAAGTATTAAAATATTTTTTATTCTATAATTCCTAAAATTAATACAGATATAAAGGCTAGGAGCTCTTAATATATATTTACCTAAGTCAAACCACATAAGCTAAAACATATTCCTATTGAACACAGTTTTGGTCTAACTACCAGAAAGAAATATGAGCATAATGCACTCCACTTCCATCACACTCTAACAAATACCTAGTGTTTCTATCAAAAGCGACCTAAAAACGCTTCTTTCCACTCTCCGTTACAAACATACCTACATCAAACACCTGAAGATTTGATACCTCATGCCACCTCTTTCTAAAAGCAGGATAAAGAAAGAGAGAGCAATAACTCTTGGGTAAGATAAAACGCCTCGGTGTCGTATATTCAGACCGTTTGTTCTGAACGGCTCATGTACTTTTATGTCCCCAGTCAAGTACTGAGTCTTGTACTTGCATCGCTCCTTGTTATCGGTTAAGCTTTTAAAATTGTTGCGGGAAATGTATTGTATATTTGTCTTACTGTTGTTTTGAAAAATGAGTGGACTTCAAACTGTTTGGATGTATTTTTCTGTCACAGTCCGGACCGAGCCCAAGACGTCGACGGCGCGCACTGTTCCCGCGCGCCTCAAGGAGTTGTCAGCAACAGGAGGGGCCCAGCTGGGTCGAAGCCTACTGGGGACAGGGTTGTCCGAAAGGGAGCTCGTGCCCCGGTATGAAGGCTAGAAGGAACGGCGCGGGGTTTTTAGTCAGTAAGAGTCTGACACTGTCTCCCGCTCCACCCAAGAGCGGGTTTCGTCAAAGATGATTTTCCCCGTCGACAAAAAAAAAAGGCATACACAACATTAGTGTAAGTATATGCGAAACCCAAAACACGTGTCTAATATTTTTATGTAAAGAATCTATGTACAAAATTTCGTAACTGTATCATGAAAAATTACAAAATTATAAGCTTGTTATGTCAGCGAAAATACATAGTCACCGGGCAATCCAGGTTACTGAGGATTGTTTTGCAGTTGCACTCGGTGGTTTATTGGCGCCTAATGCCCGCGTGTAAAAACTATTGGTATCCATTCTGTTACTGATTCTGAACAAATTATATTAGGTTTTGCATAAAAAAAAAATAATGTGTTATTACTTAATAGACTAGCTACTAAATATTTCAACTCGCTAACCTAACCCACTCGCTCGTTTAACATCTGACATAATTTCGTAACTGATGGCAGAAAGCAAAAATGTCATGTCACAGTATTTTTATCGAACTCCTCCGAAACGATTTCTACAAAATTTTTGTGTATATTTGTTGTATAAGAATAGGTCGTATCGATGCTATATGCCCTTCCACCCCCACCCGTTTTTATGTCTTTGATAATTTATATGATCGAATCACGTTTCTGGGTTAGTTTCTTTATAGATATTTCAATTGTTTTTTATCAAATTTAGCAGTACATAATTTTATTCTGAGACGCATGGTTGTTTTTATAAACAGTATACTTTTTGTTTTCAATTTCTTCAAAACATATTTTGGAGGTAGGTGGAACAGAGAGTAAAGTCCCACATACCTCCTTTGAAAAGGGAGGATCCTCCGACCAGACAGGATGTTATAGTCTGGTGGGCGACTGCCCGATAGTTGATGTCGGGCTGTTGTATATGTTCAAATCGCGCGGAGAACTTTGATTGCGCGATGCAGGATTTCGTATTTTCTTCGTAGTTCTTATGTGGCGTCATAGATGTCGCTACAATATTAATTTGACTACCGGTAAACCACTGACAACTTTAAAGTAGAACAATTGACCACAACAACTTAATTCTAAAAGGTATTACGTGACATTCTGACATTAGGTAGATGGGACGATGTCACAGTGAAGTCTCGGGGAAGCATTAGGTGCTAACGGTACAAAAGCTTTTACCTCGTCTTGGTCTACCTACATTACCTAGTAACAAGTTTCAAAAACATTTGTCCGACTTTCTTTGGGTGGTAAATTAAAAACTGACACGTGATGATCCTGTTTGAATTTGTTACCATGTAAGTCACTTTAGAAGCTTGTTCAGAGTAAGCTTTTAAAAGCGTTCAGCCCGAAATATATTTTCATACAACTGCTTTTACGTAATTACGACGTTATTACACATTTTTCTCTAGATGTTTTTTAAACACATATATATCTTGTGGATATTATCTTGATTTATATTAAAATGATTTTTTTTTTTTAACTAGCCATTACTGTCCCACTGCTGGGCAAAGGCCTCCCTTGGGGGAGGTAAAGGCCTCCCCCAAGTCCTTCCAAAATTTCTTTTCTCAAAGAAAAGAAAAAATGAAATCATTTTGTGTAAAACTAATCCAGTAAAGGTCTCTGAAAAACAGCTACTTTGCGTTAACTCATAAAAAAAAAACTTGCCGATGCGAGTCGGACTTCCATACTGGTTCCTTATAAGCTTACCTGTGAAAATAGTTCAATGCCTGAAGTAAGTTATAAAGATTTTTCCGAATCCGAATGACCTAACTACAAATTTACAGTTTTCAGTTTTAATTATTTCCTATGTGCTATAAAACCTTGATTTATGCCAAAATAGGATACTAGATCAGTTTGCCTGTCTGACAAGAATTCAAGACCCTTTGTCTCGGGAACGCGTAGACTGATGTATCGAGTTAAAATTAAAACTATATACTCAGATTTGTGGTCCCTTAAAATTGTGAAAGCATAAAAATTCTAAGTTAACAAAAAAAAAGGACACGAATGTTTACAGGCATCAGAATTTAGGGTTCTTCCCGATGATCCAAAATCCTGCAATTTGGCATACAGTCTGCCGGAGTCTGTGTTTTCTGATAGCTATAACCTAGGGGTCTTTAAATCAAGAGTGAATAGATAGCTTCTAGGCAAGCATCAGGTGAGATAGTGATCAAACGTGAGCCTATACATTATAAAAAAAAAAGTAAAGTCCTAAGCACAAGTATAGGAAAAAATCTGAAAACAGTTTTATTGTTATTTCACACAATATTTTTTTTTTTTGCAGTTTGGAAAAATATTCGAGACTCCATTCGGAAATTGAACTTGATATAGGTAAGTTTGTATGGAAACCTCATTGCGCGAGTCCGACTCCCACTTGCCTAATTTTTTCTCATTAATTAGCAAGAAGGGGTTGCTTCCATTCATTCCAATTGGTTTAAGATTACATATAAAATATTACTTCGAGCTCTTCATCAGTTCGCTTATTAGTTATCTTATTCACTATTTTATCCGTCTGAATGAATAGAAGAGACGTGGTAAATTGATTTCATAAAATCGCTGATATAAAGTAACTATAACTTAACTAACTATAAGTAACTGTAACTTGCTGCTCCCAGCGGCTTCGCCCGCGTGATAGCAGAAAATTATCCCAAGGGAACATACTTCCGGGATAAAAAGTATCCTATGTCCTATTCCAGGTGGAATAGGACATAGGATACTTTTGGTCTCATGGGGGATAGGATACTCATGGTCTATCCGTGTACCAAGTTTCATCAAAATCGGTTTTGCCATTAAGGCGTGAAGACGTAACAAACAAACAAACTCACTTTCGCTTTTATAATATTAGTAAGGATTAGTAACTTTTCCTGTGTAAAAGTCGTATCAACGTACATATGTATGAGTAATATGTAAATAGACAACTACACATACATATAAAGTATGTATATTGTTTGAAAAAAGAAATAGGCTTCAACAGATTGCATAAATCATTGCAGTTTTGTAAGTTAAAAGTATTGTAATTTTTTCACTTTTCTTTATGCTGAATTCTTACTAATATAATAAAGAGGTAAAGTTTACATTTTTTGTCTTAAGTTTTTTTGTTTATAGCAGGTAGGTAATCTCAGGAAGTATTGGTCCGATTACCTAAAATTTTTTCTTCGATAGAAAGCTGCTTTATTACTCAGTGACATATTTTATATTTGTGGGCAAAACCGCCGGAAAAAGCTAGTCGTAAATAAAATTCAAAGAACACAACTTAGGAACATCTACTAAATTGTACATACATACAAACATGTATCTACACGTACCCATTACGTGGAAGCACAAAGCGTTTGCAATTCCGTTTGCAGTTGTCTGCCTTTATGCAGCCGAGATAGGGTAGCCATGCTCAAAGTTTCAGGATATTTACTTACTTGAATAGCCGAAATTAGAAATGAAAAGTTATATGGGTTTTCTGCGAGGATAGTAATTGTGGTCATACCATAATGTGCTTTTATGTGTTTCGTGATTATGTATGTGTGTTTTGTTCCATTTTATGCACAATTGCACACACAATTTTTTCCTTTAAATGTTTTGTATGTGTATCTTGTTTTTCTTTCGGTCTGCAGATAAAATTTTGGTTTAAATAAATATTGATTTACGAATTATTTATGTCACGTGTTATATTATAATTACTATGTAAAAAAGTTGGTGTTTCTTGATTTTTGAAAATAAGGTTTTTTTTACGGCGGGCAAAAATCATCTAATGACAACCCCCGCTCTTGGGTGGAGCGGGAGATAGTGTCAGACTCTTACTGACTGAAAATCCCAACCCGTTCCTTCTAGCCTTTTCATATCGGGGCTCGAGTTTCCTTCCGGATAACCCTGGCCCCAGTAGGCTTCGACCCAGCTGGGCCCCTCCTGTTGCTGACAACTCCTTGAGGCACGCGGGAACAGTGCGCGCCGTCGACGTCTTGGGCTCGGTCCGGACTGTTACCGGACGGTCGGACAGTGAGTTACCCATGACTCGCCGTCCGCGAGTCCGCGTCTATGGTGGCCGGAAATCGGGATCGGAATCCCGGCGGCGGTGGCTAGGGCGCCGTTGCCTGATGCGGTCGGCCTCCTCTTTTGCTAGCATCACTGCTGCGAAGAAGGAGGCCACCGCCTGCCACTCCTCCTCGCTCCGGACCATGGCCTCAACCAAGGCCCGGCGCGAGAGGTCTCCGCCGCCAATCGCCCCCAATTTGAAAATAAGGATGTCATTCCTTTGATATTAACTTAATTTTTTTTTATCTATCATCCATACGTATATTTATTCTATACTAGAACTGGATAGCGGCTTCATCCGTATCATCATTTCAGCTGAGAGATGTTCACTGCCGCACATAGGTCTCCCCCAAATTTTGCCACAAGTGACCAGTCATCCATTTGCCACAAGTGAGCTGTCAACCATTGAATTCCTACAACCCTCATCAGGTCATTGGTCCACTTTGGAAAACTGCTACACTGTGTTTTCTAGTACGTCACCACCTAGAACCTTTCGGCCTCATCGAAAATCTGTTCTGCTGCAGAAGCTTAAAATTATTCTAAGGGTAGAATATTCTCCCCTTTCCTCCCAGAGGGCAATGGAAAGGGCTATGCTCGGAGTTTCCTTGCGGGATCGTACCAGAAATGAAGATATCCGCAGGAGAACCAAGTTTGCCGACATAGCCCGAAGAATTGCCAAACTTAAGTGGCAATGGGCCGGGCACATTGCTCGCAGAACTGATGGCCGTTGGGGCCGAAAGGTTCTGGAGTGGCGACTTCGTACTGGAAGACGCAGCGTCGGAAGGCCTCCTACAAGGTGGACCGATGACCTGGTGAGGGTTGCGGGAAACCGATGGATGCGAGACGCACAGGATCGATCACTGTGGCGACACTTAGGGGAGACCTATGTCCAACAGTGGACGTCTGTCGGCTGAAATGATGATGATGAGAATATTCTCGGGATAAAAAGTATCTAAGACCAATGTTAGAGCACGGTTTACCCGTCGGCCAAATTCTAAAACGTTTGTATATAGAAGTGACAAACATACACATGCACTGAAATTTTCATATTTATAATGTTAGTGTGATATTTTGTATGTATGCTTCTTCTTCTTGCAATGATATGGAAGCGTGGAGTCCCCTAATACAGGCACTGTTATGTTTAAAAGGAGGCTCCAAATACTTGTAAATATGTTATGGCTAATTGTGACAATAAACCATTTTATTTATTTTTATTTATTTATTAAAACTTTATGCACTAAAACAGTACAAAAGCGGACTTAATGCCTTAGGCATTTTCTACCAGTCGACCTTAGGGTGGTGCAGAAATAAAACATGGTAGGTGCAACATAAAGGCAAACAAAACTAATAAAAACTAAAACTAAAATAAATATATAATGATATAAAGAAAACTTTTATAAATAAATACTTATATAAATACATACAAATAAACAAAATTATAATGAGAAACAAATCCACCAAATCACAGCTGTGATGATTCTGCCAATTTCTTGCGAATGTGTTCACGTGCCATAACCTTAAAAGAGAGCCGGCTAGTCGCCATCCTGATATTCAACGGGAGCTCATTCCAAAGAAATATCGCTTGGACTAAGAAAGAAGACCGGATAAACCCAGAGCGGTGCGAGGGACATCGTAGTAGACGATTATTCGTTGATCGGAGATTTTTACTGTGAGCAGAGCAAATGAATTGGATTTGAGAAGTCAGATAAGAAGGAGAAGAAGAGTTATCTAGGAAAGAAAACAGAGCAGTTAAGGCCCTTAATGCTCTACGCTGACGAATAGGTAACCATTTCAAAAGCGAACGATGTTCAGATACATGATCATACTTACGGAGGTTGAAGACAAATCGAATGCAGTTATTCAGAAGGCGGTCAAGTTTATTGAGGAGATCTGCATTCAGGTCATAGTAGCACACATCACCATAGTCAATGATGGGAAAAATTAGGGACTGTACAAGCAATACCTTTATGTGAGCTGGAAGAAGATTTTTTAGACGATAGAGCGACCGTAACGTTCCGGTTACCTTCCTACTGACACTTGCAACATGCTTGCGCCAGTCAAGGCAGGCGTCGACATGTAGACCCAGATCCTTAACCTCGGAGCCAAACGGAATGACCGTGCTGTCAAATATTACAGGTGGAATAGTTTGATTCTTAAGCTTTCTTAAGCTATGCGGGCTTCCTACTATAATAGCTTGACATTTAAGAGGGTTAACTGCCACACCAAAACGGTCAGACCAGCTTTTAATTGTTTTTAAGTCTTGGTTTAGCTTCTCGATCGTATCAGATACGTTGTCAACACCTGACTGACAGTAGAGCTGCAAATCGTCGGCGTAGAGATGATACGCACACTGAAGCTCGGAGGTTATAAGATTAATAAAAACGGAAAACAAAAGAGGAGATAGAATACCGCCTTGAGGGACGCCAGCTGTAAGGTCACACCACTTTGACGAAGAGTCTCCAGCGCGAACTGACTGCTGAAGACCCCGAAGATAAGAGGAAAACCACTCCAGCACCTCCGGAGAGACCATAAGATAGGACAGGATAGACAAAAGGACATCGTGACTGACGGTATTAAAAGCGTTGGAGAAGTCGATCAACACCAAGGTGGTAACTTGAGTGTCTTCCAATCCACGCCTAATATCGTCGGTCACTTTAAGGAGAGCTGTCACGGTACTGTGCCCGGGCCTGAAACCGGATTGAAATGGGCTGATGAGTGAGTAACGATAAATGTAATTGGAGAATTGTTTATGAACACAGGCCTCGAGCACTTTAGACAGGAATGGGAGGATGGAAATTGGACGAAAGTGACTGGAAAGTGAGGGATTGGAAATCTTAGGTAAAGGACGGACATAGGCTTTACGCCACAGGGATGGAAAAGCACCAGAGTAAAGAGAAAAGTTGACAATGTGGGATATAGCAGGCAGAAGTTGATCCAAAGCCGACACGATCATATGACGACTGATGTCATCGCAACCCACGGCTTTGGATTTGATGGATAGGATAATCTTTTTGATCTCTCCCGGATCAACTGGAGTGAAAACAAAAGGGGTAATATTGGGGCGCGTCAGACCAGCAAGGTAGTCAATAGTTTGACATTTGGTTAGACTGTCAAGCGTAGGAACGGTGGAGAAATAGCAATTTAGCTCGTCCAAACCAATTGTACTAGGAAGGTCTAAATGTCGCGACTTACCGACACCTAGAGTTCCGAGGAATTTCCAGATATCGGCAGAAGAAGACGAAGTAATATTATCAAGAATGTGGCGGCGTTTAGCATTGCGTATCATCATGTTACACCGATTCCTAGCAGTCTTGAAAAAAGTCCAGTTGTGTTCAGAGCGATCCTTCTTAAATTTCCGAAACGCACGGTCCCTCTGTCGCATCGCCATCCGAATTTCAGCATTCATCCATGGTGCAGGTGGACGCTTCAGCTTAATTTTCCTGACAGGAGCATGTGTGTCATACAGTTCGGTCACAATCTTGTTAAAAACACAAACTTTATCATCTACTGTAGCAGCTTCCTCCAGGGGTGTCCAGTCAATAGCTAATGCATCTTTTAAGAGTTGCTCACTACTCATGCATGCGAAGGCACGCCTGTACTGGAACAAGGGTTTGGGTCTAGGGGGCTTAAGGACATAGGATAAATAAATTAGATCATGATGGGAAAAGTCAGGAGCATCAAGTTGACCATGCGAGGCTGCTAGAGAAGGATTAGAGGTGAGGATAAGGTCAAGCCAGGTATCATCACCGACTTTATTATGATGAGTTGGTTGGAGAGGCAATACTTTTAAACTGGCTGACTCGACAAGATGGAGGAGTTTATGGGACCGAGGGGAGTTGTGGGCAAGGGGGTTGGTGTTAAAATCTCCCATGATGATATGATGTGCATACTCCGAACCCAAAGATTCAAGTACCGATTCGAATTCGGTGAAAAAATCAAGAGTAGGGGGACAATAGACGACACCTAGGACGACTTTAGCTCCTTTGACACAAACCTCAAGAAAAAGAAACTCAGCAGTATTGATTGGAGAAGAAGTAGATAGAATTTTAAAAGGAAAATCACTGCGAAGGTATATAGCTACACCACCACCCCTCCTACCGATCCGATCATTCCGAAGAAGAACGAAGCCAGGAAGAGAGTAGGAAGTTGAGAGAAGGACATTTTGTATTTTGTATTGTTCTATCTTACAATCCGATGTGGTTTGCCTTTGTGTTTGTCTCTCTGATTTACCCAGCATTTGGAATCTGACAGAATCTTGATTTTCATTACTAGTAAATTCAAACGTTGAAATAGCCAGTCAGTAACGAAATTCTTCAGAAACTATTCCGTTATTTGATACAGGTAGTTCAAAGAATTTTCAAAATCTATTATCGAAGACTTGTAGTTACCACAACTATTTTACCTTTGATAACCATTGCCAAAGAATATAACTTGATTTAGTGATGATTTATGTAATAAACAATGCTCTTGGAATTAAATTGTAGGAAAGGTAAAATCAAAGAGCTACGCGTAGGCGGTCTACGAACTGCTACGTCATAGATATCGTTGCTACGGCGTAGTACCGTAGTCAGTGCTACGGTTTATTATAAAATGTTATCAAACTTGTGATGTTTTGCAGCTTGTATTACGAACAAAGACATTAAACATATACTACCAATAGACAGGACATAGCGAACAAAATTCTAATCCGAGACTTGTTACTAAAGTAGTAACAAGTCGCTGTCACCTGTACCGGTCAAGTCGCGTTTGTGTCCGCTATACGCACCAAAAGAAAATATTTTTTGGAGAAATATGCCGAGTTGCGCATTGCATCATTGTAAATCGTATTATGACAAAACGACTGGACCTATCTCCAGTTTATTTTTGCATATATTTTTCGTCTTCACTGAAGCATAGGATGACCAGTTTTTCTAAGACATTTCTTCTGATGGCCGTTCTATTGTATTGATTACGAAACATCTTTAAAAGCGATATGGAAACCGAGATAGAGAACTAGTGTAATTATATGATGTCTTAGATATAGATAGGATATATGTACATGACATCTTACTGATGGTATTTTTTGTAAAGGTCAGTGGCGATTTTCATTTCATTTCATTTCATTTCATTTATTCATTTAACAATTTACATTGTGTCTGAATGTTTTACAAAAAATAACAATAATAATATAACCTAATAGAAAATAAATTATTAATATTTAAAACATTTCTAATAAAATTAAATAAAAATCACAATTATAAAACAATATCAACACACAAAGAAATACAAAAATATTGTCACAGCTTCATTATCACTAGTCATTTATAAAATAATTACAAAAGTGAATAAAATTAAAATAATAATAATAGTAAGATTTAAAATTCATAAGTTGTCAAATATTATCTAAATAAAATGATTAAAATAGTTATATATGTCATAATGTCACAGTAAAAAGAAAATCATCTACCTTACAAAATTTAAAATCATATGACATAACCCATTGAAAACGTGTCAAAAAATAAAATAAAAAAATCGATTCGGTACATAAATAATAATAATAATAATAAAAATTCACAAGTACGATCAGGATACGGTTGTTTTAGAAAGAAGTTGCGCTATGTAGGCCAAGGACGACGTTTTGTGGCAGCGGTCTCGACCTTACAGCGCAGTACACAGTTGAAAAACACCCAGCTAAGGCAAAGTAGCACAGTGTGCTAAGGCAATGTTGCAAATAACGTCTTGGTTCTGGGCGTGAAGCAAAAAGACGAAGGCTATAAAGAAGGCAGTGAAAACGGTGGAGTAAAAAAGATCCCTGCCATAGAGGCCTGTCTAGTTTGGGGACCACAGAGAACCTTATTATAAGTTTAGTACTAACCCCTCAAGCCCCGATTGTTTATACGTCTGTACAACTTGAATGACCTTGAAAAACCATTTTCGTTTTGTACACACGTTTGTACGATTTTTTTTGGCCCAAATATCTGGTGGAAAAAGTTTTTTTTTTTTATTTTTTTTGATGATTCACGAAAAACACGCAATTACGTTATAATACAAGTAATAGCCCAGGACGACCGAGTGGTTGACACATTCTGTCCCACTGGACAAATAAATTTATTATTATACAATCTAGTCTGCAGACTTGGATTGTCTGTTACCTGGACAGTAACAGATTCGAGATGTCAGCGCGCTTTGATCCGCGCGCACTTCTCAAGTGGAATTACAGCCTTTACATCGGCCAAAAGGTGACGGAACCCACATGAAAGAATACGAGTTCATGTGTGTTCAGGAGGGCAAGGCAGAATTCCGTATAATTAAGCTTATGGTCGTAGAAAAAGTTATGATTTTGTGATGGCTAGTTTTTAAGTAAATTATCACCAACTATAACTAAAACTACTCATTTCTACTTTGAATGGAGCTATTAAAATTTTATTAACTATAACCCACAATGTGTGCCTTTTTTTTCGGTGAGCAAAAATCATCTTATGACAACCTCCGCGCTTAGGTGGAGCGGGAGATAGTGTCAGACTCTTACTGACTAAAAACCCACCCCGTTCCTTCTAGCCTCTTCATACCGGGGCTCGAGTTTCCTTTCGGATAACCCTGGCCCCAGTAGGCTTCGACCCAGCTGGGCCCCCCCTGTTGCTGACAACTCCTTGTGTGCCTTCAGATGCCATTTCATTTTAAGGCCACAGTAACTCTTTTAAGCATCCCCGCAGCCCTAGCAGGCATTTCAAGACAAACTTAAGTTTCGTGTCTTCCATGTCTATCTCATTTAAAGATAAGGATCAAAAACCGTAATTTTCAAGATAGAATTATCCTTATCTTCAACGTAGTCCCCCTACCAAAAGCGCAGCTTATTTAATAGTTTCTTAATTACTGCTAATCTTGCTGCGCTGTATCCACCTAGTAATTTGCTCTATTTAAACCGTCTGACGAACTGAAAGGGCCTTCTCACTAAATTAAACGCGAGAGAAATAGACTAACGCTCGCTGACTCACGTTGTTTCTTTATTTTTTAAGGTTTTTGTGCTTTAAGCTTCAGGATTAGTGTTGATAGGATTAATATTGGGTTCCGAATTGAAGAAAAATAATAATCCAAGTTTTTAGCCGACTTCATTGTAAATATTAATATAAGATAAGAAGAAATGGTTACTTAAATAAGTTTATGTAACACTTGTTTTTGATGCTTGGCTCGTGTGAAAGAAGTAAATATATTGTCTTTGTTAGTCAATCATAAAGTAGCATTCTACTGGTGAAAGAATTTTTAAAGTCGGACTTATTAGTCCGACTTTAAAAATTTTTCTTTCGGGTTAGAGATAATTCGTTATAAACACAATTTTTTTCCTTTTAAAATATCATATTACATAATTATATTTTTTTTTTTAAATTAATCCTATGAAAGTACCTAACAGTAATTTATTCTTGTTAGACGCTATCAATTTTAATTTTGTTCCATTTTCAATATATGTAGGTTCATTTTTGAAATGGTCTTTTCATAAAAATCCCTGTAGAAAATGGGTTTTCATAAACTATTTACATACTAACACTATTATTACCAAGGTTTGAAAAGCAATACAGGATGTAATAATGTGTCCATTAAGGAAACTGGGTACATCAGTCCATCCTGAGGATACTGTTTAACTATACCCTCGAGCAAAACTGGAATAGGCTACTAGATTAAGTGACATTGTGTCTATATGACCAACTCGGTTCTGCCAGCGGCATCCCCTGCTTAAAAGTACCATCGAAGACACTTTCGCCTGACCACCGCTAAGTTAATTTTTGCTTGCACTCGAAATGAAAACTTCAAAAGGTTTGGTTTGGCTTCGCGCCGCAGAATTCAAGCGAATTTTTTTTATGTGATCAGGCAGAAATGGCCGCGAAGGTACCTACGTTTTTCGATGACATATTTTTTCGATGCGGAAGAGTTTTCATATGTGTGTGGAAGAGAATACCAGAATGAAAAATGTAAAAATATACAAATTGAACATCACTTTTTCTAGAACCTGACACGCATATTTTATGGCAGTTTACAGTATCTCCACACGACTGCTTCTCCATAAGAACAGGTACATAAAAGCTACAACAGTCAGCTCGATCGAAGTGGAGACAAAGTTTGGATATTAGGGTTCAAAGTCAAAGTCAAAGTCAAAGTCAAAATATTTTATTTCACATAGGCCTACATGGGCACTTATAAAACGTCAGAAGCTAGTGCACGGTTCCAAATTGGTCGTTTCCTATGGAGAAGAACGGGCAAGAAACTCCATGGTTACTCTTTTAAAAAATGTGTTTATTACAATATTCATTGATTTATGTAAGAACAGTGTAGACCACTCAACACTGTACACAAAAGCACAAAATTAATCATAATAAAATAAAAAAAGTAAGTCGTAATAGAAAGTTATCTAAGTGTTTGTGGATTATACAGTGTTCTCACATTCACATTCCAAAAAGAGCCTACATAAAAAAGCAGGAAAATTTTAAATAATTACAACTGTTAACATAATAAATTACTAACAAATTTAATGCAGTTGAAGTCTAAATAATAAAAATAAAAAAATAAAATATTGCAAAAGCAATGCGTTAAAAAAAGGAAAAATAAATATATATAAATTAAAACAAAGGTGGAGCAGTCAATAGACACAATATTAATGATTTACCAGGGGGCCATATGTGCAGAGGCAGTCATTGCCAAACAAGCGTGTCTTCGACATAGTCTTTAACCTTGTAATATGCTTTTTTGGTTAGGACACGCTTAATATGAGTTTTGAACTTTCCCTCACTAAGTTCAGTGGTTAATTACTTTTGCTCCCAGTCAATATTCTCACACGATAATTACCAATTATATCATTAATTATTATGCAAGCACAGTATATTCGGAATTCTCATTAATGTTATGTTTGAATTTGATAGATTATGCCAATTACGTGGTCATTGCACTGCGTTTGTGGTTCATTAGTGGTCAATCTACAAGTTTAATACAGCTTTATTTGCGGTCCTTGTAATAATAACACCTTTTATAATAACAATTTTTTTTAGGTGGGAAAATCATCCAATGACATCTCACGCCGCGGTGCGGGAGTGCGTGTCAGACTTTTACTGAATAAAAACCCCACTCCTGTTCCTTTTTTGCCATTGTTCCAGGGCCCCGGGGATCTCTTTCGCATCACCCATGGCCACAGTAGCCATGGACTCTGCCAGGCCCCTGCGGTTGCTGACAACAGTAAAACGTAGGGGTCCACCAGGATCGAAGCGTACTGGAGCCAAGAGTCTGCTTCTGAAAGGAAGACTCCGCCCAGGTATGAAAGGCAACGAAGTAATAGGAGTTGGTTTTTAGTCAGTAAAAGTCTGACACGCTTTCCCACTCCGCTCAGGAACAGGGGATGTCATTAGATGATTTTCACACACAAAAAAAATATATATTTGGTATATTATATGACCCACTTATTTTTTATACACACTTATCGTTACGAATTTCCAGCAATGTCCTTCACCTTTGATAGTATGTACCCAAAGCGGCAAATTCTACTTTTTCAAGGCTCTAAGCAATGTTTGCAAAGGCATAAAATTGTAATGGTAAGCCGCCTACACGAGTACACATCCATTGGCTGAAGCAGTGTAGGTCGTGCCTGCCGGAGATAAACCAATTCCACGGAATCAGATAACTGGGGAGAATGGAATGATGTTAAGTTTGAACTTCCAAAAATATACTACGCCATTCAATTTTCTTAGGTAGAATAAAGAAAGATATGTGCCTGAAAACGTCTGATGTTGAACGATGTACGTATTCATATATTATGTTCCTAATATAATTTTCTTTGATGTTTCCATGAATTATTTATAGATCGGATGGACCAGTAATAATCATAATCATTTTTTGTTAGAAGTATCATTTGTTTGTTAGGGTTTTTTTTAAGGTGAAAAATCTTTCGGAAACTTTTACCGCTTTATGGTGGAGTAAGAGGGCTTGTCAGACTTTTACTGAGTGAAACCACACGTACGTTCCTTCTTTGCTTTTGTGTTCCATGGGTTCTCCTTTCGGCCCTGCTGGGCCCCTACGGTTTTGGTGACATCTCTTTGAGGTACACGTGAAACACTGCATGCCGTAAATGGCTCATGCTTTTTTCTAAAAAGAGGCGCCCACCTCCCATTCCTCCTCCTTGTGGACAATGGCCTGTATCGGGGTCAAAAAAATCATGGCCTTCTTTTATCCAGAAAATTCAGAAAAAGTAAACTACCTAACTATCCCAGATAATTATGATTAGGATTATGATCATCATCAGCATCAGCCGATATACCTCCACTGTTGGACATAGGCCTCCCCCAAGTGTCGCCACAATGAACGATTCTGTTCGTCGTCATCGGATTCCCGCAACCTTCACCAGGTCATCCATCCACATTGTAGGTGGCTTTTCGCCGCTGCGTCTTCCGGTGCGCAGTTGCCACTCCAGAACTTTACGACCACAACGACCATCTGTTCTGCGACTAATGTGCGAGGATTATGTTATTAATTTAAAATATTATAAAGGATGTAGGATATTCGGTTGATTAATTTCCGTTTTTACATTCATTTTTTTTTATTAGTGTTTCTTACTCGGATAAAGAGTCTTTTGAGTTATGTCTTCATAGTATAATTATTTTAACTAAGGCATTATTCTTTGATCCCATTCCGTGTAAACATTTGAACATGAGTAGCAAATATAAGCACATGCATATAAACTCCCAAGACGTCGACCGCGCGCCTCAAGGAGCTATCAGCAACAGCCCAGCTAGGTTAAGCCTGCTGGGGCCAGGGTCCAGTTCTGGAAGAGAGGCTTGACCCCGTTTTTTAGCCAGTAAAAGTCTGACACTATATCCGCTCCGCCTAGGGGCAGGGGATCTCATTTGGATGATTTTTACCCACCAAAAAAAGAAAACATTTAACTTTCACCTTTACAATATTAGTCTGAGGGTTAAAAGTCATACAACACAAAGGCTCAAATGCGGACTTAATGCCGTTGGCTTTCTGTACCAGTCAACCAGTGGTGGTGACTTTCAAAAGATATTAACAGGCATCTACGAAACTATGAACTATTTGACGTGCTTATATACTTGCAAAACTATTTAACGACATTTTAATTGCATTCTAGCGTTAGGAATATTTAATTAATGCAACGTCAAATATGTTGTTGGCAGTTTCCTTCAAAGCTTATTAATTTAGAATTTTTACTCAAAAGTTTTAATTACTTTGACGCACGAAGTCTCATAAATGATAATGCTAGCCTTTGAAACGTTTCCGTTTTTATATTTTTCCGGTTTGTATTGAAAAAAATTTAATTACTTAAGGCGCCAGAGGACTTGGTAATTAAATAAGTTCTCTCTCACACGAAGAAAGAATTTTGATTTTTTATTGTACACAACTTTTACATAATATAATAAAAAGTCGACCCAGCTGGGGAAGTACATACATGAGATTGTCTTCTGTACCTATCTATCTTATAGATCTATCTTAATAACACCTATGCATACATATGCCGTCGCTGGCAAAGCGACCGGCGTCCATACTGAACGCCTGCCAGAGGGTCATGGCAATACGGATGGTGCGGGGTTACCGCACGATCTCCCGCGAAGCGGCGAGCCTTCTGGCTGGCCTACCACCGTGGGATCTGGAGGCAACAGTCCTTGCACACATGCACGACATGCGCGTGGAGATGCAACGCCGGGGTGAAAGTCCACTGCCGCAACATGTTAAAACATGGCGGACAGAGCTCCGGCGGGATCTCATGGTGAAATGGCGTCAACGGCTATCGCAACCTAGTGCTGGGCACGCCACAATTATAGCGGTAAGTCCCCTCTTTGAGGCGTGGCTGGAAAGATCTCACGGCGTCCTTACCTTCCGCATGACGCAGGTCCTCACCGGACATGGCAAGTTCGGGAGGTTCCTGCATCGGATTCAAGCGGAAGAGACGCCCGGGTGTCGCCACTGTGCGCAACGCCCGGAGGACACGGTGGAGCACACCGTCGAGGTGTGCCCTGCCTGGGCGGAGCATCGCCGTGCCCTCGTGGGGGCGATCGGCGGCGGAGACCTCTCGCGCCGGGCCCTGGTCGAGGCCATGGTCCGGAGCGAGGAGGAATGGCAGGCGGTCGCCTCCTTCTGCGAAGCAGTAATGCTTGCAAAGGAGGAGGCCGACCGCATCAGGCAACGGCGCCCTCGCCGCCGTCGCCGGGATTCCGATCCCGATTTCCGGCCACCGTAGACGCGGGCTCGCGGACGGCGAGCCATGGGTAGCTGTCCGATCGTCCGGTAATGGACCGAGTCCAAGACGTCAACGGCGCGCACTGTTCCCGCGCGCCTCAAGGAGTTGTCAGCAGCAGGAGGGGCCCAGCTGGGTCGAAGCCTACTGGGGACAGGGTTGTCCGAAAGGGAGCTCGTGCCCTGGTATGAAGGCTAGAAGGAACGGCGCGGGGTTTTTAGTCAGTAAGAGTCTGACACTGTCTCCCGCTCCACCCAAGAGCGGGTTTCGTCAAAGATGATTTTCCCCGTCGACAAAAAAAAAAAAAACCTATGCATACATATTTATGGGACATGTTGGCAGAAATTTTTCCCTTACTCTTCGCCTGAAAACCTCCAACGAGGGACATTTTGATTAATATTTCTTCCGAAAATTCATTAGGGATAAACATCAAAATATCAGTGACAAGTAAAGTAATTTAGACAAGCAAGGCCAGTAAACAAGTATCTCCATAATAACAGATACGCTTGTAAATCTTTAATTCACTGAACTTGCTAATAATAAATCCTTACTATATATAAATTATAAAAACGAAAGTGAGTTTGATTGTTTGTTTGTTACGTCTTCACGCCTAAATGGCAAAACCGATTTTGGTAAAATTGGGCCCTGGAGACGGACATAGGCTAATTAAAAAATATCAAATATTATTATTAAATTCATCATCATCATCATTTCAGCCGACAGACGTCCACTGTTGGACATAGGCCTCCCCCAAGCGTCGCCACAACGATCGATCCTGCGCGTCTCGCATCCATCGGTTTCCCGCAACCTTCACCAGGTCATCGGTCCACCTTGCAGGAGGCCTTCCGACGCTGCGTCTTCCAGTACGAGGTCGCCACTCCAGAACCTTTCGGCCCCAACGGCCATCTGTTCTGCTTCTGGGAGAGATCGAGGCTTTTTATGGACAGTTATACACGTCAATCTCTAAACCCGCTGCAAATCTAGCAAACGACCCAAGAGCTAGATTGACTCGACACTACACTGAAGATATCCCGGACGTCAGCCTGTATGAGATTCGGATGGCTCTGAAACAGTTGAAAAACAACAAGGCGTCGGGTGAGGACGGAATTACGGCTGAGCTCCTGAAGGCGGGTGGAAAACCGGTCCTAAAGGCCCTTCAGAAGTTATTCGATTCCGTCATACTCGAGGGAAAAACGCCACAGGCATGGAGCGGAGGTGTGGTGGTACTCTTCTTTAAGAAGGGCGACAAGACCCTGCTCAAGAATTATAGACCCATCTCACTTCTGAGCCATGTCTACAAGCTGTTTTCCAGAGTCATCACGAATCGTCTCGCGCGCAGGTTCGATGATTTCCAGCCTCCCGAACAAGCCGGATTCCGAAAAGGCTTCAGCACCATAGACCACATACATACGCTACGGCAGGTTATACAGAAGACCGAGGAGTATAATCTGCCTTTCTGTCTAGCGTTTGTGGACTATGAGAAAGCCTTTGATTCGATCGAGACATGGGCTGTGCTACAGTCTCTCCAACGGTGCCAGATAGACTATCGGTACATCGAGGTGCTGAAGTGTTTGTACAAAAACGCCACTATGTCAGTCCGACTTCAGGACCAGACCTCGAAACCTATCCTCCTGCAGCGGGGCGTGAGGCAGGGAGACGTCATTTCTCCGAAACTGTTCATGGCCGCAATGGAGGATGTCTTCAAGGTTCTGAACTGGAGTGGACTAGGCATCAATGTTAATGGCGAGTACATCACTCACCTTCGGTTTGCCGACGACATAGTAGTCATGGCCGAGACTACGGAGGAGCTCAGCACAATGCTCAATGACCTCAGTAGAGCTTCCGAAAGAGTGGGTCTTAAAATGAACATGGACAAAACTAAAGTCATGATAAACAACCATGTAGCACCCACTCCTATCAAGATCGGAGACTCTATACTCGAAGTAGTGGACGATTACGTCTACCTCGGACAGACAATCCAGTTGGGTAGAGCTAATTTCGAGAAAGAGGTCAACCGTCGAATCCGACTCGGCTGGGCGGCGTTCGGGAGACTGCGCGGTATCTTCTCGTCCAATATACCACAGTGTCTCAAGACGAAAGTCTATGACCAGTGCGTGTTGCCAGTGATGACATATGGTGCCGAAACGTGGTCGCTCACAATGGGCCTCATCAGAAGGCTCAAAGTCACCCAGAGGGCAATGGAAAGGGCTATGCTCGGAGTTTCCTTGCGGGATCGAATCAGAAATGAAGATATCCGCAGGAGAACCAAGGTTGCCGACATAGCCCGAAGAATCGCCAAACTTAAGTGGCAATGGGCAGGGCACATTGCTCGCAGATTATTAAATTAAAGTATATTAATAAACGCGGTTGAAGTCGCGGGTAAAAAGCTAGCTACTTATAAGTCTAATTAAGCTCCTATATGATTAGAGAAAGAATTTCAAGATGTCTAATTAATTATTTACGAATTTCAGTCTGTTGCCATGCTTAAAGATTACTTAAACTTATTACTACTACTTACATATTTTAATTTACCTGAAATCCTCTTAACCTTAGTTTGATCTTCGTCATAATAATTATATTTTGAATTTTCTTAATTATAATGTTTTGATAGTATCTTATCATACTCATATTTGTTAATTTTTGTTATTGAGAGCAGTGGTGGCCGAATGGTAATGGCGTTGAAGGTCGCGGGTTCAAACCCTGTCAGGCGCATTACTTTGTATAATTTATTTCATCACCACTGCTCTCAAAATGGTGAAGGAAAACATCGTGAGAAAACCGGCATGTCTTAGAACCAAAAAATCGTGTCATTCATCAACCCGCACTAGGCCCGCGTAGTGGATTAAGGCTCATTCCCTCTCCAAGAGAAGAGGCCTGAATCCCAGCAGTGGGAACAATAAAAAGGCTGATGATCTATATTGTAACTGAAGTAGCAATGGGCAGGGCACATTGCGCGCTAAACAGATGGTCGATGGGGACGAAAGGTTCTGGGTGGCGACTGCGTATCGGAAGACGCAGCATTGGAAGGCCTCCCACAAGCTGGACCGAAGACATGACCTAAATCCGATGGATGCGTGACACACAGGACTAGTTGTTGTGGTGACGCTTAGGTAAGGCAACAATGCACCAATAAACATCAATGGACGTCTTTCTGCTGATATTATAATGATGATAACATATATTTGTGTATTTTAATGATATGTACTTTATTTATTTATTTAAACTTCATGTACTGTAGTGGTACATAAGCATAGGCATCAGGTGGTGGAGGTAGTGGTGTGCACTGAATTTTAATGATGCTTCATTCCTTTTGAAACATATTTCATTTATTTATTGTCCACACCTACCTCAGTGTGGTGCTGGAGACGCATGCTCAGAATCCCATGGACCGCGCACCGAACAAATATATCGATCCTGAAAGAACTCAGTATCAAAGAGAGATTATCGTCGTCTGTGCAAATACGAATCCTTAAGTTCTTCGGGCATATCACCCGCAATCTGGACTCGATGGAACGTTTGGTAGTGCAAGAGAAAGTCGAGGGCAAAAGATCTCGTGGACGCTCTCCAACACGATGGACGTACCTCATCAAAACTGTGACACACTGCAGCGTTAATGAAAGCTCCCCAACCGCCAAACACAGAGCTGCATGGCGTCGTATCGCGAGAGAAACGGTGGTGCGGGACTCGACCGAGACATGACCACGACCACTCTGTCAAGAGTGTACGACTGAGGAGACCTCAGTGTAGTCCGTTGTGTGTGCGTAAGACGTGTTAGACAATGCCTTGTTGTTGTGCCTCGAAGTTCATCTACGTACACTACGTATATAAAGCTTGAATAAATAATATATTGAAAATCTCTCCGATATTACCAATGACTGTTTCATAATTTACCCTAAAAAAGCCTGCCGTACAAAATTCACAATGTTTTCTACATTACGCTACCGTTACGAATTACTCCAAATAAAATAAGGCTATTATTTGATATAACAATTAATAATGACGGCATAATGCGGTCCATTTGCGGCCTAACAATAAGGCTTTGTTGATACCCCAATAACGGTATGAAACAACACGAAACAGATATTGAAATAAAAATAACACGGTTGGGTGAATACACAGAGCAAGAAACGTCGTGCGAATAGAGGCCCCTCTATTCGCACGACTATTTAATTTTATCCTATTGATTGTAATGTTTTGTATGAATTCGTTCATTTCTAAACTCAGTCTGATTTTTACCTAATGTTTGTTTCAAATCTATTGTTTTATTTTATTGACTTATTATGTAATGGTTATATTTTTTTTTACTAATTTATTTACTATATAACTATGACTTATTTATTTATTTTACACTAACTAAATTTTTCTTTTATATTTTTATGTGTTCTTAGGGACCTGCTCTTTATAAAATTGTCAAAAAAAAATACAGCCAGACATCCTTGCTCCTATCCTTGTCGCACAAACCAAGTGTGCCAGAATATTCATTTTTGGGACATACCCGCCCGAAAGTAGCTCTGGGTGGATTGAAAGGGAGTGTTAGATTTTTACTGACTATTACTTACTTGTATTCTTTTAGTTCCGTTTGTGTTTCATGGCCAGTCACTCTTTCAAACAATCCTGCAGCATTCGGCCTTAGGTTTCGTCAATTCTGTTGACAGCTTTTTGGAGTACGCGTAAAACACAACACACCGTTGACTCGGACTTGTCCTTTGACCCATTGACTATCCTACCTGACGGCAAGCTAACTAATCCCCAACCCTTATAACTCCTGTGAGTCAGAACAGTGGATATCATCAGAAAAGCGCTGACTCCATATAGTTCAACGGTTTCCAGAATAACAATTCCATTGTAACTCCACAACAAAATGAATAAAAAAAGAGCAGAGGAGAAGTATGAATATTTGCTTTCTTCTTTCTTTCTAAGAAATATATTTTCATTTCTTTCAAATTAATCAATTCTACAACGGCAATGTGTATCAAGTTCTTTACCATGTTTGAATGGAAATTTTTACCTATACCATCTCTGACAATGGCCACTGAGGCTGTTGTTTGGTCTGTGGTTGAATACATCCCTCACCACGAGCCATCTATTCTAATCCTTCCCAACGATTTAGAAATTTAAATTAAGGGTATACCAGGCAATTTTAATATTTCACTTTACCGTAGCGTTGTGTTAGAATTAATTATGCAAATAGTTTGCGGGCACATTGAAAATTAGCTTGTATTACAGGCTAGATGATGCATTGGGAACGGAAATTCTATCTTGTGTTGAGCAAAAATCAGTTTGTTTAAAGCGCAAAATAAATAATGTTTATTTCTAATATATTAAAATATATAAAAATATACATAATCTATTTTATTTAATAATAATAATCATTTGATGGAAAGTATCACACGTATCTAAGGGGCCTCTGTGAGATAGCTGCGAGATGATGGGCCTCTGTGAGATGCTAACTACAAAGTCATTCATGACAGAACTTAAGGTGGTGCATCATGACTCACATTTTCACTATTTTTCATACAACCACTCATAACTGATTATGACGTTATTACACGTTTTTCATTAGATATTTTGGAAACACAGTATCTTGTGGATATTATCTAGGTTTCTATAGAAACCAATTTCTAAATTTGTGTAAAACTAATACAGAAAAAACCTCTGAAAATCTCCTATTTTGTATGAACTTTGACACTTCATAATTTGACTAAAAATTAAAAAAGTAAAGCTATATAAACCTTGCAAATTTTATTAAAATTCTAAATCACGACAACTTTTTCCAAAAACTTTTTAGGGTTTTTTTAAAAACAGCTATTTCCTGGGGCAAGTTTTGTGAAATATTCGAGTAAATCTCAGAATTACCAAATACTAACAGAGTTTTCAGGCGTTATCTCTCTTTTTTTGTGCTGCCTTTTCGTCAAACGTCGCGTTGGATTGCGTTAGATGAAGTAACAAGCTTTTAAACCATTGTCGATGTTGACGATAGGCGAGTGGAAAATGGCACTTAAAGGCACTGTTTTAAATAAGTAAATTATTAAAAATAAATTAGTAAAGTATAAGTCCTTTAAAAATACAAAGTCTGTGTCACACCTGAAAACGTAGTAGATCTAGTTTTAGCTAAAACGCTAAAACTAGATCTAGGCAAAAGTATTCATTCTTCAATATAAAAAACGGACCTTCTTTCTAAATCGACGAGATGTTCAATATTTTAAATCAATGTAAAACATACACAGATAAAAGAATGGTGCCTTCTATGAATTGTCATGTTGAAACGAAACATCTGTACCAACCAACTTGCGTGACTCAAAGCCTGGCTTTCATCTCGGTCAGAGAATAAGCATTGCCAGTATTGCCACACATTATGGTAATGCCTTCAGTTATGTTAGCGTACCAAACAGAGATAAAGAGTTTTTCGTTGTCATATTTTAGTCTACTATTAGATTTTGTTATTTTTTATGTGTAAAGAAATTGCATTTTTTTGTGTAATTTCCCAATGAAAATCACTTCGTGTCTCATGGATACGTTTGCAGACACATTTAATTCATGAATCCCCAAGCGACCACCGGTGGCCGCGCATCTATTGTCTTACTATTGTGTCTCTAATTGACGATATCTGAAGGGTTAAAGTCACATACCCAAGATACTCAGATTAGGAATCCGGCCATCAGTGTCATCTGTAGCTTACTCTATTTTTTTCCGTGTGAGAATCAAACCCTTGACACACAACGCAACAACCAATTGCTTTATCACTTCACCAATAGTACTGTTGATTTTGTACATTGACATATTTAATTTACTCCATGTTAACACTAAAAGCACTGGCATTCAAAGTTAGACTGATTTCGATATTCTTCCTGCTCTAGTTATGTTTTGTTATATGTAAAATAGCATTTTTTAATGTTTTTATGGCATTTAGTTTACTCGTAGAGTAGTTGAATAGGTCAGAAATCTAGTTTTTTACATAATACGTAGTCTCTTGCCGCTGTGATCCATCGATCAGCCATCTTTTTTTGTTCCCACAGACTCAACAGACTTTGTGAATGCGCATTGACAATTCTAGTTTTAAGTTCGATCGTTCATTGATCGACTATAATAATCCAGTTCTGTTTCATTATGCGTAGAATCGCAATTTTTGTGACGTTTTATGAAGTCTCAAGTAAAAAGAAATTTTATAAAAAAAATATTTATATTTTTTTTAGAACATTAATGTTCTATATTTAAATAAAACGCATTTTTTTGGGACAAAAGGACGTTCGCGTGCACAATTGTAATTAGAGCAGCACTTAAGACCCCGCATAATGAAGTTAGTCAAGTTCCTAATTGGATTTCTAAGCTTATTATGACTTGATGCAATTTTAGTCAAGGTAGAGTTGCAGCCTGTGACTTAAAACTACAAGTGTGTGCGAGTTTACTGGGATATTCTGGAAGAAATTAAAGTCTGGATGCTAGCTGTAAGTTCCTTGAAATTTAATAAGGTGTTAACAGTAAGAGGATTTTTGAACAAGTGAAATGTCATTGAGGCCGGACACATTACGTACTAATTACAGGTAAATTACACATCTTGATGCTATGCGATGTTGAGCAGGTGTGCTAAAGCTGAGAAGTGCCCGTCCAGCAGTAGATTGATTGACAGGCTGATGATAATGACGCTCCAACAAAGTGTGAAAAGTTTCTTTTAAGTTGCTAATTATGGAACCTCCTCTGTTAATTCTTAAAAAAAAATTAGTTTTATTTTAGGTTCTTTTGCAGAAAAAAATTACTTTTAGGTTTTACTGGATTTTTTTATCTTTGAAATTAAAGTGGAATCTGAAAAAAATATATAATTTAATGCCATCATATTAAATGCTATCGACTTCTAAATAACGTAATGAATTAATAAATTACATTATTTAGAAGCCGATAGCAGTATTAATTTGTTTTTTTTTTTTAAATTATATACTAGAGGTCCCGATGTTTTCCGAAGTGTTTTCTCCGAAAGCTGGCTTTTTGTAACAAAAAACGCGTGGCGTGGCGTGGCTGAAAAGACCTCACGGCGTCCTTACCTTCTGCATGACGCAGGTTCTTACCGGACATGGCAGGTTCGGGAGGTTCCTGTACCGGATTCGTGCAGAAGAGACGCCCGGGTGTCGCCACTGTGCGGAACACCCGGAGGACACGGTGGAGCACACAGTGGAGGTGTGCCTCGCTTGGGCAGAGCATCGCCGTGCCCACGAGGGGGTGATTGGCGACGGCGATCTCTCGCGCCGGGCCTTGGTACAGGCCATGGTCCGGAGCGAGGAGGAGTGGCAGGCGGTCGCCTTCTTCTGCAAAGCAGTAATGCTAACAAAGGAGGAGGATGACCGTATCAGGCAACGGCGCTCACAGCGCCCCAGCCACTGCCGGGATTCCAATCCCGATTTCCAGCCAGCGTTAGCTCGGGCTTGCAGACGACGAGCAATTGGTAGCTCACTGTCCGACCGTTCGGTAACTGTCCGGACCGAGTCCAAGTCGTCGAGGCCAAACAGGGTCGAAGCCTACTGGGGCAAGGGTTAGCTCAGAAAGGTAGCTCAGCCCCGGCACGAAAGGCAACTAAGGAACAGGAGTGGGTTTTTAGTCAGTAAAAGTCTAACTCTATCTCCCGCTTCGCCCAAGAGCGGGGGATGACATTAGATGATTTTCCCACAGAAAAAAACCCTAAGAAGCACCATTTTCACAAGCGCCTTTTTGTTGCAAGCATTTCATTACTCCCATAACTTATTTCTATTTTTCTTTATCATTCACACACAGAAAATACTCAGCAATGAAAAAAAACTCATGTTTACCCGACGCGACGTGACAAAAAAACCCGCGTTTTTTCTTGAGTGATCATGATAGAGTAAAATGTCCCATACCGGTCCCATCCCTAGCAATTCAGACATATTGGCTCGCAAATACGATATGAGAAACGTGTTCCGTTATCACTCTTATTAGAAACTTTAAGGCGTGTGCTCATTGGGTAACAGAGCGAGGTTTATTTCAGTTTTTGTAGTCATGATTTCTACATCCTCGGTTCAGTGTTGATGAACAGAAATTAATAGATTTCATACGTTCTTATTAATTGTTGAACACCTACCTCAGCATAGTATTTTTTTAAAGCTAAGGTTACTAGTGGAAATTGCCTTGTTGCATTAAGTCTACATAAGCACCAGGAATTTATTAATTACTAGCTTTGCCCGCGCGGCTTCGCTCCCGCTCTTCCCTACTCCACCCTACTATACCCAACTCTACCCTACTCTACCCTACTCTACCCAACTCTACCCTACTCTACCCTACTCTACCCTACTCTACCCTACTCTACCCTACTCTACCCTACTCTACCCTACTCTACCCTACTCTACCCTACTCTACCCTACTCTACCCTACTCTACCCTACTCTACCCTACTCTACCCTACTCTACCCTACTCTACCCTACTCTACCCTACTCTACCCTACTCTACCCTACTCTTCCCTACTCTACCCTACTCTACCCTACTCTACCCTACTCTACCCTACTCTACCCTACTCTACCCTACTCTACCCTACTCCGTCATCCGGGGGGGATGGGAAACCAGGCATCAGACTACGCAGTGTGGCCCTCTTTATGAACAGAGATAACGAGAGACTCGGTCTAAGCTTCTGCCGCGCAGAAAGTGGAAATAGCGTCAAAATATCACCAGGACTGGCTGCTTTGATAAACGGGAGCACCTTCAAAACAAACATGAAACGCGCAAAGTTCAATGCGTTGCCCGCTGCAGCTATAGCTGAACACCAATACCGTATTGTGCGATTTCAAAATAAAACGATCGCACTTTTCGAGTGGCATGAGGCGACTCCGTTTGCCCAAGTATGCTCGTTGCTCACCGAAATTGCAGAATCAGACCGAACCACGAATACGCGCCCCCGAATCATTAGCGTGGATGCAATGGTGATTGTTCACGAAAGAGGCGAGGTTGCTGATCAATACGGTTGCATTAAAGCCTCTAAAGATCACGAGTTGGTGGTGTATGAGGACAGGGGAGAAGATCTTAGCTTTCTTAGGCCATCCCAAAATTGTACCGTGCTGGAAACAGCAGAGACTGGTCAGCTAACATCCTCGAGGTCAGTCCCAACAACCCCATGCGGATCAGAGAGACTACAGCAGAAGATAGCAGACGAGAGGGCCGCCTCCGAAGAAAAAATCAGCCGCAGTTTAGAGAAGAAGATAAACACCAGAGATCGATGGAAATCGGTCTCCAACTTTCTAAGCAGGAGGCTGGGATTTGGTGCGAGGCCCTGTCATATCAGACAGATAGATGCAGTGCAGGAGTTTATCAGGGTCAAAACACTTTTCATAGGCTCGCGCTTGACCACTATCTCACCTGATGGAAAGCGACGATATGATTGACAATAGACCGCGCTTATTTAGAAGTAACCCTATCCACTTTTGAACCCCAGGTGATAGCTATCAGAAAACACAGAGTCCGGCAGGGAATTCCACTCTTTAATTCTAAAAACGGGCATCTTATAATATTGCCGTGAATAATTTGCTCGAAAAATGCTGAGCCAATCAAAACACAGCTTTAGAATCCTTATTTCATACGCATTTTGTTGCTTCAAGTGGATGTCGGAATTCAAGGAACGCTTCGCTAAATATTCCTTTGGGCAGACGATTTGCATCTGTATTAGTGACGGAAACAGATCCTCTTTGCTTTAAGATGGGTCTTGAATTAAAGGACTGGAAATGATAGGCTAAGATATACATTTGTATGTCTTTGTTATTAGTACTTTAGTTTAATGCTTCTTCTTTACACGACAATATTTTTTTTTACTGGCAGAATTATATTATGTTGAAAATGTTATTAAAAAAAAAACGAATTAAATTATTTATTACTTTGCGTTCATTTGTGTAGCGGATATGTAATTTTATAACAAAGTTCTCCATATTTACCATCACATAGGTTTTTATTTGTCGGCGGGGAAAATCATCTTTGACGAAACCCGCTCTTGGGTGGAGCGGGAGACAGTGTCAGACTCTTACTGACTAAAAACCCCGCGCCGTTCATTCTAGCCTTCATACCAGGGCACGAGCTCCCTTTCGGACAACCCTGTCCCCAGTAGGCTTCGACCCAGCTGGGCCCCTCCTGCTGCTGACAACTTCTTGAGGCGCGCGGGAACAGTGCGCGCCGTCGACGTCTTGGGCTCGGTCCATTACCGGACGATCGGACAGCGAGCTACCCATGGCTCGCCGTCCGCGAGCCCGCGTCTACGGTGGCCGGAAATCGGGATCGGAATCCCGGCGACGGCGGCGAGGGCGCCGTTGCCTGATGCGGTCGGCCTCCTCCTTTGCAAGCATTACTGCTTCGCAGAAGGAGGCGACCGCCTGCCATTCCTCCTCGCTCCGGACCATGGCCTCGACCAGGGCCCGGCGCGAGAGGTCTCCGCCGCCGATCGCCCCCACGAAGGCACGGCGATGCTCCGCCCAGGCAGGGCACACCTCGACGGTGTGCTCCACTGTGTCCTCCGGGCGTTGCGCACAGTGGTGACACCCGGGCGTCTCTTCCGCTTGAATCCGATGCAGGTACCTCCCGAACTTGCCGTGTCCGGTAAGGACCTGCGTCATGCGGAAGGTGAGGACGCCGTGAGGTCTTTCCAGCCACGCCTCAAAGAGGGGACTTACCGCCATGATCGTGGCGTGCCCAGTGCACTGGGTTGCAATAGCCGTTGACGCCATTTCACCATGAGATCCCGCCGGAGCTCTGTCCGCCATGCCTTGACATGTTGCGGCAGTGGACTTTCACCCCGGCGTTGCATCTCCACGCGCATGTCGTGCATGTGTGCAAGGACTGTTGCCTCCAGATCCCACGGTGGTAAGCCAGCCAGAAGGCTCGCCGCTTCACGGGAGATTGTGCGGTAACCCCGCACTATCCGTATTGCCATGACCCTCTGGCAGGCGTTCAGTATGGACGCCGGTCGCTTTGCCAGCAACGGCGCCCACACCGGCGCCCCGTAGAGGGCCATGGACCGAACGATCCCCGCGTAGAGCCTCCGGCAGGAGGCGTCTGGACCCCCAAGGTTAGGCAGGAGCCGCTTGAGAGCAGCCCCAGCCCGGAGAAGCTTGGGAGCCAGACGTCGGAAATGTTCTACGAAATTCCACCGGCTGTCGAGGACGAGTCCCAGATACTTCATCGTCGACCCGTCGCCGATGCGAACTCCTCCTACCGTAAGTTGGGAGTCCGATGGTGGCGCGTTCCGAGGGCCGTGGAAGCACATTGCTTCGGATTTATGCAGCGCCACCTCGAGTCCCAACTCCTGGATCCTACCAATGGCTATCGCAACCCCGCGTGTCGCTAGAGCGACCGCCGCCGGCCTCCTCCTTTGCTAGCATTATTGCTTCGCAGAAGGAGGCGACCGCCTGCCATTCCTCCTTGCTCCGGATCATGGCCTCAACAAAAGCCCGGCGCGAGAGGTCTCCGCCGCTGATCGCCCCCATGAGGGCACGGCGACGCTCCACCCAGGCAGGGCACACCTCGACTGTGTGCTCCACCGTGTCCTCCGGGCGTTGCGCACAGTGGCGACACCCGGGCGTACCTATTTATAAAAAATACGTGTTGGTTGTTTACCAGTCTAATAGCTTAGATGACGAGGTCAATGATGAAGCATACTTGCTTAGAAGTAACTAATTCGTTATTGACTTAAAAAAACCTCGCTTGTATAAAAAAATTGTATAAGAAAAGAAAATAATAGGATTATATCTACCATCTGTTTCCTTCATTCGAGCTATTTTGATGTGTCTACAGGATGTAACGGATATGGGTGGTAATATTTTAGATACTATTTATCTCCCCGAGGAAATGAATAACTTTCCTTAAGGAAATTATGAACGATTCCCAAAAAAGAACTTATAAATACAGGACTGTTGACAAAGTTATCTATGTTGTTGAGCTGATTGTAATTAGTAGAGGAGATCCAATTTTGATTTCATTATCGTCTGTAACTTCCTTGAAGAAATTTACTTTCCTACAGGCAAAAGCAGTATTTAAATATGCGCCTATTTCCCATTTTTGTAACATGCTTCAGTTTATAGTGGATTCTGATTTCACCCATCGCACGACGTATTATGTAATTGCGCGTTTTTACATAAATAACAAAAAAAAAACTTTTTCTGGATTTTTCTAGGAAAAACAAAAATATACAAACCAAAATGGCCAAAAAATTTTCGGACAAATGTGTGTAAAAAACGTCGATTAAGCGTTTTTCAAGGTCATTCAAGTTGTACAGACCGTACAATCGGCGCTCGAGGGGATAAGTTAGAACTGATAAACAAAATTCTATAATTATGTTCTTTTTCTTAATCTTTACTGGTTTTGTGTTTTTAATGACTACTTCTTCAAAATTTTTTCGTCCAGTTTAAATGTCAAACAATTCATCCATTTACCTAATTTTTATAAATTTCATGAAGTAAATTTTTACATAAATCCAACATAAGCCTCTTCAAAACATCAGAAGCCAGGTGCATGGTATAAATTAGTTATTTTTTATGGAATACGACTGACAAGAAACTTTTTTAACTTCTCTACTTTTCAGTTTCATTATTTAATTTCTTACCTGTTCTTACTCAACCCACACATCATTATTTGCTTCAATTATTTTCTGTAACATATCACGTATATTTAGAAAAACAAATCTTGTAACATTGGCCAGAGGCGGTAGCCATTGGCTAACAATCGTTATATGAAATTAATTATTTTTGTTTTCTTTATCTTTCCGTTTTCCTGTTTCCTCAATAAACATTTATTCAACCTTTTCACAAGTAGCTTTAATATCAAGTTGTTCTTTATTGATTGTACCTGTAGCGACATCTATGACGCCACATAAGAACTACGAAGAAAGCACGAAATCCTGCATCGCGCAATCAGAATTCTCCGCGCAATTTGAACATATACGACAGCCCGACATCAACTATCGGGCAGTCGCCCACCAGACTATAACACCCGGTCTGGTCGGAGGATCCTCCCTTTTCAATGGAGGTATGTGGGATTTTACTCTCTGTTCCGCATACCCTCCAAATACCTATATCAATTTGGTAATACTGTTTATCGATTTGGCAATCTTCATCTTTGTCGTCATTTAATTTCATCTCTTCTAACTCAACCCTTCCGCTATCATTTACTTTAATTATTTTGTATAAAATATCACGTGTATGTACAAAAACTAATCTCCTAACACTGGCCAGGGACGGTAGCAGGACGTAATGGCCACACTTTGTCTCCCGCCATACGATGCGACTGCACTTTGTCAGAGCGCGTCAACGCATTTTTTATTACATAGTTTGCTTTTAAGGGAATTGCTGGTGTGTGTTTTCTGTGCTAGAGGAAATACTTGGATTTGTTGTGGGTTTTATTTTTGCTGTGTTGTTTTTATATCGGGTTAACATAGTTCTAGTCTCTGAACTAGTCGTCCTGACTTCGGTTGTACCGTTTTGTCAAAATTTGATCTTACAATGTTGATGAAGTTAGCTAATAATTATGTGAATTTCAATAAAACTTTAAGAACGGAAAAGAACTTAATTGTACATCATAACAACTACATCTTTTTTACACAACCTTTACTAACAACATTACAAGCTTTTTTCATCATCGTCATCATCATCATCATCCATAGCCTGACCATACTCATTGCTGGCCATAGGCCTCTCATTTCTAATACAAAATCTTATGTTCCTGATAAAGCTTCGTCGAGGATTTTTCACATATAAATAGACCGTATAAAAAAAAACCCTAAGACGACTTCTCATCCACTACGAGAAGCAACGAAAATAGAAAGTTTAAAAAAAAGTGATTGAGCATTCAAAATTATACTAGGCATTAAAACTTCTGACGAATAACAAAACAAACCAAACACACCATCTATATAATATATTCATCCATCTATTCTATTCTAATCAAATAAATCAGAGATTTTCAAAACTACACAAAAGCCGTGAATGCCCGAAAGTTTCGAAAACAAAATACCTTATTGTCTACATTTCTGTTTTAACAAGATATCCATAACAATTAATGTAGGGCCCGTCTAAAAGTTTTAATGACTGCTCTGATCCACTTTGTAAAAAAATTGTTAGCGAGGAAACAGCGATTGAATAGAAATCGTCAGAGAAACAGCTACCTGCCCTTGCTTCTGTTTTCCGTTGAAATTCGGCTGTCTATTCACCAGGCGACAAACAATGGCGGCAAATCATTTGAGACTACGATGATAGACTTGCGATGTAGTATCATTAGTGCCAATACAATGCGACTTTTAGGATTTTTATTTTATTTTATTTTACTATTTTTGGAAAACTTACAGCTAGGATACAGATAGTTGGAAAATATTGAAAGACGGCCAATTACAAGTTTTCACAGATAATATTGATTTCGTGTGACATCTATTGGATTTTCTCCAAAAAGGTTTAATTATTTGGGGCCAATTTTTCAATATTCACATGATGTTTACTAAGGAAAATATGCTGGTTGTTTGACATATTTTTATTAAAAAAAATATGTATATCAAAGCAGTATTTCTATTTATTGGGTAATTTAAAAATATGGTGGTTTGATATAAACTTCATCAGTCCATTTTTGTAACTTGGGTAAAAGTTGTCTGACGATTGAAACCTCCGTCATATATAGTATAAAATCCATAGTGTATAAAACCCAAGATATAATCTACATATCCTCTACATCAAACTAAGTATCATTGGGCTAAACTATTTATTTCAATATATCGTTAGTTCAGTTGAGACGTCAGTCTGTTACACAAAATCATCTCATCGCCATCATTTCAACCGAAGGACAATTTTACTGCTGGATCGAGCATCTTGCATCAGCATATCAGATTCGCACTACCCTTGCCAGGTCATTGTACACCTTGTGTACGGCCTTTCAACGCTGCGTCTACTCTTCCAGAACCTTTTGGCCTCCAATACTATGTATTCTGTGAGCAATGTGGCCACTTATGTTTGGCGGTTCTTCGTAGAATGTCAGCAATATTAGTCACTCTGCGGATATCTTCATTTTTGATTCGAACATGTTAGGAAACTCCGAGCATAACTATTTCCATCGCCCTTAAATGTACGAAACGGTCTAGGTACATAGAATATATTCATTGTCATCCGACATAGTTGTCTAAAATATGAATTCATTTTGTCGATTAGTGAATAGGCAGCTTTATTTCACTTATCCTTGAACAGTTTTTGGGTATACTTTTTTCTTCCGTTTTATAATTACACCAACTTTCTGAGAAGTCGTGTTAATTTGATCGCAGAGGTCGGATTCCCTTTTCATTTTTTTGTGGAAGTCCGATAAAGTACTTAAGGGCCCAAAACTAAAGTTTGGAGTTTTTGTATTGTAGATAGCTCCATTTTTCATACGTATTGTGTTTTATGAAGTTCGTTTGAAACCTTCATTTTCGTTCAAAGATCTGTTTGTTTGAAAGTAAATCGTTTTCTAAATATAGTACGAGCAATGAGTTTTGACATCAACCTATTCTACTTTAGCCATTAACCCTATTAGACCTTTTCAGCTATTAATCTTAAATAACCTAAAATTTTAGCGGCACAAATATGATAATGGAGATTTAAGGATACGAATATCCATTTATGAATGTTTCACATAACATAAAGGTCATATGTACTGTTAATTTACGTAATAGCTCAATAAAAGGCCCTGTTTCTGCTAATAGGCTCTGTTTGGTATATGAAACAAATACCCCAAAGGGTAATAACTCATGTGGAGCGTTTTGCGTTATTCCAAAAATGTTGGGAATGACCAAACTTTGGGCGTGTTATCTGAAGCAGCGTTAAAATGATACGGATAGTGTTTTAAATTGTTTAATCCATTTTAGGGAACATTTTGTTTGATGATAATGTTACATTCTTGATTTTCTGTGCTTTCGCAACGTTTTCCAGATTGAACGAGTACTGATAGTTGATTTTGTAATTGTTTTTCCATGCTAGTATTAAATATCACTTCCATTACTAAAAGTGAATAAAACAAAAAGTATACCTGCTTCACTGTGCAAGGGTTACAGAAAACAAGTACCTATAATTGACTTTACAACTCTGTACTACTGTTAATTTTATTTTTAAACCTGATATATACGTATAATACCAACACGTCTTGGTTTTCTTGGAATTCTCAAAAGTCGTGTTAAATTCACGTACTGCGTTAGATATAAAGTTTGAGATACTGCCAAGGCTATCAATGTTTTGAATAATTATCAATTTTTTGCCGGCAGAAGCTACGTAGTTAAATGAATTTAAGACTAATAACTGACGAAATGGTGTAGTAACGATTACTATGCTACTAACTTCTATCAGCAGCTTTGCACGCGAAAAAATGGATAATCATATAAAAAGTATGCAATATTATATTCCAAGACAAGGGTATCCTTGTGCCAAATTTTATCGATATCGGTTGAGACGGTTGAACGTAAATTAGTTACAAACGTACATATAAACTTTCACCTTTTTTACTATCACTGTGATATCGTCAATCAAAAAAGTTAAAGTACCTTGTACCGCTACCAAATTATTATTTCAAACACGTAACACCAGCAACAAAATACAGCACATTCTTTTAAAACTTCCCAAAGAACAATCTCATCCAAAAATAAAGGTCAAACTCCTAAGTTGGTGCAAATGTTCTTTTTAATGCTTTGACAAAACAATGAAAGTTGTAATGTTGGTACATTACACCCTGAGGTCCACTAATTGTGAGATACAATGTGCTGCATAACTTGCTTATCATCATAAGTTGCTTGTCGTCTAGCTACACGAGACGTTAGTTGGTTCTTGGGAACTATAATAGTGGCAGTAATATTATAGATATGTACTTTTATGTTTATTTTCCAGCGATATATATTATGAAGAATACATTTAAGATTATTCTCAGTTTTACTAGTAAAATAAGTGTTAATTAAAAAAATAAGTGAAAGAAACAATAGGATGGATACGATTTAGAAATAATGTACATTTTCATTCGTTAGATTATATACAAGGTGTAACGTTAAATGCGCAAAACCTGAAATTAGTTTGATCAGAATAAAAAGCAGAATAAATCAAACCACTATTTAGTATTGTTTTTTTTTTTTGAAATTCTCATTAAAAACTTCGATCTGTCTATTTATGAATAGGTCAAGCCATCACGTGCGCAAACTCGCTGAAATAGGTAAACAAACACAAACAATTGTAATCCAATCAAATTTTCTCATATAGGGGATAATAATAGTTCTTTTTTCAATGCAGATATGAATTATTTTAAACAAACTAAAATTGCTCATAATAAAACCTTTAGTTTTTTTATGTTTTTTTTTCTGACATAATTAGGTCAATTGAATTAAAAATCATTAGGGGTGTCTGAGGTTTTGCGCATTTAACGGTACACGTTGTATAAACATAGTTAGTCTTACAATGTTCCCACTGCTGGAACTCAAACCTCTCTAGGAGAGGGCGTAAGCCGTATTCCACCATGCGGGCCCAGTTTGGGTAGGGTAGATTACTATGTAGGATAAGTAACTAGGTATGGTAGGGTAGCTAGTCAGTTGACCGGAGCAAAGCCGCGAATAAAGGCTAGTCGTAAACCTTTCAATATCAGTAAAATAAATAGCTACCTAAGTAACCAACATTTGTTATTTGATTTGATCTCGTTGGGGAAAACTAGTACATGCATAACGTATGGACTACGAATTAAAATGTTTGCAATGATCTGGTCAGTTTTTCGTTTAATTTTACTGAACGGTCTTTTCGAAGTACTGATGTCTCGAACTTTGGGACAGCGGTCTGTCTGGCAACTTTGCGTTGTTTTCACTTGTCTTCTTTTAAGATTTGGTGAAATTTTTGTTGTAAATTATGATTTAGGGGAGGTAGTTTCTTTTGTCGTCATAATGACCGGTCCTGTGCGTCCCGCGACACTCACCAGGTCATCAGTCCACTTTATGGGAAGCCTGTGTCTTCAGGTGCATCTTCCAGTGTGTAGTCAAAATTCTAGAACCTTTAGTCTCCATCGACAATCTGTTTTGCGAGCAATGTGCCTTGACTTACCTAACCTTAACCTACTACTGGTTCTCCTGCGGATATCTTCATTTCTAACGTGATCACGCAAGGAAACCCCGAGCATAACCCTTTCCATTGCCTTTTGAATGAATTTAAGCCTTCTAGTGAGGCCCATTGTAAGCGACCACGTTTCGGAGCCATATGCTCTACCACTGGGTAGAGCGAAGGTGCACATCAGGCTTTTACTGACTAAAAGCTATTTATGTTCGCTCAATTACCCTTTGCATACCATAGCCATGGTAAAAATATTTCCGAAGCTCCACCTTGCATCCATTGTGTTTCATATTTTCAAACTCTGTTCTCAGTACATAACTCAATCGTACCATCCACTCCAAATAAAACAGCAAAACACGTCCATTGGAATCGAAATTTAAAATACTTATTCTGTAAACGTCTCTCGAAACTTAGTTGGCGAGTTGAGATAACTCGAGTGCTGAGTGAGTATCCATCTATCTGTGTGCGTCAATCGCGTGTGGAAAGTGAAAAGTTGCCACGTGATAAAGTGAACGTAAGGTGAAGTTGGGAAGTCAGAATAGTACCGCATCGTTTGGATGTGCTGTTGAAATGTGGTGATTAATTTGCTGTTGACTGTCTATCAAACAAAGTCCGGGCGAGAAACGATGACTGTCGTAGAACTATGGCTTTAGAATATCTTCAGGGTCTGCCCATTACCAAAATAGCAAACTTATGGACCGCGAGTAAATGGTAGCTCGTCGTCCGGTAAAGACCAGGACCGAGTCGACGACAGGTTGTACTCAATGTGCGTCTTTAAGAGTCAATATGTGTGGCGAAGCCCACTTAGACCGATGCCTGCTAAGGCTGAGATTGTTCGAAAAAGTCACTGCGGCTCTGGAACGCAAGAGCTGGTAGCGGCATCTATAATATACCCAAAACAGATATAAGACCCGTCTGATTGGAGGATCCTTTCTTTTTAAGAGAAGTATGGTGGGACTATACACCCTTTTCCGCGTGACTCTACTTTGGTTACCCTTAACTATGAACGTCAGCAAAGAGTTCTTGAAGCTAATATATCGTTACGTCATTACCACTTCCTCATGCTTTAGAGCAGTTAGGCATACAGTTAACAACCACAACTTCAAAGGGTATCCTGACCACCAGCATGCCTACCTGGTCATACCTTGGCAAATTAGCAAAGCACACTGCACCTTTAGTCAGTCACATGAAGAGCCACGAAGAACATCCATAGAGATCTACGCTTTGGAACGTACAATTTCTCTTCACTTTTTTTGGACTGACCGACATTTGACTATTCAAAATTGCCTGCAAATGGTCTATTTGAAATAATTGCTTTTGATTTTTTTTTAAGAACTTAGTCGACGCCAACGGTCTAGCCACTACGTCGTACAATAGCACTCCAACTCGCTGGAGCCAACCGAACTACTTTGACCTTCTGGAGCCTGCAGCATCATCTTATCTCGCTAAGCAACATAAGACCGGGGCATTACCGCAGACAGTTCCGAGAACTATGCAGCTCCTGAGTAGAAACAACCTTTTTTTAATGAAAAACTAGTGGTTGACGGCGATACATTCTGATGGTAAGCAGTGATGCAATCGTTCATGGTAAAGCGCACTAGTTTGAGAGCCTGTTCACTCTTGAAGATACCTAAAATATAATGGATACGAAGACCAGGCAAATTCTTCCAGTCCCTCGATGGATGAAGCGGTATAAAAGACGAAGTGAAACGCTTAGAAAAAGAATGTGTAATTCATTAAAATTCTAGTAAGAAAGAAAGAAAGAAAACTATTTTATTTGGCATACAAACTCGTAGATACACACAATGTAGTAACAACATGACACAACACAACATGTCTCAGTAGAGATCTTATTAATTCGGATATTATTGTTCTAATAGCCATGGTATACCTCTATACACATCAAACACCTCAGGATAGATTGCCTTTGATGCTACGTCTTTTCATATTAGTGACCATTATTGGTGTCCATTTGTTAAAAGTGCAAATCACTCCATACATATTTATTGATTTATTGAGGCAGGAGCCAAAGTATTTACTTTGTTCTTGGTTACCAGTCCACTTATGTCTCCCAAAACCACACAATCACCGTTGTGTGGACCGCCCGAATGATATGGCATACGGTAGAGGTGTGCCTCACATAGGCAGAGCACCACCGTATCGTGGAGGCACTCGGTAGCAGCGATCTCTCGCGCCGAGCCTTGGTAAAAGCCATGGTTCTAGTCCTATGATGAACGCGGTTAATAATGTAAGGTACCTTCCTCTATAAAAGAAGTCGTTGTCTAAAATAAACCTCATCATAATATGCCGACAAAAAAACATGCCGCATCTAAAGCTTTATGCTCGAACACCACAGCGGTATCACTCTTAGCGTTCTGAATTTTTAAGAAGCCCAGTTCACCGATGCTTTCAACGAGTTCCTCAGAAGAAACCCTCACTAACTTGCCTCGATTTACATAACACGCGTAATGCAGGAAGCAACTTTGCTTTACTTTCGACGGTTGGTTTTCTTTCAGTTTTGAAAGTCTTACTTTTTGGGGTAAACTTTCAGGATGTTTTATTGACGAACAGTTTATATTTTGACATGAAGTTAAAAGTACTCAGGTTGATAGGCACGTGACGTGTAATTAAGTTGATAATTTTAAGATGTTTCGACGCGCTGTTTTACCATCATTATTTCAGCCAAAAGTGGGGACGCCCACTGCTAGTCATGAGTCTTCCTCAAGTGTCGCCACAACGACAAGTCCTGTATTTTGCATCCATCGGATCGCCTTAAGCCTCAGAAGGTCATCGGTGTATCTTCCGGTATGTGCGGGTCACCACTTCAGAACCTTTTAATCCTATCAACTATCTGTTCTGCAAGCAATATGCCTTGCTTACTTAGGTTGATGCACTATTTAAATAAAATCAATTACTTTTATTTCCAGGTCTTGTGTAATCAATTTTTTTTTATTGTTGATAGGCTTGACCGTTTTTTCACCTGATGAATAGCGATAATGCGGTTGACGATGGAGCGTGCTTACCTAGAAGTAGCCTTTCCACTCTTGACTTAAAGATTCCTGGTGCCTATCGTCTTATTTATTCCACGTTTTAGACCTCTCGGTGAATCCACTTCCACCAAGAGGTCTTCGCATCCATTTACAAAATGTTTTAGTGAGACCGTGGTGGTCCAAAAGCACACCACCAGAACGTGAGTGGCCGGATCCCCGGTAAACTCGAAGGCAGTTTGTGCAAACTGTCTTCGTCAATTATTGCAACTGAACAGAGCAACAATATCATTACTACTGCAGAATCAAATTAGTGACTGTTGCAGACACAAAGCTAGTCATCTTGTTATGCGGGTCAGTGGAGGACGCTCGGGGTAATCAACAACTAGACTGTCTTGCGACCTGTCACTAATATTATGACATCCAGTTTAGGAGATGCAGTTATGTAGATTGCAGTACCATTTAGTATTTAATTGTGCTACCAAACTATATATCGTAAATCGGTTTTTTCTTTGTTTTCAAACTGGCTGCGTTACATTTTTACACTGCGCTCCAAAAAGCAAGTCGTTGATGTACCTCAAAAGTCTGCCCAACTTAAAAGTGACTGGGCAGGACATGTCTGCCGCATGTCTAATGAGCTGTCATCATCATTATTTCTCTTCAGCCTATAGAAGTCCACTGTTGGACATAGGCCTTCCCCAAGTGTCAACACAATGAACGATCCTGTGCATCCCGCATTTAATCCTTCGGATTCCCGCAACCTTCACCGGGTCTTATGTTCACCTTGTGGGAGGCCTTCCTACGCTACGTCTTTCGGTACTCGGTCGCCACTCTAGAACCTTTCAGCCCCAACTGCCATCTGTTCTGCGAGCAATGCCCTGCCTTATTGCCACTTAACTTTAGCAATTCTTCGTGCTTCGTTCTCCTGCGGATATCTTCATTTCTAATTCGATCACGCTTGGAAACTGCAAGCATAGCCTTCTCCATTGCCCTTTGGGTGACTTTAAGCTTTCTGATGAGGCCACTGAATTGGCCCCAGTAGGCTTCGACCCAGCTGGGCCTCTCCTGTTGAGAAGTCATTAGATGGCCTTAAAATAACATGTTTTACTCAATAATGTTTTAGTGACTAATAATTTTGACGTAGGTATAAATTCAGTTAATGAATCAACATCACGCAAACGTTACTAAAATACCTCACAATTTCACCTCCCATTTTCATCCTGTATGGGTAGTCAGGGATCTCGATCAATCTTATCAAAGTTCAACAATACACCCTACACGCTGCACCAGGGCTGCACAAACCCATGAAGTGTCACAAATGGAAGCGGTCAAGCGTCGCTGCATCCGCCACAAGAACAGAGATAACGTTCAACAAGGTGAAACGACGGGACATTTTCAACTAATTCTGAACTCCGAGTGAGGTTGCTGGGAAATTATGTTTGCTTCGATAAATTGATGGACGGTTTAGTTTAAATTATCAGGTATTAGCTTCGCTCTCTTCGCGCGTAAGGATCGAAGATTGTCTCAAAGGAATCAAATCAAATCAAAAGTATTTATTTCAAATAGATCATAATTATACAGGCGCTGGCAGCTGTGAGATGGCTTGTCTGAACTGACAGCGCCTGTTCACGAGCATGACACATGCATCAGTCCCACTCAGCTAAACCACTAATAAAATATAGTTCCACCCGGGATGAAAAGCATGGTATGTCCACGAAGTATGGTATTCTAGGCTATGGTCTATCCGTGTACTAAGTTTCAACCAAATACAATTACCCCTTCAGATACCGAAACCAATAAATAAACTGTCATTCGCATTTTAAATAATCTCTTTATATAAAGAGTTTACATTTGTCACTCTGTTTGTATAAAAATATAATAGTTAAACAATAAAATAAAAAATACAGTTAGGTTTCGAGTCGGTTTTTCAAAGCAAACTTAATCATATTAATGATAGGGATTAATTTTATCTGAAATGGGTTTTGATAAATTAATATTGTACGCGCCAATTTGTGTTCTGAACGTTTGAAGTCGGACACATCTCATTAAAATATGATATGTGTATGGTGTATCTTTGGTATTTTAAATACAAGTACATAAAGATAAGGTGAGGGAGGTCTAATAAAGGAATAAACGTGGCATTAGACTGACAAAACTCACTTGTGTCTTTTAGTTTCCTTTTGCGATCTAGAGCCAGGGTCAATTTTTTACCCGCAGCGTCGGCCTATTTGGGCTGTTTAGTTTTTCTGATATTTCGTTTGGGTGCACACAGAACGGTGCCATTCGAACCTCAGCTGCAGGCTGCGGATGTAAGCTGCGAATGCAGTAGCACGAACACGCATGAAACGCCGCCGTTGCCTGCATCTGCAGCCGAGAGTGATTCCGTGCCTAGCTGCACGTGCTACCAGTCGCAAATCTACGATACAATCCAATAGGAGCGCTATCGCGATAGCGGTTATTTTAGACGTCTAAACAGTTGAAATTCCAAAGGTTAGAGTGACGTAACTACGTACGTGCGCATAGAGCGGCCGCAGCACTACTGGTCTGGCAGCACTCGCAGCCGAATCTCGGCAGCACGTGCGGCTGCTACCGCGTTCTGAATGGTTTTCCCAAAAATTTTTACTACTACATAGAAGACCAGTTGTGTGGCTGCAGCCGGCTTTGCGCGGACGCGGCATGTGCTGCCTGCCGCCGAGGTTCGAATGGCATCTAAAGACTCAAGATGCCGTTCGAACCTGGCTCCGTTTTAAAAAAATACACGACTACTCTCGAAGATTCCCGAGCGCACCCGAAGATACACCAATTTTTAAACCAGAAAAACGCGGTCTGTCCTGTCCTTACTAAAAGTGTCAATGTTACGAAACTAAAATAAAATCCATAAAACTTTTTCCCTGCCGTATTGTACGAGACATAAGGTCTAAATGGGTTAATAATTCGCAGTTTGTGATGACCTAGAATGAAGCATATCCTAATTTTCTTTTATCTTTTATGTCATCCTCCTTTGTTTTATTTGATAGATAGCTCAGTATAGCTCTAGATCCTAGACGAATAAATAGCAGCCAGTAATAGTAAAATGATACATTTCTACCTGAATCTCGGACTGATCTGAATAGTGAATGGGGATCCATTTCGATTGCTGCGGATCCGGCATTGAAGCGTGATTTGTGGATTCTATCGTTTGTTTCCAAAAGTGACTGCGCTTAGATGAAGTAGGTATTGATAATGAATGTATTTAAAGAAATTGTTAATGATTTAAGTTTCTAATAAAGGAATGTTTGAGCGCAATGGTCAATTACTGTAAAAGCAAAAACCAAAACAATAAAGCAGGTTTCTATCGATGAAAAAAATTTTGCAATCAAACTAATACTTAGAGAGATTACAAACAAAAAAACATAAAAACGAAAAAGCAAACTATATCCCTTTGTTAGTATCATATATAAATATAAGTGTAGATTATTATAGTATAATTTATCTGTATTTTTGGAAAAAAAGATATTCGCTATAATTATTATACTCGTAAATCAAGCCCGCGACACATAGCGCAGCAGCAATTGCTCAACTGTGCTGACATTGAGAGGCCGATTTTTCTAAATTAGATTTTGTACATACTTAATTTTGTTTACTAATTAGATTTACGATACTTTTATTAATGTAAAAGCATGTCAATTAAGTCCCTTTAAAATACATCGATTTAAGTTTTTTTTTGTAACCGGAATGGTAATTCCTTTCACAATAGCAGCTTTCAGTGACTTCTTAAGAATCGAATACGAAATTCTTTCCAATACAGTCCTTTGTTTTAAATTGAAAATTCCTGACGACTATGGGTGGAAATAATAAGGTTAGTTCACACCTAAACGCAACGCGATGCGACGCTGTACAAAGATAGAAATACTACAATACGATACAGGGATAGCATAGCTTAGCATAGTCGGCCTTATAATTTTTTTCCCACTGTTGGGACTCAGGCCTCCTCTCTAGGAGAGGGAATGGGCCGTAATCCACCATGCGGGCCCAGTGCGGGTTGGTGGATGTCACATGTCTTCGAATTTTTTGGTTCTAGGACTTGCCGGTTTCCTCACGATGTTTTCTTTCACCGTTATGAGAGCAATGGTAATGAAACAAATCACACAAAGTAATGCGCCTGGCTGGGTTTGAACCCGCAACCTAAAACTCGTAAGTCGGGGCCGTTACCACTGCTCCGGTGGTCATACACCATAGTATCCCTGTATACTACACGTCTTATACAACTTGAATAACTGCGCAAAAACCACACATATACATATATCAATACGAACGAGAATATGAATACGAACACAGAATACAGCCTTGTAGCACGTTGCGGCCAAAGCTTTAGTTTTGATTGGAATATACAACGTTACCGTGTGCTATGCTGAACACCAGGATCGTATGAGAATGTCTAGAATGGTAGGTATTTTTGTCCACGACAATATGTGGTCAAGAAGACAATTATGAGTGCTCGGCGTCGCATACCGAAGTATCTGTAAAGAAAGTAAGAAAGAAAACTGCTGATATTGAAATTGAAATTGTTGAATTGCTGTAGCTTCCCGGTCAGGAGTACAAAGCTTATGCTGCTCCTTACAAAAAAATGATTACATCTCGCAGTTTCAAGGCGCGCCTCACGGTCGCGCTATGCAGCATAAAATAATTGGGCCTTCCAAGACTCATCGCGTCGCATCGCGTCTCTATGTGATCTGGCCCAAAGTGGAAGCACAGACAACCGACTGACTTTTATAATTGATAACACTCGAAAACCAGTCAATAGTAGGATTTATATCGACGTTAATTGTGTACAGTGATTTAAATTTGTCGTTTTGGTCCCTTCCGTCTCGGGTTGTGTTGTAATTAAATAGTTGGGAATCCTTATTTGACTTTCTGATTTTGTTTTGGTTAGATTTTTCCAATAACATTTTCAGGGTCTTTTTTGCTCAAAAAATTGACAATATGCAAAGCTGTAAATCATAGCATTATGCCTGTACTGTGCTGACAGTTTGTACCACCACTCAAATAATAGAGCAAGAAAAACTAGTTTTCGCTTTAGGTCTGATCACCATAATCATCACTCATTATTTCAGGTTAAAGCCGTAAGATTGTTGGACAGAAACCTCTCTAAGTGCTGCTACAATGATTGGCTCTGTTTACCACACATCTATCGGATTCCTGGAAATCTCACAATTTAAACCAGTTTCTTAAACAACCAATATCATGAAAAAATTATAACAGCAACAAACACGTAACTTAAATGACGCCTAATAATTATTAATAAATATGTTCTTACAGATCGTCTATTTCAGAAACGAGGTCAGACCTCCGTGGGGTCACCACGAAATATTTAGGGGTCCGAGGAAATCCGAACATCTGCGAGCGGTCACGAATTGATGGACATTATTTACCGAAATCAATTTCGTAGTTCAGTTACGAAAACGTTTATTTATAGGCTGTCAAATCGATTAGTTTGGATATTTTGGAAAGGTAATTGAAGTAAATGAATATAAAAATATGGAATTGGTCTATATTGATACTAATTTATATAGGTAGCTAAGAACCGAGCCCGATTCGTCGATGAAGCATAGTGTTCGCGTGCCTCAAAGAGATGTCAGTAAACTGTACGGACCAGCGGAGCCAACGCCTGGTAGGGTCATGGGGAAAAGTATGAAAGCAATACTCGTGGTCCTAAAACACAAAAGACAAATAAAGGAACATGGACACCTTAGAAATGATTTCAAACTTAAAATAAACGTGGGTAAAGAAGTTCAATTCGAAAACATTACTCTACACACATTACGTAAAACCAAAGTAACCAGTACCAAAATCTCAAGCAATAAAATCATAATAACTACTTTATCTAACAAGAATTTGACCAAAGCATTCACAAAGTGAAATCCACTAACCCAGATTCGTCCTCTCAACCCGAATCCCAGAACCTCATTAATGTAGAATTTCCTCGTGCACTCCGTAATTAGAAATTAAAGCGGAGAGGAGACTCAAAGATTCGATTTATCTAAATGCACTCAGGTGACCACGTGTCGGATTAGCTAGTAGGGTAACGAACACAGGGCAACGCTATTCTGGTCAAATTTGGTTTTAGTCCGATTTTGTGTCGGACAAGGCGACAGCTCACGATTTACATTTTAGGAAAAATCTGTGAGAGTAATTTTGGTGGTAAATGTAGTATGAATTTAGAGTATTTGAGACGCTCAAATACAAAACTAATGCAATGCTTTTTTTTTCTTTCGTTTTCTTTGTTTGTCTTTATCTTTCTTTCTTTTTATTCCTTATTCTTTTCGACAGTTTGATTGTTTCCGACTACTTAGATTCAGCTAGTAAATGCTTAAATGACTAATGTGATTTACCTGCCTGTTGCTACTGATCTGCAAGTATAGATATTCGAATGCGACATTGTGATATTTTAGACAGAGACTAATCTGAGCTCCGAGGAATTCATGGCTAAGTAATAACTACCTCACGGTTTGATCTCCAAGAATAATCAATGCTTTCTGCGGTCAATTAGTAGATGGATAGCGATCTTAACATATCGAGAATACTACGATCTTTGGCAAGCATATCAAATCGTTGATCCCGGCTGTCGTTTGTGGATCTTTGACAGATCGACGGATAGACAAAATCCAGAAAATCCGCTCCAATTGCTATTGTTTTATTCTGTTACTCGGCAGGGCACATTGCTCGCAGAACAGACGGCCGTAAGACCGAAAGGATCTAGAGTGGCGACCGCGTGCCGGAAGACGCAGCGTTGGAAGGCCTCCTACAAAATGGACCGATGCAGGAATCAGATGGATGCGAAACGCGCAGGATCGTTCATTGTGGCGACACTCAAGGGAGGTCTATGTCCAACACTGGACAAGATGAGGGTGATGATGATGATGGTACTCGGCAGGAAAAGTCGGATAAACAGGCGCTGCAAGTATTTGGTGTCCAGCTTCGGTTCCACTGGCTTGGTTGGATTGACTGTTAGTGAGACACTGCGTCAACTTGGAAGGCTTCAAGATCACATTTCCATGATTGGTATTTCCTTTGACATTTAAGTAATATTTATTCTAGAAGCAAACATATCGATGTTCAAAATCCGTTCAGCTATTTGAGCGTGTAAAGTTATAAACAAATACACCAACACACATTAAATACTATCACCATTATAATATTAGAGTGATAGAAAACAGAACACTCACCGTAATAAATGTGCGCTTCCACTACATCTGTTGAGACCCTCAAAAGGCGTAAATACTGTAAATTTATAGATAATTATAGTTTTGAGCCGTTTGGGTTCGAAACCCTTAGGTGATCCTGGTGTCAGAACGCCCGTCTCCTTTTGAAGGAAACACACCAACTGATCGACACTTTGCGGGACTAAAAAGCTGGTTCGATCTTTGCTCAAAATATTAGCCTTGACTAAAACTGACAGCATTGTCACGTTGAATGAATTGTCATTCAACGTGACAATGCTGTCAGTCTTAAAGTTATATTTCCGAATAATAACGATTTAGAGCTGTACTTTCGAACCTGGGTTTATGTTTGTATTATATGTACATAATTAGGTCTAATATAAATAGTTAGTCAACATTTAAGTTTCTTAATAATAATAATAAAATTTAATGTTCCAAAATTTTCACACAACAGCACCAAATCCCAAACTAATCGGAGCTTGTGCTATGAGTACTTGACAACAGATAAACATACGTATATATTTTTAAAAACATACATTTTAAAGATAAATTACACTCAGACCAATGATCCTGCTCATACAAACATGAAGGCTAGAAGGAATGGGGTGAGTTTTTAGTCAGTAAGTGTCTGACACTATCTCCCTCTCCGCCAAAGAGCGGGGGTTGTCATTGGATGATTTTCCCCACCAAAAAAAAAATACAAATCTTTCTCATCTGACTCATAACCACCAGCGTAGCAGTCAGGGCCACTAGCAACTAGACCTTCAAGTCTCTGGTCCATATGTACGATTATACGTATATTTATATTTACCTCTTTCGCCAAACAAAAATTTACCTCTTTCGACAAAAAAAATTTACCTCTTTCGCCAAACAAAACCTTACGAAATTCTCAAAAGTATCCACACTTATCGAACACACAAACTCGAGACTAAACTTAGCCAAGTCTATTTCTCCTGATAGGCTAAAAGCATTCTATTCTCAGAGTGTATTCGACCAAACCTTAATATCCTAGTAGCAGCGGACCGGAATAATTATTACTCGTCTAGGAAAACCGTTTAGCCTAATTAAAACCTATTCTTAGGTGTTAGTGAGAAAGGTTTATTTAAAAGCGTCCCGTTTTCTTCGCCTAAAATAAGCTAAAGCTTGCTTGAAGGCAAGTATTTCTATAGCTTTTCTCTTAAGAGGCTGCAGAGTAATTAAATCAGGCAGATTATATTTTATTTTTAAGTAAGTTGTAATAGTATGCATTTATTTATTTATTAAAACTTCATACAACAAAGGCGGTCTTAATGCCTTAGGCATGCTCTACCACTCTACTTAGGGTGGTAAAAAGAAAAACATACAAAAAAAAAAAAATAAAAAAAAGTTTAGTAAATGATTTCAGAAAACTGATGCATTTTAGGTAATACTAAAATATATGGATTGTTATATAAACAAAATACTTTTTACTGTAATATTAAAATACCGAAAATATATTTGAAACAACTTTGCATCATTTGAAGAATTACTCCTGTATTGTGGGTCCTTTAATTAACATGTAAACTCACAAAATTGGGACTATCTGTAAGCTATACAAATATTTGCTCAATGAGCGATTGACTGACCAACTGCACCAAACGAAAGCAAGCATTTTACTAGATAACACAAGGGGAGGCCTTATTTGTAAAAACAATCTATAAAGACATCCGTTGGTTTTAGGAGGGAAGAAGTTCTATGAAGATAGTCCATATGAAATAATGCTTATGTTATTCAGAACAAGAAAACTATAAAAAGGTATACAATGATCAATTCAATTGTCCAAGAAATAGCAAAACTCTTTGAACCAAAAAAAAAACAGATAATTTCAGCAGCCATAGAAATCGCAAAAATATTGCTAACAATAACATTGAACAAGGAAACTATAAAAAGGTAAAACCAAACTATGAAAATGACAAAAGTACAATTGTCTAAAAACAATAAGCTCTTTGGACCAAAAGGAAAACCAGACAATTCCAGTAGCCATAGAAAACGCAAAAAAATTGACCAATCAAATTAGGGGCCCTAAGCCACTCAAGCAACAAACTAGGGGCAGAAGTAGTAGCAACAATCCTAGGACCCTAACTAAACCCACACGAGGTCGGCGGTAATATAAAACAGGCTGTAATAGCTACTAAAACTTTTCTAATGACCACGATGTCCCGAAACTGTCTCCAGAGAGCGAAGTTCCACGTAAAATATTTATGATTTTTGCCCGTTCCTGGCATGTTTTTGTTGGCGTATTTTATTTATATTACCTCCTTTCTGAGACTTTGAAGTATGGCTGGCGTGAAAAAAATGTTCTGCTATTCAATTGGGCGAATTGTTTTAGTGTTGCGTCGGAATTTATTTTGTTGTGTTAACACGTTTCATAAATTTATATAAATTTGTACGATTGGAATTTATAAAATGACTAACTGTTGCCAGCGGCTTCGACTGCTTGATAGTTTTTTTTCGGAGGGCAAAGGTCGCCTAAATGAAATCCCCCGCCCTTGGGCGAAGCGGGAAATAGTGTCAGACTCTTACTAACTAAAAACCCACCCTGTTCCTTCGTTGTCTTTTATCTTGAGGCCGAGCCTTCCTTTTGAAACTAGACCCTTGGCCTCAGTGGGCTTCGACCCTGCTGGGCCTCTACAGATACTGACAACTCCCTGAGGCGCACGGGAACAGTGCGCGCCGTCGACAACATGGGCTCGGTCCGGACGGTTATCGGACGGTCGGACAGCAAGCTGACCGCTTGATGGTTGGAAATTATCCCATGAGAACATACACTCAAGATAAAAGGAATATATTATGCTATTTCATATACGGTGTATCTGAGTGGCGAAATTCATCTAAATTTTTTTAGGTAATCGAGCGTAATGAAATAATAAATATACTCACTTACAAACTTTTGCCGTTATATTATTACTAGCTACTGCTTGCAGCTTAGCCTGCCAAGGGAACATTGCTTCCGAGCTAAAATTATCTTATATCCTATGTGCTATTTCATAATATCGACCCACGGAGCTAATTTTGCCATTCAAACGTACATAACAAACATACATACATGCTCACAAACTTACGCCTTTATAATATTCGTATTAATGTGATTTATGGTTTCAATCGTAAAATGAGTATCGAAAAACGTAAAATATTGCTATGAAATGAAACTAAGCCTAAATGGACCTAAATCAAGTAAATAAATGAAGCAATCTTTTTCGCAAAAAATATAATATTGTGATTTATTATTTAGGTATCTATTATATTACATGGATTGAAATGTAAACCCCGAAAGAGTTGATTTATTTTCAATCTAAAGGTAGCGAAAACTACAAACTGAAATATACAAACATATTGCAATAAATTCTAATATAAGATTTCAGTATCATAAAGTAAAACGTTTTATAGACTATCAGAGAGCCAGTGTGGACCTTGGCTCGAATTATACAGATTTACACAATGTGCCTTCAAGAATTGTTAGCTCCGTGCCTCGGGGCTGGATTTGTATTGCCTTACGCGGACCAAGTAATAAAAGTATAAGGCTAGATACAGACGTAGAGAAAATCCACATAATAATATATGTAGAAATACCTCCCATTACTTTAGACTTTAGGCATAAGCTTTTCTTGCAGAGAAGCAACGAATGTTGATCACCATAATTGATACTACATCAACTGCTAGATGATATATGCCACCTTTTTTTTGTTTTTGATTTGGAAAATCATCAAATAACTCCGCAGGAAAAAACGCAAAAATGAAGCAAAATTAAGACAGTGTCAGTCTTCTACAGATTAAAACCTAACTGTCCATCAGTTGCCGTTTGCGTTTCAGGATTGAGGCGACTCCGAGCCCGCCATCCAAGATGTATGTATGTCCATAAATATGAAGGTTCTAACTATGAAAATTCTCTCACTGATAAATACAATATTGTTTCGTACCTCAAGAGGTTCACTCAGTAGGGGTAATTTCGAGAAAGAAGTCAATCGTCGAATCCAACTCGACTGGTCAGCGTTCGAAAAGCTCCGCGGTATTTTCTCGTTCAACAAATCAGTTTCTCAAGACGAAAGTTTATGATCAGTGCGTGTTGCTAGTGATGATATATGAACTGCAAACGTGGATGCTCATGATAAGCATCATCAAAAAGCTTAAAGTCACACACTAAATGGCGTCATCATGGAAGCAAAACCGCAAAAAATGTCTAACTTTCCTAGTTAGACATTTTTTTGACTTACTATTACTCTGATAGTCAAAATACAGGTTTTGTCTTGTTTGGTTACATATGACATTATTTTTTGTAATAACTGCACCACCATTACTACAAATTTATGTAAATAATAGAAATAATAATAATTTACTGTATATTTTTATTTTAGCGAAATAAACATTGTTATTATTCAATATTTTTAAATACATGATTGCATAGAATAATAAAGCTGTACTTCATAACAATAAAATACAGAAGTAAGGAAAAAAGTGGTTAATTAAAACTCGTACTCGTGCAGGTAGACTGGTAGAGAATGCCTAAGGCATTAAGTCCGCCTTTGTACTTTTATGTTGCATGAAGTTTTAATAAATAAATAAATAAATAAATAAATAAATAAATAAATAAATAAATAAATAAATAAATAAATAAATAAATAAATAAATAAGTAAATAAATAAATAAATAAATAAATAAATAAATAAATAAATAAATAAATAAATAAATAAATAAATAAATCAATAAATAAATAAATAAATATTAAATAATTATTAACGTAAACTATCTAAAGTAAAAGATACAATTGTCCCATTTTTTAAAACCCGTGCGATGATAATAACAAGAAATGGTTTACTAATGGCATATAAATAGTGAATAGACGTAAATAAACTGAAACATGAGTACGCCTACATGGCCACTGAACACAGGAATAGTACGTAATGGCATCGTTACGATATATGCCCATTAGACACAGAAATGAAAGCAAATAACTGAAAAGATTAGTGGAATATCTAGAAATATACTACAAATCAATTATTATATCATGCTCTTTCCCTTAGGTTATTCCGCAGATTTTAATATTTTCAATTACTGTTATCTCAGTAGTCACAGTTTTTTTTTCATACATATATTATGTTTAAATTTTTATCCAGATTTTTTTTTCATTGATATAAACCAATGCTTGACTGCGAAACCAATGCTAGATATAACTTTTCAGTTGAAAAGTTTGAAATTCGATACTTATATTCGTAACGAATATTTGTAAGCCTAAAAATAGTAATACACACACACATACATGCACAAACACACACACATACACACACACACACACACACACAACACACACACACACACACAACACACACACACACACACACACACACACACACACACACACACATGTTGCATGTTGCATGTTGTTGTTGTTGTTGCACATGTTTTTAAACTCACTCATGGTACAGGAGTAATTTCTAGTGCGGGACAAGTTTTTTTTTAACTGACATAACCTAGTCTTTGACTGTGATCCCACCTGATGGTAAATAGTGAAGCAATCGTTGATGTTGAAGCGCACTAGTTTTTTAAGACCCTATTCACTCTAGCCTTGAAGATACCTAAATTATAATTGGACGGGAAGACCGCAGCTGGCAAATTGATTTATAATTACAATAGATTTAATAATTAAACACTTCAAATGCGTGAAAGTGTACTATTTGGTCTATACTGATATTTTGGGAGAGTAAGATTTCTATATTTCATATTTTTATTGAATAAACCCCAAAAGTTTATTTATTCTTTATCACGGGCAAAACGGCTAGCAGTTACTAGTTTTCAATAAGTTAAGTGATCGTCTTTATATTGTTTATTTATTTTCCATTAGCTCTTTTTAAATGTTTGTGCAGCTGTAATTCAAGTAGTTTAAGTCTTGAAGACGAAAACATTCTGTTGAATACAGAATTACAGATATAGATCTCAATTAAGCAACATTTCTTTGGTTTTAGGCTTCTTGCAACAGATCTACGGTCCACCGTGTGAGTCACCTTCTGACGCTACATTTTCTGACATGCGATAGTGACTTCTGAACCTTTTGGCCCATTAGCCATCCTTCTGCATTACCCACCATATTTTTTTTTGCGCTATGTTTTTATTGCGCATTTACTTTGAATTTTTGTAATTGCAAGAAAGTAAGAAACAAATTCGTCTGCTTTTGATTTTGGCAAGGTCTTCGGTAAAAACTTTCCCACATCCCATCAACCATATTTTTGGTCTTTTATTTCACTTAAAATCATCCACATTTTGTTTCAGACAAATGTTTTTAGATGGTGTGATTTCAGCCTTACCTTTTATGGTTTGACATTGGACCGTACAGATAAAGTCATAATATTGATCTGTATGTATTTTTACGATCGCTTCCCTTGTGAGATTTACAAAGGAGTCAATGTTTGCATCAAATAAGAGAGATCTTATTTAGCAGAAAATATTAAAGTAACGGTTACCAAGGTTATCGTCTTTATCAAGGTCACGAAGGTCAATGCTTTGTTTTACATTGATATCAGAGGAATCTGGACATTGTTGACATTTATTATGTTTATACCAAAAAAAAAAAATCGTAATGACATCCCCCGCTCTTGGGTGGAGCGGGAGATAGTGTCAGACTTTTACTGACTAAAAACCCACTCCTGTTTCCTCTTTGCCATTGTTTCAGGGCCCCGGGGATCTCTTTCGCATTACTTATGGCCCTAGTAAGCTACGACTCTGTTGGGCCCTACGGTTGCTGACAACTTCTTGAGGCGCGGGTGGGATCTCACGCGCCACCGCGGCCTTGGGCTCGGTCCGAAATTGTAATGGCTTGCCCCTGAACCAAAAATTTGAAGTAGATTACCCTTTAAAAACGGTGAAGGGAAAGCATCGTGAGGAAACTGGCAAACCCAGAACCAAAAGTTTGAAGGCATGTGACATTCACCAACCAACATTAGGCTCACGTGGTGGATTACGACCCATTCCCTTTTCTAGGGAGGAGGCCTGAGTCTCAGCAATGGGAACATTAAAAAGGTGTTGTAGGATGTTATCGATAGTAAAAGTTTTATGATTTCAGACACAGGGCAGAATAGGTGGTTGATGGAATCGAAAGGTTCTAGAGTAGCTTATTGGTAGACGCAAAAGCGTTGGACCTTCCAACGCTACGTCTCCCGATAAGTCACTCACAAGGTCCCACAAGGTCCTGGTGATGGTTGTGGGAATCTGATGGATGAGACACGCACACGACCGGTAATTGTGGCGCTACTTACCTATGTCCAGCAGTAGACGTCTTTCGGCTAAAATGATGAGACACAGGACTACTACTTGACAGGAAGAACTATTTTATCCCTGCCTACATTTCCAACATGAGAAAACAGAGAACCAAATAAACCAAACAGTAAATTCTTCATGAAATACAAACAGAGAAACTACATTTAAGCCTGCACATTAAGCCTAAAACCGAAAATGGGTACATGGACGCGAACCGCTAAAATCCGCATTTCGCCGAGGATTTGCAAAAAACAGAGACGGTTTTAAACGCATATTTTTTGGCCACAAAACACATTTAAAGTCATGAACAAATCAGTAAATACTGAAAATACTCGTATATATTTGAATTTTCATGTAATGGCTTTTAACGTACAAAGAATGAGAGAAAACCGCAGCCAACATTAAATTGGTATTATTGCAATAGGATCCACAATGGTGCTAAATGTTTTATAGTTGCAGAACTTAAGGCAATTTAGCAGTAAATCTGCTACGTAGGTAATCCGTTGTGGGTATTTTCCAACGAGTTTAATGTATATTTTATTTTATGAGAATTCACACACTAATATTGCTTTGTGTACGTGTAAGTTTGGATGTTTAAATTGTTGCTAGCCTATTCCTCTAGAATGACTTACCAGATTTGGTTAAGAGACACATAACTTGGGTTAGAATGACTTCAATTATTTCAAAGTTATGTATTGTGTTCTATATAGGTATGTAATTATTTCATAATTATAATGTAAATGCTTGTCTAATGTTTGATTAAATTATTAGCAGTACACCGCAGACGCAGTGTTGGAAGGCCTGACAAGGTGGACTGATGACCTGATAAAAGTTGCGTGAATCCGATGGATGCAAGACGTACGGGATCGTTCGTTATTTCAATACTTGGAGAAGTATGTCCAACAGTGGACGTCTTTCAGCTGAAATGATGATGATAACACCGCAGACTACCTCCCGTATTATTTTATTCATTTCAATCCATCCTAAAGTTGTCTGGTAGATATCGCTGTTAGCGATAAGACCGCCATTGTACCCATAGATTTAAGTATAAGCTATGTTACTTTTTTGGTGTGCAACTATTGGTCATTTATTTCAGAACTAATTAAATTATAAAATAAACTTAAATAATTGAAAATAATATTTACACTAAAGGCCTAGCTAAATATGACGTCAAAGAACTCCTCCCCATCGCTGTCGACTGGAAGTGTGCCTAAAAGGCTGGCGGCATTGCCACGTTATATGGCAATGCTTAATCTCTGACCGAGGTAGAAGCCAGCCCTTGGGTCACGCGAAGAGTCAACTAAGCGTTTGGATAAATCTTTAAAAAGCATATAAGCACTTGGACCCCACGGCCTAAGAGTTTCAACCCCAAACGGCTCAAAAATATAACTGCCAACGAGGCTGTTATATTTCCGCAGCCACCGCGGCAGCACCAGCATAGCACGATGAGCTAGGAAGATGGGATGGCGCAAGAGAATCGACACAGGTAGCGTCCCACACTGAAAGCCTACCCATCTATCAAGGAAACAAAGACATACCGTCTGGTCTCTTACCATCGTCGCGTGCCAGGTATAAAGTTTCAAAACCGACGGTGACAAGGGCAATATTTATGTACAACTAAGTTTATTCTATTCTAGAATAGACATTACATACTTCATATCGAAATGACGGCTGCGCTGCATTCAAATTCAAATTCAAATTCAAAATCATTTATTTCAAATAGACCAAATGTAGGCACTTTTGAATAGTCAAATGTCGGTCAGTCCAAGAAAAGTGAAGCTAAATTGCACGTTCCAAAGCGTAGATCTCTATGGAGAAGAACGTGCAAGAAACTCCATGGACACTCTTTTAAATCATATTATGTGTTACATATAATGTTTGTTTACATTATTTCATGTTGCTTCTATTATGTGAGCACAATGTAGATAATAAAATTAAAATAAAAAATATATTAAAAGATAAAAACTGAATTAAGCTACTGGCAGTTAAGAGATGACCAGTCTCAACTGACAGCACCCGTTCACGAGCATGACGCGTGCATCAGCCCCACTCAGCTCAACCATTTTCAAGGGAACCGAATGACCCAATACACGCGCCACCAGCAGCGAGACGTTTAAGTGAGCATGACAAACTCCTAACTGCCATGCTCGTAATGTCAAAAACAAAGAGAATAAAAAGTCGTAACCCAATAAAAATGCTTCATGGTACCTCACATTCTCAAATAGAAAAAAAAAAGTGCTTCTACATTAAACAATGCTATGGTTTTCAAAAACAAAAGAAATAAATGATCACAAGTTTAAACTATATTTTCAAATTACAAAAAAAATAAAAATAATTATAGTTTCCAAACTAATCAATACACCCTAGTGTGGTAGTGGAGCATGACCTAGAGATAGTTGTTTCAGGTCTGAAAGTCTTGTGTGTTTGAGTTTAGATATTTGTAAACACAAACGATACAAGAGAAGGAATAATTTCTAATGTAGAGCACCGCTTTTTAAAAAAAGAAAAAATATCCACATATGCGTCAAATAATTTCCAGTATTCATGTGAACGAGACGCGAGTGACCAGCTTTACATTGTTAACACCTCTACGGTCCAGACTAAGCGTTTCACCTTGTCGTTTATACCACGTACATCGAAGGACTTGAACAATTTGCCTGCTGCTGTTTTCCCGTCCGATAATAATTTAGGTGTGTTTAAGACTTTTAGAGTGAATATAATTTAATAAACTAGTGCACTTCACTATCAACAATTTCATCACATATAATCATCATAAAAAAGTGCAAGGTTGTATACAAGGAACCATATCAACCGATGTTCATAAATACATGATGCTATCGACCCAAATGACACGCGTAGAAGGTTCTGAAAAGTCACTAACAAGATTGAGTCCCTAAAAAACACGTTTAAGAGGGTCCTTCTCCACTCGCTTATCGTAAACATCGAAAATGGTTTAAAAGCTTGTTACTTAATTTAATGCAATCCAACGCGATGTTTGACGAAAAGGCAACGCAAAAAAGAGAGATAACGCCTGGAAACTCTGTTAGTATTCGGTAATTCCGGGATTTACTCGAAAATTTCACAAAACTTGCTCCAGGAAATTGCTGTTTTTTTTAAACCCTTAAAAGTTTTTGGAAAAAGTTGTCATCATTTAAAATTTTAATAAAATTTGCAAGGTGTCTAGAGGACTACTTTTTTGACTTTTTTAATTTTTAGTCAAATTATGAAGTGTCAAAGTTCATACAAAATAGGACATTTTCAGAGGTTTTTACTGGATTCGTTTTACACAAATGATACTGTGTTTCCAAAATATCTAATGAAAAGTGTGTAATAACGTCATAATCAGTTATGAGCGGTTGTATGAAAAACAGTGAAAATGTGAGTCGTGATGCACCACCTTAAGGGCAAATCTCCTGGAAATCTGTGTTGACGTAAATAATTCGCTTTTCCTGTTTTGTTGTTGTAACAACTGAATCAAACAAAACTATTATTGTTTATTAACAATCACTTTATATATATCTAGCTCTCTCTCTCTCTCTCTCTCTCTCTCTCTCTCTCTCTCTCTCTCTCTCTCTATTCATTGTATATTGTTTTAAACCGACTTCAAATAGGTGAAGGTTTTTAATGCGTTGGTTTTTTTTATTGTTTTTGTACGTTTGCCTTGGTATGGTTACGTGAAGAGGAAGGATGAACCGCATGTTACTAAAAAAGTTCTGAGTATACATGTAGATGGATGGAGAGGGAGAGGGAGGCCAAAGAAAAGATGGATGGATTGTGTGAGGAGTGATATGAAAGAAAAAGGAGTTAGTAATAGTGTGACGGGTGACAGGATAGAATGGAAGAAAAAAAAGGAGTGGTGCCGACCCTTAGTACCTAGTATGGGATATGGGCAAGAAGAAAAACATTACATTTTCCGATTACTTGCACTCGCACAAGTAGATTTTTTTAAATTTTTTGTTTTAGTATGTATTTATACTTCTCACGTGGTTACAAGATCAGGATCTTATTATGAGATCCTGGAGATATCGAGGGAACTCTTCAAATTATATAGACCAACTTGTAATCGTTACATTCCATAGGTACCTTACTATAAAACTGGCTCATTATTTAAGATTAGCTTTTTTTTACGGTGGGCAAAAATCATCTTATGACAACCCCCGCCCTTGGGTGGAGCGAGAGATAGTGTCAGACTCTTACTGACTAAAAACCCACCCCGTTCCTTCTAGCCTTCAAACCAAGGCACGAGTTCCCTTTCGGATAACCCTGGCCCCGGTAGGCTTCGACCCAGCTGAGCCTCTGCTGTTGCTGACAACTCCTTGAGGCACGCACGCACTCCAAAACAAAAAAAAACACTTAAAAGTGCAATAGAAACCAGAAACACTAACTTCCAAAATGTAAAGTTATTTTGTACTTTTTGTGTTTTATTGAAGCCGTTACCATTTTTTTTTTCTAAAAAGTTTTTATTAGTATCAGTAGTAGTAATATGCATGGTTTTTAGAAATAGTATAAAAAGTTATGCAGCAACCTATTGGCGACAATTGAGGTGCATTTTATTTACAATTAATCTTTTTTTAAGTAGGTAATTACGAAATAACTACTCCTGTTCCAGATTAAGCGCGACGCAGTGTCAAATTTTTATAGACGAAAACGCACCTGTGTCCCTCCAGTTATCTTCCAAGGTCACGATAATAATCCCGCAAAAATCGATAGGTCTGAACCTCACATAATATCTGCCATATTTTATTCCCTGATAAATGAAACAGCAATTCAATCAAACTACCAAAACTGTTAACAGCTAATCCCGAATTTATTACCAACAACTTCCATAGCAACTATTACTTCGAGAAATATGATTTCTGGAGCTCACCCCAGGGGATCGCATAAAGAAAACTTTAAGGCGCTATTAGCCCCGGTTTTATTTGCCGCGCGCCCAGCGGGCTGGCTGTGAGATTTACGCACGCACCAACGTCAAGATTTAACACAGTACTGCCCATATTTTAAACTGGGTAAATCCCTGTGGAACTGCTGTATTATTTTGTTTTATTGCTGGGAGCCAAAGATTTTGATTGCTGTCGGAGATTTGGTGGCGGATCTATCTTGTGCCTTTGATTGTATACTTTATTACTAACATTCAGAAGCTGCCCTTGAATTACTTAATAATAGTAAAGGATGTATGGAAACGGGCAAAACGACAGAAAGAAGAAGCCAGGTAGTGAGAGATGCATGGAACCGGGAAGTATAGTATACGAAAGTGCGTAGTATACAAGGATGAACGAAACCTGATAGTAGAAATTAAGAAAGGGGAGCATTAGTAGTAAATGATTCTGGACTTAATTGATTAGAATAAACAGGTAAACACTATAGAATATAGATGATTTCTATATATAAATTAAAGAAATCATCTAAATAGTAAATGAAACCACATTTACTCTTTAGATGATTTCTATAATTTTAATGACGTGCAAATTACCTGAGAAATATTTTAACTGGAATTTATTGTTTCAGGTTACCTTCATAAAGCTTACCTAATCATTTACATTTTGTAACGTGTAAAATAATAACATTAATAAACTACAGGACGCAACAATCACTCACATTCAAAACTAGATGTCACAAAATCTCGTCTGCAATAAAACGAAATAAACAGCTCTTAAAAGTGTATTGAAGCTAATAAAATGCCAATGAAAAGTTGAAGAACCCAGCTGACGGCGAAACGCACCAAATTTCCCATGTTTATAGCGCTGTGTTCGCGTTTAATATTTTAGTCATCGCGGAACCCTTCGCTATTGTTCAAACCGTACTTAAGTAAGACAAAGTTCTGAATAATTAAATGTGTCAAAAGTCAGTGTTCTGTCCGTCGAGACATTTCTTAGTGATGAAGAAAAATTGGATTAATAATTTTCTGAGAACATTTTCTGATGCAATAACAACTCGATATAGAAGCTGAAGTTATTAATTGAATTGTGAATGTGGTATCTTTTTGCATTCCTACACAAACATCTGCAACAATTTCAAATCTTATACAAGGTGAAAGGGACAGCCCTCCACCAACATTAAAGGCTTGCTCAGTTGACGAAACTGAATAACCTTCTATAATATTTTTTTTTTTCAGGAAATGAATAAAAATATCGGCCTCGCCATACAAATTTTCCAATCAAGTTTATCATGAGGCTGATTTTTTTTTCGTTTCCTGAAAAAAAATCTTGTGGAAGGTTGTTCAGTTTCATCTACTGAGCAAGGCCTTAAAGTTTGCGGAGGGCTGTCCCTCACACCATTTATAGGTACTACTTTTATCAGTGGGTCGTTTATTCTGTACAAAAGCTTGGCCTCGTCATGCTAAACATCTTATTTTTTTATATTTCTGGAGAAAGCCATGGTGCAGTAAAGTGCTTGACTCTTTTCTTTTAGGGTGCATGAACTTCATTAAAATTGGTTTTGTCTAGATATAAGGAATTCCATAATGTTTGCAATTGACCATATTTTTAATCACCAAATGATTCCATGTCCCCAGTAGACTTCGGTCATGTTGGGCCCCTATGGTTTTGCTGACACCTCTCTGACGTGCGCGTGGACCACTATGCGCTGTGACTCGGGCTTGCTCCGGACAGTTATCGAACGGCTGGACGGCGAGCTACCACTTGCTTATCGTCCACAAGTCAACGTCACTCCAACTACTTTGCCAGCATTACTGCTTCGCAGAAGAAGGCGTCCACCTGCCATTCTTCCTCGCTCCTGACCATGACCTTTCAGTAGTGTATTTTAATCCCATTCATAATTTAGCTTTCGACAAATTTCCCTATAGTTTATTTTGGTACCTACGTACTCTTGTTTATGTCTCTTGAGAGTTTCAGCAGGTGATGATGTCAGACATTAGGGTCAAAAGATCTCTTGGGAAGTTAACGACCGACGACAAAAAGCTTCATTTAAATTAGTATAAGAAGGATAACTTTATTTAACATCAAGATTAATAATACTAATAAATAATTAGACACTCATTATAATTCTACAAACTTTATTAAAACTAATCTAGACAGGACAAGCTAAAATGAGACCTGGCTCTAAAAACCCAAGGTTAAAATTCCAATTTAGACGTGAAATCCAAAAAGAAAAATTGAGACTTTCTAGCAAAAACTCGCTGAAGTTAATTACGAGACTATATATATAGCCTTCGAATATGAATAAGTTAGGTTCAGGTCAGTCACACGTCTTTCTAATTTGGCTCCAAGGGACTCTTGTAAACTAAATTAGGTGTCGACGAACGAAATTGCCGAAATTGGTGTCTTTTTTGCTCGGGCTCTGGTTTTTGGAGTGTTTGTTACTTTTTAACGTGATTTCAAATACTTAGAACTGAGATATGAAGGGTAATTTAGTTAATCTTGGTGTTATACATATTTGTGTTGTACTTATAAAGTTTAAGAAGTTCTCATTTTTTTTTTACCTATTCACGACTTTGCCATTTTTCTACCAGTTAGTACTTAGCAATAGAAAGCTCGGTGTAAATAACTTTTGACGATACTTTTGATCAATAAGTAATTTACTTTTTATAGCGCCAAACTCCGTTTCTTTCGAAAGGAACTAATCAAATAACTTCAGTTGCTATCGGTAGGTACATTCTTGGCGAGAGAAAAAGACAGTTACTTAATAGCCCACAAGTGTTCTTTCAATTGCCTTTTGCATTCAAGGGCCACGATAAGATTAAAGATTCAAATCATTTTATTTCAAATAAAATAGGCACTTTTGAAAGGGGTTCTCACCGGCTCGCCGTCCGCGAGCCCGCGTCTACGGTGGCTTGAAATCGGGATCGGAAACCCTGCCTGATGCGGTCGGCCTCCTCCTTTGCTAGCATTACTGCTTCGCAGAAGGAGGCGACCGCCTGCTATTCCTTCTCGCTCCGGACCCTGGCCTCGACCAAAGCCCGGCGCGAGAGGTCTCCGCCGCCAATCGCCCACACCGAGGCACGGCAATGCTCCGCCCAGGCAGGGCACACCTCGACTTTGTGCTCCACCGTGTCCTCCGGGCGTTCCGCACAGTGGCGACACCCGGGATCCATTGCTCGTCGTACACAAGCCCGTGGATATGGTGACCGAAGATTGCTCTGCGACTACCAACGCTCGGGGATGTTTCTTCAATCTTGCTGCCACCTGTTTCACCAGAATTACTATGTCACAGAAGAACGCAATCGCATTCCATTCCTACTCATTCTGGACCATAGCCAGGGCCCGGCAAATTCCTCAGCCGTATCAGTATTCTGCATATACAACCTTATTTTTAGTGTATGAGAAATCTAAAACACAAAATTTCAAACCTGTATTTTGAAAAATCACAAAAATATAAGCCAGTTATAGCATCTGGTTGGTGATATAAATACATGGTCACCGGGCCACACGGGTGACTGAGGGGTGGTTTTATTTCCGCACCCAGCGATCCGCAGGCACGTAATGCCCGCTATGACTTGCTGTGACCTGTTTTGTACTTAGTGTCGGTGGTGTCCAACTTGTGACCTTTTCTAAATATTTTTGGAAAAAAATATAACACGGTGTAAAAATTATTGGAATCGATTCAGTTACTGATTCTGAACAAACTATATTCAGGTTTCGCATAGACTAAAAATAATGTTGTATGTATAATGTATGTTTGTCACTAAACTCACCGATTCAAACCACAAGCGGCTAGTAACGCCATTGTTGTTAATATTTACTAAATCCGCGGCTAACAAAGCTTATCACAGTTTATGCATAAATAAAGAGATATAAGTCGTTTCGTATAAAGGACTGCCCTGAATGTACAGAGACCGTAGAGCTACAAAAACTAATTATGGAGGGTGCGAATAGATATAGTTTATTTACCGACTTGCTCCCGCGGGCAGTTTCGCCAACATGTGAAAGTAAGTTCTTACAAATTTTGAAACTTTTAGAACAGCAGACCATTTGTTACATCATCATTTCCACTGTTGGACATAAACCTCCCCTAATTGATCGGTATTGTGCGTCTCGGATCCATCGGATTCCCGCTATTCTTATCAGGTCATTGGTCCATCTTGTAGGAGGGATTCTAACGCTGCGTCTTCTGGTACGTGGTTGTTACTCCAGAACCTTTTATCCCCATAGACCATTTGTTCTGTGAGGTATGTGCTCTGCCCACTGTCTTGTAAGTTTGGCGTTTTTGTGACTATGTCGGTAACCTTGGTTCTTCTACGGATATCTTCCTTTCTGATGTGATCACGCACGGAAACTCCGAGTATAGCAATTTTTATGGTCTTTTGGGTGACTTTGAGTCTTCTGTGAGGCCCATTGTAAGCGACCACGTACCGAATCCACAATCATCACTGGCAACACGCACGGGTCAAAGACTTTCTTTATGAGACACTGCTTTAATGGACAAAAAGTTACCACGCGGCTTCTCGAACGCTGCCCAGCCAGGTCGGATTCGACGTTTGATTTCTTTCTCAAAGTTAGACCTACCCGACTATACCGTCTGTCCTATTTGTTACAACAAATCATTATCAACAATTGTTGTTTATACCGCGTACATCAAAGGACTGGAACATTTTGCCTGCAGCGGTTTTCCAGTCCGACTATAATTTAAGTATCTTCAAGTCTAGAGTGAAAAGGCTCTTAATTTAGTCATTTTGATTCACCATTAACAATTGCATAACTGCTTTTTTATCAGATGACATCGCAGTCAAACACTAGTTTATATCGTAGAAAAGAACATTAGAACCATTTCAGATTGATACCTCTACGCGTTTCTGAGAAAAGGGGTCTTCACAGACCGACAACAAAGGATCACTTTGTTGTCCGTCGGTCCGTCTGTCAAGACCCTTTTCTTCATAAGAGATCCGTTTTTGCCGACTGAGGTACAGCACTAATAATATAGAAGGAAAATAGCCAGGGATCTACATGAGGGCGCTTGCTTGATGAGCATTACTACCAGTTCAAATCTTTTAATTGCCTTCTAGTTTAACGCTCTTCTAACCTCGACGTTCATGTCTCAGAAATAATTCACACGTCCCTCGAGAACAAAGCGTCGACTAAAGGGGTATTTTATACATTATACATACACACAAACCAAAGAGTACATACAATGTACAGATTAATATAATGTCCCGGCAAGATTCGCAGTTCATACAATTATGATCAAACACTAGTATATTATGTACATACATATTCAGTTTGTCAAACTATTGTAGAGACTAGTAAATTGTTATTCAGTATTGCAGCTAAAACTAAATGTAGAAACATGTATGCTGTCCAAAAATGTTTCGTCATGGAATTCAAAATAGAGTTCTGCCGCGTGATCCATCTAGCATTTAACCTATACCTCTAACATATCAGTGGCATTCCATGAAAAAGAATTTGATTTTTCAAATAGTTTTTAAAGGTGCAAACGCTTGGCATCGAACTCTGACTGAGTTACTTGCAAACTATTTCTATCGAAGTTAAGAAGCTTTTGTGATTGCGTTTGATCTCCACGTGGTTGAGATGCTGTGAAGAGATGAAGCTCATACTTTCTTGAAATCAATATAGGAGTAATGCAGCTCTTAAGCGGGAACTACTTTAGCCCGAGGCGCACGTAGGCGACGCCTGAGTTTTACGTAGCGGCGCATCGCGTGGCGTGAGTCTAATGTAGCTCTACAAGTCTAGTGGCCATATAAAATGTATGGAGTCTGATTCGCCTACGTCGGTATTTAGGTACTTGGTCCACGTGAGGCCAACGCAGTTCGATCTTTATGCATTATTAGATTGAACGCTTCCTTCCTACTATTACAAACAGATTTCATTTGTCGGTGCTCTTGACCAGACGATGCCTCATGCCGTACTTACCAGAGAAATTCATCAAAATTCGAAGGCATGTGACATTCACCAACCCACATTGAGCCCGCGTGGTGGATTACGGCCCATTTCCTCTCCTAGAGAGGCGGCCTGAGTCCCAGCAGTGGGAACATTAAAATGGCATTGACATTGACGCCGCTCTAAATGTGGCCGGCTACTGGGTCCAAATATTTTGAGGGAAAAGAAAACAGTGTCGAATCAAGAAAACGGATGTTAAAAACTTGATAAACTGCCCTACCTGCTGAGAGAATGTTCGAGATCTAGAGAGAATAATCCTTGAAACGCAAAAGTTTACTGAAGGAGTACAGCAGGGTTTTAGCCAGTAAACGTCTGACACGCCCTCTCGCTTCACCAGGAAAACTTATTCGATGACCCATCTCAAAAAAAAAGATTTACTTACATTTTTTAGTGCGAGAATTGTTTGTCTTACAATCATCAATCAACTGCAACAGTTTTCTCAAATTATTCACGCTATACAAAGAAAAAACAAAATAAATCAATGTCAAAAACAGCGGACACTCGACGAAACTTGAGCAACCCACTAAATCACAACAAGCGAAAGGAATCTGTTTACAACAACTTCTTTCACCTCAGGAACACGTTAGACATTTTTTTTTCATCCAAACTGAATTTTTCCCCAAGTGTGGCGATTTCGCCAACTTTAAATGGCCATTAGCGAACTTGTTTACAACTGCCCCAAGGCAACTGGTTCTATTCCGTTCGTTTTATTACAGAAGCGAACGCTTGTCAGGAAATCGAGGGCGAAATAGTAATACAAGATGGTTTCCAAGCTTTCCTTAGGCGCAGGAAATAAATGTTAATTATGAAAATGGAGGGCTCTTCTGTGTATTAAAGTTGGGTCGTCAGATAGGATCGTTTGGGACTAAGTGCCGGAGGAAAGTTTCTGCCTATATCTTCATGATCGTTTCTTTAGGGGAAGGCAGAATTCTTAGGGGACTAATGTTCCAATACTAATTATGTAAGCTCCTCTCTTAACAGTCTGTTTTAATCGTTTTTGAGCTTAAGTTACCCTCTTTGACCTAACGGCTCACCGATGCTGCAGAAAATGTATACCTATACAATGTAACGTTAAATGCGCAAAACCTGAAAATAGTTTGATCAGAATAAGGAGCAGTATCAATTGAACCACTTTTTAATATAGGTTACATTTTTCAAAAAATCTTCGTTTAAAATGTTGCCATATCTATTTATTAATAGGTCAAGCCATCACGTGCGTAAACCCGCCAAAATAGGTAAACAATTAATGCTTGTCGTCCAATTTAAATTTTCTCATACGCAAGATAATAGTAGTTCTTATTTCAATGCATATAGGAATCTTGCAACCCAGTGATATACTTACCAACTCGAGAGACGAGTTGGTACAGATTACAGGTAACAGAGTGTCGTCGAAGGCCCAAGAAATGATCAGAATTGTCAGAAAAACTAAAACAGCACATAAAACCTTTACATTTTTACAAGATGACAATGTTTGTCTGTAATCAAATCTTGAAAATTAAATTTGACACCCTTCCCGGTTACCAGATGCATGATATGATGCATCTGGTAGCCGGGAAGGGTGTGAGGTGAGTGTTCGGGAGAGTGTTTGGAGTGACGTTTTGACGTTTGTTCTGGAGAGATTTTTTTTTTTTTTTTTTTTTTGTCGACGGGGAAAATCATCTTTGACGAAACCCGCTCTTGGGTGGAGCGGGAGACAGTGTCAGACTCTTACTGACTAAAAACCCCGCGCCGTTCCTTCTAGCCTTCATACCGGGGCACGAGCTCCCTTTCGGACAACCCTGTCCCCAGTAGGCTTCGACCCAGCTGGGCCCCTCCTGGTGCTGACAACTCCTTGAGGCGCGCGGGAACAGTGCGCGCCGTCGACGTCTTGGACTCGGTCCATTACCGGACAATCGGACAGCGAGCTACCCATAGCTCGCCGTCCGCGAGCCCGCGTCTACGGTGGCCGGAAATCGGGATCGGAATCCCGGCGACGGCGGCGAGGGCGCCTTTGCCTGATGCGGTCGGCCTCCTCCTTTGCAAGCATTACTGCTTCGCAGAAGGAGGCGACCGCCTGCCATTCCTCCTCGCTCCGGACCATGGCCTCGACCAGGGCCCGGCGCGAGAGGTCTCCGCCGCCGATCGCCCCCACGAGGGCACGGCGATGCTCCGCCCAGGCAGGGCACACCTCGATGGTGTGCTCCACCGTGTCCTCCGGGCGTTGCGCACAGTGGCGACACCCGGGCGTCTCTTCCGCTTGAATCCGATGCAGGAACCTCCCGAACTTGCCATGTCCGGTGAGGACCTGCGTCATGCGGAACGTAAGGACGCCGTGAGGTCTTTCCAGCCACGCCTCAAAGAGGGGGCTTACCGCCATAATCGTGGCGTGCCCAGCACTGGGTTGCGATAGCCGTTGACGCCATTTCACCATGAGATCCCGCCGGAGCTCTGTCCGCCATGCTTTGACATGTTGCGGCAGTGGACTTTCACCCCGGCGTTGCATCTCCAGTTCTGGAGAGATTGTTGTCTCACATGTTACGGATTAAAAATAAAAATACCACGTTAAAGTGTTTAAAAAGTCTTTATTAAAGTGTGTAGCAACATAGTACATGACATAAAGTGTGGGGAAATCCCGAATTTGCCCCTAACAGTGTTTATATCTGTGTAAATGAACAGATGATCATCTGTAAAAAATATTTACTTACCCTCTTAATAGATTAATTTTTTCAACGTCTTGACAGTTCGTTTGTTTTGATTCGAAGTTCGTTGAACCTAAACAATGCCGGCAAAGTGTGGTGGGTGCGGCAAGTTTGTGTCGGCAAGCGACACCACAAAGTGCACGAAATGTGGCAGTGTTTATCACCGTACGTGTGTCGGCCTCCCTGCGAAAGGTCCCGCATCCACCATAGGGCAGTGCCCCGAGTGCAGGAAAAATGTCCGTAGGGACAATAAGGCAGATACACCTGTGCGGGAGTTGGTAGCTGAGCTGCAAAATGAGGAGTCAGTGGATGTGCATTTGTCAACGCCGCCTTCAATATCAGCGTCGACACCTGTGACTCCTGCAGGTACAATACAACAGGGTCATCCGACTTCACCTTCGTCAGCTGTAGCGTCGTTTCAAGAGTTCCCACAGGATGTGGGTTCGGCGTTGAAGTTGGTGGTGGAGGAGCTGCGCACCTTGAGGTACGAGGTCTTGGAGCTTCGTAGAGATGTGGCTGATTTGAAGGCGTCCAATGAATCGTGCCACATTCGCATGGACGGGATCGAGTCCAGGTTGGAGGTGCTCGAAAAACGGCAGGCTGAAGGTTGTGCTTCGTCACCAGATTTGCGAGTAGTGGAGAACATTGTGGAGCAGCTTAAACGGGACCTAAACGATAGGGATCAGGAGCTCATGGCTAATGACGTAGTCATTGCAAATGTGCCTGAGACCCAAGGCGAGAATCCCACGCATCTCCTCCAGCTTATTGCCGCGAAGCTGGGAGTCTCTCTGGAGGATCGAGATATTGTGTGCGCAGAGCGAGCAGGTGGCAGACACATAAAAGCGACTAGCCCATCAGCGTCAACAGAGCCCCACCCACGTCCTATCATAGTCCGCCTTGCTCGACGTGACCAGCTTGACGCCATAATTAATGGTGCTCGTGTGCGGAGAGGCACCACAACAGAGAATCTTGGTCTCGAGGGGAAGCCGGTTCGCTTTTACGTTAATGAACGGCTGACCAGGCAGAACCAACAATTATTTTGCCATACAAAGGCTGCTGCGGGGGTGCATGGCTGGCGCTTCGTTTGGTCAAAGCGTGGTCGAGTTTTGGTCCGTAGTAAGCCCGGAGAACCCACCCTCAGGATTACGTCTGTGGATGACATCGAAAAGTTTATTGGGCCGATTTCAGTCACAAATAAATAATAATAGATTTTTGGTGCTGTTCATTTTATTATAGTACTTAATGTTAGCTTTATTAGTATAAGTTTCCAGTTAATCGAGTCTGTGCGTCGTATCTATTATGACAAGGGGAGGTGGGCTTATGTAAGTGAGTATTTCGCTCTAATTACACTTGAATATATTTTATTTACAAACACTGAGAATTCATACAGGACATATTTATATTAACGTGAAACATGCATATTATTACGACTTAACCAGCATAATTATTTTCCTGCATTAAACACATATAAAATTTTCGAACAAGATATAAAATGACTAAGTCAAAATTATTAAAGTTAGGTTTGTTTAATGCTGGCTCACTCGCAACTAATCAGGATGAATTCCTGATTGCTATGTCACAACACTCAGTAGATATCATGGCAATTAACGAGACATGGCTGAAACCTGGAGAACAAGGCCGCGCGCCTAAGGTCCCGGGATATAGACTGAAACATGTGCCACGCCCTGCGTCTGTGCGCGGGGGTCGGGGTGGGGGTGTAGCTTTTTATATTAAAACTGGAGTAAGGGCACGCATACGACCACACTCTGAAAGTTCCGACGTTGAACAAATGTGGTTAAGCTTAACTATCAATGGTAAAAAGTTATTGATAGGTACAGCATAGAGGCCACGATGGTTCGAACTGTCTAGATTTTTGGATGGGATAACTGACACTATTAGCGCGTTGGCACCACAGAACCGCAGCATTCAGGGGTAGTTTCAGATATATGGCCAGTCACTGTTGGAATGACATTCCTCCCCCAGTTAGAGTCCTGAAGACAAAGAAAACTTTCATTGACATTTTAAAAAAATACTTCATGCAAATTCAATAATCGACATAACCTGAGTCATTATAATCTAATTATTATTTTTAGCTTTTACCTCTTTGGTCTTGGACTTCGAGCAATGGTATGGTCTTCCACAGTGATGATGGTCTCCATTTATGATACTGCCCTCTTTCGTTGCGGTCCTCTGGGCGAGATGTGAGTTTTAGGAGTGTTGAAACACTGGATGAAACACTTGAATGAATGTTTGTTGTGTCTGCCATCTATACAAAATTGTAGCTGCAATTATAATAATTTGTGGGTGATCCAGTTTAGGTTTATTTTTATAATTCTAGAAATGTAATAGTGTAATAATAGTTAAAATTTTGTATTGTCTGGTGTTTGTAATGTTGTTGTTTTATTAAATAGAAATGTAATAATATAGGTATGATGATATAAATTGAAATATTAATGTAAATAGTATGTGTATTAGGTACTAACCTGCTTCTGTTTTGTGTTTACTCTCCGAGGGGACGCCAAAGTTGTCACTCGAACGGTGGTTGCTGAAAACCAGCACCGTAGATGGCTGGATTTGCCCAGCGTCACGGTATATGCTGAGCAACGGCCTATTCTTGCTAAGATGCGACGCACAACTTAGATTCTTAGATTGTTTTGGTATAATTATTATGTTTTTTTCTTATATTTTTGGTATTTATAGGTTAAGTTTGGTTTATAATGTTTGTCTCTGTTGAGGCTGGCTGGTGTCAAAACCACAGATTATAGTGGTCAAAACAACTTAGTAACTTTTTTTTTTGTGTCTATTGTTATAAGGCGTAGTACACACATGGCCTGACAGGGTTGTTTCTGTATTTTTATGATGTTCTGTGCGTCTGTTTGGGCGGAATAAACGTGTTTTCTTTCTTTTCTTCTTTTCTTTCTTTCATCTGCTGCATGTGTTTGTTTGGCACAGACAATGCAAAATTATTATGAAATGGAGCTGATCTGATGATGGAACCGGAAGGTGGCTATAGAAACTTGGTAGTTAAACGACATAACTCCATCGATTTTTGGTTCGTATAACGTCTTGATGTGTATTAGTTATATAGGTATACCGAGTTATAAAAGCTTGCTATGATAAAAATATGTTCATTACAAGCTTGTTATTTATGATTTTTTTTTTCTCAGAGCTAGGTCAATGAAATACTAATATATATATATATATATATAATCATTTGGGGTGTCTGAGGTTTTGCGCATTGAACATTACACGTTGTATATGTCACATCGAATGTATCATTCTAAAGCTAACACACAATAATTTGACTTCACAGTCTTCAACTCTCTCGAAGCTCCAAAAATAGATAGTGCAGACATAGCAGACACCTAATGACCACAAACTAAAGGGTCCAGCCAATAGGTTCCGTACAATTTGGCTTGCTGGCTTTCAGTCAGGTAGTGGAGTTTGGGTGGGTGCTAAAGCGGGCGCGAGTTATTAAACATGTGAACATGTCGCGTGTATAATGTAGCTTGAGATTGCTGAAGATGGTTATCTGTAACAGTAAACAAAATGCTTGTGATTCAACTCTGAGAATAAGGTTCTACCAAATTATTGCTGTTCCCATCAGTGTAATTTTTAAGTTAAAAGTTTGAAATTAGATATTCGTAACAATTATTGTATGGCCTAAAAATAGTTTTTCCTGGTTTGGGTGTATGGTGTATGTGAGTTTACATGTTTACGCACCTATGTATAGTACAGGAGTAACTGTGATCTCCATTTGATGGTAAATAGTAATGTAATTAAAGATGGAGGAATGAGGCGCATTAGTCTATTCCACTCGCCTATCAAAAATGGTTATTTTGTCCATAAACATCGAAAATGGTTTAAAAGCTTGTTACTTCATGTAACAAACAACATCAACGCAATGTTTTTTTTTTTTTGACGAAAAGGCAACGCAATAAAAGAGAGGTAACGCCTGAAAACTCGGTTAGTATTCGGGAATTCCGAGATTTACTCGAATATTTCACAAAACTTGCTCCAGGTTTAACCTGTTTTTTTTTTTAAACCCTCAAAAGTTTTTGAAAAAAGTTGTCGTCATTTAGAATCTTAATAAAATTTGCAAGGCTTCTATAGTTTGAATTTTTGACTGTTTTAATTTTTAGGCAAGTTATGCAGTGTCAAAGTTCATACAAAATAGGAGATTTTCAGAGGCAAGTTCTTCTCTTGATGTACTTGGTATAAATCACGAAGCAAAACACTTGATCAGGACCTTAGAGGTTTCAACAAGGTAACGGGGGATACTCGCTATTGGTCGGGTTGTCCAATAAAAGAAATGAGATGATGAAATCAAGTCATGCATTTCACGTGCACTCTCCAAAATGGATCCTGTAAAACACCGAACACCAGGCTTTGGAGATTAACCTTTGAAATACCATCAATTAGAGTCACAATAACAGCGCGAACGTTGAAACGCGTTTGCTTGGGGTTTAATGAAAATTTTTAAGTAGCAGTTCCGAATTTTATGTTTGAAAGATTTAGATGTGCAAAAACCAAAATCATAATATGCTATTTGACTGGTTTTTTGAATCGATTTCATAATTATTATTAAGTTTATAGAGTCCAGAAAAAGTGTTTTGTCACAATTATTGTGACAAAACAATTTTCAAGGTTCTCTGTGTCCGAGTGTAATTTATCTATAACTAGCGACCCGCCCCGGCTTCGCTCGAGTGCAATATTATACATATAAACCTTCCTCTTGAATCACTATATCTATTAAAAAAAACCGCATCAAAATCCGTTGCGTAGTTTTAATGATTTAAGCGTACATAGGGATATAGGGACAGAAAAAGCGGCTTTGTTTTATACTATGTAGTAATATGTATGTATTTATAAATAAGTATGTTTATCAGTTGTCTAGTACTCATAACACAAGCCCTGCTTAGCTTGAGACTAGACGGTATTGTGTGATAGTTGTGGAATATTATTATATTATACTGTCACAAGGTAACAAAATGGACTGATGACCTGGTGAAGGTTGCGGGAAGCCGATGGATGCGAGACTCACAGGATCGTTAGTTGTGGCGACGCTTGGGGGAGGCCTATGTCCAACAGTGGACGTATATCGGCTGAAATGATGATTATACTAATAATCACAATCTGATATAATGGTGATGATACTGTCAAAAAGTCAAAGTCAAAAACGTTTATTTCAAATAGACCAATTGCAGGCACTTTTAAATTGTCAAAATGTCGGTCAGTCAAACAAACAAGTGAAGCTAAAATGCACGTCAAATAGTCTATTGTATCCGCTATCTTACCCGCTGCCGTCAGTCACTATACAGTCATCCTTCACTAACCTAGACGTCCACTGCGTCAACAAAGGACGATTCGCCATGTTTGTCATACAGCCAGTTATGTTGTGATTATATTAGTGGAGCAAGGTAAATACGGCCGGTAGCCTTTATGTAAACTGAGTTACGTTGTGTCGCTTCATATTTGGGCTGCGAGGCCTAGCCTGAGTTAGATCCAATTAGCAACCACCACGTTCATGGAAGGTGCTGGCATTTTTTTCATTGTCTCTTAAAAGTTGTGCGTTAATATTTTCGTGCAGTTTTATTTTGGTACCGAACTACGTGTCTACACACGCTTTATTAGTTTTTTTGAAGGTGGGAAAGCATTTCATGACTTCTCCTCTCTGGGTGGAGCGCGAGGGCTGTTTTGTTTTTTTTTCGGTGAGTAAGTCATCTAATGACATCCCCCGCTTTTGGGCGGAGCGGAAGATAGTGTCAAACTTTTACTGTCTTAAACCAGAACTGTGTTCTTCAGTTTCCTTTTGCGTTCTAAGACCACGGGTTTCCTTTTCCGAGAATCCCTGCGGCCCTAGCAGGCTCTATATGTCTAGGCGGGATTGATATCTCTTTGAGGAGCACGTGGAACAATTCGCGTTGTCGAAAACTGAAGCTTGTTCCGGACGATTACCAGATGACTCGACAGCGAGCTACACATTGCTCATCGTCCGCAAGCTAGCGCATACCGTCGCTGGAAATCGAAATTAGGATTGCGGTGGCTGGCACGTGAGGATGTTCGTATTATAGTATGTACGATTATATATATGTATGTGTATATATATATAAAAGACGCCCTGGGTGTATCTATCAGAAAACACAGAATCCAGGCTCCGTTGCAGGCTCTGAACTGAAAATATAGAAAAGTTTGAAAACAATTTCGTATTCATTTCAATATCAGTATTGTATCTGACACCCGTAGATTCATAAATACATCTCTCAGATCACAAGATTCATTTTAACGAGTACTATCTAAAAATACGATCCCGCATCTAGGATACGAAATACAAAAAAAATATATTCTCAGGTAGGAAATGAAAAAAAAAATCATTTTAGCGTGGAAAATATTGAATATCTGGTGACGACATACGACGGCATTGCGTACCGCGGGGCTTCGTGAAGTAATCGGTGTCGATTATCACATGATATCGGAAATCTGTCACGATCACATCGCTTCCGCAACATGTGTTTAAAAATCACGAGACGCTTTGCTTCAAGGTGTGCACATGAAGTTATAATCTACACTAATATTATAAAGAGGTAAAGTTGGTTAAATATCAAATTCATAAAAAAAAATTAGCAATTAGACCAGTATTTTCAGAAATCTCAGAATAGAAAGCTGCTTTATTCCTAAGTCACATAGGCTATGTTTTATGTACGTAAATTGGTAAAAAAAAAATTGCAATTGACCAGTAGGTATTTTTATAGCATTCCGAAAATACTGGTCCGATTGCTATAATTTTTTCACCAATAGAAAGCTGCTTTGTTCCTAAGTAACATACGCTATTTTATGTACGCGGGCGAAGCTGCGCGCAAAAACTAGTGTTATTATAATCTTTAGCATGTCTGTGACGCAAGTTTTTTAAGGGAGAAAACTGAAAATAGGTAATATGAGAGTTGGTTATACTGGATGGAGATGGATGGATTGATGGAGAGGGAAAAGGACGAGGAAAAAAAAGATGGATGATTTTTTTCTCTCGCTCCTAGGCATATAACTTACAGCATAATAGCTTAGTCTGCCTTTAAATGTTCCCACAGCTGCGACTCAGTCCTCCTCTATAGGAGAGGGCATAGACCATAATCCACCCAGCCCAAGCCCAGTGCGGGTTTGTGAATGTTACACGTTTTCAAATTTTTAGTTCTAGAATATGCCAGTTTCCTTACGATATTATTCTTTTACCGTTTTAGCAATGGTGATGAAAACAAATTACGCAAAGTAATGCGCCTAGCTGAGGTTGAATTCGTAACCTACAACTCAATGGTCAGGACCGTTACCAATAGGCCACTACTAACTACTCTCCAATGGCCAATGCCTAACTTATCAGGGAATATTAACGTGATGACAATAATATTTTAGAGATTGATATTTTAGAAATGACATGTTAAAAAAGTATCACCCTTCATCCTTGATCACAACCAGAGATATTGAATCATCTAATTGTTTACTATTATGTAAGTTTTTCAGCAAAGACTTTCTTGTTTTTTTAAACGTAGAACATAAATTGCCTATTAATCTTATCGTAACTGGCTGGCAACTTGCTTAATTAGTACTCAAACGGCTCCCGTTATCAAAACAGGTCTTGGACCGGCGAAACAAAATAAAATTAATTGTACTGATAAAGCCTAACTTAGTACCGTCCTTAAATAACCTAACTAACGTATAGGAAATACTAAAGCATATTTTTGTTAAGTAGGCTCGTCTTTGACCATTCACTCGGGTGCCGTTTTAGCGGGTGCCCAAAGTGGAATACCTCTCTTTGACTACTGTTTCACTTATTGGTAAGCGGTATGATGTGGTCGACGATGGAATACGCTTGCTCAGAAGTAACCTAATCACTCTTAACTAAAAGAGTCTCAGGTTTTAGCTATTTGGAAACACAGACTCAGACAGGATTTCCATTCCTTAGTTTTTTTTTTAATCTGATTTAAACTAGTGCTTGACTGCAATCCCACCTGATGGTAAGCAGTGATGCAATCGTTGATTTATAGGCGCACTAGTCTATTAATTTGTCCACAAAATAGAAGTATTCTCAAAACGTTTCGTGTATTTTTTATTGACACTAAAAATAAACCACCCTGATAATTGAGAAAGTTGACAATCGATTTCAAGCAGTAAAATAATCCCTCGTATGATAAATAGGACATTTGAATGATTAGAAAGTTGAACTAGCCAAAGATATTACAAGGTTTTTATTTATGTGGGAAATTATCCAATGTCTTTTCGCCCTTGGGTTGAGCTGGAGAGCGTATCAGACTTTTACTGACTAAAACCTACTCCTTTGTTACTTCTTTCGAGGGCCCTGGGTTTTCTTTCGCACAACTCATGGACAAAGTAGGCTTCGATGGCTCCTTGAGGCGCGCTTGAAACACTACGCGCCATTGACGTCTCGGGTTCGATCCGGACGGTTACCGGATGGCCGGACAGCTACTCATTGCTGGCCGCCTTTGAGCCTACATATACAACGGTGGCTTAATATTACTAAGCTAACATTATGGTCTAAATTCAAATATTCTCCCAACAGATTTTTCGCAAAAATTGCGATATGTGTGCCTGCCACATGACATGGAACGCGACGCTGATTAAATTTGAAACCATAAAAAATCATGGAAGGCAAACAGGACCTGTTACAGGGGTTGCGTGTTAATACATTGTTAAATAAATTGTACCTTTTACTCCGGTCAAAGGTAAACATTGCGATCGTTGCATGTCCCCCAGCCGTATTTGGCTACAGTTACTAATTCCAGATTGAAAGATATTTTTTTTTATAGATTTCGAATTACGCAATGAGGTTTTTTTTTACGGTAGCTATTATGTTTGTCTAGGAGTGGTTTTTGCTTTGATTAAGTTTTTATTCAGAACATTTTAGTTTTTGGTCTGAAAAAGGTACGTAAGTACGGTTGGAGCAGAGAAAGCATCTAGCTTAACGTTTACTATTCATAAGGTTAAGGTAGGGTACTGTGAGACTAAAATCTCTAGACCACAAGACTGTACAACAAAAATAACTGTGTGTTTTCTAACTACGACTCTACAAAAATTTTTTGCCGAATTTTGTTTCATAATCTAGGTTTCTTCAAGGATAAAGTGCTCTAAATAAACTAGTGCGCCTCACCATCAACGAAGATGCACGCACACTATTGAAAACGAATAGTGTTTCTTGATTTATTGTTTCTAATTACAATTATTATTATTATATCAAGCCTATACTGTCCCACTGCTGGGCAAAGGCCACCCTCCATTCATGCCATTGTTCTCAGTTTTAGCCATTTCTTACCAACTACTATGGAAGACATCTGTCATCCTGCCATCTCTTTTTTAACCGACTTCCAAAAAATGAGGAGGTTCTCAATTTAGCTGTATTGTGTTTTTTTTTATTTATAATTTTTATGTTTGTTACCTCTGAACTCCGTCGTTTATGGACTGACTTGCAATTTGTTTCCCCTTTCTTTATTTCTTTAATTAAATCTACTCTCACTAAATATTTATAGACCCTTTAACCCATCATATAGTGTAACATAAACAAAGGCATATCCAGCAATGTGTGCATACATTTATTCCCTTCACCGTGGTCAGAATTTCATACGATGCAAATATGCAGTTTGTCGGCGTTTCGGGCCACCTTAATGGCTTGTATACTTTAATAGATAACGCGTTTGAAATACCGTTGCAGGTTTATAGGATGACCTTTCCCTTACATGAGGGTTATGTAAAGGAAAGGTAAGAGGATGATTCAGCGAATATAGATGTTCTATTGTAGGTAAATGTAAACTTTATAGTTTAGGAAGAAATTTAGAAAATTTAGGGAAAAAAAGTTTTTTTTACATATTATATTAAATAACAAGTCCTTTTGTTTTTTACCCGTTTGTACATATTTTTTCTTTAAGTTTGTTTAAATAGGTACCTATTAGTTTATAATATTCAAAAATTAAGATGTATATTTGTATCTCATTTTAAGTGAACTATAATTGTTCTTATGAGAATAAATTCTTTAAACCTAAAAAAAATATTAACGTCACAATAAATCCAATATTAAAAAAAAAATAACAAGTCTTTAATGAAAAAATATTTTTCATAACAAGCTTTTATAGCACCGTACATAATTAATAATACTCGTCAAGACGAATCATACGAGCCCAAATTTGATGAGGTTGTGTCGTTTAACTACCAGGCTCTTAGTCACCTTCCGGTTCCATCATCAGGTAAGCTCCATGTCATAATAATTTTGCATTGTCATCTGATTTACACATGCATGCAAAACTTCAGCTCAATCGGTAACCAGGAAGTGGATCATATTTAACTTGCAAGATTTGATTACAGACAAAAATCGGGACAGGTGAAACTAAATGAAAGCTTGTAAAAAGTATTAACTTCAAAACCGTAAACCATTATTTTCTTATATGTGTTTATATGTATTTCACCTGTTAGTGTAGCCGATACCAAAATTGTGTAACGCTATGAATTTTATTGTTTTTTTTTTAAGTAGCAAATGCATTCGTGGTAACAAGTGTAATTACTGAGTGTGGAGACTTAACTTCAATGGCCAGGTCAGGTAAAAAGTGTTATTGGGTTTACCAATTAGATATTATTCTGTAGTAGCTCAGAGTTTGGAAGTCGGAGGTGTCTCCGTATCTTGGAAAGAATGTACCTAATGCCGTTAGTTCTGCGCCTGATAAAATCTCATTGCCATTTTATTGAACTAAGATTCTAAAGGAACAGACAGTGCAGTAAGTACCTGTGTTTATGCACAGGCTTGTACAGTATCTCTCCCGCATATTAGGCTAATTTTCATTGAGATTTGTCAGAATGATTGAAATTCGGTCTAGTACATTGATATACAGGTTAATTGCAAGTCTTTCGTTTAGATTTGTAATCAGGATCGAGATTTGGTCGATGTGTAGGTTGTAGCAACCAATAAGCTAAGTCAGAATTACCCAAGGTAAGACTAAAAAAATAATCTTAATATTTGAAAGATTTCTATATAAGATTTGAGGCGACACAATAGGTGTATCATGCATATTTCATACTAACATTGGAGACACTGCATATTCAACAAAGTGCTACTAAAACTAAACAACCCACTTACTGCAGCACACCTGCGGCTTAAAAATCACACCATCACGATAAACCTCATATAATAAAAATTCAAAACAACTCGTGCTTAATAAACTTTTAGAATATATTTTCATGAAAATTATTTTTATTTTTCTACAAAAAAAAAAAATGCTGGAAAAGTTTGTATGCAAATGCACCACCCCGTTTATGACATCACTGGTCTAGTAAAAATAATTTATGGTTCAGTCTCAACACTGACTTCGCTTTTGGCCCAACCAGAATAAGCGCCGCAGCATTTAAGATATACGGCCTTATTCTGGCTATTATGGTAAAGCTGATATATTTCTTCCCCGTTTTAGTGAAATGTGTGATTATTTTCGATGGATTTTGTAATGCATAATACATGAAGTTGTGACTAACCAGGATATAGGATCCTGTTTTATTTCATAACCACTGCGATTTCTCCGTAACTTTTTTGGGTACCAGTTTTATTAACATGTTACATGTTTTCGGTGGGAGACCATCCAATAACATCTCCCAACCCTGGACGAGGCCAGGAGGGGCCCATCTGGGTCGAAGCCTACCGGGGTCGGGGTTATCTGAAAGGAAACTAGAGCCCCGGTTTGAAGGCTAGAAGGAACGGCGCGGGGTTTTTAGTCAGTAAGACTCTGACACTGTCTCCCGCTCCACCCAAGAGCGGGTTTCGTCAATGATGATTTTCCCCGTCGACAGAAAAAAAAAAACCTGGACGAGGCAGCAGGCCGTGTCAGTTTTTTACTGACTAAAACTTACTCCTAATTCAGTCGCCTTTCTTTCCAGGGTCGGGTTTTCCTTTCAGATGCGAACCCATGGCCCCCGTAAGTTTCAAACCTGCTGGGAAACGGTTATGCCAAGCATGTCTAAAAGAATTATGACTTTAGACTTATTATTTTTAGATAACTTTCATCGGAAGCTTTTAATTCGGCCTATTCATTGGAAGTCGTAGAGTGATTTCTCTCGGATGTCTTTCGGCTGAAATGATGATGATGAAATGTATGTTAGAAAATGGCTTAATACTCAATACTCAATACCCAATACTTTATTGCATTCCATATGTATATATGATAGTACTAATAGAGATAATCGTCATTTTAACATATAATACATTTAATTAAAACTCCAAACTATTCAGAAAATATAACACAGTGAAAAGGGGCGCGTAATTCCATATTCGAATGTCAAAGATGCTAGTGCGGGGACGATCATACTCGACGCCATTAGGGATGCGCATAATCATCGACTTTTTAGTCTAACAGTACATTAAAAAAAAAGAATCAATATAGACCCTGTCGGGGTCATACCATAAGATGTTCCCTGTCCTAACCAACCAGGACCAATAAGAAGTACAAATTCGGACAAAATATGGAGAGATTTGATAAAGCGGCTCAAAATATAATTAAATAAATAAAAAATATACCTATATGTAAATAAATGAAATCTTAATTGAGACCAAACTAGTTTCATGAAAAAAAAAACGCTAGCAATCACGAAAATATGAATTCATGTTAAAAATTATGAATTAAGTTAAAAAAAAAAGTTTTATAAAGAACCTGTTCTGTGTATTTCGAAAAACTTAAAATCTTGAACGCTTCTCCAGAATAAGACCACATTAGAGATGCCGGACACAACCTGCAAATAGAACTTGAGAACTGCCGTAAAGATGCACAACAGTCCGGGACCGGGATTATTCCGGGACGTGGCACAGCCCTAGCCTATTGTGTGACAATCACAGATGCAGGCCAGAACTTAGGGGCTATTGCAACTTAGTGACTCTATCTCCTCGGGTAAACTTGCATTTTGTGCGGAGTTAATACGGCATTGTTATGTTGTGTGTTATGAACACTCTTGTCATATCACACTGATATCATAAAGGTGAAAGTTTTTGAGTGTGTGTATTTTTGTTTTTAGGGTTCCGTAACCTCAAAAGGAAAAAACGAAACACTTATAGGATCACTTTGCTGTCCGTCTGACTGTCTGTCTGTCTGTCAAGAACCTTTATCTCGAGAATGCGTGGAGGTATGGGGTTGAAATTAAAACTATATTTTCAGGTATGCGATCCCTTCAAGCTGTAAAAAAAATATTAATAACTTTTTAGTAACTTAAAGTTACTTTGAGTTCCATTTGAACGCGGATGTAACACATTGTAATGTTTTGGCAAAAAATGTATCGAGTCAGCCTTCTCGATAAGCTTCACTGTAGTATTCAATACTACAATCATTTTCAGTTCCATTTTACCGAGATTGTGTCTGTTTCAATGATTCAAAATTATTGTCTAGCTGCGTAGATACTTGAATACAAAACTACACCAATTTTACATCATAATATCCTCTAGGAATCAATTTGCGAATAATTAAAACAGCCAATGAACTTCATTTGAAACAATCTTGACAAAACTTTGTGTTTGTTTGTAATTTTTTCACGCTAGAACAGCGAGAGAAGACATTAAATGATGTCCAACCTCAAATAAAACAAAATGAACAAATACTTATCATCAATACTTTAAGCTTCTTTTGGTAAACCAAGCATATATGCCCCAGACGGTAACATGGGCATAAAACCCGTTATCAGGTTGACCCGATACATTATCATCATCGTATCAGCCGAAAGACGTCCAATATTGGACATAGGCCTCCCTTAAGCGTCGCCACAACGACCGATCTCGTGCGTCACGCCTTCTTCGGATTCCCACGACCCTGACCAGGTCATCAGTCCACCTTGTTGGAGGCCTACCAACGCTGCGTCTTCCGGTACGTGGTCCGCACTCCAGAACCTTTCGTCTCCACCGACCATCTGTTCTGCGTGCAATGTGCTCTTCCCATTGCCACTTAAGTGTGACGATTCTTCGAGCTGTGTCGGTACTCTTGGTTCTCTAACCTGATACATTTGCTGCCAAAACCTCGCCACTACCACTTCCACCACCTCCCCATCAACGATTGCATCACTACTTACATTACTAGCAAAATACAACACGTATTTAAAATTTGGTGATAATTTGAGCTGATTCTGGTTTGGTTGGTATGACGGCGATATAATTAATAAGGTTATTTTAATCATATTTTATATCTAATTTTAAATGCGTGTCTTATTAAAATTTTACTAGTGGGGCATATTACCGACTGGGGCATGTATGGCTGGTTTATCCTACTATTTGAAAAAAAGAACATTACCTATGTTTATCAGAAATAATGTAGCTTTTTACACGTGTTTTTTTTTATTATGTCATTAAATTTCCGAGTTAAGCCTCTACACGCAAATAAACGTACAGATTTTGCGGTGTCATTGTGGTCACATGTGGGATGTTTGTGAATGTTTGAAATACGTGTATGAATATATTGAAACTAATTCTAATACCAATGACCGCGACAAATGGTAGCTATGTATTATTGAACACGATAAACCTTTCAAGTTCTGTTCGAGTTTGCATCGGTTGATTTTCTGCAATACGCTATAATCTATATCCTTATAATAAATTTGTAGAAGTGAAAATTTTGTACATCGAAAATATAAAAAAAAATGGCAGAGGGTGTTACTACTTACTAGACCGACCCCGAATCCAAAAATGTGATTAAATAAATTTTTGTTTGTCTGTCTGTTTGTTCAGGCATCACGCAAAAACTACCGGTTCGATTACGATGAAATTTGAACATTCTTTAATATCTTGGGCACCACACTGGGTACTTTTTATCCCGGAAAAGTATATACAATAAAAAACAAACTAATTTTTGCGGTTCGATCCAACCGAAAATAATAAGCGGTCGTAGGTAACGTCACCTGCAGTGGAGTTCACTAAGAGGCGCTGCGCACGGCTAAAACTACTATAATATTGTATCTTAAGATACAATATTAACTAAGAATTAATAAATTAATATTACTTAAGAACAAGATCACACACGACGAAGATAATAAATAATATTTCAAATTTTATCTGTATGGCGAGCGATACTGTATCAATACATATTATAAAACAAAGTCCTCCACCGCGTCTGTCTGTTCGCGATAAACTCAAAAATTACTGCACCTATTTTCAAGCGGTTTTCACCACTTGTTAGCGTGATTCTCGAGAAGGGTTTTAGTAGATATATAATTTGTTAAGTTTTTGTATTTATCTCTGTGTACATTAACGATATTTTGTTGAAGATGTCGGGACAAAATAAGCCGAAAGGGGAACCGTTTTACCCCGAATTTAACGTGAGCGAAGCCACGGGCATAAGCTAGTGATTAAATATTATTTAAAATACCTAAACAAATAGGGAATAAGCATACATTTAATTGGGAAATGATATTGTAGTATTGTTGTGTTGTGTGTGTTGTGTTGTTGTGTGTGTGTTGTGTGTTGTTGTAGTGATATTTACTTACCTACTCCCATCAAATATTATCTGTGTAAAACATGTTTTTACCCTCAGACACATTCATGAGACGAGCATCGACTTCCGAATCGCATTAAGCAAATTAGAAAATTCCAAAACCCATGAACGTCGAGAGAAAAATAATAAAATTGGGTCACTTCACTCCATTACCGTGCAGAAATCAATAACATAAGGTAAGTACGGAAAGGCTTTCAGTCGACGACGTAATTGCTGTGTATAACCGTGACGAAGCAGGAATATCAGAAGGTCTACTTATATGATTACAAGGTCACCGAAATGAAGGACGAAACATTATGGTGTACCCGTTAGTGTGTTGGACTTACCACTCATACGCACAAAACGTTTTGGGAACACGTTTTTTGTACTTATCATCATCCAATTACTTTTCTCACTCTGAGTAGAGTAGGAGGACGTATCAGACTTTTACTGACAAAAAACACACCTTTTCAGAAAATGACGGCGGCGCTAGAGGGCGTCGGTCCTGCTGAGCTCTTCGGTTTACTAACGTCTAGTAAACCGAAGAACTCAGCAGGACTTTGTGGAACGAGTGGTTTTCTTACATGCACTGATTTAAACATATAGTTTACTGTTTCTGCCGTGGTGGTATTGAATCCGGTCTCTAACATATTGCTTTTTTGTGCTACATACAGTACCTACTGTAGCAGTCAGTTGTCAAACGTGTAATGATTATTGTTTTGTTGTGATATTTTTACTACTTATTTTGAATTTATTTCATCATTTTGTAATTTAATTAATAAATATGCTCGTTTAATGGCACTACTTATATATATATATATATATTTTTTTTTTTTTGTTAATATGCGGCTCACTTCATTATGAAGTGAGCCGCATTATTGTTACTACGAACGTAATTTATTGTTACTTTACTAACCACTGTTTTTTGTGGCTGTTAATTGTCCCTAATAAATAAAATAAAAGGCGTGGTTTACTTCGCTTTCTAAGGACTGGATTTTCTGCCTATTTTTTAATATCACCTATATGCGCCCTCAGCTAAAAGGCATTACGTTAAAAGTCATCGCTTTTCTCATGTGAAGCCGTGAGAGCGGATATAAAGGATTTTTTTAATATCTACCGTATAAGACACGGCCTTGGAGGGAGGCGCTGGATAGGAATACGATACCATAATGATGTTTAACATGGAAGGTGACGAATTTTCATGTATTATAAGGCCAGATTTTTGCCGAGAAGATTGATTTTTTTAATCTTACGAGAATGTGTTTACTTTGTCGATTTTATTTTTAAAGTATCGGTTTCTGTCTGTAATATGATGAAGTTCTTATCAAAAATATATAAGTGAAGTATACATGAACAAAATTCTTAAACTAAAGTCAATTGACGTTATGGTTTTGAATATAGATCGAGGTATTGGCGATATTGCGATGTGTGTCTGAAATTCTATTTTAAACAAAGAAAAATCAGTAATTATTTATTATGTTCAGAAAAGAAAGATAGACTTTGCGTAAGATGGCGTGGGTACTATAAACTGTATGACTACTAAGAAATGTTACTACACTTCCCAAGAAGAACAACACAAAATGGATCTTACTCCAATTCATTTTGTGTTGTTCTTTTTGCACTCTTCACGCAAACAAAAATAACAAATGAATAAAAATAATTAATCTAAAATAACGTAATTAAAACGCTCCATTAAGATCTTCAATCTAATAAACACCTAGAGCGTACAACGTGTACCTGAACATAACAACGCTAACGAATTGAGTTATGATACACCGACAGTGCACCACCGTGTATGATAGTATAATAATAATATTCCACAACTATCACACAACGCCGTCTAGTCCTAAGCTAAGCAGAGCTTGTGATATGGGTACTAGACAACTGATAAACATACTTATATATTTCTAAATACATAGCGGGAGGACGTGTTAGGCTTTTACTGACAAAAACAACTGGATCTGGACTGGATCACTGGTTACCTAGTACAATGCGTTCCAAATGAGAATAGGATCGACTGCAAGTTGTGACGTCACGTTTTCCTGTCAAATCGAGGAAAGAAATTTTGAAACTTTAACTATTTTACGAAAAATTTAATTTATTTACGAACTGTGAACGAAAAAAGCTTAATCAGAATTCAGTTCTTCAATTTTACTCATCTCCAAGTTCCTCAATTTTGACCAAATTTCTTAGATTTGACAGTAAGTCGTGACGTCACAACAAAAAATCGATCCTATTCTCATTTGGAACGCACGGTAATCAGTTGATGCCGCTGTTCGTAATAGTTCGTGTAAATAGATTATTTCTAAGGAAGAGAGTTTCATTGACGACGTCACTGCTTACTATCAAATAATATAATGGTCAAACACGAGCCTATCAATGATAAATCCTTACTAATATTATAAAAGCGAAAGTGTGTTTGTTTATTTTTTTGTTACGTCTTCACGCCTAAATGGCAAAACCGATTTTGATGATTTTTGATACAGAGATAGTTGGGACCCTGGAGACGGACATAGGTTATTTTTTTTAAAGTGAGAAAAGGGGGAGAAAGAAGAAGGAAAAGGGGAGAGGAATTAAAGTATATTAATAAACGCGGGTGAAGCCGCGGATAAAAGCTAGTAAATAAAGAGGTAAGTTTTTTTTTAGTTTGTAGGAGGTAATCTATGAAAGTTCTGGTCCGATTGCGAAAATTTTTTCACCAATAGAAAGCTGCTTTATTCCTGAGTGACCTAGGCTATATTTTATGTAGGTAGGCGAAGCTGCCGGCAAAAGCTAGTGATAAATAAAAACGTGTTCATTGTACTTACTATGCAACTACTGGGAACCGATCGTGGGACGTCGCAGTCACTAATGGCGTGTGATTACTGTGTTTGCTGTTTCATAGCTTATGAACACCATAATGACTAACAATTTTCAAGATTCTAGTGAAAGCTTTAACTTCGAATATTTTTCTTCTAGTATTTTGTGTCTGATATCAGGAAAAACTAGTAGGTTTTGATTTTTTAGCGATAAAATTTAACCATTGGTAGAAAATATGGTTTAAAATACATAACTTGTAGAAATACCAAGGCTCGCAGCTTAGTTCTTCTACCATAAAAAGTTGTGAAATCCATGTAAGTGGAGTTCTGGAGTGGCGACCATTGGTATCGGTACCGGAAGACGCAGCGTTGGTAGGCCCGCAACAAAGTGGACTGATGACCTGGTCAGGGTCGCAGGAATCCGATGAATGCGTGACGTACAAGACCGGTCGTTGTGGCTAAGCTCGGGTGAGGCCTATGTTCAGACGTCTTTCGGTTGATATGATGATGATGATGATGTGGTGATACTTGGAAGAAATTATGATGATAATGACACCCTTTACTAAGAGTGATGTCGGATTTTCAGTAATATACAGTATTAAAATGACAACCAGGACCAAAGATTTTACGTGTATTCAAGGCATGGAGGAAACTCGGTATGTAAGCAATGGTTACCCATCAATAAACCGACCTCGGTAAGCGTAGCTTAACCTCGTGCCACTGTTATTATTTAATCCACAAGCTCTCTATCATTAGCAGTGATGTCAAAATGTTCCAATAATAACGAGGCTTGATTGATGATTACAGCTTGTTATTTACTTATGGAGTTATCGCTTAGTATGCCTTTCACATTATTCACGGTAAATCAAGAAAACTTCAAAACAAAATAAATAACCAAACCACAAATATGTATCCAGCAATTATTTACCGCGTATCAATAGAGATAACTAAAAATACTGGCCAGCAAAACAATAGAACTACCAACACAGAAAAAAAACATTTAAAAATATCTAACGCATTCCGCGAATAACAGAAAAACTGACAAAAACAAATAAAACATTCAAAAATGTTACACAAATATTTTTCTAAAGCACTATACACATGTGGCTCAAAAAAAAATGTACCACTGAAATGAAATAAAATAAAAATAAACGTTCATTTTAGTTGCGGCGGTATAGAACGTGCGTATAATAGATGCATGTCCTATAAGACCCGAGTGGTGTACATGAATTAAAAATAGTCAATAGACTGCGCCAGTTTTTTTGAAATACGGTGTGTGGTTCTGTCGTTTATACTTTTAGTCAGCTTAATTTTTTTTTTATCACTGGGCGTAATATTTTTTTGTAACTACGCCACTAAGCACTTTTGAATAGAAACTTTTATTATATTTTATTCCCACAGATGGGACTCTGGAAGTTAAGTGTTCATGAAAATGCGGGTACGATGATTTTTCCACCATTTTGAGAGCAGTGGTGATACCTAAGTTTGAACTCTGCGATGTAAAACCTTAAAGTTGAGGCTGTTTGTTACTAGGTCACCATAGCTCACAATGGGTGTCATCAGAAGGCTCTGGGTTTCCTTGCGTGATCCGCAGGAGAACTAAAATTGCCGACATAGCACAAAGAATTGCCAAACTTAAGTAGTAATCGGCAGGGCACATTGTTCGCCGTTGGGGCCGAAAGGTTCTGGAGTGGCGACCGCGTACCGGAAGACGCAGCGTTGGAAGGCCTCCAACAAGGTGTAATGAAGACCTGGTGAAGGTTGCGGGAAACTGATGGATGCGAGACGCACAGGATCGTTCGTTGTGGCGACGCTTGGGGGAGCCCTATGACCAACAGTGGACGCATATCGGCTGAAATGATGATGATGATGATCATAGTACATCAGGTAATCGTAAACACATAAAAGCAAAACTAAATACAATTGAAACAGTTAAACAACTAACTGTGAAGAAAAATAAATAATCTTCCATGTTAATCATAGTGTAATAGTTACTTACTCATCAAAGGTAAACCGATAAAACCCGTATACATAGAAGTAAATATGCATCGACTGAGTAAAACTGTGTCGTTCGTACGTTCACCTTTACTTTGTCAATATAGTTCACTTTCGCTTGCATTTAAATAGGATTTTTATACTGAAAAGAGGGAAAATATCTCGAAAAGAAGATAGGAATTTTTGCTTTAAAGATAAATTACTTTAGCTTCTGATAGCGGTTTCACTTGCATATTAGTCGAAAATTATTCCATGGAGAAAAAGAACCTCATGTTTTACTCTTGACATATCTATAGCACAAAATAGATAGGTACAGAAGGCAATCTCATGTATACTTCGCTTTTTATAGTTACGCTCGGTGGACGCACACTAATGAGCGTTTGAGCCGGAACTGTTCGACGAACGGGCCGAGACGCTACCGAGAAATCGTGTCCGTGAGCGGTGTCTATGTGTGCGCTACTCGAGCGCGCTTTGTATGTAGATTGTTTTCTGAACCTATATATTTTGTGCCTATAGTCAGTTTAAGCCACCGTAGGCACGGGCTTACGGACGACAAACTAGCTAGCTCGCCTTCCAGCCGTCTGGAACAGCACAAACAGATGTCAGCAAAAGTAGAGCCGATGCCGTTTCATCTAAACCCGTTCAATTGCCAAATCATTTAGGTATTAGCTTCTAATAACGGCTTCATTAACCCTTTTAAAAAGTAGTAAATATATAAAAAAAAAAAAAATCATCATCCGAAAGACGTCCACTATCACACATAGGCCTCCCCAAGTGTCGCTATAATGACCCATCCTGTGCGTCTGCATCAATCGGATTCCCGCGACCCTCATCAGGACATCGGTCCACTCTGTAGGAGGCCTTCTAACGGTGTGTCTTCCGGTACGTGGTCGCCGTTCCAGAACCTTTCGTCTCCACTGAAAATCTTTTCTGCAAAAAATGTGCCCTGCCCACGCTGCCAGTTAAAAAATATATGTTATTCGCCACCGAGCTTAAAGCAGCAAATAATTTTCAGGATCATTTCAGTAGTTTCAGAGCAGCCCTTACATACAAACATACAATTTTTACCTTTATATTATGTTTGTATAGATGTAATCAAGGTTGTCATGGTCTAAAAGAGAGAATTATATTTTCTTTAACGGCACACAATTATTAATCAAGTCTATGCACTTTAAAGCCAAAAGAGCTATTATTTAATGTAGAAATGTTTATATTAAGACGAAACATTAAGTAAGTAAAATGAAAAAACTTTGAAGTAGTTGAAAGTTTTGGAATTATGAAGTTCACTGTTATGTCTTAATCAAACTTCATAAAGCGTAATTTCTAAAATATTAACACCAAAGTTCAGACTAAGTAATGTTTATGTTTTTGATTTGTTAGCAGAGTGTAAATTAAAGTGACTATGAAGTTTCACGGCCTGGCAAACAAATGGCTGTTAAAATAAAAAATTATATATATAGGGTGACTGGTAATTAGTGACCGATAATTATACTCGCGATTGTACTCATGATTTCAAACAACTTTCCCAAAGAAACTTGTTTTTTATACTCATTATTTTTATCATAATCTCAAAACAATTGTTCATGCAAATTTGCGCCCACCGCGGTCACCTGTCGGTCCGCGCCCATTAGTGTTCGCGTTTCGCGAACACCGATGGGTTTGAACGCATCGCGGGTGCTCTATCACTATTGTAAGTAAAGTACATGAGACAACGGCTTTACACGGCCAACAGCTGAGCTTTGTTATTGTGATAAAACTAAAGAGTATATAAAAAAAGTTTATTTGGGAAAGTTGTTTGAGATTATGAGTATAATTACGGGTATAATTATCGGTCACTAATTATTATCAGTCACGCTAAATATTACATTAAAAAAAAATGCTTTCCGAGTATGTCGCAGCACTGACACAGGCCGAAAAACTGCCAAACTTAAGTGGCAGTTGGCTAAGCATATTGCTTACAAAACAAATAGTGGATGGGACTGGAACGTTTCTGAAGTGGCGAACAAAAAACCGACGAAAAATTAAACTACTGGCTCCCAGTGGTAGAATCAATGGAAATCAGAATCATGTACTGGATCCATAGTGTTCGTTTGTGCGTCGATGTCAAAGACACCCTTTATAGTAAAAGTAGCTGCTCCCAGCGGCTTCACCCGCGTGATAGCAGAAAATTATCCCAAGGGAACATACTTCCGGGACAAAAAGTATCCTATGTACTATTCCAGGACATGGTTTATCCGTGTACCAAGTTTCATCAAAAACGGTTTTGCCATTTAGGCGTGAAGACATAACAAACAAACAAACAAACAAACTCATTTTCACTTTGCGCTTTTTTTTCGCGAGACTATCCTTACTAATATTTAGTAAGGATAGTCTCGCGCTTGAATACTATTCTCGCAATGGTAAGTGATGATGTGGTCACCGATGGAGCACGCTTGCGTAGAATTAACCTCACTTCACTCATGACTTAAAGACGTCGGATAAAGGTTGTAGCTATCAGACAAAGAGACTCTGGCAGGGACTTCCACTCCTTAGCTGGACGTACAATAATATTGTACATAACACTATGTGTTTCCAAAACGTATTGTGCATAAGGTTGGGATGTCCACCATGTTCATTTCTTAAACTTGCTTAAAACACATTCTACGAAAAAAAATATGAGTCTGCTATAAAATGTAACCAGTTACCGCAAGAGTACGCAAGCGTGAAGCACAACTATTAGGTTGTATGGATCAACCAATTGTATTAGGCAAATGCATTGCCTTGTTTTGCCATTGTTGATCGTTTCAATGTACATTGCCATTGCCTATTATTTTATTGTGTAGTACAGAGGAGTAGACTGAGAATGAATAGCATATCATAGCATAATCAGCTTTATAATGTTCCCGATGCTGGGATTCAGGCCTCCTCTTTAAGAGAGGGAATGTACCATAATCAATCACGCGGCCTAATGCGGATTGGTCACATACCTTCGATTTTTTTTTCATTCCGGAAAATACTTTTCTTTACGGTCTTTTCCTTCATCGTTTTGAAAGCAGTGGTGATGGAATATATTACACAAAGTAATGCACCTGGCTGGCTTAGAACCCGTGACCTACAACTCGTAAGTCGAAGCTGTTACCACTGGGTCACCACTGATCTTGCTCTGCGACTGAAAAAGTACTGGATATTCGAAAAAGTCAATTCAATCGAGAAACAATTTCAACAACAAAAAAAAATCCGAAGCATTTCTTACCTTTTTCGCTTCTGCAAAATTTTACGTAAGATTTACCGTGGCCCTGGAACGGAAAAGCAACTGAAAGAATACAGGTTTTAGTCCAAAAAAAACCCTTTCGCTGCTGACTTCTTGCTGGTACTTGAAGTACTTTGAGAGGAACAGTGCTGATGAAGTCAAGGACGAGTGACACACTCGTGGTCCTCTGCTACTAGATCTGTCTAATGATTGATTACATTCAGAACAATTGTGCATAAATAGTTTGAGTTTACTATAATACAAATCTAAAACGATACGATTTACGCAGTAGTTGAGCCTTGGGCTGCTTTGTTGCGTAATGCGGGGGTTCCGATTTCCAAACTGAGCTAAATTTGAATAGTCTAGAGATAGGTTACCTACTCTAGGACTGTTGTTTGGGAATGTGAGTCAAAATCTTTGTGGCCATCCACGATACAAAAGTAAGTCCTAGTGTGGGTTTTTATTTTATTTTATTGGCTTTTGAAAAAGTAAAACCTTTGCAACACGGGGTGAATCGACGGAACCCCGAGTCGATTAAACTTGCATAGATATAAGTTTTTGTTGAAACTACGAGTGTAACGTAAACTTAGGTAACGTAAACTTAAAAGTTTGTGGTTACGATGTCAACAGGATGCAATAAGACTGAATCAGTGCAGAACTTAATTTACGGTGTCTAACATACTCACCTTTTGTGTACAGTTTTACACGTGTGGCCAGAAAAACTAAGCCAAACATATATTTTTTTCTCTAGGAAATAAATGTTTGAGAGCATCCGACTATTAGGTATGATGATTAATTCATTAAACCTCAAGCGAACGCGGTCGCTCTGTCATTATCTTTCTATTGCGTCTCTAATTACGGTATTTGAAAGGTTAAAAAAGTAATAAATGACTATTATTTACGTAAAACTATAAATTAGTCGTCATTTCAGCCGAAAGACGTCTACTGCTGGACATAGGCCCTTAGTGTCACCACAATTAACGGTGGTGTGCATCTCGCATCCATCGGATTCCCGCAACCTTCACCAGGTCATCAGTCCCTGTAGAAAGCCTTCTAAACCTGCTTCTTTCGGTACGCGATCGCCACTCCAGAACCTGAAATGATGATGATGATAAATTAGTATCATTGAATGTTGAATGACATAATTATATTCAAATAATGCAACACACTCTCAATTAACCGACCAGCATTTATTTTATATTATTTGCCAAAACCCACAAACTATGCTATCAATGTTAATTAACATTTTATTGGCAAATACTTTTCACACGTACAACTATGGAATCCCACTAACACGTCCCATTTACAACTGAAAACCGCAAAATTTAAACACTTTTCGATAACACATTTCAATTTTCGATTTTATAAATTGGCACTCTGATACGCGAGTATTGCCACTATCGAAACTGTTTCGAAGCAATATAACTTTTAACTTGTATTGGCCTCAAGTGTATAGCGTTACAGTGTGTTGTATGGAAGTGCAACGACCACGTATTGTAAAGAAAGCGTAACAAAACCGGTTTAAATTGAGTCAAACAATTTGTTTTACTGTTTTGTTATCATTGGTTCCATTTATATGTAAAGCAGTGTAAAATAGAATGCACATGAAGGAATATTTGTTTCTAATAGTAAGTAACGAAGGACGAGGTTTGTTTTCAAAAAAAAAAAGCTCAATTTATATCACAAGGATATTAAAACGTTAAGATTATAGCAACATCCGAGTATAATTTAGGTGTCTTTAAGGCGGCGCGCACTGTTCCCACTCGCCTCAAGGAGTTGTCAGCAGCAGGAGGGGCCCAGCTGGGTCGAAGCCTACTGGGGACAGGGTTGTCCGAAAGGGAGCTCGTGCCCCGGTATGAAGGCTAGAAGGAACGGCGCGGGGTTTTTAGTCAGTAAGAGTCTGACACTATCTCCCGCTCCACCCAAGAGCGGGTTTTGTCAAAGATGATTTTCCCCGTCGACAAAAAAAAAAGGTGTCTTTAAGGCTAGAGTGAGAACGCTCTTAATAAGCTAGTGTGATTTACGGTCAACAATTGCATCAATGCTTACCATTAGGTGGGATCGCAGTCAAGTACTGGTTTATCATTATTAACATAATAAAGACCTAGTTGGTTTTTTTTTGTGTAATCTCTAATAATGGTCCGATTGCTAAAATATTTTCACCAATAAAAAGCTGTATTATTCCTAAGTGACACAGGGATATTATATTGTATGTTCGCGAACAAAGTCGCGGGCAAAAGTTAGTATCATATATATAAAAAATTGTATTATAATTTACCATTTTCATTTGTATACCATCTCTTCATACGTAATAGCAAAAACAAATTGGCTAAATTGACATTGAAGTTCAATGTTTTTAATATTGGACCGCTAATAACTTCAAAACTACAAGTTTCGAGTATCGAAAATTAATCCCAAAACTCAAAACAGTATCACACCAAACCCAGTAATCACATAAGTTTATAAACGCCACCCTATCGGAATGCGGCGACCGTTCCGGCCGAGCGGACCGGAAGTCCGCACACGGCCCACTTCCGTCACGTCACACCGGTCACCCATGGCCGGAGCTTCGAGCTTTTTTGTTAGACACACATGACAAACACACAATAATTAAGTCAAATCAAGTGTGAATTTTTTTGTATTGGTTCTTTGTTATTTTTGCTTTTTTTAATGTTATTTGAGCCAGTTTGATCTCGATTTTAGAACATGAATACGATGATCTATGATGGAATAATAATAATTTGGAAAGTGTCTAAAGAGCCTCTGCGGGTTCAGCACCTCGGACGCCTCCCAAAGGTCCAACCAAGAGCTCAGAGTTATGAGTTAAAATAATATCTATACCTAATAATAATATATATTTTTTTTTTTAAGGATTACTTTCCATATTTTGCAATAACGAGCTCAACTAGATGCCTGTTCCTTCGGAGAACGTCCACTAAAAGATATAGGTCTTCCTACAAACGTCGCCATAACGAGCGGTCCTGTGCATCTTGCATCTATCGAATTCCGCGACCGTATCAGGTCATCGGTCCACTTTGGGGGAAGCCTTCCAACGCTGCGTCTTCGAGTAGGTATGTTATCGCGACTTCAGAATCTTTCAGTCCCAGCGAAAAAAAAATCATTATTAAGTACTATCCGTCTTTCAGACCTATACCGAAATCACTTGTGTACACCACGGGTACAAAATATTCTTATAATTATATTACTAACATTTGCTCGCAGCTTCACCAGCCTTTATAAAATATAGCCTAGGTCACTCAGAAATAAAGCAGCTTTCTATCGGTGAAAAAAATTTAGCAATCGGACCAGTACTTACAGAGATTACCTCCTACCAACCAAATAAAAACTAACTTTACCTCTTTATATTTGGGGCCATGGGTGATGCGAAAAAGATCCCGGGGGTCCTGGAACAATGGCAAAGAAAGAACAAGAGTGGGTTTTTAGTCAGTAAAAGTCTCTATATCCCGCACCGCCCAAGAGCGGGATCATTAGATGTTTTTGTCACCTCAAAAAAAAACCTTTATACGTCTTGAAAAGAAGGGGAAAAGGCGTGACCAATTCCACATCAAGAACTATATTAGTCCAACACCAAAGCTCTCTCATAGTCAATAAACTCCCCCACATCATTGTCTCCATCATTAATCGCTCACAAAATCTAATAAAGGACAAGATAAAGGAATCCGTGTTCAATAGTCTGTTCAATAAATAACATAAAAGTCGTTTAATTAATATTTATGGGATCGCCGCGTCCGGTGAGACTTTATTGAATCAAATCATTGTCTCCTCTGTTTGGACGATGAACGCTAATGTATTTTTGTGTTTACTTTACTCCTAAATAATAGGGGTATATTGTGTAACAAGTTGGTAACAAAATTTACAGTTGTGCTACTGTTTTGCGATTGGTTTGTGTCTGGCTAATGCCCTATTCTATGGCTAATGCCATATTCTATCTATAATAACCCTTTCATGACACACAATCACTAAAAAAAAAAATGATTGATTTTACTAAATTCCGCGTAAATTTTATCAAATCCGCGGGTTAACATGGTCCTACACACGAAATTGTAGATTTTACTAAATAGAACTAGTTGATTATGTAAATCAACAAAAAGGATTTTGTTAAATTCACTCTTGTTATAGTAAAATTAACTATGAAAAGGGTTGACTATAGCAGTTCATTACTCAACCTACGCTACTTTAGTACATTCAACTATTCTTTTTTTTTCAGTGATGTACTGACGAGACAGTGAATTTTCTGGTTTTAGTAAATATAAGTTTGACACTCAACTGACTGACTAGGTGATATTCAAACAACGGAAAAAAATCTTTCAATAAACCAAAACAGTTGCCATGCCTGCCTCTGTTGCCTCCAGCTTCATCATAAGATATATTTGGTGGTACCTGTAGAGACCCGTACCAGAGTTCATAAATATCATGACAATCCCAAAAAAGTTTGAAACACTAGCTATGTTTCGACTTCAGTCAGTTTCATCAATAAATGAATCGTTATAGGTGCTTAACTATTTCAATCAAAGAGTTACGTTTGCTGCCTGAGGTATTTTTCGTTAATTTCATTAATTCATTAACAACCAGCTTTTTTATTTGTTGTAGTCTAGGCAATAGAAAAACATATTCTATGAAAATTCCATTTCTCTACCTCATACGGTTTATACGTACAGCCTGACGGACAGACCGTGGAGGCTTGGTAATAAGGCCATCTTTGGGTAAGGAAACCAAAAAATAAACTGAATTGAAATGAATGGAATTTTTTTCTTTTTTGGAAGTCAATAAATAAAATAAAAAAATGAAACAGGTAACATGATAATAGAAATTAATAAATACTATTTCGTAAATACAATTCATTTGAGTAATACTCGTACAATATTATATTTTGCACATATTTTCGTATTTTCATTTGAAATTTTTGCCAATTATTTTAGCTTAAAATAGATTCATAACTTAGCAAGTATTATAATTACAAAGAGCTAAGTCTAGCAGCCACTGTTATTACACAAGATATCAAAGAAAATTCTATATATATAAAATCTAAGGCAACTCAATTTTATAAGAACCACGCTGTAATATCACATCTTCTAAATTAATTTTAGACCTAAGTATTCTGTTTAGTTACCATATAACTTAAAATTTTGAAAAAGAAAAACTTTGAAGGTGCTCGTATTTTTAAACAAGCGATACCGATTCCAGAAATAGAGATGCCACTAATTTAATATTCAAAAGTCCTTATTTAATCAATGTCTAATCGTTTCCATGACGGTACTTATACAATACCGCTGTAATTTCGAAAACTTCCAATTTAGTATTTCGAGAATGTTTAATAATAGAAAGTGAAACGCTACCTTGACGTCAAGTTTTGCAAGAACTAAGTACTCAACAATTAATACAAGTTTAACTATGAGAATTCCTGGCCTGCTTAACTGAGAAACTCCGAGACTCATTTATATTTAATTTACTTCGAGATAGACGCGACTGAATGTTTTATAAGCAATTGTTTTCAAGAACTTCTAGTTAACTCTTCGGTGTTGTTACTACGAGTAGCTTTATAATTAGTGTTAAAAAAACGTTGATGATTTGTACCCCTAGCCAAGTTGCTTATCTGCAATAGTTAATGCTTGTAGAAAGCTTCAAATCAACGGGATTGATGTGATCTCAACGCTCAGTCACGTAGTCAGAACAAAAAAATTAGCGGCAAGGTCAACCCGAAGCGTTCGACGCAAGCGAAAAGGTTGTAACTTGGCTAGGAGGGCTGTTTAGTATTTCCAATAATATTGCGAGGGTTTAGAAAGGTAAATGCTATGTCAACGCAAAATCTTATCAGAAATTGAGGTTCTGATTTATTATTTATCCTCAGGTTAGACATTGCAGTTAGCACATATTGCATGCTGGTAATTTTACATACAACTTCGAAATGTAAAAACTAATACACAACTTTTTTTTTAAAGAGTGAACAGTTTTGAGTTTTCTATCTATGTATTACTAATATTACAAACAAGAATAATATACATCCTAATTTTTAAATTACTCCAGACTGCTTAAAAAAAAAAATACTGTAGGTAATGCTACTTTATCACTGAGTGACATAGGCAAATATTTTCTACTTTCAAACAGACAAAACCGCTGGAAGAAGCTAGTGCGAAATAAAAGAATACAAACTCCTTAGATATGGTAAGCAAAAAGGTTGGTATTTTAAATTCCATTCCCTCCAAAAACGTAAGCGGAAACGACCCACGTGCTAACCTTACTTCCTCAAAGAACCCGACAAAATATACCCGAAAAATAGAGGTACGAAATTCAAATCGCGACTGTAGACTAAAGATAAAATTAACGCAGAGGTCTTAACTCACTTAGAAATGTTATACAAGCGGCGTACATTATTCGCATACTAAGTTGGTGATGCAAATGAACGTAAGGCTACGGCCGAGGGACTGATAGCAGGCGGAAGGGACCTACTAGACGATTCGCCGTGACATACGGACGACGAAAATTTAAGGAATTTTGTGATTTATTTATTTATTAAGATCGTCAACATTACGTGCACTGGGAATTTACAAGATCATTTCATTTTATATTCAAGTGCTGCAACACTTATAGACAATTACTACATTAGTATTATATAACTTTTAAAACACATAAAATCAGTAAGTTAATTTTCAATTGCATAATAGGAGATTAATAAATCAATCAATCAATGATGTTCTCTTTGGGCCAAAGATTTTGGTACAGTCGAGGGACTGATAGCAGGTGGAAGGGACCTACTAGACATTATGCCGTGACATACGGACGGCGAAAATTGAAGGAAGTTTGTGATGTCCTTTTTGGGAGGACGATTTTGGTACAGTCAAGGGATTGATAGCAGGCGGAAGGGACCTACTAGATGATTCGCCGTGACATACGGACGGCGAAAATTGAAGGAATTTTGTGATGTTCTCTTTGGGAGGACGATTTTGGTACAGTCGAGGGATTGATAGCAGGCGGAAGGGATCTACTGGACGCTTTGCCGTGACATACGGACGGCGAAAATTGAAGGAATTTGAAAAAAAAAATGCTGTGCAGACTTCAAATAAAACGGGACAAGGGATGATGATGCCTATAAACGTTATTTTTACAGAAAGCTAATTAGTAAAGTTAATTTATATGTTTGCCATAAACCCAAAAACGTCATCAATTGATTTGGGTTTATGACAAACATATAAATTAATTTCACTAGATTTAATACAAAAATTTTCGAGAAACGTAATAACAAACACGAAGAAAAAGACTACATAAGTTATCTTAAATAACAAGTATTAAATTATCTAAGGTATTCCAAAATATTCCTTGCTTAAGATCTTTTTTATATTTTGTGCACTGGTTCAAAACAGATCGAATTTTAGGTGTGTTGTTACATTATTGAACACTATGTATGGAAATAGAGTTACACCTATGCTTTGTCAATATGTATAGTGCCTATAGAAGAGTTAGCTTATATAGGTTGTACTGATTAAGAAAAAAAAACTACCTATAAATTGTACAAATTAATTGCCGTGGTCAAAACACCAGCTGAAAATTTATTAATATTTTTCCAGCAAGAAAAATTAACAAAAACCGTAAAACACTTAAAGAATATAATCGCAAGCAACAGCATATACTTACTTGAAGTATTAGAATAAATTACCCAATAACAACACAATACCGAGTGCTTCCGATATGGTCTGCTTGCCACCGGACGCCAGTTGGCTGCGTCGGTTAGTTTCCAACCCGGGTTCGAACCCCACACACGTTGGGAACGCGGTTTAAAACTTTACGCGCGTTTAGTTCGAGAGTTTACAAACTTTGTAATATATTCTCTTTACGGAATATAAAGATAGTAGTTTATAAGCAGTTTGTACTAGTTTGTACCGGTTTTTGTTTTTGGTTTTCGCGCGTTTACGAGGCGCAAACGCAGTGATTTGTTGGTTAGTGTTTGGACAAACGTTGGTGGGATTTATTCGGGATAATGTGGTGGTTGGTGAAATTGTCCATCGTTTTGCATTGTAAGTTATGTTTCAATTAATTTTTTTTAACGAGATTTGTGGTTATTTTTAGTGTGCAAGAATACAGATAATTTTTTTTTGTCGTCATATCCTGGGAACGATATAATGTGTTGTGTTTGCGAAAAAAATATTTCTTTAAAATTTAATTTACTTTAACACACTAGGTGTTAGAAGATAATAATTTAGAGTCTGAAAATAATCCTACTAAAAGTGAATTAGAATATTTAAATATTAATTTTTATTTGCACAAATATACCTATTGGTATATTGGCATATAACAAGCGTAGCACAATATAAATTGGGTATTTTAATTGTTCTATCAACGAATATATTTTAAGTACATATTTTATCATATCAATAGTGCTGTAATGGTTACTAAAAAGTAAACAAATATGTCAGCACACTGACCCAGAGATCAATATTATCAAAGCCATAGGTCGTATGTTAGCTACGTTATATCGATCAAATATCAGGTGCTTTGCTATTGGACTAGGTAAAACAAAGCACACAATAGTTACACGTGTAGTTTGACCACTTACTTAGTTAAGAAACGATTTAAAATTAGTAATAGTACCTTTGTTTCTTCAATGATAAATGATATCTATTTTACAAAAAAGTTTTAAAAACACATTTATACGTCAATTTTTTCGTCAGTTTAAACTAGATGAGGCCCGTTATTCATAACTGATTTGACAAATTCAATTTTAAAGCCTATTCAGTAAATATATAATGATCAAATTTGTATAAGAGCCATGCAGATTAGTGTCTCAGGTTTTTACTTTTTTAAAAGAACTACATAGATTTGAGTGGACCTGTCCAGTTGGAGCAAGTTTTTGTCAGTACTCGTGAAGCTCAACACAGAACTACTAAGAAGCTCATCGACTTGATGAATAATACCAAAAAAAGACATTTGGGTAGCCGTATGACATTGCCGTCATGAGGTACTGTCAGAAGTAACAAACAGTCCAATAATTACCATAGTGATAATGATGATGTCTCTGACTTTTGATTAGCTGTCAAAGGGATTAACATAGTTTTTAACAGATTGAAGTATGCCTAAACGTCATGAAGAACTGTCAGAAATAACAAACAGTCCAATAATTACCTTAGTGATACTGATGATGCGCTGACGTCTCTGACTTTTGCATATCTGTCGAAGGGATCGGCAAAGTTTCTAGCCAAAGATTTTATATATTCTACTAGAGTAGACTAGATTGACTACGAAGAAATATGACAGTCTTTAAAGTGTTCTTTATTCTCATTAGCATTAAGTTCATGTGTGTTATTGACACGCAAAAGGGAAAAATGGCCTGGAGCAAGACACTAAGATAAATCCTCTCTATCCCTTTCTCACATACTACCAGAAAAAAATAAGAAACAGATGGTAGTTTTTAGATTGTTCCAGTTATCGTTAAATAGTCCGTGTTCATGCATTTTAATAGGTTTATGCAACATACAATGAATTGCAACTAAATGTTTTATTTCAAATAATGCTTCTTGAAATTTTATACGCATTCTTCTTGTATTTAATGATGATTTCATTTAGATATAGTAGCTATTCGTAGTAATTTTAAAATTATGAAAGGCAACATTTAGGAGGTTTCAATTTGACAGAATTTGACATCAATAACCAATATGGCTGATGCTTCATAGGGCCAAAGTTGTATTTTAATTGTTACAAGTTTTTATCTCAATATTCAGTAAAGTATAAAGTGTGCAAGATGTTCAAAACGTTGCTGTGTAAAGTTTCGCAATAGTGATGAGTATCCTGGTTGTGGAATTTAGTTTTTTTTGGTAAGTTTTCTGTTTTGTTTACAAAATATTTATGTAGGGTGACAACAAACATCGTTTTGAATTTCATGGCGGGAATTAAAACATATTAACTGCCTGTAAAAATACATAGAGAAGGGGCATCATAAACGATTCAGAAGAGGAATGGGTGCTAAATTTTATAAAATTTTGTTGTCTACTGTTCAAGTTTTATATTATTATAAGCAAATTTCTAAATATCTGAGGAGGCTCAATATTTTTTTTTTTAATAAATCAAGCGCGTACCAATTTTACTAATTTTATCTTTTTTGTTGGTCGGGCGCCTTTGGCCGCTCGGCAATCTTCGGCTGCTCTCGTGACACAACGAAAAGCGGCGAGCAGCGGTGGCCAGAGGTGCGGCATGCGGTACGTGTCTTCGGACCAATTCAGTATATAGTTATCTGTGACCAGTTCTTAAAACGACGAGCGTGCACTCCAAAATCTTCTCCACATCGATATAGTACATTCGAGAATTATATTCATTTTAAATCATAGTCTACTGTCTTTAAGTTTAGTCCTGAGGTAGGTCCCTAATAAATGCCGCACGCAATGCTGCACGTATGTGGCTTAACCGTTAACTACTAGTAATATATTATTTTTTATGTTTTGTTGTAGATTTCCAAGAAACGAGAACCATCGGCAACAATGGCTTTGAAGTTGTGCCATTAATTTTTTTTTTCAGCAACAGTTTTATTTGTAGTCTGAAGATGTAATAGTTCATAAAGTTAAATCAACACTAAAACCTAATTCTATTCCATCTAGTTGTTAAAAATCCGTTCAGTAGTTTTTGAGTTGATTGCAAACAGATATAGATAAACAAACATAGTGGGAGAATTTTTTTGATGTGGTAAAATTTCCAATAACTTATCCTGCTCTAAGGTAGAGCGCCTTACGCTCCATCTTAGAGCGGGATAAGTTATTTGAGGTTTATACTGAATAAACCTACCCGTGTCCTTCAGTTGCCCTTTGTGTTCCAGGACCGTGGTATCCCTTTCGGAAATTCCCTGTGGCGCTAACGGGCATCGGCAATAATTAGTAGTAGTAGTAGTTATTATAAATAAATTTATAAACCAGTCGAGGATTATTTATTTAATGTATTATTTATTTGTTAGTTAATAAGTGCAATTTAACGTAATAAAAAAATGTCACGCATCAGTCTATTTTTAATTTAGTTTTATTATAAACTAACTAGTTTTTTCTTTCAGACAAACCTTATTCTGATAGGTGCAGCCGTTCAGAAGTGATCTTCTTACGTAGGTACACACACATTAGGCATTTTTTTTATCAGTGTAGGTATTTCATACTCGCATAAGAGGATATTGCTATTATATATACTATACGGACATCAGCTATTTCCTAGTCATTACAGAGACAACTCACAGTTCCCTTTTGGTAGCTTATTATACATATTAATTGTTTTTGAACTTGCATGTCAATTTTAATGTATCAAAAATATCTTTAACTAACTTTTGAGCAAAATTGTCCCGTAGTATGTAGCTAGTGTATGGACACACTAGTAGAACGAGATGACAGGACTCTTTCTGACTTTCCTTATCAGGTACGCTTTTGAGGTTGTCGTAGTCAATCTAGTACTAGGATATATAAAATCTTTGTTTCTAGCATGTTGAAGTATTCCTAGTCATGTGGTACTGTCTTCTTCTTCTTCTTTTCGTGTCGATGCTCTCAATCTGCACTGTCAAAAGTACTGTCACTAGTATCTTTGAATCTACTTAAGTATGTCAAAGAAGCAATTCTCAGAATTTTAAGAAATGATGAAAACACTCAACAAACTGACAGATCTCATTTACATCGCAGGCGCAAACTGTCATAACACCTCTACGTTGAAAAGTGTTTACTGTGACTTGGATTTGAACATTTGTTAAATACGTGAATTGGCCTTCAAAGTAGAGATCACAGATACTACAGCTGCAAAAATTGTGGAACTTTTAGTTATTTAGTTACTAGGAGATAATCTATAAAACAGTCTTTCGGGTAAATATTATTATTTGGTGGTTATCCACCAGAACTTTTTCTGTCACAAACAGAGGTTCTTTCTTTGTATAAATCAATAGCCTGGTACACAAACATTTAACAAATACCAAGCGGAGGAAGAATTAATTCATGAATCCCCAAGCGACCACCGGTGGCCGCGCATCTATTGTCTTACTATTGTGTCTCTAATTGACGGTATTTAAAGGGTTAAACAAAGTTGATTTTGGTTCCATCCATGCCTACTCTCTGTAATGCTATCACACCAATTTATTTCTTTTTATCACCCCACTCCATTTTAATTACTTATCACAAAAAAAAATTAATACTGATTAGTGCGTAAAATGAAAAAAATACAATGATTTATTAATACACAAGATTGCATTTAATCCTTACTAATATTATAAAAGCGAAAGTGAGTTTGTTTATTTGTTACGTCTTCACGCCTAAATGGCACGCCGCGTGTCGTCGACTGGCGCGTTATGGAGGAGGTGGAGACGTACTCCGACCACCGGTACATCCGGTTGGACGTCTCCGCTGAAACCTCGGCCGCGCCGGTCCGACAGAGCCCTTGTGGTCCGCGGTGGGCGCTTAAGCAGATGGACCGGGAGCTCCTCCTGGAAGCCGCGACGGTACAGGCCTGGGTGCAAGCACCGGACAGGCCTGTCGACATCGACGTCGAGGCGGAGTGGTTCCAGGAGGCCATGTCGCAAATCTGTGACGCGGCAATGCCCCGAGTCCCTCCAGGTCGTGCTAAGCGCCGTGTGTACTGGTGGTCGCCGGAGATCGGCGCACTGCGCAACGCGTGCAACCACGCGCGCCGCCGGTACGACAGACACTGCAGGCGCCGCAACCGCCAGCCGGATGCGGAGGTCAGAGAGGCGGAGCTGTATGAGGGGTACAGAGAGGCAAAGCGCACCCTCCGAACGGAGATAAAGCGGGCCAAACTCGAGGCCCGCAACGTGTGGCTGGGGTCTCTGAACGCGGATCCGTGGGGGCGCCCGTACAAATTGGTACGGGACAAGCTACGCCCCTGGGCTCCGCCGCTGACTCAGAGTCTCCGGCCCCAACTCGTGGAGGGTGTGGTAACCACTCTGTTCCCTGCGCGAGGGGAACACTCCCCCCCGCCCATGGCTCCGCCCCCGCCAGCAGTGTCTGACGCGGACCACAACAGCGACGACGACGACAACGCTCCAGAGGTGACCGAGGTAGAGGTGAGAGTGGCGGTGCGAAGGCTGAGTGCCAAGAACACCGCCCCAGGACCCGACGGCTTGCCAGGGAAAGCCTGGGTCCTGGCCATGGAGGCTCTCGGGCCTCGACTAAGAGGGCTCTTCAGCGCATGTATGGAGAGGGGCCAGTTTCCACTTCGCTGGAAGACGGGGAAACTGGTCCTCATCGCGAAGCCAGGGCGCCCTGCGGACTCTCCGTCCGCATACCGGCCCATTGTGCTGCTCGACGAGGTGGGCAAGCTCTTTGAAAGAGTCATTGCAAACCGCCTCGTCGCGCGGCTAACACGGGTGGGGCCGGACTTGTCGGACGGACAGTTCGGCTTTCGCAGGGCGCGCTCTACGGTGGACGCCATCATGCGCGTGCGAGCCCTCACGACAGGGGTTGCGGTATCCCGGGGCAGGAGCGTCGTGGCAGTGTCCTTGGACATTGCCAACGCGTTCAACTCCCTGCCCTGGAGTACGATCCGGAGGGCACTCCGGTACCACCGGGTGCCCGAATACCTCTGTCGAGTGGTCGAGGCTTACCTGTCGGACAGGTCAATTATCTACCCCGGTCACCAGGGAGACTGGAAACGTCGAGAGATGTCGTGCGGTGTTCCGCAGGGGTCGGTTCTAGGCCCACCCTTGTGGAACATCGGCTACGACTACGTGCTGCGCAGCGACCTCCCTGACGGGGTCAGCGTGGTCTGCTACGCAGACGACACGCTGGTTCTAGCGCAGGGAGAGTCGCACCAGGCGGCGGTCGCTCTAGCGACACGCGGGGTTGCGATAGTCGTTGGTAGGATCCAGGAGTTGGGACTCGAGGTGGCGCTGCACAAATCCGAGGCCATGTTTTTCCACGGCCCTCGGAATGCGCCACCATCAGACTCCCAACTTACGGTAGGAGGAGTTCGCATCGGCGTCGGGTCGACGATGAAGTACCTGGGACTCGTTCTCGACAGCCGATGGAATTTCGGAGAACACTTCCGACGTTTGGCTCCCAAACTCAACCGGGCCGGGGCTGCTCTCAAGCGGCTCCTGCCCAACCTTGGGGGTCCAGACGCCTCCTGCCGGAGGCTCTACGCGGGGATCGTTCGGTCCATGGCTCTCTACGGGGCGCCGGTGTGGGCGCCGTCGCTGGCAAAGCGACCGGCGTCCATACTGAACGCCTGCCAGAGGGTCATGGCAATACGGATGGTGCGGGGTTACCGCACGATCTCCCGCGAAGCGGCGAGCCTTCTGGCTGGCCTACCACCGTGGGATCTGGAGGCAACAGTCCTTGCACACATGCACGATAAGCGCGTGGAGATGCAACGCCGGGGTGAAAGTCCACTACCGCGACAGGTCGAGGTATGGCGGACAGAGCTCCGGCGGGATCTCACGGTGAAATGGCGTCAGCGACTATCGCAACCCAGTGCTGGGCACGCCACAATTATGGCGGTAAGTCCCCTCTTTGAGGCGTGGCTGGAAAGACCTCACGGCGTCCTTACCTTCCGCATGACGCAGGTCCTCACCGGACATGGCAAGTTCGGGAGGTTCCTGCATCGGATTCGAGCGGAAGAGACGCCCGGGTGCCGCCACTGTGCGGAACGCCCGGAGGACACGGTGGAGCACACAGTTGAGGTGTGCCCTGCTTGGGCGGAGCAACGCCGTGCCCTCGTGGGGGCGATCGGCGGCGGAGACCTCTCGCGCCGGGCCTTGGTTCAGGCCATGGTCCGGAGCGAGGAGGAGTGGCAGGCGGTCGCCTCCTTCTGCGAAGCAGTAATGCTAGCAAAGGAGGAGGCAGACCGCATCAGGCAACGGCGCCCCCGCCGCCGCCGCCGGGATTCCGATCCCGATTTCCAGCCACCGTAGACGCGGGCTCGCGGACGGCGAGCCATGGGTAGCTCGCTGTCCGATCGTCTGGTAACTGTCCGGACCGAGCCAAGGCGTCGACGGCGCGCACTGTTCCCGCGCGCCTCAAGGAGTTGTCAGCAACAGGAGGGGCCCATCTGGGTCGAAGCCTACCGGGGTCGGGGTTATCCGAAAGGAAACTAGAGCCCCGGTATGAAGGCTAGAAGGAACGGCGCGGGGTTTTTAGTCAGTAAGACTCTGACACTGTCTCCCGCTCCACCCAAGAGCGGGTTTCGTCAATGATGATTTTCCCCGTCGACAGAAAAAAAAAAAAAAAAAAAAAACGCCTAAATGGCAAAACCGATTTTGATGAAACTTGGTACACGGATAGACCATGTCCTGGAATAGGACATAGGATACTTTTCATCCCGGAAGTATGTTTCCTTGGGATAATTTCCTGCTATCACGGGCGAAGCCGCTGGGAGCAGCTAGTTAAGCAATATTTATAGCCAGATTAAGTAAAAGACTAAACACAAAGTCGTTTTCCGTGTCTGTTTATTTATTTGCGAACTCTTGCTAAATCATGCAACGAATTCTGATGTGGTTTTTACTTATAGGAAAAGCACACGGGCAACGTTTGTGCATACAATTTCTACCCGTGTACCCGGGCGAGTAATAGCAGAACTACAAAATAATTTTAGGTATTCGCATGACAGGCATGGTGGTTATAACAGTAATGGTGACTACGCTTTTAACTTTTAGTCATCCAGTAGTTTATGAATACATGAGTTTTTCCTGAATTTTACAGTGTCACCACATAGAGAATTTTATAGTAGGTACTAGGTTTAAATTGTCAGTAAGTGTACTAAATTATTAATAAGGTACCCAATAGGTAATGGAAGTGTTGAACGTTTAACAGATCGAGTACTTAGAATCAACCTTATATTTTTTTTACACTGCTGGGACTCAGACCACCTTATTAGAAGAATGAATGGGCCGTAGACATCACTTAATCTTCAAAGTAAAATTATATTCATCCAGTAATATTCCGAATACCTTTTTGTGAGTTATATCAAGGAATACAGACAGGCAAGAAATTCTACTCCTTGGCTGTACGCACAATAAATGTGTTTCCAAAACTTGTATACTCTCAAAACGGTGAAGCAATCATTGTGAGGAAACCGGCATATCCTAAAAAGAAAAATTCGAAGACATGTGACATCGAACTACATGCACTGGACCCACGCGGTCGAATATGGCCTATTCCTGAATGCCAGCAGTGGGAATTATAAAGCTGATTATGTTTTCTTCATAAATGCACGATGCACACTCTTGAACGCACCTGATTCGTGCACATACAGACCAATACAATTCGTGGGTAATTTGAACCTTCAGGTGAACCTAATAGTACCATATTAAACTAGCAATTACCATTAATGACTAAATTAAACACGCTAGTTAAACCGTGGCAGGAGTAGGTGAGCCACAGTAGAGCTCGCGGTGCATTTGACCCGTGAATTATCGATTCACTGTCAACGCCCGTGATCAACTATACGTGGACTTTTAAATCGATTTAAAGTCCGATTGTTATTGATTAATAGCATTGCTCGTATCGTAAGGGCCCTGCTGAGTCGATGCCTACTGAAGCTAAAGATCTGCTTCTGAAAGGAAGACTCGGCTCTAGTATGAAAGGCGACGTAGGAACAGGAGCGGGTTTTTAGACAATAAAAGTCTGACACGCCCTCATCGCTCCGTTACAGAGCGGGGTATGTCATTGGATAATTTTTCCACCTAAAAAACTACTACAACTGTACAATAATTAATAAATAAATAATTCTGTACCTGTAATTCGTTCGAAAAATTTGAAATTATCACTTATTTTACTTTCACTTACAACGGTTAAAACTAATGTAAAAAAGCAAATATCATGTTCATAATTATATTACAAGTTGATCCGGTAAACTTCGTACCGTCCAACAGTCAACGAACGTATTCTTCCGATATAGTCAACCGATTGTGGTGAAACTAAGCTTAAGTAATACATCTGATTATACACCATTTAAATATATAAAAGTTTTGTACATCGATTTCGTACATTTTAACTTACGTAATTACAAATTTATTATTTCTATGTATAAATGTATAGATTAGCCAATCCATCAAGCGGGCCCGTGCGTTTCCGTGAATATCACGTGTCTTCGAATTTTTGGTTCTAGGACATGCCGGTGTCCTCGCGATGTTTTCCTTCGCCGCTTTGAGAGTGATGATGAAATAAATCGCTCGCTGAACAAGTCGCATTAATTTCCATTCGAGAGTGAGATGGTAAATTAAACATGCTTGATAAACCGTAACTAATAGGAGTTGATGAACCACAAAAGTGCACGTGGTGCATTTGAATTGATCGTGAATTTATCGATTCAATGTCAACGCCCGTCAACTATGAGTGAAGTTAGAACGTTAGTGACTACCAAAGTGAGTGATTTCAACCAATTTTTGTGTACTATGATCAATACAATGACGGCACAATTGGCGCAGTGGTTGAGCGATTAACTGCTGCGCTGCGTATTGATAGATAGATAGATAGATAGATAGATAAAGAATTTATTTGATGCAAACAGAAAAGCAAACAAGTAATATTACACAAGCACAATAAAATTACAAAAATAAGCACATAAATTAACAAAAAAAAAAAAAAAAAAAAATTATATATATATATAATATTGCTTGGTTCCTGAATGGAATAAATATTTGTATGGCATTCATCGGTTTGCCTTATAAATATACAAACACCTAGACTCGCAACAACTATCGAATTGACTGGCCTGTCGGTCTAGTGGTTAGAGGCCCTGACTGCTATTCCGGAGGTCGTGGGTTCGATTCCCACCCAGGACGAATGTTTATGTAATGAGCATGATCGTTTGTTTTGTGTTTGGGTGTAATTTATCTATTAATATGTATGTATTTTGGAATATATAAGTATGTTTATCAGTTGTCTAGCACCCATAACACAAGGTCTGCTTAGCTTGGGACTGGACAGCGTTGTGTAATAGTTGTGATTTTTTTTTTTTCAAATCTATCAACTCAGCCGTTACCAAGGAGTAGGCTTCAGAAAGTCACTACTTTGTGGCACTGCTCGGACGATGCGGCCATAAAGGAATTAAAAAACGTTATATCCGATAGTGTTACTTTTTTAAAACACTAGGTTAAAGGTTTGAGTATTATAAGCTATCTTAAAATAAAAACAGAATAATAACTTAATTATCAATTGGTCAAAAGGTCAAGTAGCAAATGAGTCAAATCAAATAACTATTTAAAATAAAATTGCTTAGCAACTTATTTGTTTATATTCAATTTTTTTTTTTTTCAAGTAGCTAATCGGTTGGGCACGCCACAATTATGGCGGTAAGTCCCCTCTTTGAGGCGTGGCTGGAAAGACCTCACGGCGTCCTTACCTTCCGCATGACGCAGGTCCTCACCGGACATGGCAAGTTCGGGAGGTTCCTGCATCGGATTCGAGCGGAAGAGACGCCCGGGTGCCGCCACTGTGCGGAACGCCCGGAGGACACGGTGGAGCACACAGTTGAGGTGTGCCCTGCTTGGGCGGAGCAACGCCGTGTCCTCGTGGGGGCGATCGGCGGCGGAGACCTCTCGCGCCGGGCCTTGGTTCAGGCCATGGTCCGGAGCGAGGAGGAGTGGCAGGCGGTCGCCTCCTTCTGCGAAGCAGTAATGCTAGCAAAGGAGGAGGCAGACCGCATCAGGCAACGGCGCCCCCGCCGCCGCCGCCGGGATTCCGATCCCGATTTCCAGCCACCGTAGACGCGGGCTCGCGGACGGCGAGCCATGGGTAGCTCGCTGTCCGATCGTCCGGTAACTGTCCGGACCGAGCCAAGGCGTCGACGGCGCGCACTGTTCCCGCGCGCCTCAAGGAGTTGTCAGCAACAGGAGGGGCCCATCTGGGTCGAAGCCTACCGGGGTCGGGTTTATCCGAAAGGAAACTAGAGCCCCGGTATGAAGGCTAGAAGGAACGGCGCGGGGTTTTTAGTCAGTAAGACTCTGACACTGTCTCCCGCTCCACCCAAGAGCGGGTTTCGTCAATGATGATTTTCCCCGTCGAGAGAAAAAAAAAAAAAAGTAGTTAATCGGTTTTTTTTTTTATATTAAAGTCGATAGATTTTATTTTGGTTTATCTAGCTACAATAATATTATAAAGAGTTAGTTTTTTTTTCCAATTGTAGGAGATCCCTAAAATACTGATCCGACTGCGAAAGTATTTTCACCGATAGAAAGCTGCTTTACTCCTAGTGACATAGGCTAAATTTTATGTAAGCAGGTGAAGCCGCGGGCAAAAGCTAATGATTAAAACTCTTAGACTGATTAAAAAATTCTTTCACTTGAAGAATACTGCTTTATCACTGAGTCAAATAGGCTATAATAACTACAATTATCTTGCAATAACTGGTTTACAGATTAAATCAGAAGTTTAGTCAGGCAAGACGTTCTGGGATTGGGTGTATTGTATAATTATATGATTTTACATATTAGTGAACGCACTCACGATACGGAGAAACCCGTAGTCTTGGAACTCAAACAACTAAAGAAATATAGATGTGGCTTTAGTCAGTAAAAGTATGACCATAGAGCGGGAAAAGACATGATATACCACCATAACAAAAAAAAACACTATACAGGAATATCCAATAGTGCGGGGCAACGTTTAGAACAATAACAATATAAAAAATTCTAGTAGAAAAACCGCCCTCTAATAATACCAATAAAATCCTTGACAACTCAACTGCATCGAACACACAATAAACACAGTGTTTCATTCCAAGTTTTGATCCGTAGTCTACCTAAGGCCGCAATCCCATTATGTCGTCACGATTAATTTGTCGTCGAACGACTATCGTCTCTAGCTGTTCCCTTTATAACAATTGTGTGTAATAGCCAAGACAACAACACACACAACAACGGCATATGATATACCGTCATGGTTTAGCCTTGTCAATTTTTTAACGTTTTACGACTGTCATGCTATCCGTTTCCACTGTCATGACAATCGCCGCCAAAAAAGTCTTAGATGACCGTTAATCTTGTGGTCCTATATGTGAATATTCCATTTAAATATACAGGTTTATTTGTTAAACACTGGCAAACCCTCAGGACTGTGTTACTAACATATTAAACAATAACTTTTGTTCTATGACGTTTATGGTGACAGTAATACAGTCCTGTAAGATTGTTAGTGTTTTACAAATAACCCTGTATACGCCATGACACTAAAAACTACACGATTATCTATCGCCACGACAAAATGCGAACGCGACCTAAGTAATATAAAATTCAAATGTAGCACGAAATAGGAAGCACCAATTATCGGATGTATTATTCATTCGCAGTGCAGTCGTGTCGTCCGTACCGCGTCATGATATGACAACTATTTAATTTCAAATAGAGAACGGAGAATTATTATGTGCCAGCCATGTTCGGAATTTTAATAAATAAGGTTTTAGTGGAAAACAATAGAATTATGAATAGACTATCTTTATGAATTAGGTACTTATTAGGTGTTATTGCACCTAATACACTTGAGCGCTAGCTTCAAGTTGCGCAGAAGTCAAATATCGGGCCTATTTAGTGGTATGAAGTGAGACACGGGGGCGGGGAGCGTCAGTGATTGGCTCGCCGCGCCATCGCGTCATAAACGTCACTCGTGATTCGTTGCCCTGCGCTTGCTGCATGTATCTGACACAACAATTTGATGCCGATCACTCAATATCCTTGCCGATACCAACACGCGAGTGAGGCTTCATTCTTCTTTATTTGATTATTTTTATCTTATTATGCCCAAAGGTCTAAAATAAGATAAAAATAATCAAGTAAAGAATAAAACAATAATCAAGTAAAGTACTTATCAAGAATTCTTATATTTCTATTATGAATGACAAACTATCAAAGTTTATCGTGTTTAATTTTAAGTCATTACTTAAAAAAGAATTCTTCATCCAACTTGTAACTAGTTTTTACAAGCGCGGTTCCTCTTGAGTGAAAATCGATAACTATCCCATGAGGACGTAGGTACTGTCAGAATATAAATGTATGACTAATCCTATAACTAAATTTGGGTCAAGGTCTACCCGTGTGCGTCCATATCCGTTCAGCCATCGAAGTGTCATGATTGACGAACATTAAAATAGACAGATTTGTATTAGTAGGATGGCCTTTCGTAAACTTTAGTGGGAATTTTTAGCAAGGTTTCTTTGAGTGAAGTTCAATGGCTGTTTTAGTTAAGTAGTCAAAATTTGGTTCCTGGTGAATATTGTGGAGTAAAATTGCTTTTGTTTCGTATGTAAATGTGTACACAACTCGACCACATTGAAATTTTGTCCTTCTAGTAGAAAGTTGTTCTAAGGGAACCTACTCCCGGAATAAAAAGTGCTATCCTATTAAATTTTTTTTTTCTTTCTTTCTTTCTCGCTCTCTCTCTCTCTCTCTCTGTTTCTTTATTTCTTTCTTCTTTTCTGCTATTCTAGGACATGGTATCCTCGTATACCAAATTTCTTCCCAATCCGTACAGCTGATCGAGCGCGAACGAGTAACAAACACACACACTCAGACATATTATGATTGACTGTCTCAGCCAAAAATGTTAAAAAAACTTGACTTTTACTGCTTAATGCTACAAGAAATATTTAAAAAAATTACGGCCGTAAACTAATGGAAAACAAAATGACTATATTCTATACTTGACACAAGCTAAATGCACAAATATTATTAAACAAAAAAACATAATTCCACGACATAAACATTACTGTCATCGTGACATTTGAATGATAGGCTAACTACCCCTAATGCGAGCCTCTGTAGCACCAATTCTTTATTTATTTACCGAACAATAAGCTGTTTTTTGTTATGTCATTGCCCTCACTTATGGCTGATAAATGGCTCTTTTATAAATATACCACCATTGTGATATTAATTTTTGTGACAATGGTTATTGGGATTTATTACATTTTTATTACGTCTCTCTGTGACTATGTCAATACACCCCTATTTTTTAATTAGTACAACATAATGGGGCTCTATTTGTACCCGTTACTGATCATATTTACTACTGATCATTTGTTCTGTGTCTGGGTGATTTATATATAACTAGCTTTTGCCCGCGCGGCTTCGCTCCCGCTCGTCTCTACTCCACCCTACTCTACCCTACTCTACCCTACTCTACCCTACTCTACCTTACTCTACCCTACTCCCCTACTCTACCCTACTCTACCCTACTCTACCCTACTTTACCCTACTCTACCCTACTCTACCGTACTCTACCCTACTCTACCCTACTCTACCCTACTCTACTCTACCCTACTCTACCCTACTCTACCCTAAACTACCCTACTCTACCCTACTCTACCCTACTCTACCCTACTCTACCCTACCCTACTCTACCCTACTCTACTCTACCCTACCCTACTCTACCCTACTCTACCCTACCCTACTCTACCCTACTCTACCCTACCCTACTCTACCCTACTCTACTCTACCCTACCCTACTCTACCCTACTCTACTCTACCCTACCCTACTCTACCCTACACTACCCTAATTTTTATTTTTTTTCCATAAGAACCTTCTCCTCACAATAACAATCACAACAAAAAAAAAATCAGCCAAATCGGTCATGCCAAGTCGTGACAACGGAAAACGGGGGTCATTTTTATATATATAGATAGATATGTATGTATTTAGAAATATATAAGTATGTTTATCAGTTGTCTAGTACCCATAACACAAGCTCTGCTTAGCTTGGGACTAGACGGCGTTGTGTGATAGTTGTGGAATATTATTATTATCTCTTTATTTATTTTTTACACATATAAAATTACATTTTTAAATATTTTTTAGCAAAATCGTATTAAAAAAAAAAAAACATTTAAAAATATAAAACTATAGTTCCGCCGGTGTCGGGAGCAGGGTCCAAGCTACCGGTGGTTAGGACTCCAGAGACAGGAACCTCCTCACAATGCGTGCCGTATCGAGGAGTACTGCCTTCTGTATCAGACCCTTGATCCAACCGCGCAACGATAGCTTCGACAGATGGTCGTCGAAGCTTTTGGCTATAAGGCCATTGGCGGTCACGACAATCGGCACAATGATAGCCGAGTCCACATTCCACATGTCAACAACCTCGTGTGCTAAGTCGAGATATTTTATTTGATTCTCTTTTTCAGCTTTCACGAGATTCTCGTCATGCGGGATGGTGACATCGACTATCATTTGTGAAGTCAAAACTAAAGATCCAAAATTGTCCACAAAAATGTATCAAAGTTGGTTAATTCATAATTGAATCAATCATTCAAAACAATTGCTATAAGAAAATACTACGAGCAGTGTTTTTCATTCATTATTATCGATTCAATATTTCCTTGTAAATGTTTTTATAAAGATTTCTTACTATTTTGGTGAACAATAACGTTTATTCTATTCTATTCTATTGCCACAATTAAATCAAAACAATTCTATGTAATTTCACAATTTCCACAAAGAATGCGACGCCTCTACCAGAGGTATGCATTAATTTATTCGGTCGCTTCGCAATCAAAGCGGAACCGTGAATTACAGTTAAGATGTTGACTTCCCAAAAAAATCACTCCTACTCCCAAATATCCCGATTTCTACGTAGAAACTGCTTCTACAGGTGGTATTTGGAATAATTGGATTTCGAATACCGGGAACGCCACGATCTGTGAACCGTGTAAGTGTTACCGCCTATAATGATAAATCATTGTCGTCTCGACATGGAATTTCGTGTAACCGTATGATTTCGGAATAAGGAAGGAAATGTAAAAGCCGTTTTCATTGATGGGAAGCATCGGTTTTGTGATCATCAATTTTTTATCTAAATCTTTGCAGTCAGCTGTGTGATTTTCTGCGTAAATAGGTTGCATCTTTTTTAGGGTACCGTACTCTAAAGATGCCAGAGACCCTATTATTAAGTTTTCGTTGTTCGTCCGTCTGTCTGTTTGTGTTTTTTCTATCGGCGGACTGTATCTCATAAACCGTCAAAGGTAGAGATTTTTTTCTGAATGTGTATTACTATTGCCGCTACAATAACAAATAATAAATCTATGTTAATATTATAAATCTACACTAATATTATAAATCTACACTAATATTATAAATCTACACTAATATTATAAATCTACTTCTTCACTAATATTATAAAGAGGGAAAATTTGTATTTTTGTGTATATATTTGTAATGAATAAACACAAAAACGACTGTGCTGATTTCAACAACTCTTTCACTATTGGAATGCTACATTTACCCTGAGTAACATTGGCTATATTTATTGCCCGTGCGAAGCAGGGACGGGCCGCTAGTATATTATAAAGAGGTAAAGTTTGTGTTTATGTTTGTAGGAGGTAGTCTCTGGAAGTACTGGTCCAATTGCTAAACTTTTTTTACCGATAGAAAGCTGCTTTATTACTGAGTGACATAGAGTATATTTAATGTGCAGACAAAAGCTACTTTATAAAAAAAGAGACTTCCTAGACAAAAAACGTTATTTCGTTGGCGTTTATTTTTTGGATTGATTTTAATATTTTAGTACTTCACCCTTCACGTGCGAATCTAACTTGCAATCAGACAGTTTTTCTTAGTCACAAGTATTTATATTCCGCTTTCAACATTCAGAATTTTGAACTTACCTAAGATACCAAACTCTTGTTTAATGCGAAAGTTTGACGAGTCCTCACTCCGTCGACTTTGACAAGTTCTCAACTTTGAATTTCCAACTCAAGAACGGGTGGTATGTAATTTGATCCTACCTTAACTATTATTTTAAGGGCTTCCTTATGATTTTGCATTATTGCTAAGGGTCCAAAATCTTTCATTATCTATTCGAAAATTCAATTCATCAAACAGCATCAAACTATTAACATTCAAACCTAAATTCCGAAAGCCAATTCGTAAGAAGTTTGTATCATCACAACGTTAATGTTTTCCAATTGTCGATTTGGAGTTTATTAATTTGAGTATGAGTATATATATTATATAGTCGTATTTTACTCGTTGTCTTTGATTTCGACTCACAAATGAATACTGGATGTTTATGATTATGGACCAGTGGTGGAATTTTTCGTCGACTTTTTCGTATATAATTATTGTTAGTTAGTATATCTATTTTTGTATTCGCTCTCTCTCTCTCTCTGTTTTATTGCACTTACCATTATTTTTCTCTTCACCCAAAGGTTGACTGACAGAAAATTATTTTCACTACCCCTGTATTTTTGTGTGCTTAAAGTATTTTTTTAATAGCCTATTGTGTCCGACTGCAGGTCTAAGGCCTTTCCTTTCTTTCACCTTAGATAGAGGTCTAATCTTTGGCCATTAGTCACACCACCTTCGCCACGGTCGACCATGCCTTAATAAATAAAATCGTTTAAATAAATAAATACCTTCGATTTCTTTTAAAAATGCTATTGTGTATTGACCCTGGAATTTTCAAAGCATCAATGATAATAGCTACTTAGTTTCTCAGACAAATGTGCTTCCTTTTCCTTTGTGTGTTCCGAGTATGAGTTCGAATGCGTACGCGCCGCATCCTTACTATGAAATCGCAATTGAATAATCTATTACTTACAGCGCTCGACTGTTGCAAGTTAATTTTGTAATTATTATATTATATCACTGTTTACGCATGTAAAAGATTAGAAATAGAAGTGTAAAATGAAAAAAATCTTACAAATTATTTTGAAAGAGTTACTGATGACTACACAGGCTGTAAAGAACAGCCTTACAAACTTTATTAATAAAAAAAAATCGGTCTCTCCACACCAACTGTCCAATCAAGTTTTTAATTTTGTTTGATGACGCTGATTATATTTTTCGTTTCCTGAATAAAATCTCGTTGGTTCAGTTTCGTCTACTGAGCAAGCCCTTAAAGTTTGCGGAGGGTTGTCCCTTACACTTTGTAAACTATTACTATTTTAATTCATGAATCCCCAAGCGACACCCGGTAGCCGCGCATCTATTGTCTTACTATTGTGTCTCTAATTGACGGTATCTGAAGGGTTAAACCCAATGCGTGAACACTACGATTTTCAATAGACATTTCGATCGTATTCTCTTACAAACCTAAATATATCATTCGATATTTGAGAGGTTCTTTATTTCAATAAAATTATACACCAGTCCAGAAGGTACACAAATGTCAAAATTTGGTTCAATTATATATTTTGTTTACCCTCGTCTGTGCGTCACTGCGTGGTGGCCAACTGAAAACCAGCGCTGGGTATTTGACGCCCAGCAAATGTATGGGCATGCTCGGTGCATCCTTTACTTTTCTTTTTTCTTTCTTTGTGTGTAACTGTTGTGCTTTGTCTGTCCCAAATAATTTGTTTTCTATTCTATATTAGAATAAAAAAAGATTAAAGTTCTCTTTAATGTTTCTTTTTTCTAATATAGAATATAGAAAAGAAAGATTAAAGAGAAGAGTACAAATCGTTTACAAAATTCTTGAATATTCTGTCTAAAATCAAAATACTTTGCTTTTACCCAAATCAGACACGGAGTAATGAACTAGGACTATAATTTAAGCAAACACCCCTTCTCTTCGCAAGTAAATCTCAACAAGTCGAAGGCGGGCATCAATTTTAATTGTTTCAGAATTGTATTCATTCTAGTACTGGAATAAACTTATACATTAATGGAGTTTTACATTAACGTCATGTCGTGCGGCAGATGCCTTGAGCTCAACTCGCTTCACTGCATATTACCAAAGATTATATAAATACACAGAAAAGATCTGAGTAGAAAGAATATCGTGGTTCGTATTTGCGAAAATTCTGCAATTATAAAATTATATTATTTGCATTTGAAATAAGCAAGTACCTTTAGACGTGATTTTGGCTAACTTGTCGTTTGGGACACGTCATGTTCGGACACAATGTCCCAATCGACACTTTTTAATTTTTTAATTTTTTGGTGACGTTTCGAACACCGATAAAAAAAAAACTGTTTTGTACAGTCAGATGAAAAAATGTTGTTTGATAAATATAAATTTACACTAAGATTATGTGGTATAAATTAAGTAAGCCGTGATTTTCATCAAATAATTCTATTTCTGTTAGTCTATTTTAATTTTTCTAAACCTATTTATACACACTGTACAACAGGTCAGCATGTGGGGAAAAAATTACATCATGATTTTTTAAATAATTTTACCAATAATAAAAAAACATTTCCATTCCGTCCTGCCCTTTGCCACTAGCAACTTTTAAATCGCGCATTTTAGCAATGTGTCTTCTGTAAACCTATGCTTAATCTATGCCATCGCTTACACGAACAATGTGCGCCTTGCTTTTAAATACCAACACATAATTAATGTAGGTACTAGCTCGTTTAGTGCGAATGAAATGACGTTTGTTTTTAGTTTCCTTGTGATTAAGTGATGCGTCACATAACAGTGAGTTATGAAAGATTTGAAGAACTCGTAGGTAAATTACAATTTAATTTAGATGGTTATTCTACAGGTGTTTATAAATCCAAGGCTTTTGGACATACATTTTTATCACGTTACACAGTACAGGAAATCATAATGCTTCATTGTGATGTCTGTCTGAAATGAAATATAAACGAGATCGTTTTATAGTGAACACTTGTTATGGCTACTGATATGATCAAAGAAGAAAACAAGAAGTGTTTGTTTATGGCAGAAACAAGCTTACCACATTGACAGGTTCAAAAATGTGCCAAAGGTGATAAGTGATAGGTTGATGGTGATACATCTGGAGACAAATTTTCAAAATTCAAAACTCAAGTCGCTTCTGTCCTCTCATCTCTTCTTAGCAACAGCTAAACTAAAAATTTGAAAAAAAGAAAGTTTTCTTTTGAAGGATTGTGACTGATTAGGGTTGCCTTTTTGGTAAAAAATTAAAACATACCTATGTACGAGTAACATGGAAAATTTTGTCTGAAAAATACTTTGTTGACAAAGTACCAAAGATGAAAGGTGTGGGTAAAAATGAAACTACAAAACGAGTAGCTAAAACAACTCTTAACGTTGATGATACAGTCGTAAATACTGCTAGTCTTGCAGCCTACTTTATAAAAGAAATAGACCGTGAAGACACGGCACTGTTGTGTGTTAAAATTAAACATTATGGAAGAACAGAGTAAAGACCTCCTCTAGTGAAACCTCATCATTTGAACTTGCTTACTGAGGTAAGAGTACCTTTGAATGCTTCTGTATCTCCCATCTTTTAGACTATGCAAGTCGAGTAACGGTTGCTTAATTTTTGTTTAATAAAAAAAAAGATTAGTAGTTTAGTCGTTACGGGCAATTAGGTGCTAGGAAATTAGACACCAGTATTGTCTTGAGGTATTACGTAACCCAGTCTATTGCTAAATTGTGGAGGTCAGATAAAATACTGCATACGGAGCGACGGAGGCGAGCAATGGATAGCATGCCGTCCGGTCGTCTAGAAGCCGTCCGGACCGAACCCAAGTCGTCGTCGAAGATAGTATGTAGTAGTTTAATTGTAAGGATCCTGGTGGGACCAGGGTCGAAGGCTACTGGGGTCATGGGTTAAGTGAAAATAAACCTCGGGGCCCAGGAACCAACGAATGGGTTTTGATCAGTAAAAGTCTGACATGACCCTTAAGAAAAAAAGATAAAATACTACATATTAATCAGCTGCATTTGGTTAGACGTAAACCCAACCCCAAACATATTTGGGGAAAGCCTAGAAAGGTAGATTGATTGAAATTACTCTAATAAGCAAAAAACATTTTATAGCCAAAAAATATCCCACATAAGCCACATCACCCCGATATCTCCCCACGGGAGTCGTTAGAAGGAACTAAGGGATATCGCGTGAATGGACAACAGCATCCCCCTTACATTATGATGAGACATTTTGATTTCCCTAAGGGGCTGGGTCAAATAGTATGATAACCAGAAACTGGATTTAGGATGAAATTACTGAATCTATAAAATTACGGACTCAAGGAAAAAGTCGAAGAAAGCTTGAAAGTCAACTACTGATGGTTGGTCTTGTATGGTCTGATTACTGTTAGTACTCTTGATTACCAACAGCAAAATAATTAGACTATAGTATTTGTATTTCCCCTGCTTGCTGCTATATTGTAACACAAGTACGCTTCATATACTACTCTGTCAAGAAAGTACCGGGAAAAGATCAATAATACACAAAATGTCTGTTATTCATCCAAATTTATTTTATCACCTTCAAAGTATGCTCCTTTAGAAACGATACACTTGCGCCAACGAATAATCCATGCTGGATGGTATTTGTTGAGTGTTTGGTCCAAAATTCGTTCACAATGATAGCCTTGTGCGAAGGCGCATTGTCGTGGTGCAAAATCCAAGAATTTTCTTTCCACAAATCTGGCCTTTTTCGTCGAATTTGCTCTCTTAAACGCCGCATAACGCTCAAATAATATTTTTTATTTACCGTTAGACCTTCCGGTAAGAATTCAGAGTGCACAACACCGCGATAGTCAAAGAAAACAGTCAACATGACTTTGACTTTTGATCGACTTTGGCGTGGTTTTTTCGGTTTCGGATCAGTTGGAAGGCGCCACTCCGAAGCTTGTTGACTAGTTTGCATGTCAAACTCGTAAACCCACGTCTCGTCACCAGTAACAATGCGTTTCATGAATGTTGGGTCCGAACTGACTCGTTCTAGCATGTCCTCAGCGACTTTCATGCGATTGAGTTTTTGGAGAAAATTCAGATCTTTTGGGACTAGCCGAGCAGCAACATGTTTCATACCCAAATTATTAGTTAAAATGGTACGGATCGACTCGTGAGATACAGAAAGTTCGGCGGCTATCTCTCTCAGAGTTGAATGGGGATTTTCAGTCACTATTTCCTTCACTTTTGCGATGTTAACTTTAGTTGCAGACGTTGACGGCCTACCAGAGCGAGGCAAATCTTCTATCACATCTCGACCGCTTTTGAACGCTTTGAACCACTCATAAGCACGAGTTTTTGATAAAGTCGATTCACCGTAAGCCTTCTGTAAAATTTTCAGTGACTCCGAACACGAAATTCTATTGGCGATCCAAAATTTAAGACAAACTCTTTGTTCGATATTTTTGTCCATTATGAAATTCGCAATACACACTATATCATATTACTAAAACCAGCACTGTATTTAATATAAATAACAGATGCAACTCAAACTCCCCGCCAAAATGGAAAACAGTTGTACCAATCTAACAACTACAAAAAAACAAAAATTTGAATTTGGAACTATAAACAAATCATCCATTCCCGATACTTTTTTGACTGAATGTATTCAATAATGTGATTCCTTATCCACTTCAGGTATACTTGTTACAAAAGCTTTCCAAAATTTACTTTTAGATGTGTCCAGCTTATTAGTTTTTTTTTAATTATTTGTACTAGTCCTTGATTGTGATCCCACCTGATGGTACGTCGACGGCGCGCACTGTTCCCGCGCGCTTCAAGGAGTTGTCAGCAACAGCAGGGGCCCAGCTGAGTCGAAGCCTACTGGGGCCAGGGTTATCCGAAAGGGAGCTCGAGCCCTGGTATGAAGGTTAGAAGGAACGGGGTGGGTTTTTAGTCAGTAAGAGTCTGACATTATCTCCCGCTCCACCCAAGAGCGGGGGTTGTCATTGGATATTTTTTGCCCACCATAAATAAAAATCATACCTGACAGTAAATGGTGATGCAATCATTGATATTGAAGCGCACTAGTTTATTAAGAGCGTATTTACTCTAGCATTGAAGATACTTATATTATAGTTGGACAAGAAGACCGTAGCAAGCAAATTGAATGCAGTTGTTTACTGTATCTCTATAAACTGTCCTGCTTTTGCTGTAAACTAAACTATCCAGACCAGCCACGGTATGTATTCAGTCAGGACCATTGAACTGTAAATTTGAGCATATGGCAATTTGAAGCCGGGTTCAGTATATATAAATCCAAAGAACCATTTTTTTTTAAAGAGTAACCATAGTGTTTCTTTCCGATTCTTCGCCATAGGAAACGATCAATTTGGAACCGTGCACTAGCTTCTGACGTTTTATAAGTGCGCATGTACGCCTATGTGAAATAAAAACTTTTGACTTTGACTTCGACTTTGAAAGAATCATATATCTATGTATTTTTCGCTCTGTATTTGTTATTTTCATTTTGAAGTGTTTAATAATCAAATCCGTAACCACCAAATTATTACCAGGAAAGAGATTGCCGGTATCCATCAAATCTACCGTCCAAACTTTTTTTTAGGGCAATATTACGTGTCATTGAGCCAACTGGCACACTCCAACAAACTTTTAATTAGTATTACGGAAGCATTGTTAAACTAGGACTAACTTTTGATTGAGACCCAATTAAAATAAAACTCGTACGACAGCTCCACGTGCCAGTCAGTTGTTGAATTGGCAGTTTGAAAATGTTCATTTTTTTTTTTGTAAAACAGGCGAAATATTGTTGTTAAGGCCGAGGCTGCCAGGGCTACCGGATTGTCCGAAAGAGTTACCATGACCCTGGATTGCACTGAAGCAACTAAAGAATGAGATGAGGAAGGTGGATTTTTAGTCAGTAAAAGTTTGACACACCGTCTCGCTCCACCCAAAGCAAGCGAAATTATTGAATGATTTACCATCTAATAAAAAAAGTTACTTGTAAATGTAACTGAAAATTCTGCTAAGTGTGATTATAAAACCACTCTTTTTTTGGACATCGTATGATACCAAAATTTATTGTCGTACGCACTATCTATCATATTGTATGTATTGTGAAAAAACGACAGTTTATGTAAATAGTAATAACAATTTGTTTGTTACTAACGTACAGTACGCGTCAAATAACTTTGCCGCTCTGAAGTTGGCTACAAACCACTGCGCATTAGTCAATTTTACGAAAAAAGACAGCACTGCGCATGCGCGGCTAGCGATGCAATAGACGAACCTCAGTGTTACGTTTTTATCTCAGTCGCTCGTATACGTCCGATACCAGCTTCTGTTCCGCTCGCACAGTACATACGGTCGTGTCGATGCGAAAAGTGTTACGCGTAAATTCCCTACTTTTTTAAGTTTGTTGTTTTTGTTAGTTTTTCTTATAGTTATTGTTGTGTTTGAATTGTTATGGTTATGTTTGCATTGTTATTTGGTTGACGTTGTCCTTAGTTTTGTCAAACAAAATGCCAAAACGGAACACGGTTTTACGCCGACAAGCGCGAAAAGTAATTCATAATGTGGTGAATTACATGCAGAAAGAGAAGAACGAAGGCGTGCTTAATTTAACCCTTCAGATACCGTCAATTAGAAACACAATAGTAAGACAATAGATGCGCGGCCACCGGGTGTCGCTTGGGGATTCATGAATTAAATTGCAAAATTTAATTTTACGTCAGTGAACACTTTTTACGTGATAGTACCTGCGCCGTTGTTAGGAAAGCCTAACTTCAGAGCGGCGAAGTTATTTGACGCGTACTGTACGCAAGTCTATTCGTTGTCATTTTATTATCATGCATCGTGCTTGCGCTTGATAGGACGTCCAGGAAGACGGAAAGTGTGTACGGCTCTTTTGTCCTACAATTGTACCCAGGTAGGTATGCTACCGGTATCATTAATAACCAAATTACCAAATTAAAATTTTGGTACCTCATAAGCTTCTGTCAGTGCATCTATGAGTGTGTGTGTCATTACTAACACTTTCTTTTTTCAACTGTCACACAACGCCGTCTAGTCCCAAGCTATGAAATAATAACAATTAAATTAAATGTCTGATAAAATTACTATACATCTGGCTATATCTGATGAAATAGTTATGATTGAATTTTTAAATTGTAATATTACAGACTATTCTATTTATCCATCTTTATCAGCTGAAAACAGTATTGCGGCCATGTGGATTACTGTCAATAATATAATTAGTATTGGAAAATGCCTCGTGATACACAGCCTCATTTTTCAAAAGCCTTACTAACATCAAACTCATATAATACTTGTTTCGCATTACTCAGCTAGCTCATCAGTTATTAAAACCACAGCGAGCTAACTTGGGCGACGTACGAACTGAGATTGACGTGGTAACATTGTCACGTGATATGCAAATCATGGAGGATAAGTTTCAAAGAGTTCGTCACTCGTCTCCTTTGGTAGTGGGCCCAACCTTTATACATTTAGCAGGATTTTTTTTTTCATTTTGATTTTTTTTTATTTTTTTTATAAGTAATACATGCGTTATACTCATTATTCAGATATTCAGATATGAAATATATGAAACTTGGTTTTTTATTTTCTTAGACCCATTTGGGCAGGCCAAGGATTTCGACCATACTGCAACGTCGTCAGTAATAGGTACATTTTTTTTTTGAATTGCATAAGAATGTGGGTGCAACACATGTTTTTGCAGCAAACAAATAGTCTGCCTTTTCCGCAAGCTTCTGAAGTAGTCAATACTAGAGTAAAAATCTCAGTACCATTTTGCCTAGACTAACTAGAAATAAATTTGCAAATAATTAAAACAGCCACTGAGCTTTTTTTACTGTAATACTTAAACATTTGAACCCTGACTCCTAAACTATTACGATCCTGTATCTTAGGAGGCTGTGTCTTCGCATTAATGGTGATCGAGCAGATTATGAGCTTCACTCGAAGAACTCCTGGTCACCCATATAATATTATCATAATCATTATAACAAATAGCAAAAGTAGTTTCTTAAAATATTTTTTTAGAAAAAAGCTCAAAGCCCTATTTTATCCTATCTAAAAAACCCGACAAAAGTTACTGCTAACATTATTTCGAATGAAAAAAGCCTTTTGTGGTCTCTCAAAATAAACGGTTAGACTCTTAAAGTAGCGTCGCGTAAGTTAGTTCCTAATACGAAAATAAGACTGCAAACGGAATTTGTAAAATATCTTTAAAATTGTGGTTGCCCTAATGCATGAGGAAGTTTCAACTCAGTGGCTTTAAAAATTCAAAGGCACAAGTGACATTGGAGTGTCGATCCCCTATTACCATTAAGCAAGTCACTTTCTCGATGTTCCTCATCGGAAAACTTTATATTATTCTTTGGAATTTGATACTGAACATTCTTTAGATGTGTATTTAATGGTTCCTCCTTCGACCCGGTTCGAGTTCATGAACGATTTTATAAAGGAGGTGAGGATTTGCGTAAAGTGGTACGACGAAAATGTTTTGAGCGACTTCTTCGGAATCTTGCAGTATTTTATTCTAGGATATCGGTTTTTAAAATAAAAGGAGAAATTCTTTTGACTATTTTACTGTACCAGTTTTTTGTTTTCTGGTGAGAAATCATCAAATACCTTCAGGTGGATCAAACTTTTACTGACTAAAACCACACATGTGTTGTGTACTTCAGTTGTCCTTTGCGTGATAGGGCCGAGGGCTTCTTTTTCAGTTCCCTGCGGCCCTAGTGAGCATCGGCCCTGCTGAGTGCTGGGTACGGTTTACTGGTATCATTTTGAGGCGTTCGTGAAATACTACAAGCTGTCGACGACTTGACGGACGTTGTTGTACCTATCAGCTTCATCATCATCTTCCTGCCCTTGTCCCGTTTTATTTGGGGTCGGCGCAACACGTTTTTTTCTTCCATTCTGTCCTGTCACTCGTCGCGCTATCACTAACTCCCTTTTCTTTCATATCACTTCTCACACAATCCATCCATCTTTTCTTTGGCCTCCCTCTCCCCCGCCGTCCATCCACATGTAAACTCATAACTTTTTTAGCAACATGCGTTTCGTCCCTCCTTTTCACATGACCATACCAAGACAAACGATTTCCTTTCAACTTTTCAGTCACTGGTGCCACTTTCAAACTTCCCCTCACATACTCATTTCTCACTTTATCCATTCTTGTCACACCACACATCCATCTTAACATTCTCATCTCTGCTACATGTAATCTTTTTCCATCCATATTTTTCACAGCCCAACATTCTGATCCATACAGTACGACAGGCTTTATCACGGACTTGTAGATTTTACCCTTTAACTTGAAGGGCATCCGTGGGTCACAAATGTGCTTGAATTAAAATATGTGAAAATACCTAGAAATGAAGATAATGTAGAGAATAATAAAAATTCTGTTAATCTCCAATAACATCTTAGTATCTTTTCAATCTTTTTATTTTTATTTTTGGTGTACAATAAAGAATTTATCTATCTATCTATCTATCATGTCGGAACTTGCTTTTCTACTCAGATTTATTTTCTGCTTCGTTGACTACCAGACACTATAAAACTCACCTTTTTAATAGACATACGAGCTCAAGCAAAGAACTCCTTGGAACAACTCAATATTTTTTCCTACTTCTGGTCAGGTCATAGCATAAATCAGAACGAGACCTTTATGATACCTTTACAACCTCATAAGGCGCATTTCTTTCTTATATTTCGCCTCCTGAAGACAAAAAGTCATGTGCACAAGACCGAAAATCCTGTTTTTTTTATAATCAAACACCTTTGTCCTTAAGTGTAAGTCGGCAGACCGTGAACACATGTCTTGGCGCGTGCCTTACGCGCGTTGCTTTGTTAAATAATGCATAAAAAAACAAGGAAGGCATAAGGCAGGTCATAACTTGACGTGTGGCCAGCAATTAAGTTAGAATTTTTATTATTTTTACTTTTATCGGAGTTGCTTGGTGGATGAACTCGGTGTGGGGAAACTTTTTTTATTAATTATGAAGATTAGACCGGTCATGGAGTTAATAGATTTATAGTTTTGACAGCTTCTGCAAGTGGCTTGATAATTATTTCTAGGGAATATAATACCTATTAATTAATTTCTATTCCAGAAATATGCTCAACTTGAGTGCCGAATTTCGTACAAATCCGTTTTACCGTTAAAGCGTTTAAAAACAACACAAACATAAATAAACAAATGAATACTTTATACTATCTACGATAGCATTATATGGAAGTAAAGTTTTTTTTTTGTATGTAAGTACTGATCCAATTGCTAAAATTGTTTCACCAAAAAAAAGCTGCTATATTTCTGAGTGACTTATATATCTATATTTTATGTACGCGTGCGAAGCCGCGGGCAAAACCTAGTATAATATAAATGTGATATCTCTAGAGATTTACACTTCGGAAATTCAAGTTATTTTTCTTAAAAATTCAAAAGTACCAATAGTAGTTTATTTGAAATAAACGCTCGTATCCTTTGATTCTTTCTTCGACTAAAATTGATTGAAAATCTCAAAACTTGCGATAAATTAATTCGATGTTTTTGAAACATAAATATTGCTCAAGATAGGTCGATATTAACGCAGTAAACAACCAACTGTAGTCAGCACCCAGTATTTTTATCATAAGATAACGCAAGCGAAGTTCACAGCTGTTTATTAACAAAACAACCACAAATTCCACCGCATCCGAGCGCTCCGGAAGAAGCAGGAGTTTGTAAGGCTTCCAGCACGGTACAACCTTGTACTACCGGTATGATGAGATGCCTTCGCTTATTATTTTTTTATTTTGTTTAATATTCTCTGTTCTTAGTTCAAATATGACTGACGTTTTATCAAAAGAGTTGATTCAAAATGTATGTTTTTTTTTTTCATTTTGCTTTTACACGTTTTGTTTATTTAGCCAGGTTTGAGGTAGTCATACACGTTAGAGTGTACCTGACAGGTTTGCCTGCACAGTTATGCCTGTCAGATAAGCTTGTGTGAAAACCATCAGGTAAGGTAGTGGTAAAACGCGTGCCTACCCTTAGTAAAAAAAGTATATCTTAGCGTGTAGGGCTACCGTTCAGTTAAAAAATTGTTTTTCCTATAGCTTTGAATTAATTCTACTTCCATTAGAATGCTCTCAAACGTGTCGGTCTTCTTGGCAAACTCTACTGAGGTAGTCAATAACTACAATTTTATCAGCTCCGATTTACTAGATCGCGCTTGTTTCAATGATTGTACACATTATGCTGTTGTGTAGATACATGAAATATCAAACTATATCTATTTTACATCTCTATATTCTACTAGAAATCAATTTGCGAATAATTAAAACAGCCAAAGAGCTTTACTTAAAAAAATCACGCCAAATCTCCCAAAAAAGATATTGGCACTCTATGGGTAACTTTTTTAAGCTTTGAAATTTTTTGATGCCAGGATTTACAACGAAATGAAACTCAATACAAAACTTTTTTTCTCATCGGGGCGCGAAACCTTTGGGCTACAATCTTCCTTTGATTTTTCTTTTATCATTTTTTCCTTGTGATGTTAATAATATGTACGTGCCAATTTCGATTACGTCACTGGATATCTTCAATAAGTATCCAAGGTAACGGAAGAATCGATCAATTACTTCTATAAGGGCTATATTTGACTGGGACACCGTGGCAGCGCGACCAGTTGCGTCGCCATAGCCCTAAGCTACCAAACTAAACACCATACAGACACCAGAGTCATCCCAAGTCCGAGCTGGTCGAGCCACCTAATCGGTTGCACAACCAAACGGACACCTTTGCCAAGTTACAACCATTTCGCTTGCTGACCTTGCCGCCAATTCTTTTGTTCTAACCACGAGACGAGTGTTGAGATGACGTTATTCCCGTACATTTGAAGTTTTCTACTAACGGTAATTATTTCAGATTAGCAACTTGGCTAGCGGGGTAGGTGAGTAACTCTAGGTCTATAGAGCTGGATACCTACATTTTATTGGTAGCGGCGACTGGCCGCGCCTCCTTGGTGTACCGGCGAAATATAGCCCTTAGTCGTCTTCCTCAAGTAAGAAAATATTTATAGCTAATGACATCCTTGTATGTTATTTATTGTATGCATATATAACTTCCGCTCATTTGTCGTACAGTCACGTAGGCCAATGATTCTTTCCGCAAAAATAGGTCTATACACTGTATTGGAAGTATGTGGGCTGAATTGTAATTTGAGATGGATCATTGATGAATAGCAAATAGAGATAGATTTCTTCCAGGGAATATACATAAATGTATATATTTTGGAGAAGGAGATGAAGGTCAAAAGAAAGATAGATGGATTGTGTGAGGAGGATGTGAAAGAAAAGTGAGTTAGTGATAGCGTGACGGTTGACAGAATAGAATGGAAAAAAGACGTATTGCGGCAACCCCAATTAATATGGGACTATTAATAGAATCTGTTTAGAGTAGAAAAAAAAAACCCACTTTGTAGTAGGAAAAAGCTAAGCAAATTAATAATTTATCTTAAACTTTTCTTTTTAAATTTTTCTTATTTTCTAAGACGATTTATTTACCTCTTGGGAAAGAAAAAACCGACTTTCGCATGTACTACGAGTACTATATTCCAAAAACATGTACGCGAATTTATCAAATGGGTATAACGTCTATGCCTATTTGATAAATTAACCCGTAGGTATACTGCCATTCAAATCGAAAACAAAAAAATAGCGAAAAAATTTTCTTCTAGGAGTACAGTAGGTATAAATACAGCGTGTATTATTTCCCAAAACCAAACGAACCGATTCGAAATATTGATTCTTCAAAAATGGAGCACAAGACTCCTTTGAGTATTTTCGCTACTTCTTATAGTTTCGATTTAGGCGTCTATATGAAAAAAATCAACCTGTATAACGCTATAAAAACAAAACAAAAAGACAATGGTCTAAAAACAAAACAATATAGCGCTAATGCCACCAGTTACTCGCTATCGCTGCTATCATCAGCAGCTTAATAGACTGCGCACGAGTCGGTCACACCCGATGATTCCGATACAGATGTCCTATACCCATCTCTCTCACTCGTAGGTAAAACAGAGGGGTTGAAAGTTCCCGTCTCTTTCTAACGCAGAACATATGATTAGTTCAAGTAACACGTGCCGGAAGGTGCGTGTTTAAATATTCACGATGAATAAATTCGAATTATTAAACGGATCTCCGGTAAAATTGGTGCGTGGCATGCGAATTACGTGATGAGTGACATAATCTAAGAAAGATAAGAAAGTAGTAAATAGATACTGGAGTTAGAGACATGAAAAAGATGAAGTCCTTATTCACAGTAATATTAGAGTACCTAAACCAATCATACGAACCCCAGTCGGTAGGTAAAGTGCCCCATATTTAAATTTTGGTATTAATAAGCACTAAAATTTACTTTAACGGCTTGTTTGGTAGATAAAACTATACAATCTTTCACCAGATTTTTGTTCAGGAAACTGTTCACAGCTTCAAGCGACCGTAGACTTAATTATATGGTTTCAATTTCAACTCGATACCTCCACGCATTCCCGAGATAAAAGGTCTTTATAATAATATTCCACAACTACGAGTATCACACAACGCCGTCTAGTCCCAAGCCAAGCAGAGCTTGTGTTATGGCTACTAGACAACTGATAAACATAGTTATATAATTATTTCTAAATACATACATATTACAGATTAAATTACACCCAGACACAGGACAAATGATTATGCTCATCACACAAACATTTTTCCTGGGTGGAAATTGAGTCACGCACGACCTCCGGCATAGCAGTCAGGGTCACTAACTACTAGACCAACAGGCCAGTCAAAATTTTATAAACAGACTGCTTAGTTATCCTATAAGAGTTCCGCTCTTTTTGCTTTTTAGGTACGGAACCCTAAAAACCATGGTGTTTCACTGCCTATCAGCACGAGCGTACACTTTAACTCCAAGAAAAAACTATAAATTGTACTAACACACTTGCACACCGTGACGGGGGTGGGCAACGAAGCGATGCGCAGGAGCAACGGCCTGTGCAATACTCGCTGAGGCTTTCTTGCAAAACATGTTGTTTGTTTGATGTTATTATTATTGCAGTATGATAATGGTCTTAGATTGGGAACTGGTGTTTTGACATAAGTGACTACTGGGGTTTTCTACGCCATCATTATTCTTACCTTGTCGGTGAATAGTGTCAGCAAATTATTGGGTTATACCACGATATACATCGTGTGTATTACTTGCCAATATGGGTTAAACAGTTAAGCGTGCTCCATCGTCGACTACACACATATAAAAAAAAAAAACAAATCAAGTTTCGTGATCGATAAAATTTTAAATGTATTTATCGACATACCAACGACTCTTTCACTAGTTTCAACATACAATATTAAAAATTTGATACACACAAATTAAAAAAGAAGTGAATTTTTTTATTGTAGGCATGCACAGCACTTGTATAGTTAATAATATTTTAAAGAAAACGTTATTCCATTAAAAAAACTATCTCTATAACATTGAAATAAATTAAAAATTAAATTGAAATTACAGTGAGTTAAATTGCAAAAAAAAAATCGATTTTTATCATAGCACATCTTTTTTGTGTAGGCATAGAATGCCGAAAGAGAAAGAGTAAAGACAAAAATTATTTTGACAAATTAAAGACTCAGTAGGTATTCCACAAGATGGACCGATGAACTGGTGAGAGTTAAGGGAAATCGATGGATGTGAGACGTACAGACGAACCACAGTTTGTTGTGGCGACACTTGGGGAAGGCCCATGTCGAACCGTGGATGATGATAGACTCAGGGTTAGGGGATTATTCGAAAGAATTACCACAGTCCTGGAACATTAAAAGCAAGTAAAGTATTACGAATAGGTTTTAGTCCACATAAGAGTTATTTGATGATTGCCTACCGTCAAAAAAAAATTAATAGACTTATAAAAAAAAAATCTACCACAATATGACAAATATTTTTATTTATCTTCAATATTACTTTCTCATCTGCTCAAATAATCACAGTACAATAAATTTCGATATTGGAAATAGAATTTAAACCTTTGAAATTCAAGTCTCGATATATCACCACTTAAAGATATCATAATTTAATGTCAGTTTGGCACAGTGCCAAGTCTGTCTCCCATATTGCCTCTTATATCGCAATTTACTCATTTCTTGAGACGAAACCTCTTGCTAAAGGTGACTTGGCACTTTCTATAGACCTTTAGAGATGTTCTTAGTGGTAAATTAGAAATGAGGAGCCAAAACGATCTTTGCTCTTCTATAGGAGTCCAATTTATTTTTGGTACCTACATTTTCTATCTGTGAGACGGGGTTATTTTTTTTTACAAAAAACTTAAATGCTAGTTTAATAAAAATTTCATGGACCCCACACTAGGATTCCCTATGTCGTGGGATCCAGTCTCTTCCCGAGTTCGGCAATAATAATAAAAATTTATAGGTAAGTTACAATTTTTAGATAGACAAAAAAAATGTACGAGATATAATTATAAATAATAAAATTAAGAAAAAAAATGTTTTATTGTTGATGACAAAAAAAGGGTTCAGGTGCTTTTGAGTGAGTGTATGTGTATGTGTGGAGTGTGAGGTACATATGTGTGGGTGAGTGTGGAGTGTATAGTGAATGATTGCCTGTTTTTCTTTAATTCATGAATCCCCAAGCGACCACCGGTGGCCGCGCATCTATTGTCTTACTATTGTGTCTCTAATTGACGGTATCTGAAGGGTTAAAGACTGAGGGCCCGTCCAGATCACCACGGCGCAGCGCCGCGACCAATACAATAATGGCACGGCGTCTCTCGGCGTACTTTTCTCGGTACGTCTGTTGTCAGTGTCAAATTAAAAGGTATTTAGCTTTTGGATATAGAATACTGTCACTTTGTTTTTCATTACAAGGCAGGTGACACACATTCTAACTTTTTTTTTGTGCAGTACTTAGCAGCAACTTTATTGTGTCAGCCTTGTCAGCTGATGTAGTCTGCAGAGCTACAGTAATTTTTTAGCGCTATTTTACCGAAACAATGCCTGGTTTAATGATTTGACAAATGTCATTGTTCAGTTGTAAAACCAAGCCAATTTTATATCACAATACCCACGAGGAATCAAGTTATGAGTAGACAATCAAAACAACTGCTAAAAAAATCCTGCTAAAAACTCAATTTTAAAATCCTATTTGGAGTAGGTAACAATACCAAAACCATTACCTAAAGACCTATTCTTGCATTAAATAAATGCAAAGTTTTATATACCAATATCATCTCAATATAATATCGTGTCAAAAACTCATCAAAATGTAATAATGTAAAACCTGCTTGACAGATTACAACTGCGATACAAATAAATCCCTTATATAATTAGTTTTCAGACTCTCGGAAACACTCAACATAGAATTAATCTAAAAGTGCAACAAACATCCGAAAAATCCTGCTACATTTCTCTTATTTACAACCGACACTGCCCAAATGTTACCGACAACTGTAAAACAAGCAAAAAAAAAGTCCTTTGACTATCCTGTCATGTCAAACGTATATTTTTTAATTTCTTTTGTGTACAATACTGAAGATAGTGTAATGAGTTCGTCTGTTGACAATAGTACTGGCTGTCATGGTCAGTAACTCAGATAATATGGCGGTGTTGGCAATATGGCGGAGGGACGCAACTTTCTGCGATGTGCACACACCCCAATGAACTGACGACGAGTTTTAATAAAACTGTTTTGTTGAGAATGATGTAAGTGGAACCAATCAGACCTTTATCTTCTGTTTGTTGTTGAGAATTTAAATAACATCCTTTGTGATGGTTTGTGATTTTTGATCACCTATTTGAAAATAGTATGTTTTAATAGAGAGGTCAAAAGGACTCTCTTTTCAGTCCTTCTTATTATAGAACCTACTATAAAACTAGATAATATCCACAAAGTATCTGTGTTTCAAAACTATCTAGAGAAAAAATGTACAATATCGTCATAATCACGTAGGGGTGGTAGTATGAAAAGGAATGTAAATGTGTTAAATGCTCTTAAGGTGGTGCATCATGACTCACATTTGCACTGTTTTTCATACAACCGCTCATAACTAATTATGACGTTATTATACATTTTTCATTAGATATTTTGGAAACACAGTATCTTGTGGATATTATCTAGGTTTCTAAAGAAACCAATTACTAAATTTGTGTAAAACTAATCCAGTAAAAACCTCTGAAAATGTCCCATTTTGTATGAACTTTGACACATCATAATTTGCCTAAAAATTTAAAAGTCAAAAAAGTAATATTCTAGAGACCTTGCAAATTTCATTAAGATTCTAAATGACGACAACTTTTTCCAAAAACTTTTAAGGGTTTAAAAAAAACAGCTATATCCTGGAGCAAGTTTTGTGAAATTTTCGAGTAAATATCGGAATTACCGAATACTAACAGAGTTTCCAGGCGTTATCTCTCTTTTTTGCGTTGCCTTTTCGTCAAACATCGCGTTGGATTGCATTAAATGAAGTAACAAGCTTTTAAACCATTTTCGATGTTTACGATAAGCGAGTGGAGAAGGACCCTCTTAAACTGAGAAACGAAAAACATTATTATAATTTCCATATAAAATAACTCTAAAGTTTAATTAAAAGTAGCAGTCTATCTAAAATAAACAAAAGAGCAGACAGTAATTCAATATCTAATATACCAAAATAATTTTAAACCAAGTATTGCTACAAAAGGACAGCATAATGTTTTCAAACATTATCGAGTCAAGGTCCCTAAAATTAATTTCTCAGTTGAGATTTGTACAAATTACGCGGACCTTAATAAATTAATTCTCTAACTTCGTATAATTTCGTTAATACAGAGCAAAAACGGTTTCCAATAATAACAACGCTGAAATATTTGACGTAAAAACGGGTGAGGAGCTCAAAGGCATCCCCGGAATTGATAGGAAACCACGAAACAATATTCCGGTGGATTCCTCCGTCGATAATATGATGTTTCCGCTAGAACGGCAGCCTAATGCGTCCTCCCGGAATCCCTTCAATTTTGTGCCAGATTATTTTGGGTGAAAATAAAAATGTTTTATACAAATATCTGTGAAACTGATTTTCGTTAGCTTTTGTTCTGTTTGAGAATTGATTGTGGTTATTGTTCGTGCGGTTTTAATTTTCACTCCTGTAGTTGGCTCAGACAATAGAGCAGATAAAGAGTGCAATGAACGTGAACGATACTTTATCTCTTTTTCTTTTTAATTATTCAAAAGCTGTCCAATAACTGTAGTTACTGAATAAACAGTCACAAACAAAGATCGTTTCACGAATTCCCTTGACAATCAATGAACACAAAACTGCGTCAGTGAATAAAATAATTTAACCCGAATGTCGATGCTCCTAAAGTTAACTTCGAACATGACAGGTGCCCACCAGTCACCCAAGCCAATTGGCTAGGTATTTATGAATTTTATTATGAAACCCCGCGGTCCTGACCAGCGACGCGCGAAGGTCCCCCGGGTGCTGCGGCAAACTCCCCAGTTAATATTGATTCTGCCAATACCACGGAATGTTTTAATTTTTTGTCCTGCCTCATCGGAATTTGAGCCATCCGGGACACAGCCGAGTTATCGTGTCCCGGAGTCCTGGACCATGTCGGGATAGATTGGGTTTTTCGCCAAAGTTATTTTATTGCATAACATGAGCGCGGTTACGTGGTACAATCTAGAATTTGTTGAGTTTTGAGTGAAATATTGTGCAATATTTTGACATGCTGAACCTAATTGACTTCCAAAACAGCAAACGCTAACAATACAATACACTACGAAGTTTTATTTCGTTTGCGAGTTGTCTCAATAAATAACCTTATAAAAAAAAAATTGTAATGGACTAATCTGTTTGAACCCCAGTAAAATTGAGTTCTATGTTTAGTGTATCTAGAGTATGTCATCTTTCTGTCCATGTCCTTTTTTATTTAGGATCAGCAAAACACTATTTTTATACCATTCTGTTCTATCATCCGTCACGTTATCACTAACTCCGTTCCGTTTGACTCTTTCTCTTTTCTTTCTTCTGTTTTTTTTTCATCAGATCTCACACAATCCATCCATCGTTTCCCTCCCTCTTCCACATGTTTATTCATATCTCTCAACACCGAACATGTTGCAACAAGATCTGGCTAGTTTTTTAAAGTCAGTTAATTAACTAATTAAATATCTGTTCCAGGTGTCCATTCAGTTCGGATCACTAACATCCGGGTTCCAGATGTGATTCAATACGGAACTAAGGACTCGGTCACATTGGACTGCGACTACGTGACGGACAATGTCACCGGTCTAGTGGTCAAGTGGTTTTACACGGACAAGTTGCAGTTGGTGTACCAATGGATCCCACCACATAGACCTCAAGTTCTAGGAATTTTGAGAAACAGAGTAAGCAATGGATTTTACGTTTTGATTATTTAAATGTTTACCATTTCTACAGTATGACACGCTGTGTCAAAAATAATGATTTTGACGGCAAAGTTAGCGCAGTGGTTGAGCGATTGACTGCTGCGCTGCATTTAGCGGGTTCGATTCCCACACAGTATGAATATTTGTATGGCCTCTAATAGATAGGTGTGAAAAAAGATTAGACAATTCATGTACAAAACAATAAGTTTTCTCTCAGCAACTCGATAGGAAGATCCCGTGTACAATATAAGATATACGTTTTATATATAAAACATGTAATATATAAAATAAATACCAAAACTATACAAAACACAACATTTATAGTAAATACATTTCGGTGCTTATTCTTTTGGATGGTTTTAATAGTTTTTAATTAAACAAATATTGTAACACACGTACATAAATATCATAAGTTGTATTCTCCAAAAGGAGGAGCTGGTAAATTCATAATAATATGATGGTAAAAATCACCCCCAATAAAAAGAAGTATACTTCATAATTATAATGCTTCCATATACTATATGTTTCTAAACAAAATCAATCAAAAATCACTCGCATAATTATAAAGAAGACCTAATACGTATTGCTTGTTCCCATCCAGGTAGACCTATCATACAAAGTATCAGACGATCCATACACGAAGCATCGAGCTCTGCACATCACGTCACCAGTCCCAGAGCTGACCGGCAACTACACCTGCCTGGTGTCCACGTTCTTGGATGAAGATGAGAAGACTAGGCCGATGACTATATTTGGTAAGTAAATCTTCACAACAGGACTCTCGAAGTTCTTCCTTTTTCAGTGGCTTGGTATTTTTTTTAGTACGTTGGAAATGTGTGTCCTGCTTGGACGAAGCATCGCTGCGTTTTTGTGGAGGCTATCGGCGGTGACGAGTTCTCACGCCGGGCTCTGGTTCAAGCCAGGTTTCGGAGCGTGAGGGAATAGGACGCAGTAATTCTTGCAAAACATCTCCTTTCCCATCCCATCTGGGCGAAAGTGTATAGGAACGGACATTCGCACGCCTTTAGTTGCTACCATGGAAGACGCCCCAGCCATCGGTAGCCACAGGGTGATCCCCGGTCACCGTAGACGCAAATCAATGGGTAGCTCACCGTCTGGCCATGTGGTAAAGGTCGACCTCGAATCATTGAAGACGCGTAAAGTTCTAGACTCGCCTCAAAAAATCGTAATCTAAACTATAGGGACCCAGTAGGACCGATACTACTAAAGAAGAAGTTTCTGAAAGAGAATCATGGTTCGAGAAGGCAAAGAGTAACTGCAGGATATCGGTGGTCCGTAAGACACGCTCTCTCATGCCACTCCCTCCACACACGTCTTTTCTCTGCCATTATATGTAGGTGCAGTCGTTCCAGTAAAATGTTCGACTATTCACACTTACCTTGGGAGAGACTTAATTTTCTTAGATGAAAGCAAATGTGATGAAGAGTCCAACAGGAAAACTTTGAAGACACAAGACCACAAAGCCTGTCCTAAAACCAAAAATTCATAGACATGTGACATCCACCAACACGCATTGGGCCCGCGTGGTGGATTACGGCCCATTCCCTCTCCTAGAGAGGAGGCCTGAGTCCCAGCAGTGGGAACATTAAAAAGGCTGATGATGATGACGATGATGACCACAAAGCTTGGCTTCCCGATTATTGACAGTATCAATCATTCCAAAAACAAACAATGAAAATACATCATCCCCTTGAAATGGAAGCAGGAAATTACAGCCTATTAATTATTGACAATGCACAAATGAAATGCAGCGTACAATACGTAGGTACGTAATAACGAGGTAGCCGGTGGGCGTACAACGAGCTTTGTGCTGAGACTAAACGGAAATTATTTTGTGGAAGTTTATCTACAGGTGCAGCCAGAGAACGTTGTTGTAGTTTCTGGTACGTTACTTATTTTGAGCGTAAGGGAAATAGTGTTGGCTTTACCGTTGTTTTTTTTATTACGATGTGAGAAGTGATATGAAAGAAAAGGGTTGGTTTACACAATGCGAGCTAAGTAGTATAGACATGCATGCAGCTACTCGTTTTGGCTAATTGTATGTTAGTAGTTTGGCCCGCTTTAGCTGTTTTCACAATAAACTATCATTGTGAAAACAGCTGTCCAGTCCTTTAGCGAGTTTATCACGTCGCGATATCCACTCTCTATCCGGCTGGCACTGCCAAACGCGTCCAAATGATGCGAGTGGTGGCCGAGCTGCTGCCATTTACGAGTAGCTACCGGGCAAGCAAGCGAGTAAGAACAAAAAGTGTTGAACTCGGATGCGAAATACTCTCTAACTAGCACGTGCAAGTTACTCGTAAACGACGTCCAAACGGCTCGTGCGCTAGTTCGCATTGTGTAAACCAGCCATTAGTTACAGTGTGACAAGTGACAGGACAGTATTAAAAAAAAAACGTGTTGTGCGACCCCAAATAAAACGGTACAAGAGCAGAAAGATGATGATGGTGTTTTAGTAGCATGACTAATCATTCTGAAGATCACAGCATACGTTAACCATTTTAACTGTTTGATCGATGTCGTTTAGAATCAATTTTACTAGTGCAGTTTTGTTCATTAACAGAGCTAAGCTTCAAATGGACTACGAAAGTATCCAGTTAAAACAGTGCTTTTCGTCAAATCTCCTACTTACCAACAAGATAAATCTGGCTGGTCGAAGTAATAAATTATTCTTAAAACTCATTAATTTTGCGATGAAGTTTTACTAAAAGATGATAAAACTTGCAAAAAGAAAACAAATTATGTCTTTCTGCTAAAACTTTTCGTATTTTATCTTGAAATAATTTGTCCATCGAATTCTGAGAAAAGAAAAAATAAATATATCATCTTGTACAAGAAAAAGAAATGAAATGTTCTAGTCTAGAAATCTGAAAGTTTCCTTTAGTAAAATTTTCTAGCGAAACTACTGATTTTTATTAAAAATCCAACTTTAAGTGTATCACGGCGAAGGTACGGTGGCCTAAAAGTCAACGAAAGCAAGCTAATGGAATACAAATGGCTGTTTTGCTTATATTAGAAAATCCATCAATATTTGAAGCAACAGTACCTACCTATATAGTCCATCGCATTTATAATGAACTGGAAGAGACTTGGGAACTTTATAGTCACAGTTACCTGAAGCTGTGCTTAAATATTACAGTGATAATGGAATTACTCATGGAAATGAATTTATAATAACACACACACATGGTTGTCGTTGCAAAATGGAACTTAATAAACAAGTGCGCTTCACCATCAACGATTGCATTACTACTTACCATCAGGTGGGATCGCAGTCAAGCACTAGTTTATTTAATACTTGTTTGGAGGTATGCGGAACAGTGAGTATAGTTCCGCAAACCTCCATTGAAAAGGGAGCATCCTCCGACCAGACAGGATGTTATATTCTGGTGGGCTACTGCGCGATAGTTGATGTCGGGCTGTCGTATATGTTCAAATCGTGCGGAGAACTTTGATTGCGCGATGCAGGATTTCGTATTTTCTTCGTAGTTCTTATATGGCGTCATTTATTTATTATTTATTTACAAAATGATATTATAACATCTTTACAGACGCGTCCAAGGCGATGTTATAACAAACACAGTACATGGTAATAAAATATTATTAAATTAATTATGAATGTAAATCATTACTCCAGACCTTTTTCAATAAGTAATTGAGCCGCTTGTCGCTACACTTGCTTTACTAGTGACTTTACCCGCGTACATAAAATATAACCTGTCACTTAGGATTAAAGCTGCTTTCTATCGGTAAAAAAAAAATTAGCAATCGGAGAAGTATTTTCAGAGATTATCTCCTACAAACAAAAAAACAAAATACCTCTTTTTAATATTACTGTTTAAAAAAAAACTATGGAGAAATTGCGACATTGACCCCGTAACTATTAATGCCTTTGTATTTAAAACCAAAGAACCAGACAATTTTATAAATGACTTTTTAATTTCTTACTAAAACTAACCCTATCTTCAATAAATACAAAAAAACAGTACCAAAACTAAAGATCCAACCCTTTTCCACAGAAACTAATTCTTTGCACAATAGGAGCACTATCCATTACCGTTCGCGTGATCATAGACAGTAGATATTGTGTTTCTAAAACACGGTCGTTCGCGAGCTAACTCTGCAATCCGATGACATTTACATTATAGACTGATGGGGTAACTGCGACAGGAAAAGCTTTGATCGGGAATAAATTTATTGGTTCAAGGTTATTTATCAATATTGCTGATTTAGTGAATTATAGTCAACTTCTATGATCTATTGTTGCCTTCAACTCTGTGGGTCGCTCAACCATGCCATTACAAAGTGGATTGTAATGGCATGGTTGAGCGATTGACTAGTGCGCTGCGTGTGGTGAATTCGATTCCCAAACGGAACAAAATATTTATATGGCTTACAGTTAGGTGTTCTGTGACTGAGCGTCTTGTATATGTGAGTTTACATGTTTGTGAACGCACCCTTGATAACGTCTAACGTCTTGTATCGTAAGAAGTACAAGAATAATTAAGAATTACTCTTGTATCAAAGTGCGGTAAAGTTGTTCTCAAAAAAAACAAAAACCTTGCTTACCAGCAGCTTGCGGTCGATGAGCAATGAGTAGCTCTCCGTCCGGATATCGAGTAATAGTGCAGACCGAGCCCGAGTCATCGACAGTGAGTATGTTCCAAGCGCGCTTTGAAGAGATGGTAGCAAAACCGTAGAGCCCCAGCCGACTCGAACATTCTGAACCTTCTGAAAAGATTACCTGTGGTCGTAGTTGGTGGTTATTATACAAAACTGAACCAAAATACGGTTGCAAATTTAAGCATTCCCAAACGAAGCTAAAAAATTGAATTTCATAATCCGTACTTGATTGCGTCCTACCGATTGAAAATATAATATCAATTTTACGTCCCGTATCCGTTACTATTTTTCAATCGCATTTATTATTCAAATCACAAATCTGGTATGAAATTGGTTTCAATTTCATGTTTTTTACAAGCCTGCTAAATAAATAACGAGTTTATCTGTTAGCTGTCTATTTGTTTCCGGATGACAATATTCAATCATGTTCATATACGGCCAGAAATGAAAGTTTAAAAATAATTGAGTAGAATTTGTATAATATAAAAGGAAGTACTGGTCCGATTGCTAAAATTTGTTCATCGATAGAAAGGTGCTAGATTCCTGAGTGACATAGGCTATATTTTATGTACGCAAACGAACCTGTAGGCAAAAGTAATATACTAGTACGCCTCACCATCAACGATTGCATCAATACTTACCATCAGGTGGGATCGCAGTCAAGCACTGGTTTATATCAATAAAAAAAGTTTTCAATCATTTTGATACCTTCCTATTTTTTCATGTTACTAATTGGGTTTATTTTTTTCCACAGTTCCAGAAACCAAGTTCGACATGATTCAAGATCGGCTGAACGATAAATTCTTAAATATCATCTGCTCAGTCGAAGGCGTCTACCCAAAACCCGACCTGGTCATTATGGCAGGAAATAGGTAAGGCATTTTATATTATTATGGTGCGTCCAGATCTGGCAAATGTGGCTCTTGCAAGCCAGATTGCGAGCCGCTTGCAAACTGCACGCGTACATTTCATGTTCGTACGATTCGCGCGCGGCGTAGGGGCTTCGTACGAACAAGCCGTATGCGCATTTGCCAGATCTGGACGCACCATCATCATCTTCCTGCCCGTGTCCCGTATTATTTAGAGTTGGCGCAACACGTTTTTTTCTTCCATTTTATCCTGTCACCCGTCATGCTGTCACTAACTTCCTTTTCTTTCATATCACTCTTCACACAATCCATCCATCTTTTCTTTGGCCTCCCTCTCCCTCTCCACCTGTTCATGTGTATACTCATAACTCTTTTAGCAATATGCGTTTCATCCCTCCTCTAGATCTGGATGCACCATTAGATAGGAATTCGTAAAATACTATTTGGGATCGATATCGATCGATTCTTTTATCATACTTTTCTATTCATCCACAATTCACTCATTCCACCCATTTTTTCATTAATCTTCTCTTACTGTTGTAGTCACTTACGTAACCAACATTAAAATACTCAAATCTTTCTTTACAATATTTTCCTCAACTGAAATTGTAATCTATGGAATTCCCAATATCGTATAACGTAATCCCATGAAGAATCAATCTCAAGATACAGGCAATAGGACCAACAAGGAACCTTTGTGTACAATGCAAGTCTCACAAATCGATAGGGAGGATCAAAACTCAAAGCTCACTGAACATAACACTGTAAAGGCTCCCCACAGACAGACTTGACGCGACAAGGCAACATCTTTATTTTAATAAATAATTATACAAACTTTTTACAACAAAATAGATTTGAGTCTCACACTAAAATAATTAAAAAATAGACATTTATTGTGATTTATCACTACATAGTATTTTTTTTTTCTTACCACAAATTACAGTGAAAATAATTAAAAATCTACAAATACGAAATTAAAATAAATTTGTGGAAGACTGGTGCCTGAACTAGGTTCTTTACAGAACCTGTGTGTCAGGTCACCAGGCCCCCTATACTGAGACGATTTGATTCACATAAATACAATAATCACATTAATAATAATAAATTAATTAATTATATTATTTAATTACAGTTTTATTACATTATTAAATTTCATTGCATTGGGAAAATAAATTAAAAATAAAATTAAAAAAACTAAATCAAATCAAAATCTAATTATTTTTTTTTTAAATTAGGTTAAATTAATTAAATTAAATTCAAATTTTAAAAATTAGGTTAAATTAATTAAATTAAATTCAAATCTTTAATAAATTTAAAATAGTGGACGCAATTAAATTTCGTAATCGATCCTAGATTTCGAATTAAGTATTTTTGTAATTGAGTATTTGTCAAACTCTAGTCTGAAAACCTGATTTTAGCTTATCATGTTTTATCACGTTATTATTCTAATCCAAAAAATCATTTCAAATGCCACTGGTCCGTTTGAAAGAAGGTTATCAAAGACAAGATTAAACTAAATTGGTGATGTCTATAGATCAATTTCTAGAGTTTTTCTAAAAAGTCAAATGACTTGGAAATAATTTTAAAGTCTCCAAATAATCCCTCTTTTAATAGTATTGAATCATTAAAAAAAAAAACTTGTTTTTTAAGGCTCTATTAGTAAACCACCTCTTAATCAACCCTGATTATTCAAGCAGTGTTGACTACATCAGGTTTCATTGCATCCTTATAATTGCCCAAATCGTTTGACTTTTAAGCAGACTCTGAAATCATGTTGTCGCATTATAGCGTCGCATCTGTCTGTCAGGAACCTTTATCCGTTGACGTCATCGTCGCACGGGTTGAGTTACGATGTCATGCTAAATTGAACCCCCAGTGCTGCTTACAGGATGATAGGTTTATGTGTGGCTCCAGATCCTCTGTGTGGCAATGGTATGCGATTGTGCAAGAAAGTGTTCATACTTGACTTACGTTTAGATATGTTTAGGGGTTCGTACTCCAAGAGTAAAAACGGGACCATATTGCTAAGACTTTACATCCAGTATTTCTAGGCTGTATTTCATGAACCGTGATATCTAGACTGTTCTCACAGATGATGTATTTTGACAGTCGATATAACAACAAATATGGTGGTGATACGTCACCGGTACAAGGTGGACATCACCACCATATTTTGTTGTTACATCGGCTGTCGAAATATGGTGGTGCATCACCGTACGTCTGGTGGTCTGATAATGAAACGGGCTTGGCGGAATTAATAATTTGACACCAGCCTTGCCAAGGCCCTCCCCTTATCGTATGACACAGATACTGGGTTGTTTCAGATTTCAAAAAAATAAGCAATGGACTAGAAATTTTCTCTATTATTTACCAGTCTTTTTAAGACTAGTCCGTCGTTCAGTCAGTCCAGGTTATATGGGACAAGGGCAGGTAAATGATGATGGGTGGTTTCAATTTTGGGATGGGAGGATTTTGATTGAAAGAAGCAATAGACATGGATCCAGTGTAAAAGGGCAGTGGAATCCAGACCATGAACTATAGACGCGATCAATTTTACAACCAACTGAATTGTAAAAGCTCCATCCCGTATTTATATAGGGTGTAACGTATAGCTTTATCGAGCTATACTCGGTCGCATACCAGACATTTTAGCACGTAATGCTAATGCTCCTGTTCTCTTATTTCAAAGTAGTTTTTGTCCACGGTTTTTCCCGCATATAAAATATAGCCTATGTCACTTAGGAATAAAGTAGCTTTCTATTAGTGAAAAAGGTTTAGCAATCGCACCAGTACTCTCAGAGATTACCTCCTATATATAATATTAGTGTCTTTTTCTTCTTCTTCTTCTTTGCCCTCACCTAATCTCGTTACGCAGGGTAGGCTTTTTTAACCATGCGGTGCCATTCATTTTGCTGATAAGCATCGTCATCAGTAAAGCTAAGCTTTTGCATGTCCTAACGGACATTTGTCATCCAGGTAATTTGCAGTTTACCTCTCCCTCTCTTCTGTTTAGCCATGAAAAGGCTATTATTATCAAAGTTATTATTAATATTTTGATAATATTAGTGTAGACGTGTTCCTTTACCGTTTTGAGAGCAGTGGTGATGAAAATGGTGAAGGAAAACACCGTGAGGAAACCAGCATGTCATACCAAAAATTTCGAAGACATGTGACATCCACCAATCCGCACTGGGCCTGCGTAGTGGATTAAGGCCCATCCCCTCTCCTAGAGAGGAGGCCGCGATTATTAGGTCGACAAAGCAAGTGTAGCCGTTAAAAAATCTTTGTTCTTTATTTTTCTATTTTCTTATTTACATTGTGATGTAATCAATAAAGTTCTTCTGATAAGTAATTCTGAAGTTTATCCATAACTCAGATTTATCCATTCAAGTGTAAAAACATGGTTCACCTTGTGATGAATGCTTTTAAAGCTAGTCTTTCAGTCTAGACGCTGTTTGCTATGCAAAGTAGTGTTCAGATCAATCATATTTCACGGCTCACCTCTATGAAATTCTGTTACAAACAAACAAATAAAATGTTTCATTACAATTTGTAAACAAGTTTACTTTTTATGAAAGTTATGTAAACAGAAAAAAATTCGGTGTAGGTGCATGTTTTATTTCGGATTAACCTTTTTTAGGGTTCCTTACTTCAAAAGGAAAAATCGGAACGCTTATAGGCTTAATTTGTTTTTCTGTCTTTTCGTCCGTCTTTTTGTTTGTCTGTCTAGACCCTATATCTCGGAAACGCGTAGAGGTATCGAGTTGAAATTAAAATTCGGCGCCTATTCACTAGAAAGTGAAAGATAAATATATTTAAAAAAAAAAAAAAAATCACGCTTTCATAGCGTATCAAACTTTTTTTTAACTATATTTTTTTAAACCTATTTGGAAAATAAATAATTATAATTTATCATTTACAACCCTTTTAAAAAATCGGACCGAACTATTGTAACTCCTAAAATTCATAATCAACAGTAGCGACCTCTAGAAAAGCGCCAAGACAATGAAACCCGTCGAGTCCCAACATCCAATATGATATAGTAGAAAATAAATTCCAATGAATTGGAAGGAATGCACAACGGCCGAAACTTCCGGACATCCGATTGGTTCCTGAATAATACCGGATACGAACACTTGAACGTTCCTCAATCTTGAAACATAAGGCCGGATATTGCTGCAGAACACGTATTGTTCTAACTCTTGTCTGATTTGAGGAAATTCTGTTTAAAAGGGAGGATGTGTTTGTTTGACTTCTGTCTTGAGTTCTTGTGAAATTTGTGGATATTGTTCAAGAATTGTGACTTATAAACAGCGGAAATGTAAGATGGATTGTGTGATGGTAAATTGAATACTGTGGTGACGGCTGACAAAGTTGTTACAACTAAAAGACAACTTTAACAGAAAAACTATCACAAACAAAAAATTAAAATACCGTTATTTCTAACTACATTTTGATATAGTTATGCTTAATTACATAACTGACATAAAATATTAAGCATTGCATCCTAATATCGACGATTACATTACTACATACATACTCGTACATATAAGGACGAGTATCAGCGGGATCTCTTGAAAGAATGGTGACAGCAACTGTCACAACCCAGTGCTGAGCATACCATATCAATGGCGGTAAGTCCACTTTTTGAAGAGTGGCTGAAAAGACCTCAAGGCGTCCTCACTTTTTGTATGACCAGATCGTCACCGGACATGGTAAGTCGTGCGGAAAAACGTCCAAGTGCCCCCATTGTGTAGACCACCCGAAAGACACGGTAGAGATGTGCCCGGGGCAGAACGCCACGGTGTTCTCGTGGGGGTGATCGGCGGCAACAGCCTCTCGCGCCGTGCCCTGGTATGGTCTGTGTCGAGCGAGGAGGAATGGCAGGCCGTTTAAGCCTGAATGAGTAACAAACATACATACTAACCTTCGCGATTATAATATTAGTGTTATTCACAGCATGGCACAAAAGCAGTTCAATAATTAAAATTCATCCACCGTCCACACTCAAAACATCCCTCCGTATATACCTCGCCTTAGAATTTTAGACTGAATAATTTGGATGCTCCGCGAAAGTTAGCTAACAACCCCGACATCGTGCTTGCGATCACATACCCACCCGAGTGGATTTAGTTTGTCGTACTGGTATTACCTACGTTCTGTAATCCTGGTACCACGGAGTCGTATGAAGGGAAATGAAGTATGTAGCTAGCCTTTAATCTTCGTGAACCTTGGGTGGGTACGATGAAATGAGGTCTTATTTTCTTGTTGAAACGTAGTGGAGTTTTGTAAAAAAAATCTATAGACTTGATTGGTACCTACTGCAAACTTTGATTGGTGTGTTGGTTTTTCTTGACAAGATTTTCATGATGTTTTCTAACTTTTGCTCGCATCTTTGCTCCCGTCAACTGACTACCTACCCTACCTGCCTACCCTACCAGCCTACCCTACCAGCCTACCCTACCTGCCTACCTACTTGCCTACCCTACCTGCCTACCCTACCTGCCTACCTACTTGCCTACCCTACCTTCCTACCCTACCTGCCTACCCTACCTGCCTACCTACTTGCCTACCCTACCTGCCTACCCTACCTGCCTACCCTACCTGCCTACCCTACCTTCCTACCCTACCTGCCTACCCTACCTGCCTACCTACTTGCCTACCCTACCTGCCTACCCTACCTTCCTACCCTACCTGCCTACCCTACCTGCCTACCTACTTGCCTACCCTACCTGCCTACCCTACCTGCCTACCTACTTGCCTACCCTACCTGCCTACCCTACCTGCCTACCCTACCTTCCTACCCTACCTGCCTACCCTACCTGCCTACCTACTTGCCTACCCTACCTGCCTACCCTACCAGCCTACCCTACCAGCCTACCCTACCTGCCTACCTACTTGCCTACCCTACCTGCCTACCCTACCTGCCTACCCTACCTTCCTACCCTACCTGCCTACCCTACCTGCCTACCTACTTGCCTACCCTACCTGCCTACCCTACCTGCCTACCCTACCTGCCTACCCTACCTTCCTACCCTACCTGCCTACCCTACCTGCCTACCTACTTGCCTACCCTACCTGCCTACCCTACCTTCCTACCCTACCTGCCTACCCTACCTGCCTACCTACTTGCCTACCCTACCTGCCTACCCTACCTTCCTACCCTACCTGCCTACCCTACCTGCCTACCTACTTGCCTACCCTACCTGCCTACCCTACCTTCCTACCCTACCAGCCTACCCTACCTGCCTACCTACTTGCCTACCCTACCTGCCTACCCTACCTTCCTACCCTACCTGCCTACCCTACCTGCCTACCTACTTGCCTACCCTACCTGCCTACCCTACCAGCCTACCCTACCAGCCTACCCTACCTGCCTACCTACTTGCCTACCCTACCTGCCTACCCTACCTGCCTACCCTACCTTCCTACCCTACCTGCCTACCCTACCTGCCTACCTACTTGCCTACCCTACCTGCCTACCCTACCTTCCTACCCTACCTGCCTACCCTACCTGCCTACCTACTTGCCTACCCTACCTGCCTACCCTACCTTCCTACCCTACCTGCCTACCCTACCTGCCTACCTACTTGCCTACCCTACCTGCCTACCCTACCTTCCTACCCTACCAGCCTACCCTACCTGCCTACCTACTTGCCTACCCTACCTGCCTACCCTACCTGCCTACCCTACCTGCCTACCTACTTGCCTACCCTACCTGCCTACCCTACCTGCCTACCCTACCTTCCTACCCTACCTGCCTACCCTACCTGCCTACCTACTTGCCTACCCTACCTGCCTACCCTACCTTCCTACCCTACCAGCCTACCCTACCTGCCTACCTACTTGCCTACCCTACCTGCCTACCCTACCTTCCTACCCTACCTGCCTACCCTACCTGCCTACCTACTTGCCTACCCTACCTGCCTACCCTACCTTCCTACCCTACCAGCCTACCCTACCTGCCTACCTACTTGCCTACCCTACCTGCCTACCCTACCTTCCTACCCTACCTGCCTACCCTACCTGCCTACCTACTTGCCTACCCTACCTGCCTACCCTACCTGCCTACCCTACCTTCCTACCCTACCTTCCTACCCTACCTGCCTACCCTACCTGCCTACCCTACTTACCAACCCTATCCTGAACTACCCTACCTACCTATTTTTATTTACTTTTAATATTTCCCTGTATGCTGATGAACAAAACGAAAAAAAAAGAATGATTAAAATCGCTCCAGCCGTTCTCGAGTTTAAGCGAGACTAACGAACAGCTATCGCTTTAATATTATGTATATAGATTTTATGGATGGATATAAAAAAGAGGTACTAAAAAAGACGGATGCATTTTGTGAGGAGTAGCCGATTGGCTACCGTGGAAGCTTTTGCTGACTATACCTACAATAGACGTTCTCAAAACAAACATCTTATCCAAACAATGAAATCTGTCCGCAGGCCGCTGAACGCGAAGTCTTCAATCAAAGTCATAGACGGCCGCTACACAGCCCTAACGAGTTCCGTCGTGAGGATAGATGCGCTGCCTCCAACTGTTGAGATTCTATGCGACATGCAGATCCCATCCGCCAACTATTATAGCAGGAAGAGGGACATCTTTTACAGAGGTATGTTTTATTCAAATTTCATATAGCTCATCATACTACTCCGGATATGGCCTCGCCGATGAAGTAGCCGTAAGTGAAGCTGCTGAGCTTTAGGTATTAATTTCGATTATCTTTCTTGATCAAACCTGCCTTGCTGGGAAAGGTAATAAATCCTACGGTTCATTTAGCAACGAGTATTAAATCTACTTATTATTGTATCTAGCTTATCCTCCCGACTGGGAAAAGTCCTCCATTCCTTCCATTTCTCTTAGGTCTGTATTATTTTTTTCTTGCCGATTTCTAACGAAGATATCCAATTCATCCCACCACCTCCTTCATGGTCTGCCGCCCAGTCGTAAGAATTCAGTACAAAAAAGAAATTGACAATCTTTATATGGGAGTTCCAACTCCCATATAAAGATTGTCCAGAATGCACACATAGTGTATTTTGTTTGTCAGGCCAACACCAATCAGCAAACTAAAACGCTCCAAAATCTGCCCCAGGAGTCAAGAGTAACGAAATGTTTTTTATGAATTATTTATTTTCGAAAAGTAACTTAATAATTGTTTTTAACGTGATTAATTAGTGGCTATAATATATAATCAGTAATTAATTACACTGAGTGTTTTACGGGTCCATGCCTCGATCAGCATATGGCAGATATAATCAGCTTAGTCTCATTTATTAATTCATTAATCCCATTTAAACTGGGTAGCTTTATAAGCCATGTCAACGATCTGTGTTTTGGAGTGCAGTATAGTATTATATTGAAGACTAAATATATCCTAAAAATGGAAGAAAAATATAAAAAGCTTTCAATCACGAAAACCGAAGCCCACTCAATCTTCATTTAGATAACAAGATTATTATATCGAAGTGAAATTTTAGATATAATAAATATTACCTATATCATTACAACTACCCTCATCTGAGTTTTATTATTCACTGATTTTCCTTGAACGTTTTCTATAGACCTGGAAATCTGTACGCTTTTTCTTGTCAAAAAGATTACATCCATCTATATATATAAAAATCAATGCCACTTTTCGTTGTTATTTTATAACTCAAGAACGGGCTCGCCTATCCAAACCAAATTTTTAGGCTTTGTTCGGACAATTTAGTAGATGGTTTATGTGAAGTTTGGTAGGGTAGAGTAGGGTATAGTAGGGTAGAGTAGAATATAGTAGAGTATAGTAGGGTAGAGTAGGGTAGAGTAGGGTGGAGTAGGGTAGAGTAGGGTATAGTAGGGTATAGTAGGGTAGAGTAGGGTAGAGTAGGGTAGAGTAGGGTAGAGTAGGGTAGAGTAGGGAAGAGCGGGAGCGAAGCCGTGCGGGCAAAAGCTAGTATTATATATCTTAGCAACAAAATGTCCTGTAATTGATTTCCATAAATAATCACAATAGATGTCCTATATCCAAGGTTTGTGTACACGTTGTGTATTTCATAGAATTAGGAATTTATTTGATATTTTTATTAACAGATCCACCTTCACCAACGACAGACACGCCTTATTTTGAACAAGAAGTGACACCTGATTCCGGTAAGACAATGTTTTGAGACATTACGAAAGTAGTTTTTCGTTAGATTTTTCTTTTTTCGTTTTCTTTTTATTATTTAGTCTACTTTAATTACTTGGGTCAAGTCTGTTTATCACCTACCTACATAAATATCAGCCATAGCATGTATTTCAAACATACCGATGCATGAAAATTAAAAATAAATATATGAAAAGTTTGCAATATCCATATTCCGCTACATGTCCAATCTACTTTTACATGGTCAAAGTGCAAAAAAAACAGAGTCATATCTCTTATTTTTTATCAAATTGTGGGATGTAATATTTGTAGTAAGTTAACAGTATCTTTTTCTTTATCTGATAGTGCGATTGCAGTTATAGTAGTATATTATGGAAAAATCGTAAAATTGCAGATTATAGTACTTCACTTATCCTTACTATGAATTATAGTTTTTTTTTTTTTATTGAGGGAGTATTTAGTTATACCTATCATGGTATCTGACTCTCTGTCTTTAGAAAGCTGCGATGTTTCATTTTAAATCATGGCAGCATGGTTGATGTCACCTTGTCTACACAATTAATAGCATAGCATAATCAGTCTTATAATGGTTGTACTGCTGGGACTCAGGCTTTTTCTCTAAGAGAGGGAATGGGCCGTGATCCAGCACGCAGCTCCAGTGCGGCATGGTTGATGTCACGTGTCTTCAAATTTTTGTTTCCAGAACATCCATCGTTCCTCATACCTTATCTATTTTATTCATTGTTAGTTTTTAATTTGGTGTTTTTTTTTGTATCAGGTCATCACATTATGTCAACTTCTGCGCTCGTCATCATATCCATCGTCATCAGTTCACTCAGATTGCATGTGACTTGACAGTACTTAGTTAAGACGAATTATGTAAAAAACTCATAGTGTGTATTTGCACTAACATTTGTATGCAATGTGTGCAGCTTATTTTTATAAATATGTAAATTAAAGAGCAAATGCAAATCTTAACTCGTTATTGAATTGTAAGTAAGAAATATTTTACACTTAATATATCTTTTTATTTCTACCACATTCCTAATATATTTTTAACAATAGAAGAATTTGTAAACTGTTTATAATTGTAATATATTTACTTTTTGTTTATTAAATTGTATAAATGGCTTTTGAAATCCAAAGAATGAAATATGGAACTAAAGTTTAAGTAAATGCATAGCTGCTAATTTTAATAAAAAATAATAAGTTAAAACTTATCGAAAATTTGTAGTTGTAAATATGTAAGTAAGTAGGTATATTATCTATTTATGTAATAAAAATGTTTTGAACATTCCAAAGATAAGTTTTATCTAGTCTTAAAATAAAATAAACAATCCAATTTTGTGTTTTATTATAGTCACTATGTTTGTGATTAAATAACAATTGTCTCACACGCTTGCCGAAGTCGGTTTGCGGACGGGTAACCGGACGTGGATCCAGTCCATCCGCAAACCAACTTAACATATATTATCAAGAGTTCTCCGTGCCCCGGAAAGCACTTCAAGACATGGTCTCATATCAACGCTTACCATCAGGTAGCGATCAAACGCGAGCCTACGAATAATAATTAAAAAAAAAATGAAGTGAGTACTTCCTCTCAACAGGTCATGAATTGGATGCCCACTCGTTACACTAGTTTCACTAAAAGAAACTCTTCAATTTATGACAAAAAAAAGGATTGAGATAGTAGTAGTAGTTGGCTAGAACATCCACAGGGGCCCAGTAGGGCTGATGTCCGTTATGACTGCGCGTTTTTCTTTCGTATTTCCGTAGTCCTAAAACATAAAAGGTAAGGACAAACTGCAAGACGCAGGTAGGTTTTAGTAATTAACAAGCTTTTAATGAAAATTATTTTTTCATAGCAAGCTTTTTAGCTTGGTATACATTTATATAATTAATACTCTTCAAGACAAATCATACGAGCCCAAACTCGATGGGGTTGTATCGTTTAACTACAAAGTTCCTATAGCCAACTTCCGGTTCCAACATTGGATCAGCTCTATGTCACAATAATTTTGCATTGTCATCTGATTTACATGTGCATACAAAATTTCAGCTCAATCGGTAACCGGGAAGTGGGTAAAATTTAATTTGCAAGATTTGATTACAGACAAACATTGGGACAGATGAAACTAAATAAAAGCTTGTAATTTGACACGCCTTCTCATTCTACCTCAGAGAAAGAGGAAGAAGTCATTTAATGATTCTCCAACTTCAAAAAAAAGATTTAGTAGAACATCACTAAATCAAAATCTATTCCGTTGCAAAACCAACATGGATTCACATAAAGCTTCACAGCTTACAGGCTTACCAACATATGTATACAGGATCGATTCCCACTTTAAAAACCACCATCAAATTCGATTTGCTTGCATCCATTAAATATAGGTCGAAACCGATGTGGTCGCGGTTTGTATACAAACCAACAGCTGTTGTCCGACTATCGCTTTTCGTTGAACTAACAAATATTACAAATGCTGCACTGGAATATATCACAATAATGTTTTTTGTTGGTCGACGGGGACGAAAGGTTCTGGAGTGGCAACCACGTACCAGAAGGTTTGTCATTTGTAAGGTCCATGGAGTTTCTTGCACGTGCAATTTAGCTTCACTTTTTGGTTTTGACTGACCGACATTCTGACAATTCTATTTAAAAAAATGCCTGTAACTGGTCTATTTGAAATAAACGTTTCTGATTTCTAATCACTTTGTTGTCCGTAAGTCTATCTATCAAGACCCTTTATCTCAGGAACGCATGGAGGTATCAAGTTGAAATTAAAACCAAGTATACTCAAGTCAGGGGTTTCTTAAAGCTGTAAAAAAATCAAACATCTCAATTAAAGAAAAAAAACGGCCGCTTATGTTTTTTTTTTTTTTTGTCGACGGGGAAATCATCTTTGACGAAACCCGCTCTTGGGTGGAGCGGGAGACAGTGTCAGACTCTTACTGACTAAAAACCCCGCGCCGTTCCTTCTAGCCTTCATACCGGGGCACGAGCTCCCTTTCGGACAACCCTGTCCCCAGTAGGCTTCGACCCAGCTGGGCCCCTCCTGCTGCTGACAACTCCTTGAGGCGCGCGGGAACAGTGCGCGCCGTCGACGTCTTGTACTCGATCCATTACAGGACGATCGGACAGCGAGCTACCCATGGCTCGCGGACGGCCGCTTATGTCGATAAAAACATGTATTTCGACACTCTCAGGGGAATCAAAATTCATATGGTACTTCCTTTTGACCTAGAATACTGAAATTTGGCACGAAGCAAGGTTTCATATCACATATATAGGTAAAAAATCTGAAAGCTGTTTTGATCACAAAAAAAAACTCTTTTGCGATTCGGAAAAATCTTCGTAACTCAATTCGCGAATTGAAATGTTTTCATAGGTAAGTTTGTACGGAACCCTCACTGCTTGAATCCAACGTGCACTTGCCTGGTTTTTTTTTTACAATAAAATTTTTCACAAAAAAAAATTTACGTGTAAAAGTAAGAGGTATCGAGATATTCGTAAGAAATGTTAACAATAGCAAAGAGAAACTACAGTAATTGAATCTGACCTACAAAGTAATTCTTTCTTGCTAATTGTGAGAAATTTTCTTCGTGAGAGATTATTTAAAGTGCTGTCAAAAGATGTAAGTTGCAACACAGTATGGCGATCGGAATAATACTACGAGCGCTACGCACAAAACCCTATCAGATCGCCAAGTTCGTTTTCCAGACTATTTTCGACCGTAACGGTCTCCGGGGGGGCTGATGTGGCGATCGGAATTATTTATGAACGCAGCCAAACGCCGTCCATCAGTCGCCGAAACACCCAAATACCCGCTCGTGCAGCATCGGGAATCAAGACAAGCCGCCGTCAGTGTCAGTCATCACGAGTTCTTGACACTGAGAGGTTACGTGCTTCTTAACAGTTCGCACGTGTTATTCGCAAAATTGTGGTGTCTCTTCTACAAAGGCCATTAATTAAGAGTTGAAGTTGGGGTTACGTGCGCGCGCCTTGCGCTCCGACGCAGAAGTCCCCTGCCCCCTAGCCAAGTTACAACCGTCTCGCTTGCGTCGAACGCTTCGATTTGACCTTGCCGCCAATTCTTTTGTTCTGACCAAGTGACTGAGCGTTGAGACGACGACGTAATTCCCGTACATTTGAAGCTTTCTACAACCGTTAACTATTGCAGATTAGCAACTTGGCTAAGGGTACTGCACGTATAGCCTAATAACTATCCTACAACAGAAAGCAATGTAACCCAATTTGATATACTAGAGTATCCAATTTAAATCCACAAAAATAGAAAACAACTCGTATGTTCCACAATGGACCACAGCAATCCCGCCTAACACAGTGGCTCGTTAAAAAGTTCACCAACTAGAACAGACATGAAATATTTTGATCCAATATACATACTACACACATACACACACACACACTACAGACTTCATACATGACGTATTTTCCATTTTCCGTCAGCAACGTACAAATATTTAGTTTTTGGTTTCCATTTATGCAAATTAATGTTGAAAATTGAAATAATGAATTCTCCATTTAGCATAGTTGGCTCAGTGGATGCTGGCGTGTGTTGTGGATTCGATTTCTGCATGGAACAAAATGTTTTGTTTGATCTACAAATAACTGTTTCAGGCCTGGGTGTCTCGTATATGTAAGCTGATAGTACAGGAGTAGTTTGAAGTGTGTAGCAACGTTATAAAAAAAAGAGTCGACGCAACCTAACCTATACCACAAAATAGATAGGTACAGAAGCCAATTTCATGTATGTACTTACTTTTTATACCAACACTCCGTGGACGCACACTAATGAGCGTTTGAGTCGGAACTGTTCGACGAGTGGTCCAAGACGCTAATGATAAATGATAAATGATATTTATTTTGCAAATAGGTTTAAAAAACACTTTTACACGTCAATTTTTTTTTTCTTCTGTTTAAGCTAAATGAGCCCGGTATTTTTTTTTTTTAATACTTGCTCTTTCATTAGTTAGGACCAATATTGATAAAACGACTTGCTCCACGAGTGAATATAAAAATGTATATTGATAAAAACAATAGGTAGGGTAAAACCATGTCGAAAAATATAAAAATAAAAGATCGCTGCAATATCACAGTTTGACCGTTTGGCCGTTCGTTTTTGAGTAGGCGTTATGGCAGGAACAAACATCATTACTACAGTCAAAATTTATATATAGCGCTTAAAAATTGACCTCCCGTAAGGACTATACAGGGTGTAAGAGACAGCCCTCCGCAAAGTCAGCCTCATCATACAATATTATAGACTTGGCTGGACAGTTTGTATAGAGAAGCCGATAAAAAACCCTTAAAATCATCTGCGGAGACCTGTCCCTTACCTCTTGTATAGTATAAGCGTATCTTTTTCGAATTTAGAACGTCAAAACCATTTTTTTTAAAAACTTTTATCTCTGGCGTGGGTTCCCTTGGGACAAAACTCTACTTTCACGCAACCGAAGCTGTTGACAGTGGCTAGTTATACTAATATTATAAATGCGAAAGTAGCTGTGTCTGTCTGTATGTCTGTTATGCTTTCACGCAAAAACTACTGAACGGATTTAGATCAAATTTGGTAGGTAGGTAGAAGAGACACTGGAATAACACATAGGCTACCTATAATTCCACTGCTGAGCACGGGTCTCTGCCCGCCCGATATAAATTGTAGTCCACGCGGGCGAAGCCGCGGGTGGAAAGCTAGTTTAACATAATTTTCCCCAGTACCAAACAAGTATCTTTGCACAAAATTTTCAGAGCAGTAATTGGCAGAAGTATGGAAAAGCATCGAACGTTATTTCCGCACCACATGTTGTGGGACAATGTCGTTTTTTTCAACCAATCCAATCCTTTTGGACGCAATACACTCCCGTGTGAATTGGACGAGCGCAGCCACCTGCTACTCCTGATAGGTCCGCATCAATTCTGATGGCCGCATGAACCGAATATTTGAAATTGGATGCTAACACGACACCGATACTTTTAACGGTATCGCTGTGAAAGCTTTGAAAAGGTTGATGAAATTAGGAGATTGGCGGCACCTGCTTTCAATACTGTTGCTGAATATGTACTTATATCACACCAATATTATAAAGACCAAATTTTTGAGTGTGTTTGTTTTTTTTCTTGACGCTCGTTTTTTTTTCTAATTACTGTAATTTTTTTATTATTTTTTTTCCCACACAGATAGACGATGTTCTAAAATCATTATATTTTGACAGGCCTGTTGGTCTGATCCTGACTGCTATATCGAAGGTTGAGGGTTGGATTCCCACCCAGGATAAATGTTTATGAGACGAGCATTATCATTTTGTTCTGTGGCTGGGTATAATTTATCCATAGTATGTATGTATTTTGAAATAAATACGAGTAAGTATGTTTTCAGTTGTCTAGTACTCATAACACAAGCTCTGCTTAGCTGAGGACTAGACGGCGTTTTGTGATAGTTGTGGAATATTATTTTATTATTATTATTTCCATATTACAATAATAATAGATATATGAGAGGACTATGTAGACTGGTCGACTTGGTACCCAAAAACACAATAAAAAATGTAATCCATTGCTCTCACTACTGAGCCACCGCTGCTCTCATTCCTGCTACCTTGTGGTTATAATAGGATATTGCTATCCATACATAAACTATAAAGTAGTTGTACGGTAATGAAGTAATAGGTCAGTCAAGTAACCACCAAATATGAGGCCCTGCATTTGGTTCCCATATTGGGAAAAACATTACATATTGGATTCACCATCATTTTTCAGAAGTATCCTGAAGCCTGGATCTGTAATAAGTTGCTAGAAATACAGTCGCTACTAGTCACTTATTTAAACATTGACACACACCAGCGAAAACTGAAAATACCAAAACTTTTTATTCTTTACTTGTTTAGTTAAAACCTTAAAATAAATCAGTTAGGTAAGAAAACTCTTTTTAGTTTTTATTTTTAAATAAAAAACAGAAGAAACAATCATGTCAATAATCCGTCACATTTGAAAATATCATTCTAAAGCAAGATGCAGGGAAAACGGAAAAAAACCTAAAAAATGCAATACCTCACCTAAAACAGGAAATTAGCTTTCAAAATGAATTCAACAGTAATATCTAAATCGGGGATGCGTTCAGCAGTACAATTACAAAATGTTGCGCGTATGGCCAATCGAACAGTAGCTCCGGGATCCGAAACAAAAACTCCAAAAGATGCCCTCGTGAAAGATACTCCTTTCCAAATGCAATGGGAGTGGTCTGACCCAAACTTGTATCCCCGGTACAACGCACGTAAGTTAAAAAAAAACACTGCACACACCCCCATACACCCAGACTTATCGCTATCGCTGAAATCCAGTGCCCTGGCTCTTGGACACGCCGCAATCATAGCGATAGGTAAGTCTTTTTTGGGAAGAATGGCTAAAGAAGCACCTGCCGCAAGTCGATCCTCGCTGGACATGGTAAGTTCGGGAGCTTCTTCCCGATTTAAGTAGAAGAACCACCTGGGTGTCAGGAGAAAAGATGTGCCCAGCTTAGATGGAGCACCTAACGTGTCTTTGTGGAGACAACTCGTCAGCGGGACTGCCATGGTCGGGCACTGGTTCAGGCCATGGTCCGTAGTAAGAGGAAATGGGATGCGATAATCTCCTTCTGTGAAGCTGTAATGCTGACGAAAGAGGTGCCAGCAGCTGTGAGTAAACTTTCATCCTTATACCCTCTTTTTTTTTTCAGTGGGCAAAAGTCATCTTATGACAACCCCCGCTCTTGGGTGGAGTGGGAGATAGTGTCAGACTCTGACTAAAAACCCACCCCGTTCCTTCTAGCCTTTATACCGGGGCACGAGCTTCCTTTCGGATAACCCTGGCCCCAGTAGGCTTCGACCCGGCTGGGTCCCTATTGTTGCTGACAACTTCTTGAGGCGCGCGGGAACAGTGCGCGCCGTCGACTTCTTAGGCTCGGTCCGGACAGTTACCGGACGATCAGACAGCGAGCAGCGGCGGCGAGGGCGCCGTTGCCTGATCCGGTCTGCCTCCTCCTTTGCTAGCATTACTGCTTCGCAGAAGGAGGCGACCGCCTGCCATTCCTCCTCGCTCCAGACCATAGCTTCGACCAAGGCCCGGCGCGAGAGGTCTCCGCCACCGATCGCCCCCACGAGGGCACGGTGATGCTCCGCCTAGACAGGCCTAGGTGTGCTCCACCGTGTCCTCCGGGCGTTCCGCACAGTGGCGACACCCGGGCGTCTCTTCCGACTTAGGGTTCATACGCACTATGCGGTTACCCGCAATGCGGCTAGCCGTCCGTGACCGCAAGCACAATTATGTACGTAATATTCTTTTTTATGCGAACTCCGATGCGGCTAACCGCAGACCGATCCGGTCGCTCGGAGGGCTGCGGCCCGAGTGACGGCCACCCGGATGGTTGCTAAACGCACTATGCGGCTCAGTCTGCGGCTGCCCCCCATTGAGTGAGTATGTGCCCGTGGTACGTCTGGTAAAATGGAATTCGATACCGAACAATTTATCATTGAAATCCAGAGTCGACCAGCAATTTGGAACACCAAATTACCAGAGTATTCCGATAGAATATACTTTTAAATGGCTCGATATAACCGCAAATTGCAACGGTTCTTCAACCGGACGTTACGGTTGCGAATGCGGCTGCCCGCGAGCCGGCTGGCCGCTTTAGCAACCGCATCCTGCGGTTAGCCGCACGGCCAGCCGCAATGCGGCTACCCGCATAGTGCGTATGAACCCTAAATCTGAAACAGGTACCTCCCGAACGTGCCATGTCCGGTGAGGACCTGCGTCATGCGGAAGGTAAGGACGCCTGAGGTCTTTCTAGCCACGCCTCAAAGAGGGGACTTTTCGATGCCCTACCCTCTGAGACATTAAGACGCCCCGGGCGTCAAGTGTTCCAGGATAGCCATAGAAACTAAAAGATCAAAATTCTGCATTGTGCTATTAGTTTTCTTCGCCATTAAAGCATAATACAACAGACTGAAATCAACTGTGCATTGGCTTGGATCGGATTTATCATCCTTCTGGTCGGAGTCCATCCTGTGACGTTGTGTTAAAGTTCTCCGTATGATTAGAATGTAATACAACAGACCGATCAACTATCTGGCTGTTGTTTGCATCGGCCATAACATGTCTAGTTAAAGAATCCTCCCTTTTCAATGGTGGTTTGTGGAACTTTACACTATGTTCCGCATAGCTCTAAGGGCATTTTCCACCGGGGCACCATGGCGGCGCAACCAGCCGTCGCTACCAACAAAATCGTTTCAAAACTTCTTTCCTTACTTTATATAAATATATATATGTGGTATATATATTATATTACATATATGTGTATGTGTTTTTTAACTATATGTATTCTTTACTCTTGTTTCCAAAGCAATATTATCTCTTCACCTCCCTAGGTTGACTGGTAGAGAATGCCTTAGGCATTAAGTCCGCCTTTGTACTTTTTGTTGCATGAAGGTTAAATAAATAAATAAATAAATAAATCTAAACAGCTCTATATAGAGTTACTCACCTGGTGTCCGTTTGGTTGCGCAACCAATTCGGTAGCGCGACCAGCTCGGACGCCAGTCCGGCTGCCATTGACGCCCCCACCAAAGAGTATGTAATATGAAAATCTATGGGCTATATTTCACCGGGACACCATGGCGGTGCAACTGGTCGCGCTGCCATGGTGGCTCGGTGAAATATAGTCTTTAAACATAACCAGTAACTGACATATTTTGTTTTTTCAGATCAAGGCTTTAATTACCCACCTTATAATAATCAGACACCCCGAAAGGCAAGGCCATACAACCCAGACACAAAATGGAATAATCCAGGCCGGTATCACGCTTAAATAAAACGGATTTGTGTTTAAAAGCGAAATTATCTAAATTAATAAGTTTTTCAAAATGAATGTATCAATTCCTAAGTCGAGAGCACGTCTAGCTGTATCACTTCAATGTATTAAGCATATGGCTCGTCGGCCAGTCACTCCGGGACCAGGAAAAAGTAAGAAAGAAATTAAAGAAAAGGCTATTACTACGATTAAACCAACGGATGCAGAGAGCGCTCCTTTTCAAGTAGAGTGGGAGAAGGCGGACCAAAATGTCTATCACCAGTATCAAAGTAAGTGAAATAAAAATCATTTAAAGCATTTTTATAAACCATTAATCATAAATATAAAATTTAACCAAAATAATATATTTTGACACAAGTGGAGAAAGTTAGTCATTGCGACTGAGGCGGCATCTACGCGAGCCGTAGACGAGGGTGTTAAGAGACTCCTTTTCCACTCGCTTATCGTCAACATCGAATATGGATTAAAAGCTTGTGGCTTCATTTAACGCAATCCAACGCAATGTTTAATGAAAAGGCAACGCAAAAAGAGAGATAACGCCTGAAAACTCTGTTGGTATTCTGTAAATTCCGCGATTTACTCGAATCTTTTACAAAAATTGTTCCATGAAATAGCTGTTTTTTTTTACTCATAAAATTTTTGAAAATAATTGTCGTCATTTAAAATCTTAATAAAATTTGCTAGGCTTCTATAGTTTTACTTTTTGACTTTTAAAATTTTTGAGTAAATTATTAAGGGTCAAAGTTCATGCAGAATAGCAGATTTTCTGAGGTTTTTACTGAATTAGTGTTACACAAATGTAGAAATTGATTTCAATAGAAGCCTAGATAATATCCTCAAGATACTGTGTTTCCAAAATATCTAATGAAAATTGTGTAATAACGACATAACTAGGTAAGAGCGGTTGTATGAAAAACAGTGAAAATGTGTGTCGAGATGCATTCTCTTAAGAAACTGTGGATGTGACAAATTTTAACATCATTGGCACCAAATTTAGCCAGGCAACCTATACGCAAAGTCTTAATGGGCTGTGGCTAGCCGCATAAAAAGGGCTAAATAACAAAGTGACCCTCGGAGCCGAAGCCCCGGAGAATTAAAAGTCGTAGAAGCTTTGATGCAAGCGTGAGCCCGTCTCAAAAAAAAACGCGACGTCGTCGGAGAGATGCGACCTCTGGCGGGATAAGTTTAGACCTAAAGATTTTATCGAGCCATCGGAGAGCCTCTCTCCTGGACACGAGTTGTCATGGTCACCCTGGAAAACAGACTCCGCACCCAAGTTGGGCGCAGCAAAGACAATCTCCACAGGTGGGGGTTCTCGGATGGTTCCGATCTTCAGTGTTTGCGCGGTGTCACTCCGCAGACGATGTCTCACCTTCCGTCCAGCACCACGTGCCCGGTTACCTGCTTACGTAAGGACCTAATGACAGCATCAGCGGACGGCATTGCCGTGGCCGATTTCTGGACTGGGCAAGGAATTTAACTGGTTTTGCCAATGATACGCTAAGAAGAAAACAGAACGCATTATCTAGCATATGATATTTATCATAATCAAATAACAGATGAAGGAAAAGATTTCTTCTATTGGATCTTAGATCATAAGTACTAAGCATTCACTTTCCCTTTTGCAGATCTTCCAAGTGTTGTAAATGTGCCCTGTCGGCCAATGCCTCAGGGATACGGATATATTATGAATGGCCCCGGAAATGCCTACAACAATTACCAGTTACAGTGGCAGTGGTCGTACCCTGATGTCAACCAGCGGAATAACCAACGTAAGTTAAGTAATAATAATAATTTATAGTTCACTATAGTCGTGTCAGCTGTGGCTTAATAGCCAAGAGCGTCGATCGAGACCTGAGAAGGCTTGCGTTAGGTGGCTGGATCAAGGGCTTGATTCAGAAAGCGGTACTCCTGGACACGGCTCGTATTGTTAGGAGGTTCCTTTCTCTGGAGCCCTGACCGCCGGTAGCTTGGACCCAGATACCGGTGGAATACTGTTTTCTTATATTTTTAAATGTTTTATTTTTATTTTTGAAATATTTTAAAAATGTAATCAATATGTGTTTAAGTGAAATAAAAGAATAATAATTTTATTTCAGAAAATCCAATCCAATATTGTTTGTAAAGACATAAACAACTTCTAAACTAGTGTTAGTACATATAATAAACATGTGTCAATTAATAAATAAATTCAATAAACATGTCAACAATAATAATAAAATTACATAATAAAACAATTAACAAACATACACAACACACATTAGACTACTTCTGGGCTGGGGATAACACTTGCGTCCTCGTCCAGTGTGTAGTACCAACGTTAGTTTTAGGCAAACCAGAAACACGTGTCTAGTATATATGTAAAGATTCTATGTACAAAATTTCATAACGGTATCATGAATAATCACTAAGTATAAGCCTGTTATGTCGGCACAAATACATAGATGGATCGGTATATGCGGAGTCGAGGAGTGATGTGTCAGCACTCTGACGAGATTGCAGCATAAGAAAGTGTTAGAAAGTAGCCGATTCTGAACGCATTGTGCTCTATTGTTGTAATTGCTGCAAGGCATTCTGATGTGAGGATAAATAAATAAAAGGTTGAAAGCTTAAATAAGCAGCTGGGTAAGCCAGAAAGGGTACATTGGGTGGGTGTAACCGTACCCACTCATTTCATAAGAACTAATACAATCAAGTGCAATATTTGGCGTATAAAAGTGTATGACTGATTTTACCCCTCGTGCTTGTAGACATAGCTTCCACAGAATAGATACAGAAGACAATCTCATGCATATACTTTAATTTTTATACCTACGCTCGGTGGACGCACACTAATGAGCGTTTAAGCCGGAACTGTTCGAGGAGTGGGCAAGACGCTCCCGAGATATCTTTTCCGTGAACGGTGTCTATGTGAGCGTTGCTTGAGCGCGTTTTGTATGTAGATGGACTTCTCAGCTTCGAAGTAAAAAAACATTTTTTTTTGTATTTGCAGATTTTCAAAGTTTTGTTAATATGACCAATCAGGTTACACCCGGAGGAAATAGTGAGTCCAATAAAAGTACCTTCAGTACTCCTTACCAGGTGCAGTGGGAATGGTCTGACCCTACTTCCAATCCTCGGTATACCCAGCGTAAGTAAACAAAACAGAACATTAGTTTTTGGCTGTCTTTCTGAACCAGCGCGATGGTTGTCTTCCAGGTTTCTCAGCATTACTACCATTTTGCGCAAATATGGCACATATTTTTCCTGTTTTCATAACTTTGGAGCATCTTTTCAAAACTTGACTTTACTTTCGATGACTGATTTTTTTTATAACGAGCGGTGACTCTATAACCAGCAGGATGTCGGTAATACATATAATCACTAACTCATTATTATTTTTTTACAGATCAAGGCTCTCAATTCCCGACTTTTCAAAACCACGTGCCCCGAAAGGCTAAACCATACAATCCTGATTCGAAACAGAGTTACCCGAACCGTTACCATACATAATCGAAAAACAAAACAATTTAAAAAGGACAAGGCGGCTTTTCAAGATGAATTCAACAATCCCTAGATCAGGGGTGCGTTGTTTAGCAGCACAGTATCAATGTGCTAGGCTTATGGCCAGTAAACCAGTCGAACCGGGAACCACAAATTTTGCGAATATCCCAATGCCAGGAAACAATATTCCCATCCATATTAAATGGGACGAGTATCCGAACCCTAATGCTCGCTATGACAATAGTAAGTTACTACAAGTTTTATTTTAATTTTTATACAACATTATTTTTGGTATATGCGAAACCTGAAACACCTGTCTAGTAATGGTTTTTTTTTTTACGGTGGGAAAAATTATCCAATGACAACCCCCGCTCTTGGGTGGAGCGGGAGATAGTGTCAGACTCTTACTGACTAAAAACCCACCCCGTTCCTTCTAGCCTCTTCGTACCGGGGCTCGAATTTCCTTTCGAATAACCCTGGCCCCAGTAGGCTTCGACCCAGCTGGGCCCCTCCTTTTGCTGACAGCTCCTTGAGGCGCGCGGGAGCAGTGCACGCCGTATCTTGTAGTGTTTATGTATATAAAATGTACAATGTATTTATGTCGCCAAACAGATTCCATAACTGACTCATAACTTTGTGATTTTTCATAATACAGTTTTTAAATTTTCTACATAGATTATTTATATAAAAACAACTAGATAGATGTTTCAGGCTTCGCATATAGGTACTAAAAATAAGGTTGTGTGATTTTCGTAATTTTTTTTTCTAATTTATCTCCAATTTATCTGACATAGATGGACCAGATTCTTTTAGAAATGACTAGTTCTTACGTATGCTACCGATTTAACTTGGAACACAGCTTTATTATGTACATGTTATTACTCTATTGCAATTCAAAATATTTTATTTCACATAAAAGCAGGCCAATCGCATTTATAAAACGGCTTTGAAATGGTCGTGGCCATATCAAATCAAAATTTTTATTTGCTAGAAATACATGGTTTAGAAGGAAAAATCTTATAACCTAAATGTCACTGTATTCTGCCTGCAAGCAAGCGTGCAAATTTTCATGCAATTAAATTATTATCATCATATACATCATCATCATCATCATCAGCCTTTTAAATGTTCCCACAGCTGGGACTCAGGCCTCCTCTCTAGGAGAGGGAATGGGCCGTAATCCACCACGCGGGCCCAGGGCGGATTGGTGAATGTCACATGTCTTCGAATTTTTGGTTCTAGGACATGCCGGTTTCCTCACGATGTTTTCCTTCACCGTTTTGAGAGCAGTGGTGTTGAAATAAATTACGCAAAGTAATGCGTCTGGCTGGGTTTGAACCCACGACCTACAACTCGTAAGTCGAGGCCGTTACCACTCGGCCACCACTGCTCTTCATATACATAAATTCGATTAATATTTAAATTATTACATACAATTTATAGTCAACATTAATGTACTAACTAATTAAATTATACACTTTTATTTCCAAATTCCATAAATTCCCCAATAGTATAGAAACAGTTTTCTTGTAGCCACTCTGTCAATTTTATTATAAGTAATAAACAACTGTGTTCAACTGATCGGTATGGATTGACAAATAAATTGACCATTTTCTACTATTTTCTTTATACAAGGTGTAAGGGACAGTCCTTCGCAAACTTCAAGAGCTTGCTCTGTAGACGAAACTGAACAAACTTCCACAAGATTTTTTTTAAACGGAAAAAAAAAGCCTAAATTTGAGATGACGTGACAATTTGTATGGCGAGGCTGATTTTTTTTTTGGTTCCTGAAAAAATAAATGTGTAAGGTTGTTCAGTTTCTTCAACTGAGTAATCCCTTGGTTTGCGGACGTGTGATCAGCACAGATAAAAAAAATAAACACGGCCTCTAACTTGTTTTTTTTTTTCTTCAATTTGCAGACCTTCAAGGTTTTGTGCATTTTTCCGGTCAGCCAGTCCCTCGTACACACGGAACCTTTACGAATAGCCCAAGGGATGCATACAACACTCCTGTACCGATGCAGTGGGAGTGGCCGCAACCTAATACTGCTCAGTGGTATAACCGATGTAAGTAATGAAAACAAAACTGGCCAAGAGCGAGTAGTCCTAATGTCGCGCGCAAAAAATGCCAAGGCATTTTTATTTATCAAGAGTAGTAAAATATATATTGGCCCATAAACTAGTACGTCTTACCATCCAAAATTGCATCACTGCTTACCATCAGGTGAGATCGCAATCAAGCACTAGTTTAAAAATTGCCCAGTGGCCTGACTGCTATGCCGGAGGTCGTAGGTTCGATTTTCACCCAGGACAAATATTTGTGTGATGAGCATGATCAGTGTTCTGTGTCTGGGAGTAATTTTATGTATAATATGTATGTATTTAGAAATATATAACTATGTTTATCAGCTGTCTAGTACTCATAACACAAGCTCTGCTTAGCTTGGGACTAGACAGCGTTGTGTGATAGTTGTGGAATATAATATATATCTTACTTTATATATTTTATATCGGCAGATCTCCAAAGTGTAGCCAATCATCCAGCCGCTCCGGGACCCAGAAATTATTATAATAATAATATGAATAATCCACCAAATGCGTACAACGATCCCTTCCAGGTGCAATCGTCGTACCCTTATACCAATCCCTGGTATAATCAGAGTAAGTTGAAAAATAATTAGTACCTAATACTCATTACAAACTTTTATTTAGTTTCACCTGTCCCGATGTTTGTCTGTCATCAAATCTTGCAAATTAAATTTGATCCACTTCCCGGTTACCGATTGAGCTAAAATTTTGCATACATGTGTAAATCACATGACAATGCAAAATTATTATGACATGGAGCTGACCCGATGATGAAACCGGAAGGTGGCTACAGGAACTTGGTAGTTAAACGACACAACCCCATCGAGTTTGGGCTTGTATGATTCATCTTGACGAGTATTAATTACATAGGTACACCGAGCTATAAAAGCTTGCTATGAAGAAATGATTTTCATTAAAATCTTGTTTTCGTCTATCACTGAGAATCGGTGCTCTGTTTTGCTCGCCGAGTTCAAGCATTTTAAATTAAATATATTTAATACATTTTTTTTTTTCAGGTTAAGTAGCCCTTATCACAAATACCGTACAGATTAGAATGCATGATTATAAATTATATCATGCTGAGCCATGTATTATCCATTTTGCGTGGATACATGGCTCAGTATGTAACGCATGTTTACTGTTATGCAACCTATTTTTTGTATTTTAGTTTGTCTTATTTGTGGTATCATGCTCAGCTCAAATTGTCTTTATATTTTTCATTGTATTTCTATTTTGTGTAATATGTTAGTTTGTAACGGTGTGCCACGATTTTCAGTAACTTACTTTTTCATAATTTCAGATTTTCAAAGTGTTTTGAATATGAGCCGGCCAATCACACCCGGAAATATGGGTATCCCAAGAGATGTATACAACCCTCCTTTCCAGATGCAATGGGAGTCGAACCCTAATACCAATGCCCGGGATAACCAAAGTAAGTTGAAAAAATATCGATCAAGTGCAAACCAAAAATCCTAACAAATTAACACCACATTCTAAAGTAGGTAGTAAACTATGAAAGGCCCGTACTTTATTCGCGCTGAAAGATAAATAACTCAAAATTAAGGATGAGCTTTGAATCTAGTTAAAAAAGTGTTGATAAATGTTTTTGAATGTTGTTGTTATGGTGTTTTTTGTGGTGTAAAAATTGAAGGTCGTGCGTTCAAACGTAGGCAGGCGCTTTAATTTGAGTTAGTTATCTCATCACCACTATACTCTCAAAAACGGTGAAGGAAAACATCTTGAAGAAAACGGGATAGCATAATAGTATTTTGCATAATCAGCTTTATAATGTTCCCACTGCTTGGACTTACGCATGCTCTCTAAGAGAGGGAAGGAGTCATAATCCACTACGCGGGCCCAATGCGGATTGGTGGATGTCGCCCGTCTTTGAATTTTTAATTTTAGGACATAGCGGTTTCCTAACGATTTTTTCCTTCACCGATTTGAGAGCAGTGGTGATGGAATATTTTATAGAAGTTCATGCGCTTATCTAGGTTTGAAACCGCGACCTCGAACTCGTAAGGTAGAAGCAACAGGTGAAACCATCATGCAATAACCTAATACTAAAAATTCTGGGTCATTTACTCTCCTAAACATAATGGGGGGGGGGGTTGTGAAATTGTTACTATTTTTGGTGTACAATAAAGTTTATTCTATTCTATTCTATTCTATTATATTCTATTCTATTCTATTCTATTCTATTCTATTCTATTCTATTCTATTCTATTCTATTCTATTCTATTCTATTCTATTCTATTCTATTCTATTCTATTCTATTCTATTCTATTCTATTCTATTCTATTCTATTCTATTCTATTCTATTCTATTCTATTCTATTCTATTCTATTCTGTTCTATTCTGTTCTATTCTATTCTATTATTTTCTATTCTATTCTCTTCTATAATGCTTATGCCTTAACTATGAGAAAATGTCCGGCATCTAACAGTACATTACAAGTATGAACTCAATTCTGTCGGTTTTTCAGATTCGGGCTATCTCCCTCGTTTTGAGAACCGGCCAACTCAAAAGATTAACCCATACAATCCAGACTCAAAATGGAATAAACCTAACCGTGATCATGAATGAACTGAAGTTTCTTTTAAATCATCGAAGTCACTGAAGTTTCTTGTAATCAGCACCTAAAACAAACTGGTTTTCAAACAATACCTAAGTCAATACGCCTCTCTGGGACACAAATGTTACCGAATAACCTAAAAGTATGCCGAACTGCGATGAGTGTGGTTCCATCCTAATACCTGTCTCCTGTAAAAATACGGTAAGTAAAATAAACCTAATACAGTTAGTCTCTAACGCCCTCAGTCTCGCTCCAATCCTTAACGCTGCTCGCTCACGTCAAACTTTTTGTAGGACAGATAATCGGGCCGATTTCGTATATTTGTAACATTGTTCTGTATTTCTGACCAACTTTTTGTAGGACGTGTGCGTTGCACTATTGTTAAGTGTGTTCTATTTTTCTCCTACAAAAAATCGGTCACCGATTATCGGACGTGGGCGAGCAGCTTTAAATAAGTCTGCAAAGATGCATATACAACGACTTTACAGTTACTGGCCGTCTAACAGGCGACGCATGTCTGTCAACACATATGACTTATAGAGCTGATGTAAATCACCACAGAATAACTTCCAAATACTCTCGACCAATCATCATAAAATTCAGTCTCGTAAAGTCGGAACCAATTATAACGCAATACCCGCTGCCCTGTACCCCGGCTAGTTGACAGAATTGTTTTGGTACGCTAGTTCAAGCATGAGGCGTCTAGTGGCTGTAAGGTCGTTGTGCGTATACTATCAATAGAATAGAGATAGAAAAATTTGGAATAGTTGCTGGACAAAGAAATATCATTCAAAGCTAATGACACTAGGGACCTTTTTAGTTTTCACCGTTATGTTGCAAATATTCTTAGCAAACGTTGACCACCATCAGATTGGTCAGAATTCAACGACGCAATTATTTTATACATATATGATTACAAACTAATTTTTATACATTTAAAGATCAATGCATTTACTTCCCGCTTGTACAGAACAAGCTACCTCAACAAACTATAAGCGATACAATCCAGTTTAAAATACAGTAACCTGAACTACTGTAATACATATATAAAACAGAAGTTTAAAGAAATAATAAATAGCACATAAAAGCAATAAATTGGCTTCAAAAATGAATTCAACAATATCCCGATTGGGGATGAACCTAGCAGTACAGCTTCGAAAGGTTACGTTTATGAACAATCGGACTGTCATCTCGCTGGGACCTGAAGATGTTACGAATAACCAGAAATTTGCCCAAAATACTTCTACCCAAGTACCCATGGAGTGGTCTGACCCAAATATCTATCCCCGCTTTAGTCAACGTAAGTAAAAAGATACTATACACACACCGATATATATGTACTACACATTAAATTACACGTGTCGAACGCTCACTTTATTCGACTCAGGTGTAATGTAGTCCGTACACCTTGAAAATTACGCTATGTTGAACGAAACGCATAAGTGATACGAAATTTATGGCGCTTACACACGTTTTGGACTCGAAAAAAGTATCCTCTAAAAGTTATCTTAGCCCTGTATGTTTTAATACTTCTGTTAGACGACATAATGCCAATGTAGCGTTGCAGCGAACTTATCACCAGAATATAAGTCGATGTAAATACAATAGTTTTCAGCTGTCACTAACACCCTAAAAAAACGTAGGATAAGTCTTTTTAACCAACTTCTAAAAAAGGAGAAGGTTCTCGATTCGGATGTTTGTATATTTTTTTATGTTTGTTCGCACATAACTTCGTCGCTTGCCATCCGATTTGAAAAAATATATTTTGTTGGAAAGTGTATACTTTCCAAATGGTCTCATAGTCATCAAGTTGGGATCTGTTGATGGAATCTTGGCGAAATCGAGAGAATGCCTCAAATTTAATTCATTTTTTTAGTGAAGCTGGTTATTTTTTTTTTTTTATTAAAATGTTTATTCTTTTGTATATTTGCAGATGAAAGCTTTATTTTTCCACCTTACCAGAAGCGAGAACGACCACCCCGAAAGGCCAGACCTTACAATCCAGATTCCAAAAAAGCTTTTAATCGTCAATAAACATAAACAAAACTGTAGGTTATTAAAAGGAAATAGTACCTAAATCGATAAAGCCAGTAAATATTAAAAGCTTAAAAATGAATTCAGCGATTCCCAAATCGAGGATATATTTAGCCGCACATCTTCATGAATATCATGAAGATGTGCGGCTAAATATATCCTATGCGTATGTTGAGTGGGACAGTCACTTCTCTGGGACCCGGAAATGTTAAGAATAACCTAAAATACGCCCACAATACTCTTGTCCAAGTGCCGTGGGAGTGGTCTGATTCCAATATCTATCCTCGGTATAGACAACGTAAGTAAAAAAATATACTACTCATAGTTTATAGCTATCACTGACACCCAACCTACAAAAATCGCCAATCTTGGCGGTTAATCCCCTCTTTGAGGAATGGCTAGAGAGGTGTCACGGCGTTTTTACTTTCCGCATGACGTAAGGTCCTCACCGGACATGGTAAGTTCAGGCAATACCTGCATCGGATTCAGGCAGAAAAAACGCCTGAGTATCTCTATTGTGTGGTCTAGAGGACACTATAGAGCATATGGTGGAGGTGAGCCCCGATTGGACGGAGCACCGCTGTGTCCTCGTGGAGTCAACCTGTGGCAGGAACCTCTTGCACTATGCCCTGGTTCAGGCTATGATCTGGAGTCAGAAGTTATAACAGGCGGGCGCCTCCTTCTGCAAAACAGTAATGTAGAAGGCCGCACGCTTGAGAGAACGAAAATCCTCACGACCCAGCCGACGTGACCCCGACTTCCTTCCATGGTAGACGCGGGCTTGCGGCCTTCGGTAGCTTGCCGTCCAGCAGTCTGATATCGATCGACTGAGCCTCAGTGGTCAACAGCGCGTAGCAATCCACGCGCTCCTCAAAGAGATGTCAGCAAACCGTAGGGGCCCAACAGCGCCGTTACCCGCTATGACCGGCGGGAATTTTCTGGAAAGGACACCCTTAGTAGCACTAAGGGTGTCCTTTGAACGAAAAAGGCAGCTGAAGGACACAGGTATAGTTTTAGTAACAGTCTACAGGCTCACCTGCTCTCTATTTAGACCGGGAGAAGTCATTGGATGATATACAATTTTAAAAAATTTACAAATCTTTTCTCTTTGTATGTTTGCAGATGAAAGCTTTAATGTTTCATCTTACCAGAAGCGGGAAATACTACCTCGAAAGGCCAGACCACATTATCCGGATAGAAAAAACAGACTCTTGGACCATCATCATACTTAAACAAAACTGTAGGTTATTTAAAAGAAATAGTAGCTAAACCGATAAAACCAAAACATGGTATAGACAAGACATCGGCTTTCAAAATGAATATGGAAATTTCCAAATTGGGGGTACATTTACAAGCACAACTACATAGTATTGTGCATATAATGAATCGGACAGTTACCTATCTAGGACCCGGAAATGTTACGAATAACCTGAAATATGCCCATGATACTCGTGCATTGGGAGTGGTCTGACCCTAGTATCTACATACCTCCGGTATAGACAACGTAAGTTTACAATCTACATCTCCATCTACAATGATGATGATGATGATGATGGATGATGTCATCTAGCCGATTTCAGCCACAGCGACCGCATTCTTTGGCCTCGCATTCTTTGGTTGTGAGCTCATATCTGCTGCTCTTTTGGCTTGCATATCCAACAGTGGCCGAAAAACTCCGAGCACAAAGCGGACATGTCAGGACACTATTAACGACATTATAAATTATAGCTGTTGGTGGTCTAGCTTTGAGTTCATCGCGCTTTCGGTCCAATTTCAACCTCCTCTTGTCTTCAAAGGCCTGCACGTGCTGTTGCACACGACGTCTTCATCTATATCTACATCTTCATATAAAATATGTATATCTTAAACTAATAAGAGGTAAAGTTTGGTTTTTGTTTGTAGGAGGTAATCTCTGGTAGTACTGGTCCGATTGCTGAAATTTTTTCACTGATAGAAAGCTGCTTTATCCTTAAGTAACATAGGCTATTTAATTTATGTACGCGGGCAAAGCTGCGGGCAAAAGCTAGTAATATAATAAAGAGGCATAGTTTGTTTTTTGTTTGTAGGAGGTAATCTCTGAAAGTACTGGTCCGATTGCAAATTTTTTCCACCGAGAGCAAGCTGCTTAACTCTTGAGTGACATAGACTATATTCCATGTACGAATTCTATGTACGAGTTCCATGTATGAATTTTCAGCTGTCACTGACCCCAACCCAGTAAAAGCTACGACAAATGTTTTCCTTTTGCTTATTTGCAGATGAATGTCTCAATTACCCACCTTAACAAAAGCGGGAACCACCACCATGAAAGGCGTTGTGATACCAGAAACAGACACCGCCTCCACGAAAGTCCAGGTCATACAATTTAGATACAAAATGAAGTAATCTACAATAATTTTATTTAAAATCAATAATACCTGAACTTAAGACTATATCAATTATCCACATTAAAATTATCCGTTTTTCCATTGTGTAGTTTAATTTTAGGTTTGGTTCCATATCGTACCAATACACTGATTACAACAGAAGAAATAGTGTAGGGAACTCAACTCAAAACACATGACCCGCTGATCTGCCTATGGACAAGTCCATCTTGGTAAGAGTTTATCAAGAGGGGGCGAATTCTCAGCGATTCTCTTGCATTGCTGACTTAGCACGATTCTTGTAGATGCGATATATTGGTGTCTAGTAGTATCTCGCTAAAAACCCAAATAAATTCGCATAAACATCATAATGGCGGGACCACATCTTGTAACAGAATAATTTTAGCATGTATATTTAGTACGTTTTAGTACGATTTTGTACGCTTCGTGAAATTTTTGTACCTCACACGGTTTAAGCGGAATTTCACGATATTGTTGGTCCCGCCATTATAACGCGTTATAATGGCGGGACCAAGTTTGTACGCTAAAACTATAACGAATTTCATCATTCTGATAAAACTAGTATTATGTACGCGATTTTGTACTTCCGATACATAGGTGGAGCAGGAAGGTGTGTCAATCTTTTGTTGCCCTAAAAACCCACCCCTATTCCATCATTGCCTTTCATACCAGGGCCCAGTTTTCCTTTCAGAAACAAACCCTTGACCCCAGTAGGCTTCAACCCTGCTGGACCGTTACGGTTTGCTGACATCTTTTTGATTGGCATGTGAAACAGTACGCGCCATCGACAACTTGGGCTCGGTACAGACGGTTATCGGAAGGTTGGAAAGCGAGCTACCCATTGCTCGCCGACCGCAAGCCCTTCGCCAATCCCAAGGGATCGAGATCCTGGTGGCTGGGGCGAGAGGGTCGCTCCCTCACGCATGCACGTGCGGCCCCCTCTTTTGCTGGCATCACTGCTTCGCAGAAGAAGGTGATCGCCTGCCACTCCTCCTCACTTCAGACCATGGCCTGGACCAACGATATTACCCTTTATTCTTCCTTTCACGTCATTGTGAGTGCGGCGATACGCAACCGTCTAAACCATAATTTTTGTCATACTCCTAGTCTAAATTTATCTACAAGCCAAAGTTAACAAAGCTAAAACACCAAGGGAAATCAGAAGCACGCTGGACTATCGAGCAGCTCATGATAAAAGCATAAAGCAACATCAGCCAGCTAATGCCTCGATGAGAGACATCAGGACAAGTTATACCGGCTTAGGATCCCGCAAACAAATTTCCCAAGAGACGCGTATTTTACATCGTTCGCGACAACCGAGACGTAAGATGATCCGAAATATTTAAAAAAAGACGTCAGGAGACACACTATTTATTAGTTTTGTGGGGAATTGAAATGGGGAAGATATTCGTGGGAATTTGAGACATTGTCGTAGATTGTTTGCTTAGGACCACGGATAGTTTTTTTGGAAATGAATTGTGAGTTATCACATAATAGCTATCGCCTGGTGATCCATCATTGAACCATGAGACTGCATTATACTGTATCATGTAGTCCACATAAATGGGTACATTTCTATTAAAAATTATTGCTATAAGTTTTAGGTAGCGGTAAAATAGAAGTTTTTCGTATTGTGGGCCAATATTTTTGGCAATTTACGTTTACCATTCTCACGAATGAAGTCACCGGCTAAGTGCTAGATATCAAATAATTTTTTTACACAGTTGTCATCGACATATGTATATCTTAAACCTTATTAAAATAATATATGCACACCAATCAAATCTATATATAAAAAGGAGAAACTGACTGACTGACATATCAACGCATATCAAAAACTACTGAGACTAAAGTTTGATTGTCTTGTTGATTTGTTGAGATTGACGATACATCCATCAATCCAAATGAAGTGGACGTCTTCCAAAATCGTCTTGTGAATATGATAAACGTATGCCAATTATCTTCCAGCGTTGGATTCCCAAACGGATTAAAATCCATGTTTCCATCCAAATGAAAGTCATCCGCGTACGACTGTTAATGTCATATCCATCCATATGAACGTCATCCACGGACAACTGTCAATGTTAAAAACGTGCGCCACGCAATTTGGAAGCCGTTCGAATGGTCTATGAATGGGCAAAACCGCGTCCATTTTTTTGATTTTGGTTTCAGGCAAAGATTTTATATATTGGATATTTTCTCAATTTATGCACTATGTTGACGGAGGGTACATGCTGGAATGCTAGAAAGGTCTGAGTCTATAAAACATCTAGCTGCTCCCAGCGTCTTCGCCAGCGTGATAGCAGAAAATTATCCAAAGGGAACATACTTCTGGGATAAAAAGTATCCTATGTCCTATTCCAGGACATGGTCTAACCGTGTACCAATTTTCATCAAAATCGGTTTTACCATTTAGGCGTGAAGACGTAACAAACAAACAAACTCACTTTCGCTTTTAGAATATTAGTAAGGATTGTGAAAGCGATGGAAAAAAAATAGTGTAACCATTAATTGAAACACTCGAATCTGCTAACTTGAGAAAATAATACATACTACTAATTAGGTAATAGTTTTTTATGTGCTTAACCGTTCAAAATTCCCCTTCAAAAACCACAATAAAATTTCAATATAAACAGAATGGAATCAAAAGTTAATATTTTTGTAATCGTGGTTCTATAATTAAATTATTTAATTAATCCAGTTTAAGAAAGGCGAGGGAGAGGTCGGGAATGCAATGTTTTCTTCAAACTTTTCTTATAAATAAGCCTTTGTTTCGAAATGAACAGACGAAATTAATGGTGGTTTTCTAATAAGCGTGTCTTAAATGTCTGATGTTATTTATCTTTCTTATTAGATACAGTTTAATTTTAATGTTTATTCAATTTGTTGAGTTGGAGATGTTTTTTGAGGTCATTTACAATTAAGAAGAAATGGTTGTTGACCTGGTGCTAATGATTTTAAAGTCAGGGTATAGTGAATTGGGCTGCGTCGGGCCCTGGAACGGAAACGACAACTGAAGGAATAATGGTAGGTTTTAGTCAATAAAAGTTTGACATTCCATCCTCTGGGTAGAACGAAAGAATTTATTTTATGATTGATCACACCTCAAAAAAAAAGGCTATAGGTACTATAGTGAATTTACAAGAACCTTTTTGTTAAAGTCTGTGTTTACTTTGATTACTGTGCTGTGTTTACTAAATTTTCATAAAATATACTCTGGGATAGTGTGACATGGTACGTTGTTATTTATTTATATAATCTAGTTACTGCCATACAACCTTTATTTTAATATATTATTATTGATAAGACCGCCCATTGTGACACCCTATTAATTTTAAGTCTCTTATGATTTTTTTTTATTTTTGGTGTACAATAAAGAATTTCCACCATCCGACCACAAGACGAACGGCGTTGCGCCACCGGTACATGGTAGACATTCCACCCATACGCACAAAGCGTTTTGGGAACACATTTATTGTGCGTACAACCAAGGAGTGGAATTCCCTGCCGGAGTCTGTGTTTCCTGATAGCTACAACTTAGGGGTCTTTAAGTCAAGAGCGAATAGGTTACTTCTAGGCAAGCGTGTTCCATCGTCGACCACATCGTCGCTTACCATCAGGTGAGATGGTGGTCAAACGCAAGACTATCAATAATAAAAAAATAAAAAAATTCTATCTATCTATCTATTAGGTCTATTATTTTTATGTAAAGAATCTATGTACAAAATATCAAAACTGTATTATGAAAAATAAACTTATAAGCCCGTTATGGTAGGCGACATAAATACATGGTCACCGGGCCACCTGAGTGATTGAGGGTTTAGCTCCCGCACCCAGCTGTACCCGCTATGACCTGTCGTGACCTGGTTGGTGGTGTACAACTTGTGACCTTTTTTAACCGACTTCTAAAAAAGGAGGAGGTTCTCAATTCGGATGTTTGTATGTTTTTTTTTATGTTTGTTCGCGCATAACTTCATCGCTTGCCAACGGATTTGAAAAATGTTTTGTTTGTTGGAAAGGGTATACTTCCCAAATGGTCCCATAGTTGGGATCTGATGATCTTGGTGAAATCGAGGGAACTCCTCAAATTCAATGCAATTTTTTAGTGAAGCCAATTATTTTTTTTTTATAAAAAGATTTTTTTTTTAAATATTTTTGGGGAAAATATAACATGGTGTAAGAATTATTGGAATCGATTCAGTTACCGATTCTAAACAAACTATAATTCAGGGATTCATATAAACTAAAAATAATGTGGTAAAGATTTACCAGTTGACTACCTTCAGCTTACTATTCAACCAAAATTCCCAACACTCAACAGCACAGACAATTTGTTACTGACAGACGAAACAATAATAGCCTGGTAGCTTATCTACATAACGTTAATAGAAATTACTATTCCACATACATAGGTAACACTGGCGAGCATTTCAATGTATCCAGCCTGCGGTGGGCTCTAAATCAAAATAAATTGAGATATACGATCCTGTCACATGGAGCTAACTGACTAACTTAGAACGGCTTGCCGACTAGCCTAAAGCCTTGCTCAGATTCGGTTAGTGAGTATTCAAGTGGCAAGTTCTATTAGCTTTATAGTGTACTGGCTGAATGTACTCACAAGTTCATGTTGTTTTTTTATATCGATAAAATAAATATTTGTCGTTCACAATGTTATTATCATATTTACGCTTAACATTAAGTTTTTTAATTCTGTTTTATTTTCAGGGTACTTTTTTACAGATAATCTACACCATGACAGCTTTTTTAATATATATTAACCTATGCTAATGTATATAAAAAAATCGCAATCACGATTTAAATGGTTCTAGAAAATTTATTTCATCATAACTGCACTCAAAACAGTGAAGAAAAACATCGCGAGGAAACCGGCTTGTCCTGGAAACAAAAATTCGAAATCATGTGACATTCACCAACCTGCACTGGGCTCGAGTGGCCCATTCCCTCTCCTAGAGATGAGGCCTGAGTCCCAGCTGTGGTATCATTATAAGGTCGACTATACTACGATTAAGTATTTCTATTCTTTTCTATTAAATTCTATTCTATTTAATTGACAAAAAAAACTTTCAAAAAGTCTAAAGATTAAAGTCCAGAAATAAATGTTAAAACGGCCACTACATTTCAGAAAGTGTCCCAAACCTACATTAACGGATATTGTACAGACCGGACAAAGGAAAAGAGTAATGTACAAAGATATTTTGGCAAGTGCTAATGTACACTTAAGAAAACGTGTTTCTACTTGTTAATGGTCTTGTTTTGTTAAGTAACAAGCCGTTTTCCGACGCTGGGTCCGTTTATCTGTCCACGAGTGTAAATTACAAAGGATCGAGAAAGAAATCATCTAATTAACACGGAGCTGTGTGTTGTAAAGAAATACTAAGAAAATGTGAAAGAGCAAAAAAAAATCTATGAACATTGTAAGTGTGAAAAAGAGATAAGATAATTTTGTGTGTAAGCGAGACGGTCTTGATATCAGCAAGTACGTTTGCGTGATGAGCTTGGGATCAAAAAATATTTGCAAATCGGTCCATAAACGACGGAGTTCTGAGGTAAAAAACATAAATGAAAAAATACAATCGAATTGAGAACCTCCTCCTCTTTTTGGAAGTCGGTTATCCATAAATATTTAAAAAAAGGTCACAAATTGGACACCACCGACACTGAGTACAACACAGGTTACGGCAGGTCATAGCGGGCATTACTCTTTGTGAGAATCGTAAAACCATAGTACGCATATACGCAACTCCAGTAGTTTGAACAGGGCATAGAAGGTCTACCTACACAGGTTTGCCCAGTAAGGATTTCTTGATATATAGGTACCAATGCAATATCGTCTCTGTCTTTAAACTAATCGCACATAGATACAGATGGTCGCTGGTGGAAACTAAACAAATAGAAATTGTTTTATTTTACTTTTACATTTTTGTTTCTTACCTAACTAATGAGTACAGTAAAATGGGGTGAATAGAAACTCTGGTATGAATAGAAACAAAACTTCAAAGGGTATTTTCACGATATTTGGATATATTTTGCAGCATTTAACTATGTCAATTTATTAATGAATTGATATTTCAAAAATTCGATATTTTGTTAGAAGCTGATAAATGGTGTCAAAGTGAAAAACAAAACTAAAGTTTTGTTTCTATTCACCCCTGCGTTTTTTCTATTCACCCCGTTTTACGGTATGTAACAATTACGGTCACTAATTAATATGTTTGTTAACTCATAAAATACTAATTGGTGCACGCGACTTTGTCCGCTCCAGACTCGTTAAAGATTTTTTTTTGTTCGTTGATTCGAGCCTGATTTGTTTAAAAAAAAAAAGAAGTATATCTGCTAGTAAAAGTCTCAACAAAATCTACCCAACCGTTCCAAAGATTAGCCGGACCAAAGAGTCAGACAAAATTTAAAAAAAGTACACCTTTGTTGTTGGTTTCGATTATATCTTCATAGTACTTACATTAGTGATGGATTGATTGATGATGGATGTATTGTGTGAGGAGTGATATGAAAGACAAGGAAGTTAGTGATAGTGTAATGGGTGACAGGGACAGAATGGAAGAAAAAAAACTTGTAGCGCCGACCCTAAATAATATGGAATAAGGACAGGAAGAAGAAGAACCCTGCTCCATGTTCTACTAGTTATTTTACAATGTTATCACTCCAACTAAAAACAGAATCATTCATTACGATTTATTGCGCGTCTTGTTACTCTGTGTGAATGTGACAACCTGTAAGAGGCTCCGCCTACTTACTCTATGAAACCCTTTTGTCGATGTCCATATAATTAAGAATATATTTTTTTAAATACCTATTCATTTTATTTTCTATGTGAAAATTTGTCTGATTTTTTTTTTCAGATTCAAAACTGCACCTCTTACTTACTTACTGCCTGAGTATAATTTAGATAGGGCGCAAAAGTGTCTTGTGTCGGATACAAGCTACCAATGTTTCTATAGAACCAGTATGAAATCATCCACTCCCTGCACATCCGTAACATTTTTTGTGTCCAGTTTCTTCTAGTTTATCTTTCGAATACCGTAAAAAGAGACACAATAGAAAGAGAAAGAGAGAGTGAACGCCTGCTTTTACACATACTCATGACGATCAAAACGTGTTCGAGGTCGGTAACTAAAAACTTTACATTTACGCAACGCCTTAAACTAAACACAGGTCTCGAAGCAAATGTCTCCACTAAACACAGCATCCAGTAGAGTTGACACAGATCTCCATTTCCTGGAACAGCACTAACCGTACTAACAGGAATACTCCGCTAATACCCAAGGGAGGTGCTCTCTCAGTGTTCAAGCAATCAAACAAACATTAATATAATTTGCAGCTATGATCGCGAGCCCAGTTCATTTGGGAACGTGCCGAGAACAGGTACCTACGTGTATTTATTGGTCTAATTTATTCACTCATACATGACACACGTTTTGGGACCGCTATTGTGGATGGAAATGTATCTTGTTTTAGTTCATGGTTGGTTAGCTGTGTTGATATAACTATTGTAATCCTGTTGGCTATGTCCAATGTACATATTGTCGCATAAGTTCTGACATCACGTAAGTATTTTTTTGACAAAATACGGTCAAGCTTTTTACAAGCTTTTATTTAGTATCACCTGTCCGATGTTTGTCTGTCATCAAATCTTGCAAATTAAATTTGACCCACTTCGCGGTTACCGATTGAGCTGAAATTTTGCATGCACGTGTAAATTAGATGACAATGCAAAATTATTATGACATGGAGCTGATTTGATGATGTAACCGGAAGGTGGAACTTGGTAGTTAAACGACACAACCCCATCGAGTTTGTTCTCGTATGATTCATCTTGTCGAGTATTAATTTATATAGGTATACCCAGCTATAAAAGCTTGCTATGAAAAAGTGATTTTTATTCCAAACTTGTGTCATTCGATAGGAAATCAAACAATGCGGCGTTTGACGATTCAAATATATGAGAATTTGGAAACATGGCGACGCATCATTTAATGTCAAAAACAAAACGTAGGAGTATGGTAGCGTTGAAAGAAAAGCTACAGCAAAACCACGTAACTCAGAAGTACTTGTGTCGTCTTGTGTGTTGTCTAGTTGTAGTTGTATTGTTGTGGGTGTTGTTGTTTGTATGTTGTTGTTCTGTAGTGTTGTTGATGTTGTGCGTAAGTTAGTTTCACTGTCAAAACCTTTGTACTTGCTCCGTAGTCAAAACTGAGCTATGTGCTACTAACAAATTGCTCCTCAGAATAGTTTCCGATATTGGTTCATACTAGGGCTTCGGGATTATTCGAAAGAGCTATCGCAGCCCTGGAACGCAAATAAAAACTGTTGGTCAGTAAAAGTCTGACACGCTATCTCGATCTACACTTATTGTTTTTTTTTTTAATATTTCCCTTTTTTTTAAATTAAATCTTATATTTGATTTAATTCGGTTAATTTGATAGGGATTTTATTTGACCACTTCCTGTTTATGGATTTTAAATATTGCTGCAGAGTTTATATTGAAAACTTTAGTTCTATTTATTTATTTTAAGTTTTATTCATAGTCTTTGTAATAAAAATAATTGAAGTGTTTGTTAATAAAATCTGACACCCCCTTTCACTTTATCCATAGCTGACTAACTTCAATCGTATGACGATTTCCCACGCTAAAAAAAACTATTACAATAAATCATGCTTGCGTTAACATACTTTTTATTTAAAAAGCTCAATCTTTCAAAAATAATGCGAAAATATTTAGGGGTTTTTAAGCTCACGCTTCAGAAAAATAAAATTTTAGATTTTCACAATATCACTACAAATCAAAAATCTTTTATAACAAAATTGCCACTTGACTAGAGCTAGCAATAATACCAAGTTTGGAACAGAAAATACAAGTTGAATGACCTCAGTGGACCTCAGTTTTCTACGTATTTTCATAAAATACTTGTCAAGTCAAGTCTGAGGGATTTGTACGTGTGTCTAGAATATAATATTATTCTATTTTAATCTTAGTTGGCACTCTAACTTAATGTGTAGAAAATAGGGGAATTATTTTCTGTCGTGAAGATTAGTATGCAGTATTTTTATGTCAATTTTAAACAATGGATTTGTTAAGTTTTTGCTAAAAGGATTATCTTCAGTAACGCATTGGTTAATGCTTAGATTAAATCTGTCAATTTTATAAGCTTTTATGTTACTTGTAACTAAGTACATTGTTATTTATTTAAAACAAAATTCATCCTAATTTTTATACTAGTTAGTGATAGTTTGACGGGTGAAAGGACAGAATGGAAAAAGAAAACGTATTACGCCGACCCCAAGTAATATGGGATAAGGGCAGGAAGAAGAAGAAGAACAATTCGTCTCTACGTGTGTTTGTCACCTAAGTCTTTCTAAAATGTTTTGATATGGATGATTAACTGTTGGTTTTCACTTGAGCAAAACATTAGAAAAAAAACTGATTTAACAAAAAAACTTAAATGTATAATTTAAGTTTTTTTGTTAAATCAGCTTTTTTATTCATTTTTTTTTTTGCGATGGGGAAAATCATCGTATGACAAAACCCGCTCTTGGGTGGAGCAGGAGATAGTGTCAGACTCTTACTGACTAAAAACCCCACCCCGTTCCTCCTAGCCTTCATACTGGGGCACGAGCTCCCTTTCGGACAACCCTGTCTCCAGTAGGCTTCGACCCAGCTGGGCCCCTCCTGCTGCTGACAACTCCTTGAGGCGCGCGGGAACAGTGCGCGCCGTCGACGTCTTGGACTCGGTCCATTACCGGACGATCGGACAGCGAGCTACCCATGGCTCGCCGTCCGCGAGCTCGCAACTACGGTGGCCGGAAATCGGGATCGGAATCCCGGCGACGGCGGCGAGGGCGCCGTTGCCTGATGCGGTCGGCCTCCTCCTTTGCAAGCATTACTGCTTCGCAGAAGGAGGCGACCGCCTGCCATTCCTCCTCGCAACTTAGGCAAAGGAAGGTATACTGCTTATTCAGATCCTTAACAAGAATTAACGCAAACTCTAGACAGTAAATGACAACTAAAAGAACATGTATCTGAAGATAAAACCTGTGGTCCTAAAACGCATAGCAACCGAAGGAAAATAAGTGGGTTTTATTCAGTAAAGCCTGACACGACTGACACTTGAGGGTAAAACGAGACGGCTCTCGCTCCACCCTAGAGCAAGAGAGGCTATGAGATAATTTCTCACCTTCAAAAAAAAAAAAATAGGTTATAGTCAGTAAAAGTCTGATACTCCTTCTTACTCCACCCAGTGCGGAAGGAGTTATTAAATGATTTGTAAACAAATAAAAGAGCAGTAAATATCGTTATTCTACTGGTCTTTTATTTGTTTACGCAGATACTTCTTTTCGTGATTAATTCATGACTATCGTTTTATAATTATATCTTTGTAAACTTTCATGGAAGGTAATAAATCATAAAAATATTAATGACTTTTTATAAAAAGTTATTCAATTTTCAACACATTTTGTTTTACAACTAATAAAAAAGTTTTCAACTAGTTATTAAAATTCTGTCAGCAATAAAATTGTTATCGACTGCCATTGTGTTTTTTTTTTCTCAAATTCGATTTAACTTTTTAAATTGACCGCGATGAAACATTTTTAACTGGATTCATAATGCGCCAATTAAAATTTAGGGCGAAATTAAAAAAAGATAATGGTTTTTTGAACTAATTTTGTAACTTTTCTATAATGATTTAACTAGTGCCATTAAACTTCATGATTAAAAAACACGTACATGCACAATATACAATGCATAAAGAAACTGGATAAGTGCGAATCGGACTCGCGTGAGGGTTCCGTATAAACTTACCTGTGTAAATTGTTCAGTTCTCGAATGAAATCTCTAATATTTTCCTGAATCGCAAAAAAAAGCGTTTTTTTTTTTGTGACGTGTCAACTAATGTACGGTCTGTTTTCAGATTTATTCCTGTATCTGTGCTTTATGACCTTGGTTTATGCCAAATTCCAGGATTCTGGGTCAACATAAAGTACCTAAGAAATTTGATTCCTTTGAAAGTGGCAATGGAATATACGTTATTTGCATTGATATACAAAAGTCAATGGTTATTTTCGACATAAACGGCCGTATCTTTTTTTTTCGTTAACACTTAGATGTTTGTAAACTGTAAACTTTCGTCTGTAACTCTGCTTAGCTTGGGACTAGACGGCTTTGTGTGATAGTTGTGGAATTTTATTATTATTAGATATTATATTATTATCCATATTAGCACTACTATGACTATTGCCAACAAAAGTAACCTTTTTTGGCCCCTTTGCGTTGTAATAAGCCAGACAGTTGCCCCAGGGGTCGATTGTAATTACTCTAGTTACGCTGATAAATCTCATAACTTATTTTATTTATCTATCAAGAGACTACAGCGACCACTAATGTGACCTGTGACCGTGTGAGGGATGGGCTGAATGATTACCTGGAAAAGCGAAATTAATTAAAAGTTATAATGGGATAGATGACCTGTTTGTCGGCGGGTCGTCTGACCCAAAAGTATTTTTTTTTATCAATGTACAACTTTCCTGTGACAGGAGAGTTAATTGCTGGAAGAAATTTGGTTTTTAAGTAAGCGGCATCTTTATTTGTATTTGTTCTTTTCTCTTTAGGGTTTCGTACCTCAAAAGGACAAAAACGAAATCACTTTGTTGTCCGTCTGTCTGTCTGTGACTCAATAGGAACTAACTCAATACTTTGTCGAGTGCCCAGATACAGGGTCTTCTGTATCTGGGCACTCGACAAAGTACCTATTGAGTTGAAATTAAAGCCATATACTCAGGTCTGCAGTCCCTTGAAGTTTTAAAAATCAAAATAATACCATTTTCCGTTTATGTCTCTAAAAACGTGTATTTAAATTTATTTTAAATAAGTGTAGACATTCAGGGAATGAAAATTCATAATCATCATCTAGAATCTTGAAATTTGGCATGAAGTAAAGTCTCACAGCACAAGTAAATGAAACAATCTGAAAACTGTTTTATAGTTACGTCACAAAAAAAAAAACTTTTTGTTTGACTCAGAAAAATCTTCATAATTCGATTCGGGAATGGAACTGTTTTCGTAGGTAGGTTTGTACAGAACCCTCAGTGCTCGAGTCCGACTCGCACTTGGCCAGTTTTTATTTAACAACACGTAATTTATTTAACAAACCAAAACGATAAAATGCTTTTTGAAATAATATAATGGCTATTAACTTATTTAAAAACAGAGCCAACTATCCGGCTTTTACCGCACAGGCGAGAGATATTATGATAATCATTCCCTCATCAAAAGCCTTATGAAACCCGCTTCATTGGCTCAAGCTCCGTATTATCGCCACATTAATCAGTATGCCGAACAAACTAGACAACATAACAAGAATAGTTTCCAACTAGTTACGTTTTGTATAATTTGTGCAAACTTAAATTAATTACAGCGTCGAGGACTTGTAATGGCTTCACGGCATTATTTATTGAATAATAATTAGCGTAGTCGCTGTAATATTCTAGTACTTATTTAATAATATTAGAGAGCCCGTGGCTGAGTATATAATAAATGTCGTACGGGTCGATGCCCAACGTTAGTGTTATATGTACATATATCTAGCATAGATACTAGCTCTCGCGCCGGGCCCTGGTTCAGGCCATGGTCCGGGGCGAGGAGGAGTAGCAGGCGATCGCCCCCTTTTGCGAAGCAGTAATGATAGAAAAGAAGGAGGCCGACCGCATCAGGCAACGGCGCCCTCGCCGCCGCCAGGACGCGGGCTTGCGGACGGCGAGCTATGGGTAGCTCGCTGTCTGACCGTCCGGTACCTGTCCGGACCGAGCCCAAGACGTCGATGGCTTGTACCATTCCCGCGCGCCTCAAGAAGTTGTCAGCAACAGCAGGGGCCCAGCTGGGTCGAAGCCTACTGGAGCCAGGGAAACACGAAAGGGAGCTCGAGTCCCGGTATGAAGGCTAGAAGGAACGGGGTGGGTGTTTAGTCAGTAAGAGTCTGACACTATCTCTCGCTCCGCCCAAGAGAGGGGGTTGTTATTGGATGATTTTCCCCACAATAAAAAAGCCACTTGAACTTTACTTTGTACAACAATGTACTACGTTGTCTGTGGTAATTAAAACTGCCTGTGTCAACCACTTCCTTTGTTTTTACTTTATTGGCCACAGTGTCTTTTTGTAGCGATGTTGTAGCGCGTTCGCATCGACACAGTCGTGATGCTGTAGCGCGTTTGCACTTTTTCTGTAGCGCTTGCCACGCGTTAGTAGCGATGCTGTAACGCGTTTCGTAAGCGCTACAAAAAGTTGTCCTGGGCGAGCGGCTTTAAGCAATGTTTGTCTGGAATAACGATATCCGCAAGAGCCAAGTTACCAACAAAGCCTGAAGAATCGTCAAAGTGATAGTAGACTGGGTACATTTCTAAAAGAACAAATGTTAATGGGACCGAAAGGTTCTAGAGTAGTGACTGCGAACCGGAAGACGCAGCGTTAGAAGGCCTCCCGCAAGGTGGACCGACAACCTAGTGAGTGTCGAGAGGATCCGATGGATACAAAAAGCACAAGACCGGCGAGCAATGGTAGCTCAAACCGTCCGGTAACATTCCGGACCGAGCCAGAGTTGTCGATGGTAGTGTACCATATGTGCCTCAAGATGTCAGCAAAATCGGCAGCAGGCCTTAAAGCGGTAGAAGTCATTGGATGAATTCCTACCTTTAAAAAAACCTGTAGCGACATCTATGTTGTACATAAAAACTAATCCTTCATCTCGCTATTAAAGTTCTCCGCGTGATTTGAACATATTACGGGCAGTTGCCCACCAGACTTAACACCCGTCTGGTCGGAGGATTCTCCTTTACCAACATAGGAATATGGGACTTTACTAGCTGTTCCGCCTACCTCCAAAAACCAAATTTCTTGAACGAACAAGCACAATACCCCAACGTTCTGATCAAGCAGAACCTAATCCACAGTATTTTTTCTTATTTCGCAACTGCGATTGTAATTGCCTATCTTCACATTCACACACACATATTGCTCTTACTGCGAGCTCTACTGGTGACAGATAGTGCAATCAGTGTCGCGTCGCCCTTGTGTGCGAAGTGGACGGAGCACACACGGCGTTGCATTCAGGTTACAAAAGGCTCTCTTATGTTGGAGTAAAAAATGGGCAGTTGCTCACTGCTGTAGGAACTCTAAAAGTAATATAATATTTATTGTCACAAGGTTACAGTTCATAAGGTGACTTTTAATTAGACACAAATAAATGTCATCATCATGATCGTTCATCATCAGCCTTTTTAAATATCTCACTGCTTTTTTATGGTGGGGAAAATCATCCAATAACAACCCCCGCTCTTGGGCGGAGATATTGTCAGATCTCCAGGCTTGAAACTATTAAGAAACACAGATTCTAGCAGGGAAATCCCACTTCAGTACAGTACTTTCGATTGATTTTGCACCTTTGATTCCAATAGTCAAGCAGTAATGGGCATATTGAAACTTAATAGTGATAGGTATTTAGCATATTTTTCTTACTACTTGCCTCTACAACCCAAGCGCATCAACATAGCACTTGGCTCGAAAACAGTTGCATACTAGAAAACAGTTTGTATTGTCACGTTTAAACCATCGTAAATTCATAAAGTAAGCAGAAATAACTCATGAGAAACTACTCAGGGCAAAATAAATATTGATATTAAAAAAAAAAAACTAAAATAAAACTTTATAAAAAAAAATTCTTCACAAAAAAAATGAATTTAATTTGAGGAGTTCCCTTCATTTCACCAAGATTCCATCATCAGATCCCAACTTAGTAACTATAGGACCATTTGGGTAAGTATACCCTTTTTAACAAAAAAATAATTTTTCAAATCGGTTGGCAAGCGACGAAGTTATGAGCGAACAAACATAAAAAAAATACAAACATCCGAATATAAATTATATAATAAAAAAGGAGGAGGTTCTCACTCCTCCTTTTTTAAAAGTCGGTTAAAAATCCAATGCACTCAATACTTCAAACGTCATATATCAGGCGCCATGTTAATGAGCAGGGGTTGTACTAGGGTCGTCTTTTATTAAAGTCCATATCCATTGAATACGAAAACTCCTATACCAAACGTCGATTTTTCATTTCCTGGCGCTCGTCATCCCATCAATATGTAGGAATCAGTTTTTCTTTTACAAACTGTTTCACTATTCACATACAAATGTAGATACGTGCAAGTTACGAACGTATATCTAGCATTTGCATATTGGATCATTCCGAGAGAGTTAACAAATCTCCCGTTCTTGTATGCAAAATACAATGCAATCGGCCATGCATGCCGTCTGTGTGTGCGGTATTTTGATATATTGAATTGCATTTGAATTATGTGTTTTTGTGGTTATTAGATGGGTTAATAGTGCGTCTTTTCTAATTATTATTTCTGCTGGAAGATGTCCATTTCAGTTTCTTTTAGTATCACCCTGTAACTAGTGCTGTGTCAATCGTATACAATAAAAAGCATTTGTTTTTTTATTTTATTTTTTTCATTTTATAGTCGATGATTGATGGAGACCAATGCTCGGCAGTGATCACATTTTATGATTATCTAAAACAGCAAACTTTTCCTGTCAAAAATTATTTATCAGGCTTTTAGTCTTTGAGTTGTGATTTTTGTTTTCAATTTTGTTTTGACAGTTTTATGTACGTAGGTACATAAAACTGCCATGTGGTCGCTATACAATCACATGTTGACCGGTAGAGAATACTTAATGAATTTTATTCTCTACCAGTCAAAATGTGTTGTCTTTATCTTTTCAACTTTGTGTTGCATGAGATTTAAATAAGAGAATAAATATATCAAGTTATCCTTTTGGTACTCTGAAACCAACTACACCACTATTTAAACGACGTTTAACAGTTTTATTTAGTTCTAAAGCTCAAAAACTATAAATCCTACCCCCACTGATCCATCCTTTACATCCATGACCTGATCAACGACAGCCCATCACAAAAACACCAGCCAAACCCGACAAGCGCGCGTTGTATCCAATAAAAATGTTAAGCCCCCGTTCGTTTCAATCTGTATTCGGTATCGAGGCCCGGGGCCGATTTACATGCATATAGAGTGAAGCTACAGCTTTATTTGCTTTTATTCCAATATATCCATCGAGCAATCGCTAGCGCACCCTTTTGGGGCGCACTTTGAGTTGCAAACATCGTATAGGGGCGAGTGACCGCTCACGGCTAGAAAGTGGTGACGAGTTAAAAGCTAAGGATGGTTGACACTGTGGGAGTGGAAGATTTTTGGGTGCACTTTGAGTTGTAACGTCATGTAGGGGCGAGTAACCGCTCACGGCTAGAAAGTGGTGACGAGTTAAAAGCTATGGATGATTGACACTGGGATGGAAAGATTCGGATGGATTATTATTACTTTGAGTTGTAAACATCGTATAGGGCCGAATGATCACTCACGGCTAGAAAGTAGTGACGGGTTAAAATAATGATTGACACTGTGGTATTGAAAGATTTTGGGGCGCACTTTGAGTTGTAACATCATGTAGGGGCAAATAACCGCCCACGGCTAAAAAGTGGTGATGGGTTAAAAGCTAAGGATGGTTGACACTGTGGTATTGGAAGATTTTGGGGCACGCTTTCAGTTACAAACATCGTATGCGAGCGAGTGACCGCTCACTTCTAGAAAGTGGTGACGGGTTAAAGCTAAGGATGGTTGACACAGGTATTGAGCGATTTAAGAGCACTGCTTTGTCTAGAGATTTCGTTTTCTAAATTAATTTTTTTTTTTTTTTGCTATTTATGTATCAAATCCAGATTTTTTTTTAAGAAAGGTTGGTGTTAGAGTAATAAGAAGAAACGTAACATTTCTTACTAAAACCTTGAAAATAAATTATGTCTCTGTCCTTGTCAGCAGTGAGCAGCAGCCCTTACCTGTTTCCTGTCGGAAGGTTGCAAACGTGAACAATATTACTTACAGTTGCAACAGTTTTACCTTTGTGTTCTGTATTCTGTAGCCTTGGCTATCTTGTTTATTAAAAGAACTAGTAGTTGCCTGTGAATTTGTTCGTCACACGTTATGAAGGTTTGATGGTAGTCGACAAACACGCAAGTAGTCGAGCAGCAAGACTACCATAGATATTATATGTATGGTATGTATGTTACTTCCTTCGTCGAATTTAAATAGTAGGTAAATATCTTGCGATTTCTTCATCATCTTCCTGCCCTTATCTCTTATTGCATTTAAAATTGAGTATTTCCCAAAGTCTAACCTGAAAATCTGTTAAAGTGTTGGCGTTTAAGTAGGGTTTGATACTTAATTCAAAAGCCCGCCCTATACCTACTTTACTTATTACGATCTTTATTCATAAGAGAACGTGTTAGAAATGTCGAGTTACTGACGATTTGGACATTATACAACGTGTAACGTTAAATGCGCAAAACCTAAAAATAATTTGATCAGAATAACGAGCAGAATCAATTAAACCATTTTTAAATATAGGTTACATTTAAGAAAAAATCTTCATTAAAATGTCGCCCTGTTTATTTATGAATAGGTCAAGCCATCATGTGCGCAAACCCGTCGAAATAGGTAAACAAACACAAATGGTTGTAGTCCAATCAAATTCTCTCATACACGGGATAATAAAAGTTCTTATTTCAATTCAGATATTGAATTTAAACAAACTGAAGTGCACATAAAACCTTCAATATTTTTTAAATGTATTTTTTTCTCCCAGAAATAGGTCAATTAAATTAAAAATCATTTGGGGTATCTGGGGTTTTGCGCATTTAACGTTACACGTTGTATATTCGAACACCACCAAATTTATTGAAACTGTTTAGTACAGTTAGATTTTTTTTTTTTTAATAAAAAAAATCGTTTATTTTCAGGCATCTTGACCCATAGATACACCCACCTCACAGAATAACATATATACTTAAAGTAAATAAAAAATAAAAATTGCCAATTCGGATACTATGTCTGAATGGCCAGTCAGCCAAAATATCAGTCGAACAACGTAATTTCATAATCAGTAGCTTCAAAATGCTTTATATCTAGCTCAACCTGTGCTCTGGTAATACGGCAATAATCAATTCAGATTGTTTTAAATTAGACACTCCAAGTTGTACCTAACTACACTACACAAACATTTTTAACTTTGTTTATCTATAAAAAAATATATCTACAATGATGATCTATCTTCGCAACTATGCTTACCCCATAAAATGTGCCAACTCATACGAACGTACTCAAAGTCAACAGACACAGACTAAATTTCATTTAAATCAGTTTCTTACAGAACGAACAGTAGGAACAACTCTCCGAGTGCAAACAACCCGCATATACTCATTACGTGCCTCCCTCACGCATTGCGCAATGATTTTCTTTGAAAACTCCCTTTAAATTGCCGCGCAAACAACGCCCGCTGCAAATTAGGAAAATCTGAAACTTAGATTTTGAATGTGAGAATTGAAGCAAAGATGAGGATACCAGCTGTTTGTAATCTCACGGAAATATACACACAAGAAGTCTTTGGAACTTGATTATTGTAATTTCAGATCAAAAGAACCCTCAGCCTTGTTCAGCTGTATAATTTAGGACTGTTATATTCTTTACTTTGAAAGTAATAAACCTTCATTATCTATAAATAAATATCTATTAAAGTGACTGTATAATCAAATAGCCATTGTTATTTCAGCATTTCATTTTTCAGAAAAACGTCCATTCTTGGAACCACTGCCGGACTAATTTTCGGCGGTGTCTTTTAAAAAAGAGGTCCACTGTTGGTCTTCGAAAGACGTCACCTGCCTGTTTTCGAAAAACATCGACTGCTGGACTTCTGAAGTTGTCTAATGATGGAGTTCCAAATACGTCCATTGCCAGACATATCCCTCTCTGACTGTCACTACACCTACCGGTTCATTGGTCCATGACTTAACAGGCTCTCTAAGCAGGCAGCAGGCAGATTTTAGTACCTCGGTACAAATTAAACGATAACAAAATTTTCTTGAATCAAACTCACCATTCGCGTCGCTAAATAAACCTTAAGAAATAAATACTTTAAGGCAATAAATATAGAGATTTAATTCATTAACGCAAAAGATTTAAGGAAATAATATTAAGTTATTAATAAATTATTTTACGTAACTGGCTCTCCGTGACTGAGTTTGCAAATTTTCGTAAGCACTCAACAAAATCAGGTCTTTGATTTACAATTCTCGTTTATGGAAGTGTTCTTGGATTCTATTTTGTTTGCACTGTGTTCAAATAGTAGTTTGAATAAATACATTTATGATTGCTGGAATTTCATTAGATAAAATGACTAGTATTTTTACTGAAAAATGTTTAAGAAGTTAGTGTGTGTAAGCGTATTAACTAGATTTTTTTAAAGGAAACTCGTGGGCATAGAATGCATTGGACTCATTGGACACTAATAAACCCATATTCGTATCCAGTGTGTCCATTGCGCGTGCGGGGAAATCCCACATGCGTAACCTCAGCAAAACTTGCTGTCCATTTCATACAAATATTTATTGTAATGCGTGAAATATGCACGTGGGACGCGGTTTTTGCATTCTGAAATTTTCTGCATGTGGAGCAAATCTGCACGCGTGATGAATTCCGTACGATATTAAAAACACCCTGAAGGATACATAACTGGTTTTAGTCAGTATAAGTCTGACACTCCTATCTGCTCTACCCAAGAGCGGGAATAATAATAATAATTGCCAATAAGCCTGACATAGTGGTGATAGATCGACTAGAGCGTCGCACAATGATTGTTGATATAGCGGTCCCTCATGACGAAAACATCGTGAAAGCTGAGAAGGAAAAACAAACTAAGTATCTTGACTTGACTCGCGAGGTTGTCGAAATGTGGGAAGTGGATAGAGCAATCATTGTGCCGATAGTCGTGACGGCCAATGGCTTAATAGCCAAGAGCCTCGACCAACATCTACGAAGGCTCTCGTTAGGCAGTTGGATCAAGGGCTTGATTCAGAAGGCAGTGCTTCTGGACACGGCGCGTATTGTCCGGAGGTTCCTCTCTCAGGAGCCCTGACCACCGGTAGCTTGGACCCTGTTCCCGATGCCGGTGGGCTACTATTTTTTATATTTTTAAATGTTTTTTTTTTAGTTGTCTTTTTTTTTACGTGATATTTTTGCCCAAAAACAATGTTCAAAGATGTGTAGAGTACAGAAACCATCGTGCGCGACTCAGACTCAAACTTAGCTAGTTTTTCTATCGATGCCAACCTTTAATAAACTATCAGATCCCGTCTCGCCATATTATGTAAAGGTTTAAGCTTGCTTTACTTGTAAAATTGACATATTAGCGTTAGGTTTCCGTAGGTTAATAGTTACGCTCCTCGAGCAAAATCTCGAGGTAATTCTCAGAATACACGTCTTACAATCTCAAAAACAGATTGCTTCATGAAGTTATATGTGATATTACACTGCGTTTTGTATGTATAGGGTAATAACCGGTAGGTACATGCTTGCTTGCAAGTTGGGCAGAGTGAAAAGGATTAGGTGCACAATGCCAAATTCGCAAATTGACATATTGACACAAAATGCCACATTCGCAAAATGTTATTTTCGCAAAATAAGTTTTCACAAATAGCCACTTTCGCATAATGCCAAAATGACATTTAATTCAAATAAAAATAAAATACTGAGTATTTCATAAATAAAAATAAATTAATAATATATTTAAACAAACTAATAATATCTAATATATTTAAAAAAGATATTAATTTTAAATAAACTAAAACTGCACATAAAATCTTTAATTGTGTTAACAACTATAGGCCAATATCTGTATTGCCGGCGCTGTCCAAAATCCTAGAAAAAGTTTTGAACACAAGGCTAAATAGTTTTTTGGACAAGTACAGTATTATTTCTGATAATCAGTATGGTTTCCGTCGCGGCGTATCCACCGAAGACGCCGTACTAGATTTAACACAGTTTGTTGCAAGACAACTTGATACAAAGAACAAGTGTCTTGGTGTCTTCCTGGATATGGCAAAGGCATTTGACACGGTCTCTGTCCCTATCCTTCTAAGTAAACTTGAGCAAATAGGAATCAGGGGTGTGCCTCTTTTGTTGTTCAAGAGCTATTTAACAAATAGGACACAACAGGTCATAGTTAATTCTATACTTAGTGACGAGCAAAACATTACTTTCGGTGTGCCACAAGGGAGCGTTCTAGGTCCTACATTGTTCAAAATATATATAAATGACCTTTGTAAAATGTCACTTTCGAACGCAACTATGTTTACATATGCGGATGACACTGCCATTGTGGTTCACGGACCATGCTGGGATTTTATAAAAGTTAAAACCGAAGACTGCCTTAAAAAAATACTAAAGTGGCTAAACTTTAACCTATTGACACTAAATATTAAAAAAACCAACTATGTAACCTTCACGATAAAGAAAAATAGCAAACCGTCGAATGAGTTTAACATAACTGCACATACATGTTGGGATACTACACAGACCTGTCAATGTAAAACTCTGACTCCAGCCAGTGTTGTTAGGTACCTAGGAGTGCAAATTGATGAACAACTAAGATGGGATAAACAACTAAGTAAAGTCAATGCTAGGTTGAGAACTATGATATACTTGTTTAAAACTCTTAGAGAATCAGTACCACAAGAACTTCTGACAAAAATATTCATAGTACTGTGTCAGTCTGTGATAAGTTATTGTGTTTCGGTGTGGGGTGGGGCAGCTAAGACGCTGTTCCTTGCCCTGGAGAGAGCCCAAAGAGCGGTTCTTAAGGTTATCATAAAGAAACCATATCGATACCCTACTGCACAACTATACAACGACTGTAAAGTGCTCACTGTCCGTAAACTCTTTGTGCTCCAATCTATTCTAAGAAAGCATCGAACGGTTGCCCCTCCCGCTACTGGAAGGCGTGGAATTTCGCCAGCCTGTCCCAGTGTTCCTCACAATACAGCTTTTGCTAAAAGGCAATACTTTGTTCTAAGCTCTTACCTGTATAGAAAAGTTAATAAGATAACAAACATGATTAAACTAAATAGACATAATGCAAAGCTTACTGTTAGGAGCTGGTTATTACAATTAGATTACTCGGAAACAGAAAATCTCATTACCTTTATTACATAACCCCAATATCATTCCCACTCACACTCTCCATACACATACACCAACATACATTGCAATCTTATAATCTTATTACATACCCCAATATTATGCCTACTCACACTCTCCATACACATACATATATACACATACATTCCTAAATCTCATTATCTTTGTTACATAAATCCAATACCATACCCACTCGCACACTCTCCAGACACATATGTACATATACAAACATACTTACATTCTTACACTCACTTACACTCACATTTTTGCAATTACACACTATCCTCACGCTTTTAATACTGACTCATCTACATAGTAGTGGCACTCGTGATAAATATTGTACAAACTATTGGCTGAACACTACCCCCTGAGATACAGGTTACCACCTAGTTCAGGGGATAGGATCCAAACTGTTGAGGCATATCACAGCCACCTTATACATATACATTGTACCCATAGATTTAAGTTTCTATAAATTGTTACTATTTGGTGTATTTGGTGTAAATAAAGTTATTATTATTATTAATTTATTTTTATGATTTTACCACAGTATTAGGTCAATTAAATTAAAAATCGTTTGGGGTGTCTGAGGTTTGTTTTGCGCATTTAACGTTACGCATTGTATAGAATATTTAGTGGATGGCTGACACAAAACTGAAAAGTACAAAAGAAAAATAATTGTCATAATTTTAAGGTAACTGCGTAGTTGCAATACGATACATGCTAAGAGACTGCGTAGGACTCAGCGTATCAGTCTGTTACAATGAGCTGTCATCATCATCATCATCATCTTCCTGCCCTTGTTCCGTGTTATTTGGAGTTACAACACGAATATGTTTTTCCCTTCTTTTCTGTCCTATCAACCGTCACTCTGTCATTATCTCCCTTTTCTTTCATGTCACTATTTATTCAATCTATCTATGTATTCTTTCCCTTTCCCACTCCATCCAATACTCATAACTCCTTTAGTAACATACGTTTCATCCCTCCTTTCTGCATGACTATACCAAGGTAAACAATTCCCCTTCAACTTTACAGTCACTAGCACTGATTTCAAACTACCTCTCATATACTAATTTCTCACTTTATCTATTCTCGTTACACCACACGTCCATCTTAATATTTTCATCCCTGCAAAATGCAATATTGTTTCATTCATATTTTTCACAGCCCAATATTTTGATCCAATGTCTTATTATCACGGACTGTAGATTTTACCCTTGAACTTGATGAGTAACTTGTGACCCACGGATGGTCATAAGTTACTACAGTGATCTGAATGAACTCGTCGTGTAATTGTTTTTTTGGTTTTCATTTCCTGAATCTTGCACTGTCACAAGGTTGTCTTATAACTGGTTTTTGCTCGCTGCCTTTCCCGCGTACATAAAATATACCTATCTCATGTCACTCAGGAATAACAGCTTTCTACTGGAGAAAAAAATTTTAGCAATCAGACTAGCACTTCCTGAGATTACCTTCTACAAACGAAAACAAACTTTACCTCCTTATATTTTATAGAAGTGTAAATAAAACCAAGCTACGAGAGATCGAGCGTTAAATAAACATTTCGATAAATACGTAGCACTTTTGGAACGGCTTCAAAACAGAGATAACTGTAGCATATCAAATAACCATTAGTGACAAAACGGAGACATTTCGGGGACCTAGTGAGAACTCATTACTTGCCGTTTAAATAGGCGACTTGGCGGGGTCATGCTGAATGTTAATACTAATAATAGTCTCCCGTAATAATAGTGTTTTAATGTTCTAAAAATACACAGACGTTATCTATCTTTGGAGTAATTAAATAAGAAATAGCATAGCTTAATCGGCCTTATAATTTTCTCACTATTGGGAATAAGGCCTTTCTAGGAAAAGGTAAGAATCCACCACATGGGCCTAGTGCGGGTTCATAGCTGTCACATGTCTACGAATTTTTCTTCACCGTTTTGAAATCGATGCTGCAGTTTTGCAGTCCGGTCAGTGATGATAGACCGATCCCAGTACAACGTGACATGATCATTTTTGAGAACTAGGTCGAGCTCATACTTATAATACGGTACCTCTGATTCCACAAGCTTGTATTTCAAAGTAAGTTGCTGATGAATAATCCTGGCCACATGGTTGTGTCTGTGCAAATGGTCGCCGTTAGCCAGACCTGAACAACCAAAGATAATATGTCTAATGGACTCACCAGGACGATGGCAAGCCCGACACACGTCCACCATCCCGTCCTTTATTATTTATCTCCAGTGGTTATTTGTCAAAATGACTTCATCCATAATTGCACAAATAAAACTTTCAGTTTCTCCAAAGAGGTTGCTGTAACGTAGCCAGGCCACGGACGCCTCAAAATCTACATCAGACTCATGAAGAGCCCGATAAAAGCGCCCGTGGAGCTCCTTGCTTTTTCATACTTCTGATCATCAGTTGTAAGTATCACGGGTTTGCGCCAGTTCTCTTTAGCCATGGACAACCGGGTGAGCCCTATGTCCACTACGACCACATCTCGGTGCATACCCACATCGGTTTTATAAAAGTATTCTCTGAAGTTCGCGGTTGTGTAGGGTCTTCACGTTTAAAAAACCACGACCTCCACACTTCTGCGGGATGTACAGTCTCTTCCTAGACGATCGTGGGCATCCGGTCTGCGGTCAGCAATATACGGACCCACCTATCCAGAGCGTCTAGCTTGGTCCGAGTTGATTTGAGTATGCTGAAAGAGTACATTAAAACTGGCATGACCCAACCATTGAAGGCACGCACATTATTTCCACCAGACAGAAGGCTATTTAACGTCTTCTTCAGGCGGCTAAAGAAGCACTCCTTCACGTATTACTTCATGTTTGCAACGTTAATGCCTAATGCTTCCGACATACCCAAATACTTATAGGTTTCGGTCGAGGAGAGGGTCTAAGGTGTATGGAATTCGAGAGTTGAATCCCCTCAGATTCCATAATCTCCTTTCGCTTTACAAGAGGTTGTCCACACCAAATTCCATCCTGATGGCACTATTGTAAGTTTCAGTTACGTTCAGTAGTTCCATCAGTCGTAACTTGTTGGGGGCAATGAGTTTCAGATTATTATTATTATTTATGCCTAATAATATTAAGCGTAATGATCCTTATGATGAATTTCGTTATGCCAATGTAAATTATGATAATACTAGCTTCTGCCAGCGACTTCGTACGCGGATCCTGTTGCTTATGCCAGCGACTACGGGGTCGCCAAAATCAAAGATCTGAAACGTCTGATGTCGAATTCTAAGAGCTCGGGGACTGGAAAACAACGTGATGCGCGAGACGATCTCTCCCTTCCACTTACGCGCGTGACAGTGTGCACACACCTTAGACATGGTGACAATGTCTCCGTGTTCGATGTAATTAATAAATGGGTTATAGGAAAACGCGCTCCTTTCTTTATTCCCAAAAAGTGTTCCCATAGCGTGATCTAACTCGACGCCAACGCCATTTACGAAATGTTTAGAAAACGGAAACTGCATATTATTTACCCAAATATTATAGTATCTTAGCCATGTGCAGCGCCCCTTAGTGAACTCCACAGCTGGTGACGTACCTTATTATTTGCGGTTGCTACAGTAATCGGGTCTAGGGATTGAACCGCAAAATTAAGTTTGTTTTTATTGTATATACTTTTCCGGGATAAAAAGTACTCAGTGTGGTGCCCAGGATATTAAAGATTAATTATACCAAGTTTCATCGTAATCGGACCAGTAGTTTTTGCGTGATGCCTGAACTAACAGACAGACAGACAAAAAAAGTTTTTAATCACTCTTTTGGATTCGGTGTCGGTCTAGTAACACCCCCTGCCGTTTATTTTTTTTTTTTTTTCGATGTACAGAATTTTCACTTCTACAGATTTATTATAAGTATAAGTAGGTACCTAAATTACGTCTAATACAATGAAATAACCTATTTGATACCTATTTAAAACTACAGCTAAATAAATAAATAAAAAAGTTTAATTTATAATTAAGCTAATACTAAGAAATATTTAAACACTACCAAAATAACTAATACCTATTTTATAAAATAACAACCAAAGAAATCTAAAAATAAATTTTTAAACATAAGAGTAGACTAAAAGTCGCGCTGATAAGCACGGTTTGTTAAAATCAATTATTGTCTGTCAATAAGGTCGAACACTCTGAACGTCTATTCGCATCAACAGCCAAATATTGCCGACGCGAGCCACGTCGAGCGCGGCGACCGTTACACAAAAATAATCCTTATAGCACGATTCAGTATTCACGCGCGATGGCTTATTAGCGTATTTCATGTATAAAACTTTGGTGTTTCTATACCGATTTCTATGATTATTTACTTTACACGTATTATTGTGAGTCAACCATAAAAGATAGACATATGCTGTCGTGGGATATTTTTTATATAATTTAAGGAGAACATTTCCGTTATACATGATTTCTGTGTAGCTTTAACCATTAAAGCTGCAAACGCGACGGAAGCTTAAAAAATTGAGTAATTTCTCCCGTTTCCCCAACATTTCCCTTCACTGCTCTGCTCCTATTGATCGTAGCGTGATGAAAAGTATACTATAACCTGCCCAGGAGTATGAAGAATGATTTTACCAAGTTTCGTTAAAATCCATCGAGTAGTTTTTGTTTCTATAAAGAACATACAGACAGACAGATAGACAGACAAAAATTTTACTGTTTGCATTTTTGGCATCAGTATCGATCACTAATCACCCCCTGATAGTTATTTTGGAAATATATTTCATGTACAGAATTGACCTCTCTACAGATTTATTATAAGTATAGATATAGATAATTTATGCTTATAAATTATATTATCAGAATTTACATTGGCATAACGAAATTTAGCATAATGATCGTTACGCTTAATATCATTAGTAAACCGTATTCACGTAAATTATATCGAATCGCTTTGCAACCACATTCTTATTATTATTTTTTAATCATACTTAAGGAGCTTGGTCATAATATTGACTAATTGATTATGTCGCTTCATCATAGCCAAACTTTGAATTTTAACTTATTTTAAATGATGAAACAACCACGTTTCTATGCCACGTGAGGGCGTCCCACATTACATTGCCTTCTTGGAATACTAACATGATAATGTTATATTACTGTTTGGTTTGTATAATCTTGTATAACCTACAAACAAATGTTATGTCTGCATAGACAAAGCTTAGCAACTGGGAAAGGCCATAAGCTAAGAGATTTCCTTTGAAATGGAAACTTATATAGGTAGGTACGATGTATGTAGAGTAGTGAGCATAGCAACTACTAATCTAATATTTAACCATATTAGAAGAGACCAACCCAAAATTTCCACAGAATAGCTCTGCAATCTGATTCCGAATCTTTAAGTCGAGAGTGAATAGGTTTCTTCTAAGTAAGCGCGTTCCATCGTCGACCGCATCGTCGCTTTCCATCAGGTGAGATATTAGTCAAGTGCGAACCTATCAACAAAAAAAACATGCAAATTTGTCATTGCAGCCTTCGGCTCCTATCACACTTACCTATGACTCGTGCGATTTCCGCCTCGGTCGCAATAACGAACTTTTTGCACTTGTATCAAAATGTACTTATTTATTTTTGTAGGACAGATAATCGGGCCGATTTTGTATATTTAAAACATTGTTCTGTATTTCTGACCGACTTTTTGTAGGCCGTGTGCGTTGCTATCAATGTGTGTATTTTTCTCCTACAAAAAATCGGTCACCTATTATCGGACGTGGGCGAGCAGCCTAATGCAACAAGGCATTCTTTGCCAATCAAGCTTTGGGTTATAATAAACTACACTGTGTAACTTTGACCCTGTCACTAGCATGTTAGTGTGTGCATGCATTGACACCAATACCGATGAGCTAAAAATACTTCATCATCTTCCTGCCCTTGTCCCGTTTTATTTGGGGTCGGCGCAACACGTTTTTTTCTTCCATTCTGTCCTGTCACTCGTCACGCTATCACTAACTACCTTTTCTTTCATATCACTTCTCATACAATCCGTCCATCTTTTCTTTGGCCTCCCTGATGTGCTAAAAATACTGTTGAATTAAAAGACATTACAATGTTCCACACTTTAATTTTAGTGCAAGCACTACTCCGAGTCACTTAGCACCCGTAGAACATTCCAGAGAGCATCTAGTACTACAAGCTGCCACTGTAGAACTAATTGGATCCCAGCTGGGTGGGGAAGATGGCAGCTTCGGCGTTGGCGGGAATGTGAAAATTGTGCGCTATGCTGCGAGTTACGGCAGTTATTGTGTGTTGGTTTAATGGTGTATACGATGTGTTATTGTGAAAATATACATTGGTGGACGTGAGAAATATGTTCTGAGGATATTGACTTGTTCTGTCCCTCTGCTAGCTGATGATAACTGCTCTATTTCAGGTCTCCTATGGTCACATAATTTATTAATGAACTTTGTTATTAATCGAGAAGTAAAATATGTTACTAGTCTGTCTAAAAAGTTAAACAACTTGGGTAATTATTCGGTCAAAATGAAATCTGATGTAGTCAACACTGGTTCTATAATCAAGGTTGATTAAGAGATCTTGATCATTGTTTACAAATAGAAAAACCTTATAAAAAGTATCGAATATAAATATTTTTTAATTGATTAGATATTATACAAAATTCCGAAGTCGTTTGACTTTTTAGATAGACTATAGTTAATGAGATACCTACAGTTTGGTAAAATTATATAAAATCAATACTAAAGCAACAACAATACAGTATTTCGTTATATTAAAATCTAGAACTTAGTTAAAACCCACTTAAATAACGTGCAGTAACTTTTTTTTTAATAGTTTTTTAGTAGGGTAAAAACATCGACATTATTATAATTATTGTTATACACCTGAACTAGTCTCTGGAGCGACGCTCTCTTTGCTAAATTTGCTGAAAAGGCGTTGAAGCGAACAGTGGATAGGAGCGCGCCTCTCGTCAAGTCATCGTTCTGGGTACAATATAATATTAAAGGGTAAGCAACGCTTGTTGAGGTTGATCTGTAGATGGGTGCCGGAGAAAAACCTGTTAAAAGTAGCCAGCTTAAGAAACATTTCCAAACTATTACTGGATTACGACGTTATTTTAGACATCTTTCTCTAGATATTTTGGAAAGACAGATAATATATCATGTGGATATAATCTAAACTATTGAAGACCTCTCATAAGTTAAAAATTTAATTAAATAAAATGTATACTGAAAAATTGAAACTGAAAAAAAAATTGTTGAATGTACTAAAGTAGCGTAGGTTGAGTAATGAACTGCCACAGTCAACCCTTTTCATAGTTACTTTTACTATAACAAGAGTGAATTTAACAAAATCCACTTTGTTGATTTACATAATCAACCAGTTCTATTTGGTAAAATCAACAATTTCGTGTGTAGGACCATATCAACCCGTGGATTTGATAAAATTTACGCGGAATTTAGTAAATTCAATCATTCTTTTTTTTCAGTGTATCTACAAAAATCTACGGCAAAAATACACAAGTTTTGTGAAAAATTCTATAGAAAAATGAAGAGTATAAAATTCCACAGCTATCACACAACGTCGTCTAGTCCAAAGCCAAGCAGAGCTTGTGTTGAGTACTAGACAACTGATATACAAACTTACTAACTACTACTTTATTTCTAAATACATACATATAATAGATAAATTACACCCAGACACAGAACAAATGATCGTTCTCAACACATAAACATTTGTTCTGGGTGGGAATCAAACCCACGACCTGCGGCGTAGCAGTCAGGGCCACTGATCACTAGACCAACATGACAGTTAAAAATGGCAGATTACAAAATGCCATCAGAGCGTTCAGGCGTTAGTTATCTTTTTCGCATTGCATCTTTATCAAATATTGCGTTGGATAAAACAGCAAGCTTTTAAACCATGATAATTCACAAAACATTCATAAATAATCCCGCTGTTAATAAATTAATCATAAAAATTAATAATAAAAAATCCATTACCACCCTTATAAGATCAAAATGTTACCCCCTAAAAACAGTGTTGATTGAGTCATAAGAAACTTTTATAGGAGCGTCAATATTTGTAATAACGGAGGGACATAGCATTTGCATAGTCATAGTGGTGTGAAACCGCTTTATAGCCTTACAACTTAATAATGAACTTGAATAAACTGTGTTGAAGGACTTTTTTTGAAGTGGAAAATCAACCAATAAAATTGTTCTTCTGCTTTAGAGGGAAGCGAGAAGTCATGTCATAGTTTAACTGACTTTAACCCACCTATTTCCTGAGTTGCCTTTTGCTTTCCAAGACCACAGTGTAGCTTTCAAATATGTAGGAGGGCTTTAAAGTGTAGAAAACTTTAAAGCGTGCAGGACTTTGAAGCGTGCAGTACTTTGAAGTGTGGACTACTTTTGAGCGTGGATGACTCTGAAGCGTGAAATACTTTGAAGCTTGGATGACTCCGAAGCGTGGAATGCTTTGAAGCGTGGACGACTTTGATGAGTGGATGACTCTGAAGCGTGGAACACTTAGAAGCGTAGAAGATTTTGATGCGTGGAATACTTTGAAGCGTGGAATACTTTAAACCGTGGATGACTCTGAAGCGTGGAACACTTAGAAGCTTAGAAGATTTTGATGCGTGGAATACTTTGAAGCGTGGAATACTTTAAATCGTGGATGACTCTGAAGCGTGGAACACTTATTTATTTATTTATTTATTTAAACTTCATGTACAGTAGTGGTACATAGGCGGACTTAATGCAACAAGGCATTCTCTACCAGTCAACCTTTGGGTTAAAAAAAGACAACACTGTGGTAGGTTTGCACAATAAACAAATAACAGATACTACAAACGGAAAAATATAAAATAAGTTATTTATAATAATAAAATACATAAATACGCTATATTAATAAACTAATAAATACTATGAAAATTATCAAATCATTACGATAACTCAATAATAACAATTCTGACGAAGACCGAACTAAAGTTGAGAGGACTTCAAGTAGTAGTTCCGAATTTTACGTTTGAAGGATAATTTACTTTCAGATTTTTTGATGTCAAGGGGAAGCACATTCCAGAGTTTTATGGTGGAAATAGTGTAGAGAGACAGTGCAGAGGACGAGAGATGCGCGCTGTGGAGGCAGAAACATCCAACTCCTCCACTTTATATCACCCCATCGGAGCATCTTCCCCCTGGACACGAACTAAAGTGGCCAATTTGGAAATCTTTAAACCGCTTGCGAACCCAGGTTGGCCGCTGTAAAAGCAATCTGGCCAAGTGGGGCTTCCTCGATCCATCTCTAGCACAGTGCCAATGTGGAGTCTCTCCACAGGACATGCGCCACCTGCTATGCTGCCCATCCTGCATTACTACCTGCAGTTTTCAGGATCTATATGAGGGCAACAATAGAGCCGTACAGGTTGCCAAATATTGGGCAGAAAAAGTATAGTTTGAGAGCATCGACACGAAAAGAAGGAGAAGTGTAAGAGTTGGACAAAAAGCCAGTACGATGAGATGGAATATGAAGAAGCATGTTTTTGGATGCTCGAAGGTTAAGATTATGAGAACTGCCCAACACTTTAAAATATTGTTTTAAATAATCAGGAGCACAAGGATCGTTTATTATGGTGAAAAGCGTGCAGAGGGATCTGAGGGATCTCCTTTGACGTATAGGCAGCCATTTAAGCTGAGAACGGAAGGAAGAAATGTGATCATATTTACGAAGGCCAAATATGAAACGAATGCAGTTATTGAGAAGTCGATCCAATTTGTTAAGAAGTTCTTGGGAAAGATCAGAGTAACAAACATCAGCATAGTCAATTATAGGCAACACAAGCGACTGTACCAAAGTAGTTTTAGTGCTTGACGGGAGGAAATTTTTGAATCTATAGAGAGTCTATAGAGACACTTAGAAGCGTAGAAGATTTTGATGCGTGGAATACTTTGAAGCGTGGAATACTTTAAATCGTGGATGACTCTGAAGCGTGGAACACTTTGAAGCGTGGAACACTTTCAAGCGTGGATGACTCTGAAGTGTAGAGGACATTGAGGTGTGATTTTTTTTTCGTATCTAATTTTAATTTTAAATTATACTATACATTTTCGGTGTCAAAGAATATCGCAGTTCTTGTGTTACCTAATCATTGGACTGTGACACTGAACACTATGATCATTTGAAATAAAAAGAACCTTCCCTTACAGGCTTAGAAACAGCAATCCAATCCAAAACAAAGTAAACTCACAAACCACAAATACAACTAAAACATTTATTAAACCACAATAATAATCATTAATAACACAAACATAACGCACAGCACCGCACCGCTCATTTCTCGCTCAGTAAACTTCGCACGAGCGCCGCCGGCAAAACGGCTAAACTATTCTATGCATTTGTGATTGATCCGATAACTGGGGGACCCTTCGTGTGTTATTTAGCAGCAATTGGCCATGATTGGTGCGGTCCCCTAGAGGTTAGATGATAGATCGTCCCTCGGTTTTTACCTGCCGTTATCTGCGGGACCAGTGATTAGGTTTTGAGTTAACTTGAATTTATTTGGCCGTGACATTTGGGTGGATTTTGTGGGTTCTCAGTTAGTAAAACACATTTTTTAAGTCCAAAGATTGTTTATTTATTAAAGTTTTATGCACAAAAAACTGTACAAAGGCGGACTTAATGCATTAGGCATTATCTGCCAGTTCACTTTACCACCACAGAAACATAACATGGCAGGTGCAACTTAATAAATAGACAAACAGAAGAAAAACATATACAATAGCAAATACATACTTAGATACATACGTATAAATAATCAATGCTGTAGTGAAAAAACAAATCCAACCAATCAGTGCGGTGATGAAGATTCTGTTTTACTCAACCTTTAGGATCGTCGGAAACAGACTACTGACCACAGCCGCTGGTGGCCAGGAACTTTTATTTATTATTATTATTATATCTAGCCCATATTGTCCCAATGCTGGGCAACAGCCTCCCTCCACTCCTTCCAATGTTCCCGGTTTTGAGCCACTTCTTTCCAATTCCCAAGGAAGACATCCAAGTCGTCCCGCCATCTCCTTCTTGGTCTGCCGCGACCTCGACGCGCGATCGGCATGCGACAGACATGTCCAGCCCAGTCCCACTTAAGCTGGGCAGCCTTCTGAACCACGTCAATGATTTGCATTTTGGAGCGCAGTGTAGTGTTTCGAACGCGATCCGTTATTTTAACACCTAGTATGCTGCGCTCAATAGCACGTTGGCAAACTTTAAGTTTGGACCTTTGCATGTTGGTCAAAGACCAAATCTGTGCGCCATAGGTCAGAATGGGGAGAATACACATATCCATTAGCTTCCGCTTAATATAGTTCTTTTTTAGTCACTTTGTGACTAACTCGTGGACCTAAAGTCTATCCGAGTTATAAAATAAAATTAGTATTATTATAAGTGTAAATCCAACACAAACCGATGTATACCAAAAACATGATCAACATCATTCAAAGATAATCCTCAAACATATCGTAAGAAACTCGTCAAAAAGAGCAAAAAGACGATTAAATCCGAGCATAACATAACGTAATAGACCCTTTAATAACGCCACTGCGCTACGTAAGTAATTACCAACGCTGCTAAATGAAATTTCGTATGCTAATTGACTAAATACAATTATGGAAGCGAACCTAAGACGGCGAGTACGTCGGTTGGTAGCCATGATGTACTTAATTAGAGGTCTACTGGATGTGTCAAGAATCTGGGTATCTAGGAACCGTGACTACGTTCGGTTATAGTCACTATTTAGTGACTGAGCGTAGTCACGTTTTCTGATTCAAAATGGTTCACTGGCCATACTATAGAATATTATGCTTTAAATTAACCTAATGAAACATGAATAAATAAAAGAATAATAGATCCGTTAGTCATCAAGTTCATACAAAAAAATACAATAATTACAAAAAAATAACAGTGTGTATCTTCTTCTTCTTCTTCTTCTTCTTTTAAGCGTATCGATGGCAAAAGTAGTCAAATTCCTTGCACGGCTCAGAATTCAGCCGATTTGTATCTCATGACTGTGCTAAAAATATCAATTTAGCTTGAGTCACGGGTGATAGAATAATATTTAGTTTATGTTGTAATATGAGTCCTCTGGCTTTCTTTTCTTCTTCTTTGCATTTTTCTCTATCTTGATTAAACGGAATCCAAACCTTTATGTTGGAGTCCAACTCAACTTCGCTATCTCCTTCTCATCTAGTGCCAAAGTATTTTTCATTAAAACAGTTACTTCAATATCAAAATAGTACTACTCAACTAAATTACCACAAACATTACTGAATACATCAATCAATCATTTCTACATTAACTCTAGACCAAACTGTTTCTCAGCTGATTTATGACGTCTAGGATTATAGGTTTATTGCTAATAAAATATCCAATAGATGTCTAATCCATTATCTAAACCGCTTATCTTAGATAATGGATACGACATAATAATTATAATTAAATATCAAGTTTAAGGCGTGGAGCAGGTGGCGAAAGCAACGTCGCCATAACTTTTGGGTCCCCCTGTTGTCCTCCCATCATTAAATTATAATTCCATAGTGGACGAAAGCAACAGGAATCACTGAGTTTTGATTAAGTATACATACTTGAAATGGTGAAATCTAGATGTTGTTTAAACGACAAGCCGGCGATTATAGTGTGTTTAGTTAAACAAGTTCTTAATTTTTTTTTTCTACACATGCACAATTAAATTGGTTTCCCCAAAAGGAACCAAAAACACTAACATTGATCTTGTATTTGGCCTATTAATAAATGTTCTCTGAAACTAGGTACTCACTGCCCGTATTTGAATCAAATTCTGTTCAGACATGGAAAAATACAACTTAAAAATAGTTCCTTACATAAATATGTTCAAATTAAAAATTGGAGACAAGATCAAGTTTTATTTTTGATGTTTATTTGGTTGTTTTAGATAAATTATTTTATTGCCTTAAAATGGTCACTCACAAACATAATATTGGGCTACACGTCAAACACATTGCACATTTATTTTAGCATACAGGCTGACAGAAAATAATTCTGGCTGTATTTATAGTGTCATGCGAATTTAGAATTGCATTTGAAAACAGGGGAATAGAATTGTCAAGCGGATGACAGGGCTGAGTTTATTTTATCATATTATACATTGACACTATTTTTAAAAACATCTGCAGCCATTTGCATATTACAAATATAATAATAGTGTAGGTACATAGTATGATCTCTAATATTTCTAAACTTCTACTAAATTTACTGACTACTATTAGAGCCCAATGAGCATAACACACCATGTGGCCAGTCTTGGCAGAATTCGGTCAAATTCCCATACAAGGATAGTCAATGTCCTTTAAGTGAACTGAGCTGTCAATCCCTAAGATGTTTTGACGACTTGTTTGACTTGAATTTCTTCTTGGTCGTTTCACTCTTGCCAGAGTGGTCGTGGTTATTACGAAGGTAGCTCTCCCGACGCAGGGTACGTCGCACGACCTACCGCCAGTTTTGCCTGATGGCAGTCATTCGGGCACACTCGTTCAAAGGGTCTTGAGTTTTTACAGTGGCTAAACAGATGTTAGCGAATAAATATTTCTGCCTCATCCAGTATCTAAACAAAATGTTCGCTGTTAATTAAATATCAAGTTTAAGGCGTGGAGCAGGTGGCTGGAGCGAACTCTTGATAACGTGTGGCCCTCTCTATTTGAGTCCCGGTTTTTGAGGTAAACCTTATTTACGTCCACAACTTCAGTTTTTAGTGGTTCGTTTTGGGATCACGTTAATTTATTGCCGCTTGATGTAGTTTTGGTGTGTTTGTGGATGTTGATAGTGATTTTGGGTTTTGGGAAAGGATTTTGATAAGGGCTTTTTATTTTAGTCGTTGCTCTAATGGGGTTCGATAAAAACTTTCTCTAGGCACTTTTTTTTAATGAAAAATATACCACTGGAGAAATACAGGTTGATTTCAGTCAGTAAACTTCTTACACTCCCTTTGGCCCCAACAAGAGTGGGAGGAGTTGTTTGGTGATTTCTCAATCCCAAAAATGGCTTCTTCCTTCCTAAATCTTTTAACCTTATCTTTTTTTTCTATTTCCTTCATGAATAAAGGTTTTTATTTTTAAAAGCTTTTATTTAGTTTCACCTGTCCCGATGTTTGTCTGTAATCAAATCTTGCCAATTTAATTTGATCCACTGCCCGGTTACCGATTGAAATTTTGCATGCCTGTCTAAATCAGATGACAATGCAAAATTATTATGACATGGAGCTGATCCGATGATGGAACCAGGAGGTGGCAATAGGAACTCCGTAGTTAAACGACACAACCCCATCGAGTTTGGGCTCGTATAATTCGTCTTGACGAGTATTAGTATACATATATTATGTATACCGAGCTATAAAAGCTTGTTAAGAAAAAATTGATTTCATTAAAAGCTTATAATTTATTATTTTATAATGCTGACTTAAGTCAGTGACCAATTGGACAAATAAATGACAAACGTGAGGTAGCAACGGTTTTTTGTAATCCAACTTCATTTCAACAAAAAACATCAAACACGAACGAACCCGATCCTTTTACAAGCGATTGATAGAAAATTACGTTTTTACTTCACTACACATCTAGCAAATAAAAGCAATGCCGTTACCGTTTTAATGAAAGTTCAGTTGTGTTATTGAAATCTGACGCAAACTAGAAATAATTATAGTTTGTAATAATATTTTACTGTAACATGTTATTTTAATAAATAATACAACCTCAACATCTTGACACAATTTTTTTGTTTCTTAAGGTGAAGATACGTGAGCATATTTTTTTTTTATTCCACAACGGTCACACAACGCCGTCTAGTCCCAAGCTAAGCAGACCTTGTGTTATGAGTACTAGACAACTGATAAACATAATTATATATTTTTAAATACATACATATTATACATAAGGGTGTAACTTACACCCAGACACAGAACCAATGATTACGCTCATCACATAAACATTTGTCCTGGGTGGGAATCGAACTCACGACCACCGGCATAGCAGTCAGGGACACTAACCTCTAGACCAACAGGTTAGTCATATTTGCAAGAAGTTGGTAGAATCATCACAGAACTAATTGGTTTGATTTGTTTTTTCACTATAAGATTGCTTATTTATAAACTATGTATTTATTATTGTAATTGTTTCTCTTCTGTTTGTTTATTTATTTATTTACTTTTTTCAAAATAATAGGACTTGATAAAAATAAAATTGACATATGATCATAAAAAAACTTAAACTACTTACATACTTATAGTAAAACCTAAATAAATACATAACGTACATAAATAAAATACAAAAAGACTAAGTACGGCGTCGAAGTACTCCTCCACATCGCTGTCATCCGGAAATGTGCACAGAAGACTGGCAGCATTACCACGTTGGATGGTAATGCTAATTCTTTGAGCGAAGAACGAGCCAGCCTTCTGGTCACGCAAGGTGTCGATCAGTCGGCGAGAAATTTCCTTAAAAAGGAGACGCGCACTCGGACCCCATGACCCAAGCGTTTCAACCCCAAACGGCTCAAAACTGGAATTACTTACCAATAAGGTTACAGTATTTGCGCCTTTTAAGAGTCTCAGCAGCCGCAGCGGATGGAACATGGGACGCAATGGAATATTCCAAGACGTCGACGGCGCGCACTGTTCCCGCGCTTCTCAAGGAGTTGTCAGCAGCAGGAGGGGCCCAGCTGGGTCGAAGCCTACTGGGGACAGGGTCGTCCGAAAGGGAGCTCGTGCCCCGGTATGAAGGCTAGAAGGAACGGCGCGGGGTTTTTAGTCAGTAAGAGTCTGACACTGTCTCCCGCTCCACCCAAGAGCGGGTTTCGTCAAAGATTATTTTCCACGTCGACAAAAAAAAAAAAAACTCAATGGAATATGGGATGGCGCAAGGGTGTCGACACAGATTGCGTCCCATACCAGTGGCCTACCCACCTTCCACGGTACTAACGTCATACCATCTGGTCTCTTTCCATCGACACGTACCAAGCCATTTGATTCTAATACAGCTTGTCTATTTATTAAGTTGCACTTGCTATGTTATGTTACTACACCACCCTAAGGTCGACTGGCAGATAATGCCTATAGCATTAAGTCCGCCTTTGTACAGTATTATGTGCCCCTGCGGTTTGCTGACATCTCCTTGAGGCGCGCGTGTCAATACGCGCCGTCGACGACTTGGGCTTGGTCCGAACGGTTACCGGACGGTCGGACAGCGACATACCCATTGCTCGCCGTCCGCAAACCCACGCCTACGGTGGCTTTACAGGCAGCTGGGGGAATCTAACAGTAAATAAGATAAATCATTGACTGTTGTGTTGTTGTTGTTCAAGTGGTTTTATGTTTGTTAGTAGTTTTAAAATTGCGTCTTTTTCGCGTAAAGAAACAGTTTTTCTTTCTTTCTTTCTTTCTTTCTTTCTTTTACTTACCTACACTGTAATATGATAAATTCTCTATCAACAAAGTTACTTACCATAAAAATCCTAGTTACCATAAATATTTCATGGAATTAAATAAAATTAAGCAGAGAAATTCGTTGAGAATTCTATCAGACGATTACTATTCGACCCGGGTTGCGTTCACTATGTACTAATCGTAAATAAATCTTGAGAGAGTGGCGAGGTAGTAAATTGAACACGTGACTCGGACTTGTAAGGGTAGGTGAACATTGTAAGAAATGACGACTTTTGAGTGAACAAGCAGGTGACACTTTTTCTATTGACAAGGGTACAAAAGGGCTTGGCGATAGTCCTACGAGAATTTTTGACGTTATAAATTTTGTTTCGTGCAAAAATCAGATTTAATGACAATTGAAATATACTCGTATGTACAGACGCTCTCTCACGAGTTTTAAACATGATTAATTTGACAACTTAAACTGAACTGTAAAAAGGGATTATTATTATTATTTATTTATCTTTATTCCCAAAAAGGTAAGTAGCTTATAAGCTAAGCCCCACAAAACCATTGTAATGGTTTGACTGTGGGGTCAATGAGTCTCTAGACATACTTAAAAGTACTTATAACTAAATATTATTTAAACTTACTCATGTGTGAAACTTAAGACTTTCCTATGTAGGTATGTTATGTATAGTCAAATCATATGACATCCATGTAGATTAGTGTTTACGATGGTCTTTTAAGGAAAGGATCAGCTTTGAGTGGACCGGCCTAGTCAGTGTAAGCATTTGTCAGGCGTCCTGGACTACCGCACCTACTCTAAAATATGCAATACGCATTTTCCATCTGATTCCTCACCCTCATACTCCGCCCAAGAGCGGGAGATTTCATTAGGTGATTTTCCTACCTAAAAAAGGAAAACAAAATCGGTAAAACGCTCATAGCAAAAGTGGGTACTTTGAGGACTATTGCACAGTCTTAACCCTCGAGACTACGATTAAGAGTAAACGCAAATGTGTGCCTACTCTTACCTTAAACGTAAATAATCAGGTGAATAGTTAAAGGTTTTATGCTTTCACAGAAGGGCATAAATGAACCTTTAACTACTCGAGCCTAAAAAGTTTTTGTAAAGAGCACTTTGTTAGGAACATGATAAAAATAACGTAAAACTTTATCGTTTCAATAAACGGAACATTCTAACAGGAGTTAATATTAAGTTACTGAAATTGTTTTACTGTATGGCTGGTGGAGGTTGGTTTGTTAGTGTTGGGAAAACTGCTTTATAATTTTTTGATATATTGAACGTTTTCAGGAAGAACACCATAAACGACAATTTACGCGTTTAGCACAAAACTGGTAATTTATTTAACTCTTCAATCGTGATAATTAGAGACACAATAGAAAGATAATGGGTGCGCGAACGCCGGCGTTCGCTTGGGATTTCATCATCATCATCATCATATCAGCCGAAAGACGTCCACTGCTGGACATAGGCCTCCCCCAAGCGTCGCCACAACGACCGGTCCTATGCGTCACGCATCCATCGGATTCCCGCGACCCTGACCAGGTCGTCGGTCCACCTTGTTGGAGGCCTTCCAACGCTGCGTCTTCCGGTACGTGGTCGCCACTCCAGAACCTTTCGTCCCCATCGACCATCTGTTCTGCGTGCAATGTGCCCTGCATGGGCAGGGCTCGAAGAGTCGCCAAACTTAAGTGGCAATGGTGCCACTTAAGTTTGGCGACTCTTCGAGCTACGTCGGCAACCTTGGTTCTCCTGCGGATATCTTCATTTCTGATGCGATCACGCAGGGAAACTCCGAGCATAGCCCTTTCCATCGCCCTCGCCCATCGCTTGGGATTTAACGAATTAATATAAACTAGTTCTTGACTCGCAGACAAACAATCAAAAATCCCACCTGATGGTAAATATCAATCGTTGATTGTGGAGTGTACTAGTTTATTCACTCTAGCCTTGAAGATACTTATATTATAATCTGACAGGAAGAGAGCAGCATTCATAGGCCGGCTTGAACTAGAATTTAAGGACCGATCAACATAATTGACAAGCATTTAAAAAAAAAATTAAACATTTTGACTTTGTATGTAATGTGTCTTCGTATTTTAGTACTTAATGAACTTGGTTAAAAATATATTGACAAATTTGAAATACATGAGAGAAAAACTAGAAGACTTGATTTGTACACCCCGCCTCAAAACACTCAGTTATTGGTCTTGACTAAAGCAACAACATTTTACAATATTATCTACTTCTTTAAAACAGATTATGCATAGCAGATTTTTCTAAGTCAATCTTAAAACCTTTCTTTTATGAAAATGCTTACAATTAATCGGTGGACTTTATAATGTATTTACTTAATCATTACAACATTATTTTATGAATAAAGTAATTTATATTATGACAATGCCATAATATTATTTAGGTTTAAATTTTTTTAAATAAGCTTGACTTAAGAAAATTATCTATAAATTATATCAATCTTTTCGACACAATTATGTATATTGTAATGAATAAAGATACAACTACTCGTACAACTGATCACGATGCAGTTTTTTGGGTAATATCGAACTTAATAACTAGTTCCCTCTAACAACTGCACACAAAACTATCGAAGGATACTTCATATAACTAAATATTATCTCTCAATCCCGACCTTAAAAAATAACAAACCAAACAATATCAATTTTTACCACCGTCATGATAATAACAATATACTCAAAATTGCCTCTTTTTATATCACTACCGTTTCCGCAAGGCAATATCAGGCACTTGGTTAGTTTTACCGGATCCTGTATGGGAGTCACGTTCAATATGGCCGCTGGTCCTGATGACTTCATGCCTCTTCTAATCGGCGGGAAAAACAAACTGCGAGGGAAAATTAGGTAATTGGAAGTCTATTTTTGAGGTGTTCTTTTAGAAGTCTGTTCTTTTTTATTGGAAAATGTTTTATATGTAGTTAAACTGTTTCGATGGGTGCAAAGTAAAAAAAAATATCTGCCATTTCGCGATTTTCTCTTCGATCTTTATTGAATTAGTAATAATATCTATTATTTTGCAGTTAGTTATTTAAAAAAAAAAAACTATTGTTTTTTAATTTTTGACAATTGAAAGCAGATTTTCTACGTCTTATAATATGTTTTTTTTTTATGTTACTGCAATTATCAGAAAATTGCTTTTTTACTTGGTCTCCGTTGGCTTTTGGTCGATCAGTAAAGGATGAAGAGAGGAAAAGATGCTATGTCTATATCTGTCTATTAATATATTAATAAATATTTATGCAACTGAATTTCGTAAGTCTTATTTACTAACGATAACTTGTATTTACTCTATATATGTTAGTCTGTAAAGTATGTATCTATAGGCCAAGATGCCTGAAAATAAAATGTTTTTTATTATTATTTTGATGAGCTAGTGCGCGTCACTATCACCGATTTCATCACTGCTTACCATTAGGTGAGATCACAGTCAAGCACTAGGTTTATATCAATTAAAAAAGAGTAAGTTGTATATATTTAATACGGATCCTCGGTATTTCTAGATGCTAATTGATATGTTGATACGTTGTAATTTGCACTAATAACTGTTGAAACTCGCTCTCCTCATTAAAATACAAGCTGCACGTTTCATAAGAGATGTACTAACTGCGAAGCGACAATTATGATAATCTAATGGTGTAAAACGGCCTTGTAGATAATTATATAGGCTTAACAAATAATTCCTTATGCTTATACATAACTGCTACACTAATATTATTATCGAGGTAAAGGTTATTTTTTTGTTTGTAGGAAGCAATCTCTGAAAGTACTAGTCCGATTGCGAAAATTTTTTCAGCGATAGTAAGCTGCTTTATTCCTGATTGACATGAGCTATATTTTATGTAGGCGGGTGAAGCTGCGAGCAAAAGCTCTAGTATTAAATAAGTGGATACTGCTTATTTAGTGAGTTGATGCAAGTATAACTTTATCAATACTTTGGTTCTAGTAGGTGCCATGGAGATCTTCAAGTTAAGAGTGAATAGGTTTCTTCTAAGTAAGCTAGCTCCATCGTCAACCATATCGTTGCTTTACATCAGTACCCCTAGCCAAGTTGCTGCTAATCTGCAATAGTTAACTCTAGTAGAAAGCTCCAGATGTACGGGAACGACGTCGTCTCAACGCTCAGTCACGTGGTCAGAACAAAAGAATTGTCGGCAAGGTCGACTCGAAGCGTTCGGCGCAAGCGAAACGGTTGTAACTTGGCTAGGGGAGCAGATGAGATAGTGGCAAAGCGCGAGTCTATCAACAATAAAAAAGCTCACAATATAAAACGTGAAGGTACAGTTACTCAAGGTTTATTTACCCGAAGATGTAAAAGAAAAAAGCTTGTAAGTATCCATAAAAGATAAGAGCTGATGACCACTTCCCTCATTCCAAACAATCTCACCTAAAGCATGTACACACAAAAGTTACAACATTAATCATTGTTCAAAAAGTTTACGGCAAAGTTGATGTTTCATAAGGCTATAAATCCGGAGAGCACCTTTTAGCTGAATCCTTTGTTTGCCTATACCAGTGGTTCCCAACCATTTTTGACCAGGGACCACTTTGGGTTCTTTGGTGTTAGCAAGGACCAAGAGTTTGATAATAAAATTGCTATAAAAATAATAAAAAACCTATATCGTAAATTCCAAACTTGTAGTGCACTTTTTGTGCAAAAATGTCGTCTCCTTATTGAGCAGGGTTTGCTGCTAGCGGAAATATATTAGCATTGCTAATAAATCTGACTATTTATTCAAATTTCTACTGATCCTATACTAAAGCATCAAACTTAACCTTATACCATGAACACCCATTATGGAATAAGGTTTGGATATTGAATTATTTTGATAATTACAATCTACAATTTTCATTTGTAATTTGAATATGAAACGCATGTTGCTAAAAGAGTTATGAGTTTACAAGTAAATGGATGGAGAGAGAGGCCAAAGAAAAGATGGATAGTTGTGTAAGAAGTGATATGAAAGAAAAGGAAGTTAGTGATAGCGTGACGAGTGACAGGACAGAATGGAAGAAAAATACGTGTTGCACCGACCCCAATTAAAACGGGACAAAGGTAGGAAGATGATGATGATGATGACGATGACAATACCTTGATTACAAGTTTATCAATGATATATATATCTGTGAATGAATGAAATTAATATTATTTTGCTTTTTTTTTAATTAAAAATACTTTAAAATCAATTCGCATCAATTTTATTTTTGAGTTCGCTTCCACGTTTCTTTTTTTGTGGTCTGCGAACCACAGTTTGAGAAACACTGATTTATAAGAACAACAGGTTTTATGAGGCTCGTTACAGTCGAGAGCTTTCCTTGTAAGGGCCAGTTCGATTGCCAAGAAACTAATGAGTACGTAAATGTTCGGGGAATGAATGAAGGTTTTCTTTGGCTTGTCGCTTCCTGGCTTCGAATATATTGCTGTTTTTCCTGCTGTGTTTATTTGCGTCGTAGAAGTTGTTGCGAGCATTGTTCCATAAATGAAATATTTATCTGGGAATCTTAACTAATTGAATGTTTATTTATTTATACTTTACGCAGTCATAAAAAATACTGTACCTTCTTGCGGATGTAATTATATTCCACAACTATCACACAACGCCGTCTAGTCCCAAGCTAAGCAGAGCTTGTGTTATGGGTGCTAGACAACTGATAAACATACTTATATATTTCTAAATACATACATAATATTGATAAATTACATCCAGACACAGAACAAATGATCATACTCATCACATAAATATTTGTTCTGGGTGGGAATCGAACCCACGACCTCCGGCATAGCAGTCAGGGCCAACAGGCCAGTCGATGTGTTCACGAGCCATCACTTTAAGAGAGAACGACTGGGTTACCTGATGTTGATTTGATGTTTTTTTTTTTCGTAGAAGACAGGTAATCTCTAGAAAGTTCTGCAGGTAAAGGAAAGGAACCCGCAATACGCAGCGCAGCTGCCAAGCCCAAAACCATTGCGCTAACTGTGCTGTTTTTGACCAAACAGCAGAAGAAACAGAATACTCCCAATAACACAAAGCAAAGCATACATTTCAAACAAGAATTTATTATCTCTCGTGTAATGTTGCGAAAGGATTGTAACTCCATATTAAAGCCGTATATCCATCGCGGTGACGTTACGAATGGTGACGTGCCCCGACAAGTACATAACTCTCCCTCGCTGCAACTTCCACTGGGATTCTAATAAAATACCTTCTCTTTGTTATCGTCTCCTGGTACTCCGATATTGAAAAAGATGTTTTGCTATTTGTATTTCTTTTTCTAACGCTGCTGTTTCTGGTACGCGGTCGCCACTCCAGAACCTTTTGGCCCCAAAGGCTATCTGTTCTACGAGCAATGTGCTCTGTCGGCCTCCTACATGGTGGATCGATAATCTGGTGAAGGTTGCGGGAATCCGATGGATGTGGGACGCACAGGATCGTTCATTGTGGCGACACTTGGGGGAGGCCTATGTCCAACAGTGGACGTCTATCGGCTGAGATGATGATGATTTATTATTTCTGGTGGTTAAAAATCATCCATATGACATCCCCTACGAGATGTGGAGCTGGAGATAGTGTCAAACTTTTACTGACTAAAAACCGACCCTGTTCCTTCATTGCCTTTCATACCGGGGCCGAGCCTTTCTTTCAGAAGCAGACCCTTGGCCCTGGCTTTGACCCTGCTAGGCCCCTACGGTTGCTGACAACTTTGCTATTTGTATTACCCATTTCTCGTATTAGTTTTGATATAGTGTACATACCGTTTGTGAAAGATAAACTTTTTTAACCCTCGTTTTTAATTCTTTTTTAATATTTTATTCTTCTTCCTTAGTTTTATTACTTATTTAAAGTTATCTAATTCATAAATAAAATGTTATTTTTCCATTCCTTATTTTATCATTTTAATCAACTTCATAGTTTTTGACAAAGCTAGTTGTTAATTCCATGATAGGGCAGTGGTCCGACCGCCGGCGAGTAAACGACTAACTGTCGGTGATTTTCTCTCTCAAGAAACGCACAATAGGACATACATTCCGTGTAAACAAAAGAGATGCATAGATTAAAAGTTGCTCACTGACTGTTCACACTGCCGACGACGGCTCGCTTTACTAGTTTTGTCGCTGAGCGACGAAAAACAAAAATAAACTCGCTCAGCGATACTCGCTCAGCGATATTCACTCAGCGATACTCGCTCAGCGATACCTGTTCAGCGATACTCGCTCAGCGATACTTGTTCAGCAATACTTGTTCAGCGATGCTCGTTCGCTTGATATTTTCTTTACAGTGCGGCATTGAAAGTGCACTCGCTTATAGCCCGGTGACAAAACTATCAAAACCACACACTTGCTTCCCGCTGATCGCCAACTCGTTTTCGTTTATAGTTTCTAGTTCTACTCGTTACTCGTACATTGTCCGCGGTCGGACCAGTGCCTTAGTAATTATTTATACAAACAATTGAGTGACGTGTAACTGTAACTTCCATTAGGGTTTTGAATACATTTTATGGTTTTTTGGAGGCAGGCGGAACAGAGAGTAAAGTCCCACAAACTTCCGTTGAAAAGGGAGGATCCTCCGACCAGACCGGGTGTTATAGTCTGGTGGGCAACTGCCCGATAGTTGTTGTCGGGCTGTCGTATATGTTCAAATCGCGCGGAGAACTTTGATTGCGCGATGCAGGATTTCGTATTTTCTTCGTAGTTCTTATGTGGCGTCATAGATGTCGCTACATCACTCCCCTCCGGAGATCGGAGATCGATGATTCTTGATGCTTCTTGATGTGTGCCAGGCCAGCGGTAGGTTGGTTCCAGTGAGTCGGAACCGATGCCGCATAGTTCTCGGTGAGTCGGAACTGTCTGCGGTGATGCCCCAGTGAGTCGGGGTGTTGCTATCCCAGTGAGTCAGGATAATGCCCCAGTGAGTCGGGGTGATTATGTCCCAGTGAGTCGGGATGATGCTGCAGTCTCCAGTGAGTCGGAGTAGTGCTGCTGGCTCCAGTGAGTCGGAGCAGTGCTTGTGCGACGTAGGGCTTGATTGCTGGCGTCGACCAGGAGAGGTTCTTCATGGCTCTTCATATGACTGGCCGAAGGTGCGGTGTGCCAAGGTCGCTGATGCGGCTGAGGTGGTGACCAGGTATGACCGGGTAGGCATTCTGGTGGTCAGGATACCCTTAGCTGTGGGTGCTGGCTGTATGGCTTGTTGCTCGAAAGCTTGAGGAAATGATGATGACGTCACGAAGTAGTAGCTGCACGAAGGCTGCGCTGACGTTCTTTGTCGAGGGTCACCAATTTGGAGGCTATGCGGAACAGAGAGTAAAGTCCCACATACCTCCTTTGAAAAGGGAGGATCCTCCGATCAGACCGGGTGTTATGGTCTGGTCAGGGCGGCGATCTCGGAGTGCACGCTGCTGCTGCCCTGGGTGCTCGATGTGTCTGCTGGGGTCGTGATGGCAGATGTTGTTGCCATCTGGGTGCCGACGACGTCGTGTATGCGGTCTGCCAGCTCCGCTAGCTCAGCCAAATCCTGCTTGGACTGCGAAGCTATAATTGCTTGCATACTTGCGGGTAGGCGGCTTGTCCAAATAGTCCGCAGGAACTCCTCTGGTACGCCTGGTCCTGCGAGGTTGAGGAGGTGCCGATAAAATTGAGAAGGTTTTCGGTCACCTAGCTCCTCATGCATGAGAAGCTGTTTCACCTTCTTCTCCCGCGAAGCCGACAATCTCTTTATTAGCTCCGCCTTCAACTTCTCATATTTTCCGCTCTCTGGTGTGTAGCTGATTATGTCTTCGACCTCGACCGCATATTGAGGTTCCAAGTTGCCGGTCACATAATAAAACTTGGTTTCGTCCGTCTTGATGTTCGCGAGTACCAACTGGGCCTCCATCTGGGCAAACCACAGCGCCGGTTTTTCGGAGTAGAACGGTGGGACCCGCACACCCACACGTGATGTTTCCGCTGCCGCATCGCCGACATCCCGCGAACTATTGGATTTGCTCTGGGCCATCTTCGTGTTCTTCTCGGGATCACGTCGGGGTCACCAGTTTGGAGGCAGGCGGAACAGAGAGTAAAGTCCCACAAACTTCCGTTGAAAAGGGAGGATCCTCCGACCAGACCGGGTGTTATAGTCTGGTGGGCGACTGCCCGATAGTTGTTGTCGGGCTGTCGTATATGTTCAAATCGCGCGGAGAATTTTGATTGCGCGATGCAGGATTTCGTATTTTCTTCGTAGTTCTTATGTGGCGTCATAGATGTCGCTACAGTTTGTTTCAAAGAGACTATTTTCATTTTCACCATCTTTTTTGTTAAGTATTTTTTATAATATCATAAAATTTTAATAATAACGAAATTATTGTCATTTATGATTATTATTTTTATTAGCTGTCATTATTATACTGACATTTTTTTAATTCAACAATACAATTTTAATTTTAATAGAATGAAAATCATTGTAATGAGTACGTGACTAAAATCAATAATTAATTTAAACTACCATGTTTCATATTTGCACATACATTAAAGGCAAAATAAGAGGTTAATTTTATCTATGTTGTCAACCTCCTGTACCTTATGTACGCAAATAAATATTTTTTTATTATTATAAAGTAAACTATTCTGTAAGTTGAATGCGGGGAAAAGGCAAAAAGTACAAAGATGATAAAAAGTATAATAAGAAATAATTACATACGTATGATAATAATTATTATCTCGGCAACTTAGTGTATTTTCTCAATATCCGTGCCTGGGGGCGTGGAGGGTGGAGGTGTAATCCACTAGGATTACATTTAATCGATACCTACTAAGAAAAATTACATTTCAGTGCTTATAATTTTAATGTTTCCGCATGTTTTAGTAAAATCTCTGAAACGAATATTTTGGCAACTGCACCAAATTAAATTGTAAAAACACATCCTAACCATACCAACGTGTCAATTTATGGTATTACTTTCTAACCGAGAGAGAACGAGAAAAATAGTAACCATGAAGTTTCATGCCGGTTCTTCTCTATAGAAAACGACCAATTTTCCATAGAAAAAGATAAACCGTGCACTAGCTTCTGATGTTTTATAAGCACCCATGTAGGTCTACATGGAATGGGATAATGTGAATTAAAAAACATTGAATTGAATTAACGTTTTTTAGACTGTAAATGTTTACTTCGACAATTAGGAGTTATTGACACTTTGCCATTAACTAGCTTAGTGCATAATATTTTTAGAATATTGTGTTTCTATTGCTGGGTGTGCTAAAAAAAACAGAAACGAAAGCGACTGACAACATCTAAATGCAAGCGGAAAACTCTTGTTTTTCCGATAAAATCGAGCCTTGAACCGCAAAAGCCAGAGTAATCCGTTTATTGATTTCAAGCATTTCCCGCTCCCGATAGATTTTTATTTTCACTGAAACATTTTTCTCGTAAACAAGTGGATTACAGGCTTGTGATAATGAAATTTCATTTTGTTTTTCGTATTATTTTAAATCTTATTATTTTGAGCCATTGACCCAGTTGCGAAAAACCAAGAAAAAAATTCTAAACCTTTTAAAAATTTTTAAATAAATAACACTTACAATGTATTTTTAGTTACATTTCCTACAACCATTTGATATGATAACTTTAGTTAAATATTTATAAGTTACATATTTAAAAAAAAATTGAAGTATCTATGGAATAATTTAAAAATATTATTTATTTTGTTTATTTACAAACACTTGCTCAAACCTATATACCAAAAATACTTAACTTACCATAATAACTCTGAAACCAAAAGATACTAATAATAACTCTTAACTAAAATTTAATGTATTTAAAACGGAATAATAATAATGTATTTGTTCAATTCAAAGTTTTTACAAACCGTTGGATCATTGATGTGTATAATCAATGATCTAACGGTTAGTATAAACTTATCATTTAAGCAAAATAAAAAAATTAGAGATCCAAGACTGTGATAATTTTTAGTAAATTTATGATTGTGCCTAACTCTATTCTATCAACACCCTAATTTAATGGTTTAGTGTAGAGCAGTCGAAATCTGCAATAATCGCCAGAATACCATTATCACTAGCAGGAACACTGCTTAATAAGGCACCCATCTGTACGAACTTCCATGAACATACCAAAGGCACTGCAAAAATGTGGTAGCATCAATAGCATAACAAGCATTTAACAAGAAAAAAAAAACAAAATACTACACACGAGTACATACAAAATAATAATAAATTCACTGTGGCATCGAATTACTCCTCCTCCACATCGCTTTCGTCTGTGAAACGTGCCCAGAAGACTGGCAGCATTGCCACGTTGAATGGCAATGATAATTATTATTATTTTTGCAAAAAACGAGCCAGCCAGCCGGTCACGTAGTATCGATCCATCGGCAAGAAATGTCTTTGAAAAAAACATGTGCATTCAGAATCTATGACCGACCATTTCGACCTCAAACGACTCAAAACAGTAATCACCGATAAGGTATCTACAAAGGAAAAAGAGAAGGTAAGGGCTGTTAGTGCCACTTATTTATTTCTTTAATAAATTCACCAACATTGTTATATATTGTTTCTAGTGTATATCTAGTGTAACAAATTAAATAGGTACCATAAGAAGATCATTATGTAGTTACCAACATTATTAATTTATTGAAATAATAATGTTTTCAAAGCGCACGTAGGTTAGTTAGACAAAATGTTAAGCGATGTGATTAAACGACTGACATCCTACATTTCAATGATTTTTGTAACCCACGTACTCGTAATTACTTTTAAAAAAATAAATAAGAAAAATAATTGAAAGTATATACATACTTACTACTATTACTGGGGCTACTTTTCATTAGATTAGGTAATCATCGAATAACCCCATCCACTCTATGTGGAGTGAGAAAAATTCAGGCTTTTACAGACTAAAATCCAACTATATTTTTTCAGTAAGTGTTCCCGCACACGGGCCTTAAAAAACGCCGCTTCAAGCTTATTTTTAAGGCAGCCTTTTTTTGTGGCTCGTGTGCAGTGAGTCGCCACAAAAAAACGCTTGAAGCCCCTTCAAGCTTCAAGCCAACCACAAGCTGTCGCGCGCTTCAGCTGTTTTTTGCGGCGGTTTCTAGCTGTTCTTTGTTGCCGCTTCTAGCGTTTTTTTGTGGCAGCGTTTTTTGGAGGCCCGTGAGCGAAAACAGTAACCCTTTTTTCCTAGATCCACGGTAACCCTTTTAAAGAACCTTGCTACTTAGACACTTACTTTATTAACACTTCTGACTCAAAAAGAACTCGCACCGAACATAATTTCATTGAAACAACATCAAAAAACAAAGACTGTGTCTACAGCGCCCCACTCTATATTCTTTCCTTTTTTCCCAATCCACACGCACAATAGACATTTTCACAGCTCCGAAACGCGATTGGAAAAAAAGTCGCAACGTCATATAAAGAGCTCAACAGCCGAGCAAGCAAAAACAAGACAATAGTTGCTCGAAAAACTGCGAATAAACAAATTAAAATAGAGAGGGAACGCGAAAAACTTTGCATGTATCTCTCAATATGTCACCTACTGTGAATAGGGACTGATTGTGGGTCGGATTTTTGTAAGCGCGCGAATTTGTGCGATTCAGGCTCCGCTCGCGTGTACAGATGGTCTGTAATTCTGGCGTTCGGATGCAAGAACGTGTAAAGCCGTGTGCAGAATGTAGACGCTGGGAAATCTGTTGATAGGTCAAGACGATAACCTAAATACGCGAGCCAATCAACCGTAAAACAGTGGGGAAGCAATTTTGTATTTATTTATCAATATTTTTTAACAAAAAAGAAAAAAATCAATGCATTGAATGATGTGGGAACTATGCTGATTGTTTTTTTTCCTTGTCACAAATTTTAACTTTATGCGGCCTTCCCAAGTATTTGTTTTGGTATTGTTCGTAAAATCTTTGAGTGTAACTCAACGAAGGAAGTTGAGTTATACGAATACTGACAAATGCTTGCACTGACTAGACAAGTCCACTCAAAACTGTGTGGTTCTTTCCGCAAAAGATCATCTCAGACACTAATCTGTGCGGTTCTTATTTAATTTAACTATTAATCGTTTACTAAAAGGAGCATAAAAGAAACTTTGGCCATTGAGTTGATTTCGGTGTTTCAGTGTTTGGTTTTCGGTATTTTGGCGTTTTTTGGATAGTTAGTTAGAAAACACTGGCCTCATCTAGTTTAAATTAATGAAAAAAATACGTGTGTTTAAAATCTTTTTGCAAAACAAATATGGATATAATCGTTATACATTGAAAATAATAGATATAGTTATTTTCAAATAATATCAACCTAAGCGTTAAAATTTTTACATCATAGTAATTTATGCGCCTTGTGAATTTTCTTCAAAATCCGTCTATATCCAAAAGGCTTTAAACATTACAAAAACAAGATGCTTCACTCAATATTTTAGCAAACTAATAAGTTAAGCCTCAATAAATACATTTATAAAACGTCTACCCGATCCAAGCCCTCATAAAGATCACACTTTACAAACTCTCAAATATTAGCTTACATCTAATTTGTACAATAAACACGTACGGTGTGAATGCGCCCTAACCATGATGGAGTCACGTCGCAAACCGAGCAGACGTGGTTAAAAATGTTCTATCCGCGAAGATACCGCGCTCTAAAGTTAAAAATTCAATGTTTTAGCTGGCAACGTCCGTACTCACTCGTCATTCCGATTGTAATAACAGCATAAACATTTTTAGTATGAGATGCGTCGTGAAATATTCTTGTACTTGTTTTTTCTGAGGTCTTGTTTATCCTTTAGCCAATCCCTCAAGAATGAAAACAATATGAGTCTTAGTAGTAGTATAACACGTATCTTAGTAACAGAGTACTGTAACAGTACTCTAATTAAGTTACATCTCTAGAAGTATCAAGAGACGGTAAATCCACAAAATAATTCTCTCTCTCTCTCTCTCTATTTCTTTAGGGTTCCGTAGGCACACGAATTGAAGAAGGTAACTATATTACTGAGCCTTCGCTGTTGTTGTTGTCTGTTGGTCTGTTCATTCAACTATCTCTATGTCAGAAACCAGTATCTCATGAACGATTATAGGTAGCAAAAACGTTTTTTAGTATGAGATACGTCGTAAAATATTTTTGTTCTCTTTTTTTTTGAGGTTTTGCTCCTATAGCCAATCCTACAGGTGTAGAAACTAAATACGCTATAATGTAACAGGTAACTGTGTAACAGAGTAATTTAGCAGTACTCTAATTATGTAACAGTTACAATTATTTACGTGTATCTCTTGAAGAATCAAGAGACTGTAAATCTCTCTCTCTCTTTCAAGGGTTCCGTACCCGTAAAAAATAAACATCGTAACCATATTCCTAGTCCACTATTTGTACGTTCGTTTGTACGTCCGTTTGTTAGAGACATAAATATCTTATGACCATTAATAAGTAGAAAGATAAAATTTTCACAGCGTCGTGTTTCTAATTCCATTGGAACAACAAATAGATGATCAAAATCGTACAGAACCCTGTATATGCGAATGAAACCCGCACTTGACCAGTTTATTACAAACATAAAAAATGTAATAATATTTTTTATTCTTGTACTGTTACGTGGGCAGAGTTTGAGTGAATTTAGGGACGTGACGTCATCTTTCTTGAAGCAACTCTCTTATGGGATGAGCCTTGTTGGGGACAACTCTGTGCCATTTTGACACGTGAAAACAATTTCATCAAATATTTCTCATATTCTATCTACTTGCCCTTATCACCTTATAAAAATCGAGACATCTTTTTAGAAATAATAATAAAATTCTACCGTATTTAATTTAACGAATTCTCTTGCCCTTGGTTGGACTTTAATAATAAAAAATAACAAGTTACGTCTTCCTCTATATTTAAATAGGGTACTATTTAAACAGACTTCTTATGAATTGCATTATTTGCCTCTAAAACTCTAGATTTTCTTTGAAATTACTTCTTTTTTTTCACGTTTATTAAACAACAACATTAAGATACATTCATAATAATGTATTTACATACCAGCACAAACCATCGCGGGAAAGCTAAGTTAGCCACAATTAACGAGCGTCTGAATGAAACTATCTCGGCCACCAGCCCCCCTAGCCAAGTTTACTCGTACAACTGTTTCGCTTGCGTCGAACGCTTCGAGTCGACCTTGCTGTCAATTCTTTTGTTCTGATCACGTGGCTGAGCGTTGAGATAACGTCATTCCCGTACATTTGAAGCTTTCTACTCAAAATCAAAATCAAAATCAAAATCAAAATCAAAAACGTTTATTTCAAATAGACCAATTACAGGCACTTTTGAATTGTCAAAATGTCGGTCAGTCAAACAAACAAGTGAAGCTAAGATGCACGTTCCAAAGAGTAGATCTCTATGGAGAAGAACGTGCAAGAAACTCCATGGACACTCTTTTAAATCATATGTGTTACATATAGTGTTTGGTTACATATTTCTTGTTGCTTCTATTATGTGAGCACAATGTAGATAATAATAAAAAAATATTAAAAGATAAAAACTGAATTAAGCCACTGGCAGCTAAGAGATGACCAGTCTCATCTGACGGCACCCGTTCACGAGCATGACGCGTGCATCAGCCCCACTCAGCTCAACCATTTTGAAGGGAACCGAATGACCCAATAACACGCGCCACCAACAGCGAGACATTTGAGTGAGCATGTCAAACTCTCAACTGCCATGCTCGCAATGTCAAAAAATAAAATAATAAAAAGTTGTAACTTAATAAAAATGCTCCATGGTACTTCACATTCACAAATTTGGAAAAAAAGTGCTTCTACATTATACAATGCTATTATTTTTAGATATAACATGTAAAGAATCCTAAGTCCTATTGAAATAAACTAATCAAATAAAAATAAAATACTGAAAACAACATTACGAAAAGGGCAGCAGCATCTCTTCGAATATATATATAAAGACTAATTTGTAGCTACAAAAGTATGTGGCTGTGGAGCAGGACCGGCATTTAGCCAAGCATTTTTATCAAGGAGATAATCTTCCAATTTATAATATGCTTGTCTACATAGTGTGCGTTTAATGCAAGTTTTAAATTTTGACTCGTTTAATTGGAGAATTTCTAGTGGAATTTTATTATAAAATTTTACACAGTACCCCATAAAAGAACTAGCTACTTTAGCTAACCTGAATCGAGGTTGATCTAACTTGTCCTTATTTCTAGTATTAAAATTGTGCCTATCACTTATTTTAGTAAAAAGATGAATATTTTTCCGGACATACATTATATTTTCATAAATGTATTGACAAGGTACCGTCATGATGTTTATATCTTTAAATAATTCCCTAAGAGAATCACGCCTGCGAAGATTGTATATGGCTCTGATAGCTCTTTTCTGCAGAATAAAAATAGACTCTATGTCTGCAGCCCGTCCCCATAGCAAAATACCGTAAGACATGATGCTATGAAAGTAACTAAAATAGACCAGCCTCGCGGTATGTACATCAGTAAATTGACGGATTTTTCTGACAGCATATGCTGCTGAACTAAGCCGTCCTGCCAGAGATGTTAAATGAGGGCCCCATTGTAGCCTCGAGTCGAGCGTAATTCCCAGGAAAACCGTGTTTTCGACGATTTCTAGTTTCTCCTTGTTCAATATTATTTCCAAGTCATTACTTTTAACATTCGGCAACGCAAATCTTATGCACTTCGTTTTTTTTCCATTTAGTACTAAATTATTAACAGTAAACCAGTTTTGGACCTGCTGTAGAGCGTTGTTTACGTCATCAATACGTGTGGAACGTCTATTGATTTTAAATATTAAGGACGTATCGTCAGCAAACAATACTATATGTGGTTGTTTTTTCAATAAATGCGGTAGATCATTTATGTACACCAGAAAGAGGAAAGGACCCAATATAGAGCCCTGTGGTACCCCCATTTTTATTTTTAAGCCCCGTGAATTTACACCATTTATCTGAACTTGCTGTTGCCTGTCATTTAAATAAGATTTCACTAGGCTTAGTGCAAGTTTACCTAATCCGTAATGTTCTAGCTTTAAAAGTAAGGTTTCATGATTAACACAATCAAAAGCCTTTGAGAGGTCACAGAAGATTCCAATAGCATCTTGGGCTTCCTCCCACGCTGCAAATATGTGTTTTAATAAGGAGACACCAGCATCAGTCGTACAACGTCCTTTGGTGAAACCATACTGCTGTTCGTGTAAGATTTTATTACTGTTAAAATGAATAAGCATTTGATTGAGCATAACTTTTTCAAAGACCTTACTGAAAACCGGCAACACGGATACAGGTCTATAATTATTGGTGTCATTATGGTCGCCAGATTTAAAAAGAGGTATAACTTTACTGAATTTCATTACATCTGGAAAGACTCCTTGGTCCACACACAAATTAAAAATTAAAGCCAAGTATGGTGCTACGGTCTCGATTATAGATGTACAAACTTTAACAGACATTCCCCATAGGTCCTCGGTTAATTTTATTTTTATTTGCCGGAAAGCCTTTATGACTGTCATGGGGTTTATATGTTTGAATTGAAATTCAACCGGACAGCCTGGCACGTTTTCTTTCAATAAAGCAATTGAGGCCTCTGGTGAGGAATTTAAAGCTTCCGTTGTCTTAAGAGGTATGTTGGTAAAAAAATTCACAAACTCTTGGGCTACTTCTATGTTAGAATTTATGGGACCATGTGAAGTCTCCAATAAAAATTCCGTGTTTCGTACCTTATTTCTACCCGTTTCACTATTAATAATTTTCCAAACGGTCTTTATTTTATTGTCTGCCGATTTGATTTTTGTGCTAATGAAAAGGGCCTTCGCTACTTTGCAAATTTTTCTAAAGAGTTTAGAATATTTATTTACATACTTGTTAAAGCTTTCAGAGTTAAAAAATGGCTTAAGGCCATATAGTTCATATAGTTTTTCCCTACTTATCCTTATACCTTTAGTCGCCCAGTCACTAAATACAAACTTAGGGAAAACATTTTTTGACTTCTTTTCAAAACTTTTATTAAATTCATTAAGTATTACTGAAAAGAAATTATTATAAAATTTATTAGCATCATCAATACTATGGCCCAGAACATTTAACTTATTTTGTATGTTACTATTAAATTTTATTAATTTGCTAAGTGTAATTGGCCTAAATTGAATTTGAGTTTTTTCCAAAGTTGCTTTAGACTTAAAAGACACCATTTGTCCACTATGATCAGACGGAAGATAATTCACTATGGCTTTATCTAAATAATCACAATCACAGAAAATATTATCAATACAAGTTGCAGAGGTTGGAGTTACTCTAGTTGGTTCTGTAAAAACATTAGACAGATTAAATGATTTAAAAAGGCTTACAAATCTGCAGCTATTTGAATTATTTTCTAAAATATTGATATTAAAATCTCCACAAATAATTATGGATTTCTTACTGTCTGCAAGTTTTGTTAGAATATCTTCCATTGTTGCTTCAAATAAACTTAAGTTTTGAGGGTCCGGGGGTCTGTACACGCACACTACAACATGCTCATCTAGCTCAACACAGGACAGTTCAATGCAATGTTCATTTGACAAGCTAACTATATCATTACGTTGTTTAAATTTTAAGCATTTTTTTATTAAGATCAGGGAACCACCCCGCAGCATAGATTTACGGTTAAAACAACTGCCTACACTATAATTTTCATAACTAAGTTGCATTTGGTAATCTTTCAACCAATGTTCAGTAAAACATATGACATCAAACATTGTTTTTTCTAAAAACATTTCAATTTCTAATAATTTGGAAGAGATACCCTGAATATTTTGATGAAATAACTTCAAGACATGCTGCTGAGCCCCTTTTTGGATTTTAACTTTTTGAAAGCAAGAAGGTACCTCGTTATTACTTGGTATAACTATGGTGTTACTGGTACCCTCTGTTGTCCTATAAATTAGTTTAAACTACTATCCGGAGTTACAAAAGAATTTTCCATAGTGATACATGGAACCTCCTTCGTACAGTTTACAAAAGAATTAATAGCAATTAAGCTATGATCAATTTGGCTGTCCACAGGGTTATTAGTATTAATACTAAACATTGTGGATTTGACTAAAAATGACTTTGACATACTACTTATGTCTGTGTTTATAAAAGAAACTAATAGCTTAGCTATTGTGTGTCTTATTCTAGTTGGCAGATACGTTGTACCTCTAGTCGACCTTAAATGACCAACAAAAATGTTGGTGTCAAAAAACATAAACTTGTCACTATAGTGACTTGTTAAGAAATTCATATGTTGATTAAGCATATGAATATACTTATTTTTCCTACTAGATAATTGTGCAAAATATGGAAATGCACACAATATTATTTTTTTGCACTTTAATTTTAACATATCAGTAACAAAGTCCGTGATGTCTTCCTTTCTTACTTTCAAACTGTTGCCTATAAGCACTGTTACTTCAGTATTACGATTATACGTTTTTTTTGTAACTAATTCCATAATTTGGGTATAGGTTGACCCGGGTAAACAATAATTTTGAGTAGAGTGACTCAGTTCGTTATTTATTAATTTTCCTAGACCTCTTCCCATACTATCTGAAAACATAACTGAAGAATTACAATCCTGACTAGTACAGGATGGAAAATTACCAGACTCAGACTGGACAATGTGACTTAAATCCTGCCCAAAGTTAGTTAATGCTTGTCCAGTAACACAGTCCTGAAAAGAACTCTCAGCCTGGGACGAGTCCACCGTTGCCTCAGGCTGGCCAGCATCAAGATCTGAGACCGTCTGACATGTGCACCGACCCTTAACCAACTCATTCGCAGCTAGAATGTGTTCTTTAATTTGGTTTTGTGACTGTACTAGCGTTAACTATTGCAGATTAGCTACTCAGCCCGCTCTTGAACTAAGATTATTTAGTTCGGATTAAAAAATAGGACGAATTAGTTTATTAGAGGCTATTTCGTTTTCCTGTTGCTTAGTTATAAAATAAGAAGTTTGGTTTGACCGTCGATATATATGTACCTACAACGCACTAGATTAGGAGTGCCGAACACACACTTCATATTTCGACTCAGGTGTAATGTAGTCCATACACCCCGAACATTACACTATGTTGAACGAAACGCGTAAGTGCCACAAAATTCATGGCGCTAAACCGATTTTGGTCGCGAAAAAAGTATCATCTAAAAGCTGTCTTAGCGATGTATGATTATTGAAGTTCTGTTAGACGATATTATAATGCCAATGTAGAGCTGCAGCAAAATTTTGTTCTAAGTTATTATTATTTTGACAAATATTTTTTATTAATGTGCTTGTTTATTACTAAAATATAAGTCGGTGGGCTTGACTTATAATTTCTCATTTAAATATTCCACAATACATGCATAAAAACGTGCTAAAGCGTTTTTTTTTTTTCTGAATCTGACTTGAATAACGAAAAAAAATAACTAAAAAACATAGGTATGTCATAAAAAATACTGCATCTTTTCGTAATCACTACTGTAATGAGCGAGATAACAATAAAAAAACTAATTTTTAACCGCACTTCCACGTCTCTTCTCATTCCTTTTTTTCTCCTTCGTTTGAAAGACGCCACAAATTTTTACCTTTTTTGTTTCCGATTCCTGATTATTTGCGACGTCGTGGCACCTTTTTTTCGAGGTGGGAAATTATCAAACGGCTTCCCCACTCTAGGGTGGAACGAGAGGGTATGTCAGACTTTTACTGACTAAAATCCACATGTGTCTTACAGTTTCCCTGAGCATTCCACGGCAACAGTCACTCTTTACACAAAACCTAACATATACCAAAGATATAATCATTGTTTTAATTCATCATCACATCATTACTCTTTACGTCCACTATAAGTTAAAAAAATCATGCTGTCAGTAGTTTGAATCATCATCATCATCATTTCAGGCAAAAGACGTTCACTATAGGACATAGGCTTCCCCCAAGCGTCGCCACAATGACCGACCCTGTGCGTCTCGCATCTATCCCATTCCCGCGGCTCTCGTCGTCGGTCCACCTTGGGGTTTTAATTCAAGAGAGAGAGAGAGAGGGAGGCCAAAGAAAAGATGGATGGATTGTGTGAGAAGTGATATGAAAGAAAAAGGAGTTAGTGAAAGCGTGACGAGTGACAGGACAGAATAGAAGAAAAAAAACGTGTTGCGCCGGCCCCAAATAAAACGGGACAAGGGCAGGAAAATGATGATGGTATGAAAGAATGCATGCTTGGTTTCTTGATTTCTTCTATAAGTAAATGTGTTATGACAACGATCGCAGAGACTGTGTAAACACATTTTAATTCAAAACTTTCCTTCAAGCAACCACTTATCTCAACTAACATTAAAGATTGCATTGTAAACTGAACATTCCAAGACTTAGACCGACTACAAAAACACATTTCAAAATGGCTAATTAAAAACAAAGTCCCCACTTAACGCCACCAGAAAGTGCTCGGAAGATAATATAATTAAGCAAAGGATTCCAGAGTTCGCAAATTGCAAGCGAAATCTTTTATTTATACGCAACTCCGCTCGAGGTTTGTTCAGCGAATTTTAATTTCGTAATGCAGAAAAGGACCGTTATAATTTTAAGTGTCGCCGGATTCTGTGAATTATGAGGCTATGTCGTCTCGATGTAACTGACGCTTTGTTCTACGTCTGTAGGCGAGTTCAACGCGATCGGGATCACGAAGCGTTCGGGATGAGTTGGTTTGATGCTTTCGAATGAACTCTTGCGGTGCGGTGACTCTTTTAATATTTTTAAAATTTTATAAATACTTATATGTCACAAGATAGATAGGTACAGAAGACAATTTCATGTATGTACTTCACTTTTTATACCTGCGCTCGGTGTGGACGCACACTAATAAGCGTTAAAGCTAGAATTGTTCGACTAGTGGGCCGAGACGCTCCCGAGATATCGTGTCCGTGAGCGGTCTCTATGTGTGCGTGGCTCGAGCGCACTTTGTATGTAGATTGACTTCTGTTCCTATATAGTTTGTGCCATAGGCACTAGTTGCTTGCTTACAATTCCACAGTTATGTAATCGGTGATAGTGAAGCGTTTATTCATTCTAACCTTGAAACACCTAAATTGTAATCGGATGAAAAGACCACAGCAGGCAACTTGTTCGAACCATGGTGTTAACAATGGGGTGTAGAATAAGGTTGGGAAGAAGGGTGGATACTCTCTGTACGTCGTCTTCTACGATGCTAGAAAGGTGATAGCGGAATCAAATCATGTAATTCCTACGCACACTTTTCAAAGCGTGTAATTTGATATATGGCACCTAAAACTGTGCCTTCCCGCGAACGTATGTACGATAAAGCTGAAACTAAATTAGACCAACACACACGTTGGCCACGCCTAGGAAGTAATAATAATAATAACGTGGACTTCATAACATTGTCAAAAAATGTTAAACTACGTACCGGAAGACGCAGCGTTGAAAGGCCTCCACATGGTGGACCGATGACCAGATGAGGGCCGCGGTAATCCGAAAGATGCGAGACCCACGGGACCGGTCGTTGTGGCGACGCCTAGGGGAAGTCTATGTTCAGTGGACGTCTTTCAGCGAAAATGATAAAGATTATTCAAACTACTGACGGCATGATTTTTTTTAACGTTTAGTGGACCTAATAGAATCTTTCAGTGTCACGTCTAAATAGCCCAGTTTTCTTTTATTTCCGAATAAGCCATCTTAGACAATCGTTGAAAGTCGGACATAATTCAAAAGTAGTATGCGCCTGTGAGATAACCGTGATCTTTTCATTTCATAACCTAATGGAACTTTTCCCATTTCAACTTATTTTATCTTCGTCCGGGCAGAGGGCAGAGGGCTAGCGTCTCCTCTTAATTTACTACTTCAAAATCCGGATTTTAGGTCATGTCGTTACTAAGTATAACTGCTTATTTTGTTTTTGAGATAAAATGGTACTTAGTATCTTTAATATTTTTTTTTTTTTTTAATTATAAGCAATAGAACGCTACTTGCCTTGATCCACAGCAGATGAGCAATTGGTTGCTACGCTGCGTGTCGCGGGTTCGATTTTCACTCGGAAGAAATATATGTATGGCCGAAAGATAATCATGTTATATGTTTGTGAACGTACCATCTACTAGCCGTTATCACAAAATTAAATCAGTGGAGAATACGTATATAGTATATTTTAAAACTATCAAATATTTAGTCCAGTCCCAAACATAAAACCTCTCCATCGCCTTTGCTTGGATACCTAGTCATGTAGGACAACTACTAAAACTAAAACAAAATAATACTTTAATACTTGAATATTTTTCTTTCTTTCCTTCTTTCCTTCTTTCCTTCTTTCTTTCTTTCTTTCTTTCTTTCTTTCTTTAGGAAAATCTAGTAATGAGCGGGCTGACATCTTGGCAAAAGAAGCAGTAGTTTGCGGTGACACAGTTCCCTTAAAAAACTATTGCCACGATCTTGTGGCTCTTGCAGGAGGATGTCTGAGGGAGTCCTGGAGTAGACACTGGGAACAGTCTGTAAAGGAAAAAGGGAAATATTACGCTAGAATCCAAGAAGATGTTCGCAAAAAGCCTTGGTTTTATAGTAGGTATTTTTTTTAGCTTTACTGTCCCACTGCTGGGCAAAGGCCTGCCCCAACTTCTTCCAGGCATTCTTTTCCCGAGCCACCTCGAACCAGTCCCCACGGTAGGCGTTCAGGTCGTCTCGCCACCTCTTTCTTGGTCGACCTCGGTGGCGTCGTCCATTTTCGGGTACCACTTTGTGGAAACTCTTGCCCAACGGTCAGAGTGCATGCGACCGATGTGACCCGCCCAATCCCATTTTGGCTTGGCAGCCTTTTTTCCTACGTCTAATATGCCACCCAGAATGCTGCGTTCCGTTGCTCGTTGGCAAACCCTATTATAATTTTTACAATAGTTAAAAACCTACATCCATCATAATAATTATGTCGTATGCGTATTTGTCATTGTTGCACCCAATCATTCCTTTACAAATTGCGCATAAAGGACTCTTCTTTCGGACATCTACGCTTTGGAATATTCAAAAGTGCCTGTAAATGGTCTATTTAAAATAAATGCTTTGAATTTGAATTTTTGAATTTGTGAATGTGGTTCAGATGAAAGTGACGTTAACCATATATATTTTTCTCACGTCCACATTTCGATAGTTCAGAAATTATAAATTAACTAATAAAATTAAAAATTCCTTTTCTTTTAAATATTCCCACATTATTAAATCTAGCTAATACCAATAATTCTATTCAATCATGTCTGTCTCAATACATAATAAAAAATAATATAAAACTGTAATATTTATGTATTTAATGTTAATTATTTAGAATTAGATATAGTTCTGTACTTTTCTAACCCTTTTATCATATTATTATTCCAGATAAATGGATGACTGTGAAACCTGATCCTTTTCTTTCTACCTTCAGCTATTAAATATTATTCTGTGCTTTCGACTCTTAATTATTTGTTTTATCTATCCTTAGTTGACCGTCTTTTTTATATCTTCCACAGCTTAGATGTTATTACTACATTGTGTGTATCTACGAGTGTGTATGCCAAATAAAATAGTTTTCTTTCTTTTCTTTCTTTCTTTCTTAGATCGTGCAGCTCTCAAGACTGGATACTGGCAGTAACGTTTGAAACAAGTTGCCATATTAAAAAAAGACTGGCCGCATTGCCACGCAATGTAAGGCAATGCATATCCTCTGTCCAAGGCAAAAGCCAGCCCTTAGGCCACATGAAAGTGTCAAAAAGTCTTTAAATAACAAGCCCCTAACAGCTTGAAAATATCGACCAACAGTTTCCGCCTCTTGAGGTTCTCCGCAGCCGCAGCGGCAGCACGATATGCATCAGAACACTGAGATGTAGCAAAAGTCACAAGATAGTCACACATGTTTTAAATTGCTTAATGACACTGTTCCAAACAAAGCTCTCAGGATATTCATAAAGTCTACTACTTGAAACAGCAAACCTTTTAGCAGTTTAGCGGTTTATTCGGAACACTGCCAGATTAATATTTCACAGAAACATGTTTTTCCAAAAACCTGCTATGAGTCTGATGCGTTCACGGTCTATGCGTGGCCTCCACTGGCCTTTATACGAATAGGGATTTGCGTCTAAAAGCATTCTCAACAGCAGTGGAATTTAGTCATACTCTGGTATAAAGCATTCGATGGATTTTCAATAGAACGTGGCTGGCAGTGTACCCAGGTTTTATTCCTAAGCTCACTGAGCAAACATTTTACCCGGCTAATGCGCCATTGTGTACATTGTTTCAACAGTCTTGTTGGTGTCTATTTATGATCGCTATTCTTCGGTAAACACTCTGTTACGTTGCTTATGTTGTTTTTATTTAATTTTTCGTTGCAACCCTGTACTTTGGTTAATAGGCGGATCATTTAAAAGCCTTATTTTTTCGTTCTTAAATTAAAAAACAAAATCCATGAGTGCGTATGTCTACTTTTTTTATAATGGATAAACTCGCGTTTGACCACTATCTCATCTAATGGAAAGCGATGATGTGGCCTGAGGATACTTGTCTGTTTGTTCGCAATAAAATCAAAAATTACAGAATGAATTTCCATTTCAGTTTCAATAATAAGCAGAGTAATTCATGAGGATGGTTTTTTATACCTAAGCATATTATAGTCGATAATTTTAAAGGCGAATAATCTAACATACATTTTTTTTGATATCTCGGTTTTCATATTTCGACTCACGAATGTTACATACAATTAAGAAACACCTACTATGGTAAGAACATTTTAAACGTTACATTAACACATATTTTTTGCATTTAACCACCTTTGATAAACAAATTCGAACAGAATATCTGTCAATAATCAATCCTTCTGGCGGCAGGTGAATCCTTGCGTGGCGGTGATGGATGATTCAATTACGCCATGACACCAACCGCTAACCCAGCCCTTCTGTCACCACACCCCTTATATCTATGACCCTAAAGCTCACTTTCCCCCAAATAATCGATGATATCAAGAATTATTTATTGAGACGTGTAAAAATAGATACTTTATTATGATTATGATGAATTTACGTCACCAGATTGTGGGAGATGATTGATTTCATACATTTATTGTGATACAGAGAACAGTTCAAGAGCTTCTTCGTTTTTTGAATAAGAGATAGCCCGTGGAACACGAATGCTGTCTTTTTTCATTAATATCTTGGAGAGTTTTTGCGTGTTTTGTTTCAAGGTTCTACGAAATATTTTATGAACGGAATTTCTAACAACTGTTTAAGTATACAACGTGATTAATTTTATCAACACAAGCTAGGATTCTGTTTTTTATTTATTTATTATATTCTTTATTGTATACCACAGAAACCAATTTACAGGAAAAACATTAAAAAAAAAAGTGAACAATAGGCGGTCTTATCGCTCTTTAGCTATGTATTTTTAGTTTACAAAAGAAGATATCACACTAATATTATAAAAGGCAAATTTTGTGTATGTATACGTATGCTAGTTACTTCTTCACACTCAAATGGCCAAACAGATTTGGATTAAATTTAATGCCAAGATAGCTTATCATCATCACATCTGCCGACAGACGTCCACTGCTGGACATAGGCCTCCCCCAAATCACGCATCCATCGGATTCCCGCGACCCTGACCAGGTCATCGGTCCACCTTGTTGGAGGCATTCCAACGCTGCGTCATCCGGTACGTGGTTGCCACTCCAGAACCTTTCGTCCCCATCTTTCGTCATCATCAATCTGTTCTGCGGATAGCTTATATCCTGAATAAATACTTAGATAATTTCTCACAGGTGGAGCACTAAACCTATCCAAAAAAATCATCGATAAACTACTAAATAATTTCTCCACTAGAAACGAAACTGTGACAAAACTTGCTGATAGCTGATAACTATATACCGTACTTGGAAGATATGACCTTGTCAAAGAAAGACCAGCTCTTTATCCAGTCTTTCATTCACACACCAACAGAATTAGCATCGGATATTAACATATCAAAGTGAAAAATATTTCTACCGACCAAATCTGCAAAACCACTCAGCGTATTCGGATGGTAGCGAATGCTCCCACATTTTTAGGCATTATGATGTACTTTGTACGGCAAAGTGGTTTGTGTAGGAAAAACAAAAGTTGGTATGGAAACTTCTGGAGTGGCAAATAATTGAAATGTGGAGGCCTTGTTCGAACGATTTTTGGGAGCGTGTTTTGTGCGTATCTTAGATTTCTGAGTTTATAATACATTAACAGTTTTACTTGTAAACTTAATTTCGTAAAGACAGGATGCTGGAAGAGATTTCATTAGAAATAAGCCTCACCTTTGTATGCTTCTGTTTCCTTCTTCTTTTCTTTTATTTTCATAATAATATGTGTACATAAATAGTCTCAAGTAGTAATTGAGACATCCACTACTTTTTCTTTTTCAATTGAGTATTTTTTTTTAAAGTAACCAACAAACATTTTCATCTTGCCTTGTTCTGACACTTTTTTGTTTATTTACTTCTCGGTGAAATAAATAGATAATTAAATCTCCTCGCCTAGTTTAAATCGACGAAAAAGTTAAAATTAAAATTCTAAATCGCCTAAGAGTCGGCAGCTTGAAAGGTACGCTGCTAATCAAATGAGCATTAGGACATACTTGACAAAGACGTTTCAGTTTTGGTCCAACTTCTCACTCTGTTCAACAAACAAGTTTGCCTTAAAACTTTTAGTAATATATTTCTGTATAAAATTATATTTACATTCATTTTCCAAAACAGATATTCTTAATCCTGTGGTAATTTCAAAAACAGAGGAAATGGCTATTACTTTTAAAATTAAAAAATACCCTACTGGTAACTTACAAACGAAAAACCCATTAAATATAAACACCAGTGTCAGCAAAGACCAGAAAATAAACAACCTTTCCAAGTAGCCAAAGAAACCGGACACTCAATGTCCCAAACAGTTTTTACTTCCAATACCTACCAATATTCGAATACCAGCAAAAGCAAGGGTCGAGTCGACAAAAACACTATATTTGCGATATCCAACGAAATGATTCGACTGAATTCTTCCCTCACAACGGTGAGCATTAGCTACCCTATATCTTGTTACCCGGGGTCAATCTTTAAAGGGCGGTCCTACATTAGCCTCTTGACCGAACTCAAAGGAAATAGTGGGTGATGCTGGTTAATGGACCCATTGATTTTCGGGAATCAAACGCTTACTTTTACTGAGTATCGTGTACAAAAACATGAGATATGGACCTTCCGTAGAGTGTTTGTAAGTGCTTCGGGCTTTGTGAAGAAGGGTGAGATTTGTGTTTAATTGCATTTGGGACTTAGAATATTTTTTTTAGGTAGGTAAATCATTTAATGACCTCCCCCGCCCTTGAGCGGGAGATAGTGTTAGAGTTTTACTGACTGAAAATCCATTCCTGTTCCTTCGTAGCCTTTTGGACCGGGGCCGATTCTTGCTTTCAGAAGCAGACCTTTGGCCCCAGTAGGCTTCGATCCTCTACGGTTGCTAATAAGTCTTTGATACGCCCGTGGAACACTAAGCGAAATCGACGGCTTGGACTAGGTTTGGATGGTTACCGGACAGTCGAACGGCGAGCTACTCATTGCTCGCCGCCCGCGAGCCCGAACTTAGAATATGGATTTTGTGTGTAGCCAGATGGGCTGTCGCTCTAATTAAATCACGAAGGTCAACTAAAGCAACATACATTGGTGGGTTTTAGTCAGTTAAAGTCTAAATCGCCCGATAAAGTAATTTGATAATTTTATCCCTCGAAAAAAGATGTGGAATTGTGCATCTGCATTGCAATCCGACAACAATACAGTTGGGAATGGCAATTCAATTATTAATATCATAAGGGAATATACAACACATAACTTAATGCAGTTAACGCACGTCCTGAAAGTAATATTTTCAGAATCGGCTACCGAATCGATTTAAATTTAAAATAGGTAATTTTTTTAATCTATAATCAAGAATTTATGTATCAAAAATTTATCAAAATTTCTTAGATTTTTTTTATAAATTCTTGGTAAAACGTAATTGTGTTACTAGCGTAGTTGTATGTGTGAACGTAGATTTCGATAAAGATGCATTAGCGACGTAGTGCCTCGATTCCCTAATGTCTCGACACAAAAAAAAAAAAAAAACTTTAATTAAATACATTTCAGTGCTTAAATTATGATTGTAACTTAATTTCCTAACACTGTTCGAAAGAACTCACCTTTTTCCATTTAACACTACTCAGACATTTCACACAGTGATGTAGAGATGAGCGAAATTGAAGAACGCAATTCAGCCCCCCTAGCCAAGTTACAACCGTTCCGATTGCGTATCGCAGAATAGCAACTTGGCTAGGGGTACAGATTAAATTTTTTTCATTCATGACTATTAAATAAATTTAATTTTATTTTTTCTGGTTTTGCTCACCCTACCTTACTGATTCGATTCGGCAGCTATGACGTCACAAGATGGCGCTAAATCGTTCGAATTCTTATTTGAATCACACAGTACTAAAAGCTTTTCCAAACACCTTACATTCATCACATCTACATCCACACACCGAAATAAAATATGACGTCATTACTCCGAAGCTGCACAAACTGCGCAAACACGTACTGTTTGACCACTTTGATGACTCGATTGTCAAGGGAGGAACACCAATTAGGTAGCAGTTGACTCAGCGGCTTTCGTGATTAATTCACCACAGGAGTTCGGCCCACCTGACCGAGGCAGAGTTAGCTAAGCCACAGTAATTATTTAAGCTCTGATTGCTGACGTGTTGCAGTTACAGGTGAACGGATATGGATTAATTTTGGAACGCCTGATTTCAAATTTTGAATTGATTGGAACGTTCTGCTGTATAATAAAAATATATCTTTTACTGGCTGTTACTGTTCCAACTTCCCGTACTATTGCACGTTCCAAGTCGCCTATTTCTCCGACTTTAGCCGTCATTACCGCTCTCCTGAACTCAAACACAGGTCTTGATGTGTTAGTGGATAAATGGAAGATGGTTACATCAGAATGTTTGAATTTATGTGAAAAGTATGCATGACTTGGTTTAAAAAAATAGCTGTATAAGTTTAAATAGTATTCGGGATCGGAGTCCTAGCGAGAGCTAGGGGACTTCGACTGTTCCATTTCAAATAAATAAATATTCCATAATTTTAAAACAACGCCATCTAGTTCTAAACTAAGCAGAGCGTGTGCTATGATGTACTATAGATTACTAATATATTTTAAATTACATTTATATTACAAATAAATTACACCCAGACAAAGATCACATGATCATGCTCACCACACAAACATGTGTCTTTGGTGGGAATCGAAGGGCCTCCGACATAACAATCAAGGCCACGAAGTACTAACCCAACAGGCCAATCTATATTTTAATGGTCAAGACCAATATAGAGTCTTCTACGGGCTTCAGGATTATACATGGCCCTGGTACGCAGTGGGTGTAAGTCAATAGAAGTCTGACACTTCCTCTCGCTCTCCCCAGAGAGAGAGAAATTATTAGGTGATTTCCTACCCTCAAAAAGAAAAGTGAAGTTTAAGCTATACATCCGTATAGCTTAAACTTCCATGGTGTTGAAAAATAAAACTCTTTTATGCAAAAACTCAAGTATCGTCAAGGTTGTGTTAAGTTCTAACTTAGGAACCTTTCAGCAGGCCTTCAGCAAAATTATTCAGAAAAAAAAGCTCAGGGAAACTTATTTTTTTTTTCTTGCAAAGAAAACGTAATGCGCACTTATGGTTTACACTCTTTCATCGAACTACCGTCGTATTTAGTAAGAAAAGAAGTCGGTCAAACCCAGTGCTGTAATTTTGTATGCATCCTTTATTCCTTAAAGTTGGAAAATATCGGAGAATTTCCAAAACAAGCTCGAGCATAATACGGATAATATATTATTTCACAAAGTTCGCAACAAAATAGACAAGCTTTGTTAAAATTTTAGCAAAAAATCTGGCTGAAGTCCAGTTGCGCTGTTAGTACGCAATTTCGGAAGTTTATTGCTAAATCGACTTTTTGTAAGAAACTATAAACATCGTTGGCTACAAGGAAACGTAGTTCACGTTTCCTTGTAGCTTAATATCTTTACTGTGGAAACTTAATTTTTGGTATGGTGATATTTACCAGATACATACGAAACCTTCTATTGATAAGATCATCGCCATCATCATTTCAGCCGAAAGACGTCTATTGTTGGACATAGGCTTCTCCCAAGTGTCCACTATGAACTATCCTTTGCGTCTCGCATCCATCGGATTCCCGCAACCCTTACCAGGTCATCGGTCCACCTTGCAGGAGGCCTTCCAATGCTACGTCTTCCGGTACGTGGTCGCCATTCCAGAACCTTTCCTCCCCAACGGCCATCTGTTCTGCGAGCAATGTGCCCTTTGAGTTTGGCGATTCTTCATGCTATGTCGGTAACCTTGGTTCTTCTGCGGATATTCTCATTCCTGATTCGATCACGCAAGGAAACTCTGAGCATAGCCCGTTCCATTGCCCTTTTGGTGACTTTAAGTCTTCTGATGAGATACTGAACTATAAATATCAGTGGTACCAATTCCTTCTTGCAATATAGTCTTTTAATTTTAAAATCATCCAGTAACTTCTACCGCACTGTCTAGAGCGAAAGGAGTGACAGACTCATGCTGACTTAAACTAACCCGTGTTCATCCAGTTACCTTTTGCGATACCCAGTGTGGTGTTCAGGGATGCTGCTAGCTAGGTTGATAAATAAAAGTCACTCACAAGTCACCAAGCTGCCATAGACACGTGCGCACCCGCTGACGGTTGAGCAAGTAATGCCCGTTCTATACCGTCCACGTGTATACGTCACTTGCCAAAGAGCAAGTTTAGTGAGTTTATTAGTACGTCACACCCAGGTTACCCAGAACTGCGGAGACCCATTCATAATGTCTCATACAATACAGCCAAGTTCAACATCATCCCTTTCAAAAAACTTCAATGATCCTTCAAGCCCTAACCTCTCACTGTCCCCATTTAAACATCACAAATCTTACAATTCGCACCTGATCATAAACAATGACGTACAAAATCCTCCCTCACCTGTCTCCTTTGTATCAATCCATGACGCCGTAATGACGCCTTTTCATTGCTCAGCAAAAATAAGTTTTCCCATTTAAAGTTGCCAACCTTTTTATCTGAGAATCCTGAGTTAAAAATAAAATTATTTAACGGTTAGACAGTCGTTATAATGCGGGTGTATTATACCTTCTGCGATAATGGACGTTTCATGTTATGGCCGCGAATTTAATCGCGCCGCAACAGAATTTTTTTGCCAGCCAATATTCATGGTTATTGTGGAAAACGGTTAATTGGGGAACTTTGTTCGGTTAATTGACGACTGATACTGTTTCGGAAATGGGCCTTCGGTTTTGGGTGCCTCTGTTAAATTTCATTTTCATTACGAGGCATAAAATGGTTATTGTGAAGATAGCTGGTAAGCAGTTGGGTGTTATGTAGATTTTTTTTTAATTTTTAAAGTGGCAGCCGTTTCATAAGCCTTTTGAGCCATCCAAAATTTGACTGGCCTGTTTGTCTAGTGGTTAGTGGCCCTGACTGCTATGCCGGAAGTCGTGGGTTTGAGTCCCACCCAGTACGATCGTTTGTTCTGTGTCTGGGTGTAATTTATCTATAATATGTAAGTATTTAGAAATATAGGTAACTTTATCAGTTGTCTAGTACTCATAACACAAGCTCTGATTAGCTTGGGACTAGACGGCCTATTAAGATCGGAGAGACTCTACACTCGAAGTTGTGGACGATTACGTTTACCTGGGACAGACGGTCCAGTTGGGTAGGTCTAACTTTAAGAAAGAGGTCAATCGTCGAATCCGACTCGGCTAGGCAGCGTTCGGGAAGTTGCGCGGTGTCTTCTCGTCTAATATACCACAGTGTCTCAAGACGAAAGTCTATGACCAGTGCATGTTGCCAGTGATGACTTATGGCTCCGAAACGTGGTCGCTTACAATGGGCCTTATAAGAAGACTCAAAGTCACCCAAAGGGCGATGGAAAGGGCTATGCTCGGAGTTTCCTTGCGTGATCGCATCAGAAGATATCCGCAGGAGAACCAAGGTTGCCGACGTAGCTCGAAGAGTCGCCAAACTTAAGTGGCAATAGGCAGGGCACATTGCACGCAGAACAGATGGTCGATGGGGACGAAAGGTTCTGGAGTGGCGACCACGTACCGGCAGACGCAGCGTTGGAAGGCCTCCAACAAGGTGGACCAACGACCTGGTCAGGGTCGCGGGAATCCGATGGATGCGTGACGCACAGGACCGGTCGTTGTGGCGACGCTTGGGGGAGGCCTATGTCCAGCAGCAGACGTCTTTCGGCTGATATGATGATGATGATGAGACGGCGTTATGTAATAGTTATGGAATATTATAAAAGATAGTAATTGCATACTACATTTTCATGATTGTACCTACCAAAAAGAAGGCGGCCGTATAAGTGAGGGAGCGTAGATGCGTACGTCCTAATCGACACAACAAGAGACGCCCAGGAATCGCAGAGCCATCACTGGCTACCGTAGGCGCGGGTTTATGGACGGCGAGCAATGGGAAGCTCTCCATCCGCTCATCGTATAAGGACCAAGTGAAGCCATGGGTAAGCTTTTGAAAAGAACCTAGAACGCAAAAGGCAACCGAAGGAACATGTGCATAATTTTAATCAGTAAAAACGCCTTCCCACTCTACTAGAGAGCGGAAGAAGTCATTAGATGATTTCACGACTCCAAAAAAAATCTGTGGAGTATCGAAAACCCAAATCTAATCTACCAAGAATATATTGTAGGTATATAGATTCTTGAATAGGTACCTTCTATTCACAAAGTTCGGAACTCACAAACAATATAAACATTATTCCCTATAAACCCAGGTACAACCTGCCGAATACGCCCTCAAACTCACCTATGCCTTTCAATATAAAGACCCAATCAAATAGCCCGAAACTTAAGGTCGAAAAAATATTGAAAGAGAAATATTCTATAGAATTAGAAGTACTGCCGTCAGTCAGTCCCTCTTATCTGCTCCTGCGATCCTTACCTTAGAAAAATGGAGTTTGAAGAATGGAAATACTCGGGTAAGAGATTTGTCTAGATACCTTTAGAACTTTTGTATTAACTGTGATAGTAGTATCTTTTTATGTGTTAAATTAACAAATCATGTTCGAAACACAACACTGCGCTTCAAAACGCAAATCGTTGATGTGGCTCAAAAGCCTGCCCAACTTAAGTGGGACTGGGCAGGACATGTCTGCCGCATGTCCAACGAGCTGTGGGCGCGTAAAACGTTGGATTGGTGCCCGGACACAGCAACGCGGGGCCGAGGCAGACCACGAAGGAGATGGCGGGACGACCTGGATGGCTTCCTTAAGAATTGGAATGAGAAGGCGAGGAACCGTGATCGTTGGAAGGAGTGGAGGGAGGCCTTTGCCCAGCAGTGGGACAGTATGGGCTAATTATAATAATAATAAAAAGTAGTATCTTCAATGTTCACCACAGAAAAGATTAAAGAGGACAGAAAGGAAATACTTTCACAAACAAGGGCAGGAAGATACACTATATATACACTAATAATATAATTACTATAAAGAGGTAAAGTTGTTCTTTTTATTTATTTTTTCTTTGTAGGAGGTAATCTATGAAAGTACTGCTCCGATTACTAAATTCTTTTCACCGTTCGTATTTATGAGTGACATAGACTATAGTTATTTTATGTTCGCAGGCAAAGCTGCGGGCAAAAGCTAGTCATGTACAAACATCCTATCTTTTTTCTTTAATTTACTCAATTAAACAAAAATAACTCACACGAGATTCGAGGCATCAAAGTCTTGAGCATCGACACCGAGCTGCTAGCCTGCCGGTTTTCTACCGGTTGTATTTCGGAGAGTGTGTGTCGGAATTGCATAACCTGATTCCATCCTAGCCCGTTCCATCATCGGACTACCAGATGTATGGCGATGCGCCACCGGTACGTGGTGGACATCTCACCTACATGCACAAAACGTTTTGGAAACACATTCATTGTGCGTGCAGCTAAGGAGTGGAATTCCTTGCCGGAGTCTGTGTTTCCTGATAGCTACAACCCGGGAATCTTTAAATCCAGAGTGAATAGGTTTCTTCTACGTAAGCGGGTTCTGTCGTCGACCGCATCGTTGTTTTCCATCAGGTGAGATAGAGGTCAAGCGCAAACCTATAAACAATAAAAAAAAGATATCAGTGCAGTTTTCTTCATCTATATCTCAATCTCTCGCAAGTTTTCATATATGATATGTTTTATGTCAATAGAATATTCAATGAACGTAGGAACGTACGCTCAGTAACGAGGCGAACCTAAATAAATGCTAATAACTGAAGCAATCATGCTAATACAATATGGTTCTTCGTTTGTGGTACAAGTTTAAAGAAAATATGCACTAATAATCCTTATAATATATGTTCTAAAACAACGTCTCCTAACGCGTCTGTATTTCTGTGTGAATGCGATAAGCTCAAAAAACTGGTGACGTGCGAGTCGCAGTCGAGCACAAATATTTCCGTACTAACATATTATCTACAAAACGCTGACCAAATAATATTTCTTGTATTAAAACCCCCTTTAATTTTGTTCCAATATCATTATTCGTTGAAAATTTTAATGTGATACAACCCATTGTCAGACAGTTGGAAAGACAGACCGACGTATGGACGGAGATTAGAGGCTTAGTAATACATAGAATCATTGAGCACAAGACCCTAAAAACTACTGAACCAATTTTCATGCAACTTTCACTGGTAGACAGAGTGATTTATGAGGAACAGAAAGACTTATGTGCAAATTACATGCATATTAAAGTAAAGAAAAACTGCTTTTAAGGTTTCTAACACACGTGTGAAGCTGGAGCGGAAGCTAGTATTACATATATGCAACTTCGAATGATGATAAATTAACAATCTGGCTTTTAGCATAGATAAATAAAAACTCCTACATACGAAGTCAGTCATAGGTTTATTTCTCTACTAGAAAATTATCCCAAGGTAAGATACTTCCGGGATAAAGAGTATTCTATGTCCTATTCCAGGACATGGTCTATCCGTGTACCAAGTTTTATCGAAATCGGTTTTGCCATTTAGGCGTGAAGACGTAACAAACAAACTCACTTTTGCTTTTATAATATTAGTAAGGAAGTAAGGATAGCAACAGGATTAATTGAAAGAATTACCACGACCCTGGAACGCAAAGGGCAACAGATGGAATATATATTTACATAGATTACACAGAGAGAGAGCAGAAAAGAAAATGGCGGGACGAACTAAACCGATTTTGCCAGAACTTGAAAGAGTAAGAAAAGGCCGGTAATGTGTGGAGGGAAGCCTTTGGCCAAAAGTGAGACAGAATATGAAGTACGTTTTTCTACCTAGCAAACTTTTTACCACATAACAGTCAATGAATGTAGTAAATCTTTCGATCTATTCAACCGATTGCGATGAAAAAAATCCTAAGTATTAGATCAAGTTACACACAATTTAATTTGTTAAATATCTATATCAATTTCGTACATTTTACGTGATGTGCGCACAACTAAAAACTACTACAGATTTATTATATGTATAGAGAGCGTGCTGCTACAGAGCAATGCCCTTCACACCGCCAGAGACAGGAACAGATGGAGGAATATCACTAAACTTAGAGTGATGAAACAGGGAGGTCACGACCCTCAACATCGAGGAATACGACGCAAGGAGGGAGGAGGATAGAGAGCTTGGCACTTATAACCAAACATACATATTAAAACCTACTGTAATAACATAGCAACAAAACGCTATCAATCACACACCAGCACATTCATCTTGCCAGCACTACACCGATAGCGTTTATGAATTATCCCAAACTAGGAATATTAAGCACGGGGTTATTATGCTCAGATCGTATTAGTATGCAACGATGGACAGAATAATATTGGTTGTCTTAAACATTGTGGCGTTAATCGTAATTTACTGTAAGGTTTTTATTAATTTACTAGCTTCTGCCAGCGACTTCGTACGCGGATCCTGTTGCTTATGCCAGCGACAACGGGATCGTCAAAATCAAAGATCTGAAACGTCTGATGTCGAACTCTAAGAGCCCGGGGACTGGAAAACAACGTGATGTGCGAGAGATTCGAGTCGTTCCAGATCTCTCCCTTCCACTTACGCGCGTGACAGTGTGCAAACACCTTAGACATGGTGCCAATGTCTCCTTGTTCGATGTAATTAATAAATGGGCTATAGGAAAACGCGCTCCTTTCTTTATTCCCTAAAAGTGTTCCCATAGCGTGATATAACTCGACACCAATGCCATTTACGAAATGTTTAGAAAATGGATGGCTTATTAGCGCATTTCATGTATAACTTAGGTGTTTCTATACCGATTTCGATGATTCTTTTTTTATTGAATAGATAATAATGTTAACTTTTTTTAATTAGAGATGAGTGAGAGTGTTATAAACGTAAGAGTAGACAAAAATAAACAGAAAGCTCCGAACTGCTAAGCTATCGGGAGTGACACGTGTTATTGTGAGTCAACCATAAAAGATAGACACATGTTGTCGTGGGATATTTTTTATATAATTTTAGGGAGAACATTTCCGTCATACATGATTTCTGTGTAGCTTTAACCATAAAGGCTGCAAAAGCGACGGAAGCTTAAAAAATGGAGTAATTTCTCCCGTTTCCCCAACATTTCCCTTCACTGCTCTGCTCCTATTGATCGTAGCGTGATGAAAAGTATACTATAACCTGCCCAGGATTATGAAGAATGATTGTACCAAGTTTCGTTATAATCCATCGAGTAGTTTTTGTTTCTATAAAGAACATACAGACAGACAGACAGACAGACAGACAAAAATTTTACTGTTTGCATTTTTGGCATCAGTATCGATCACTAATCACCCCCTGATAGTTATTTTGGAAATATATTTCATGTACAGAATTGACCTCTCTACAGATTTATTATAAGTATAGATTATTATTTATTTATTTCATCTTCATGCAACAAAAAAGTACACAGACTTAATGCCATAGGCATTCCACCTAGGGTAGTGCAGAGACAATATGGCAGGTGCATAAAAAAGAGAAAATACTATTTAGAAAATAAGTATTACAAAAATTAAAAAAGTAAGTAAAATTAAAAAAGTTCCTATGGATACGAAACGCATAGGACCATTCATGCGATGACACTTATGTCCAGCAGTAGACGTCTTTTAGCTGAAATGATGATAATAATAATGACTTTTGTGAACTCAAACGGCTGATCGGATTTGGATGTTTAGCACACTTGCAGATCATGTCCTGGAGTAGGAAATAAGATAATTTTATCCAATGGAATAATATTCGAAATTTACGAGAGTGGTGAGGTCAGTCAAAAAACAATATAAAAACATATTTTCAATACCCAAGCCATGGAAATACCAGTTGAAGATCTACTCATGTCAGAAACATATCTGGCTTCTAATCTAAAGCTCGCGAGTACGGAAACACGATATTTGATATCTTCCTTGGGAATGAGGGGAAATTCCCTCAAAGAAATATGACTTACAGAAACATAGCTAGAAACAGAATATAAAATAACTTTTTGGAATCAAATAAGACGTATTGAATGACTATCCAAGTTCTTAAATTGGCTGAAATGCATGGTTCCGTTGGTTTGTAAATACAGACATGGAATATCATTTAATGACTTGTCTCGCTCAGGGGTGGAGCGTGAGGGCTCACTGAAAAAAAAGAATTGTTGAATGTACTAAAGTAGCGTAGGTTGAGTAATGACCTGCCACAGTCACCCAAACTCAACCGGGCCGGGGCTGCTCTCAAGCGGCTCCTGCCCAATCTTGGGGGTCCAGACGCCTCCTGCCGGAGGCTCTACGCGGGGATCGTTCGGTCCATGGCCCTCTACGGGGCGCCGGTGTGGGCGCCGTCGCTGGCAAAGCGACCGGCGTCCATACTGAACGCCTGCCAGAGGGTCATGGCAATACGGATGGTGCGGGGTTACCGCACGATCTCCCGCGAAGCGGCGAGCCTTCTGGCTGGCCTACCACCGTGGGATCTGGAGGCAACAGTCCTTGCACACATGCACGACATGCGCGTGGAGATGCAACGCCGGGGTGAAAGTCCACTGCCGCAACATGTCAAGGCATGGCGGACAGAGCTCCGGCGGGATCTCATGGTGAAATGGCGTCAACGGCTATCGCAACCCAGTGCTGGGCACGCCACGATTATGGCGGTAAGTCCCCTCTTTGAGGCGTGGCTGGAAAGACCTCACGGCGTCCTTACCTTCCGCATGACGCAGGTCCTCACCGGACATGGCAAGTTCGGGAGGTTCCTGCATCGGATTCAAGCGGAAGAGACGCCCGGGTGTCGCCACTGTGCGCAACGCCCGGAGGACACGGTGGAGCACACCGTCGAGGTGTGCCCTGCCTGGGCGGAGCATCGCCGTGCCCTCGTGGGGGCGATCGGCGGCGGAGACCTCTCGCGCCGGGCCCTGGTCGAAGCCATGATCCGGAGCGAGGAGGAATGGCAGGCGGTCGCCTCCTTCTGCGAAGCAGTAATGCTAGCAAAGGAGGAGGCCGACCGCATCAGGCAACGGCGCCCTCGCCGCCGTCGCCGGGATTCCGATCCCGATTTCCGGCCACCGTAGACGCGGGCTCGCGGACGGCGAGCCATGGGTAGCTCGCTGTCCGATCGTCCGGTAATGGACCGAGTCCAAGACGTCGACGGCACGCACTGTTCCCGCGCGCCTCAAGGAGTTGTCAGCAACAGGAGGGGCCCAGCTGGGTCGAAGCCTACTGGGGACAGGGTTGTCCGAAAGGGAGCTCGCGCCCCGGTATGAAGGCTAGAAGGAACGGCGCGGGGTTTTTAGTCAGTAAGAGTCTGACACTGTCTCCCGCTCCACCCAAGAGCGGGTTTCGTCAAAGATGATTTTCCCCGTCGACAAAAAAAAAAAAAAAAAAAAAAAACCTGCCACAGTCAACCCTTTTCATAGTTACTTTTACTATAACAAGAGTGAATTTAACAAAATCCACTTTGTTGATTTACATAATCAACCAGTTCTATTTGGTAAAATCAACAATTTCGTGTGTAGGACCATATTAACCCGCGGATTTGATAAAATTTACGCGGAATGTAGTAAAATCATTCTTTTTTTTCAGTGCTTGTCACACTTTTACTGACTAAACCTGTACTTATAATTTTCAGTTGCCCTTTGTGTCCCATGACCAGGAGTAACCCCTTTATTACAGGTCAACCCATGGCCCCAGTAAGCCTTGGCTCAGTTGGGCCCCTACGGTTTTGCTGATGTGTCTTTGAGTTCGCCTCGAAGAGAAAATTGCTCATCGTCCGCGAGCCCACGCCGACGGTGCAGTCACTGTCGGCGTGGTTTAGTAACAGTGTAGTCGGAGTCTCAGTGACCAAAGTTTGGAGATGTTCGTTCCCTAACGCGTGCGGCCGTCTTCTTTGCTAGCATTACTGCTTTGGAAAAGAAGGCGGTTGCCATCCATTCCCCCTCGCTCCAGACCATAGCCTGTCAGACCAGGGCCTGAAGTGAGAGGCTGCCACCACCAGTCTCTCTTCGAGGACCCGGAGGTGCTCTGCTCAAGTGAGGTACACCTTTAACGGGTGCCCCACTGTGTCTCCCAGGCGATCATGGTGACACCCGGGCGTTTCTTCCATCTGAATCAGGTGTAGGGTTCTCCCGAGCAAACCGTTTTCGGTGAGAACTTTGTAAGGACAATGTAGCGTCTCTCCAGCCCCTTCTCAAAGAGGGGACTAGCTTATACAACATCACGCTACCCACGGAAATGGAGTAGTAACCAATGACGCTGACCAAATCATAGGGGACAACATGTAATACATAAAATATTGTTTTTTCCTTACTTGACGATTGAGACAACGGTATGATATATGCATGATGCTTGCATCGTATAAATACTGTTATCAATGTTAGCGATCCTTATGATAATGTTACATACACTGATTATTTTCTGTATTAGCAACATTAAATGTATTTTTTTACTGACAACTGGAACGAACTGCGACTTGACAGCGCGGTGCTTTTGATAGTTTCAAGAGATTATAAAAAGGCGTGACACACTGTCCTGGGTGTTTTTACGTCCAGTTTTTGGAGTAAACAATATCTCATAGTAAACTAAATAATTTTCTTAGTCAACCTTTTCTCTAAAGGTAACACATAGATGACATCAATATCATTGAATTAATTTAGTTATCACACTTCACACTAAACTATATAGATAAAAGTTTGTATGTGTGGGTATGTTTGTTACTTCTTCGCACAAAAACGGCAAAACGAATTTGCATGAAAGGTGCACAGGTAGACAAGGTCTTGGAATAACACATAGGATTCTTTTTGTTCTGGGAGTATATTCCCTTGGGATAAATTTCCACTTTCGCGCGGACATAGCCAGTGAGTAATAACATACGATAAGTCAAATAACACCCAGAGCAAATTAATCATACCATGATAATGTCCTAAGACGAGTATTACTAGCTTTAAATCAAAGGCCAGTGTCCGTGTGATCTGTATTGAAGCTGCAGTGTAATTAGATAGCTCTTTGATGACAGCCCAATGATCACACGTAACGTAATTATGTTTATGCATGTAGGTGTGCTGATAGATCGGTGTTCTGTGTGTAAAGGATTATGAGTAATTACAAGAGGATGTAGATACTGGAATTAACTAAAGCTACAAATCATACTACAGTTAGTGAAAGAGACGGCCGCACGAGTGAGGGTAGCCACGGTAGGCGCGAGCTGTTGACAACGAGTAATGGGTACCTCTCACTCGCCATTCTGCCGTCCGGTAATCGTCCGGACCAAGCCCAAGTCGTCGACAGTGTTCCTTGCGCGCCTCAAAAAGACGTCAGCAAAACCGTAGAAGCCCTAATCTATGGATGGTTTACATCCAAAAAGGAAACTCGTGATAAAGAGCAAAGAAAAACATAGGTGTATATTTAGTCAGTAAAAGTCTGACATGCCCTCTCACTCCACACCCCTCTCACATCCTCATTCTCCACACCATAGAGCGGGAAAAATCAGTGGATGATTCCTTAAAAACCCTCTGACATCATGGGACAAGCGTAGTAAAGCATCTAGAAGTACTTCCTTCTCTTTTAGCCAGGCATCTTTAATCAATGTCCTCATAGTTACACAAATTGGCCCCCCTTACATATGTACATATCCTGTATGTCGCGGCAGAAGTTCACAAAGTAACATATGGATGCTAATGACATATTTGCATGTACAAGCCGCGGCCCCGCGGGTGCCTCACTTTGAAGAGCCAGCTTTAGCAAAGGGGAATAACCTATGGTCGTATGCTTGTTATATTGTTGATTAGTTTATTCAATCTTGCAGTGAAGCATGCTTAAATATGTTAAATATTTTTTTGGCCACATTACCAGAAAGACAATAACCTTGAAAATTTTGCTTCTGACAGGAAAAATAGATGGGAAAAGACCTAGGGGCAGGAGTCCAATATGTTGGTCAGACCAAATCCATGTTACACTGGAGACCACAGTCTGCGACGCCATCCACATCGCTAAAGGCAGGAGAACATGGTGAAATATAGTCCACAAGTAAGTCGATGTCACGACCCTCAGCACTGAGGATAAACGACGTATGGAGGGAGGATATAAAATAATATTAAGGACACTAGAACAGAAAAATAAAAAAGGTTTATTTAAACTTAATTAAAGATTTAAGACGTTAGAATTAAACGCTCAAACAGTGAACAAGCTTAGAGGATCAGAAAACAGTTACGTTTGAAAAGGAATTAATGGGTTTCACTGGAATTTTAAATGCAGATTCTTTTAAAATGTAACGCGCAAATTGTTCCCGAGGGACGTTAGAAAAATCTGAGTTTTAACACGTGGATAATCTTGTGTAGACAGACAGTTCAATCTTTGTTTTACTACTTTTTTTCCTTTTCTCTTGTTATAACAGTATATTATAGAGTTTGTATATATATATTATATTATTTATTATTATAGAGTTTCTAATCTAAAGTAGAGTTCTATCAGAGTTTCTAAGTCACGTGGAAACTATTAGCTTTTCCCAGCGGTTTCAGCCACGTAAAAGTAGGAAATTATTCTAAAGGAACATACTATCGGGATAAAAACTATCCTATGTCCTATTGTAGGACAAGATCTACCCGTAACCAAATTTCATCCGATTTGACCATGATGTAGTTATGACACATAGGTAAATACAAACTTGCGCATTTATAATAATAAGGCCGTGCCTCGCTGGAGTGCCATGATGGCGAAGACAGTCATGACGTCAAAAAATGTACGGTTGACTGCATTACCGTCAGTGGATCATGTTTATTTTTTCGCAATAGGACCAGTACTTTCAGAGATTACCTCCTACAAACAAAAAAACAAATTTTATCTCTTTATAATATTAATTAGATATTTTTAACTTGACTTCGATTTACTTGCAAGTTTTCAATGAAAATATTTTTTTTCATATCAAGTTTTTACAGCGCTATACAGGGTGAATTTGAATAAATGCGACAAAGTGAAATGGGAGCTTCAGTTACAGTAACATAGTAATTATAAACTGTTTTTTCTACAATCTAAATCGTTAAAAAAATTACGCGATTATTCTCTCTCGATCTATATAATTGGTAGTCGTTTATTACTGAGTTCTTATCTTCTAGCTCTATCATCGAACCTTGGTTACCATCTAGCACCAAAGTACTTATCAAACGAGCCCAAACTCCATGGGGTTGTATCGTTCTACCGAGTTCCTAAGGCCACCTTCCAGTTCCTTAATCAGATCAGCTCCTTCTCGAAAAAAAATTGCATGCAAAATTTCAGTTTAATTGGTAACCAGGAAGTGGATCAAATTTAATTTGCAAGATTTCATTACAGACATTCAAACAAGACAGATAAACTAAAAAAATAAAAGCTTATAACAATAGACTTTGGGCAAAAGTGTCTGTTCAAAATCTTTACTCAGACAAATCAAGCCTGTAATGTTACATCAAAAAGCTGATATTTTTGGAAACATAATGTAAATCATACGGTACATTGACAACCCTAAAAAATTCAATCATAAAATATCTTTTTTGCGTTTCCTCGAATAGGTACCATTTCTACGAGTACTTCACAAGGAATCTTAGTTTGTGTCCTCAATCCGTTTGAACATAAAGTCATTTCGCACGAGCTTTCCCATTTCCGCTTAGATTATAGAAAAATTTCAGCGGTATGAAGTTCTTGAAGTCACCACTCGATTTCCCGATTGATCAGCGAATCGAGAAAAAATGTTACTGAGTTTAACTGTAAAATAGATTATTGTACGTTCATGAAAAATAAGTTTTGGTTATCTTTAGTGTAAGTACCTAATGATAAAACTGGTTTTCATTGTTTCTGATTTTTAAATTATATAAGTATTAAATGATGACAAATAGACGTAAGGCGTTTTACATATAAATTATGAAAAAATCAACAGAATGACAATAATGCACGTATGTCGTGTACCCTTCATAGTTTTTTTTTTTTTTTTATTAATAAAGGAAAGAACCAAAAAAAGTGGTGCCTATGGTTACCCAGTGCATGACCCAGTAGTTAAGGTACCAAACCCGCCTCTCATGCATAAAGTGGTAGATTCAAAATTGGGCAGGTACTTACCAATATGTATTTTTTATTTCATATGTACTTTTCTGAGACATTACTGACACCACGTACCTCAGAAAGCAGGTAAAGCCGTTGGTCTCGGTTTTCATTCATAGACACAACACACACATACACACACATAGATTTAAGTATTATATAGTAACGACAACTTGTATTTACTCTATATATATGTTAGTCTGTAAGGTATATATCTATGGGCCAAGATGCCTGATAATAAATGATTTATTATTATTATAGATCTTATACAATCGATATAGGTACTCAAACACCAAAAAGTCTGACAATTCAAGGAAGGTTTATTCAAGGAATATCGTGTTGCCCTGTAACTGAGTTGTGGAGGTTTCATAGGCAGCCGTTCTATTAAAAGCACAGGTATTCAACCGCATCCGGTTAGACCAGCAGCCGACCCCAATTTAGTTGGGAAAAAGCAAGTGAGATGATGAAAGAACCAAAAATAATGGTCACATAAAACAGCGCATCACTACAACCTCACGCCGCGATGCGCAGAATATGCTTTCGGTCAAATCATTATGTAAGATCACGCTCAGCGATTAATGTAGCTTAAATGGAATTTTATTCAGAACAGATTAAAAAATGCCTGAAAGAAAATGGGGCTATGAGATTTTGTCGTACAGATTTACCAATAACAACTAGATTCTGTGATGTGGTGATTCTTACTTAACGTAACGCCTAAGCTAATAGTGTGGTTACATTATCGCGCGAGTATTCATGTCGCGTTGTCGCGATAAAAACGTATCCGGATATACGCGATGTTGTTGTCTACATTAGCGGTTAGTCGCATTTTCTATGCCGGTGACAAGCATACAATGCAAGAATACTTTCGATGAACAACTCGGCCACATTAATGATAATAATAATATGACTCCCGACAGTTTCGACCGAACTTCGATCGCGGTAGCCAGTCTCCACAGCCAAGTACGCAGGAGATATATACGTGCGCAAACACAGGTGCACTCTTTTGTTCCTTTATTCTCATAGTCCAAAGGAATGGCAACCTGACACGCCCGGAGAGATTAGGTGCAGGACCAACGGCTTTACGTATTTTTTGAGACACGGAGGATAACACACCACTTACTTCCAAACTCCGGGATGCTACAGAGTGATTCTTAATGGAAAACCCATTATCACTTTTTACCCAACCTGGAAAATCAAACCATCCTGGGTTCCCCGTTCAGCAGTCCTATTATCACGAGATAAACGAGTCAGGTACCTGAATCCTGATAATGTAGCCACAGTATAAGTAATTCCAAACCCTTTCGGATCTTGTACGCACACACATAAGTTACGCCCCCCAACCCAAAATCGTTGTATCATGAACACGTGCTAATACACCCTCATTACAAGTCTTATCTTCCACCCTTCGCAGCTTACAAACAACAAACATATTAATTTCATGTTGCAAGCAAAACTCAAGATGTGAGTGCAAATATCAAAGGCAAAGTAATGGCGAACGGCGAAGTAAAGCCAACACACGTCGCCTGTCTGTTTAAACTAAATACGCGCGGCGTGAAGCAAATTTCATGCATAAAATTATTGAAGCCGCCTGCGCCAGGCGTACTACCTCTCGAACTTGAAACACCTTAACTTAGGAGAGGTGGCGATTTTTTAAGTTCAGTTCAGTCCATCAATCTGTCTAGCTTATTTCGAATTATATCAGGATTCGCAATCTGTCTACTAACAATTTCAAGGTTCGTATCCTTCTGTGAAGCAATAATAATGCTAACGAAAGAGGTGGCTGCTCGCGTGACCCTGGGTCTTCCTCACCCATCAGCAGTTGGGACCTCGACCCCGATATCCAGTGACTGTAGGCGTGGGCTTCCGGATGATGACCAGTGGGTAGCTCGCCGTTCGGCTGTCCGGTAACCATCCGAACCGAGTCCGAATCGTCGACGGCGTGTAGTGTTCTACGCGCGCCTAAGATATGTCAGCAAACCGCAGTGGCCTAGCAGAAAGCCTGCTGAGTCCATGGGTTGCTTCCGAAAGGGAAACCCGTTGTCCTGGAACGTAAGGCAAAGAAGGAACATATGAGTGGTTTTAGCTAGTAAAAGTCTGAAACGGTCTCCAAAAAAACTACGTTAGGGTCGTCCTCCAGTCTAACCAAATGCACCTGAATACCAGTATTTTACATGAAGCGATTGCCTAATTGACCTCAATAACCCCGTAATTGGATACTACAGTACTAGTCTCAGAGTTCTCTGGCTTCTGACTATCCGTAACGAGTTGCAAATATCTTCAAATGACAGCCATGGACGTGCTTTTGGAGGCACTGAGGAATCTCGATTTTTATAGATGTTACCCATCCACAGACAAACTTCAGCAAACGTTGCTCAACCTTGAACATTGATTCGTGTAGCTATTATTACCTTTAGCCCTAAGTTGAACTGGATCGTAACTAGATCTGGAAAAAATCAATCTATCAAAAATTAATGGTTGCACTAGTATTGAAGTTCAACATGTATCTAACTCAAGTATTAATTAAGTTTTATTTGAGGTTAAAGAAATGACTACAAAATTTCACAAGTATCTGCATCATGGGAAAAGATTATTGGAAGACATTTGCAGTTTAGCATATTTGTAGAAACAACAGAGGTTCCTCAAAGTCATCATGTTGACTAAGACATTTATTACTTGACATAGATTTTTTACCTATCTTGCCACCAGGTTCAGTTGGTATTGATGAAATGCAGAACCAAATAAACCTATGCAGCAGATTCTCTAAGACTTATTTCGTCCACAATAATACTGAGCAAACCTTCGAACATTTTGGCAGACCTCTTACTTCTGTAAGATGTTTTTTTATTATTACTGATAGGCTCGCGTTTGACCACCATCTCACCTGATGGTAAGCGATGATGTGGTCAACGATGGAGCACGCTTACCTAGAAATAACCTATTCACTCTTGATTTAAAGTCCCCTAAGTTGTAACTATCAGAAAACACAGAATCCGACAGGGAATACCACTCCTTGGCTGTACGCACCATAAATGTGTTCCCAAAACGCTTTCTTGTCTCTTCAACACCCCTAACATCAGCATTGATTCATAATACGTGCAATCACCTGCAAGCCTCGAAGTTAAGCTCCTAACTTGAGCTACATTAAGAAGTCAAGACCACTCGCGAGCGAGCGCGACATTCAACTGTTCGACATTACTTGTTAATATTGATATGTCAACAAAATTAATATGTATGTGGGAACGCGATACAATTGGGTGCCACTGTTTGGACAAGTTTCAATAACTCTCTACCTGCGAACGACAGACGTGGAACGAATGTGAATTCGACCAAATATATGTTCGACTATATTCTGTTAAATAATGCTGCAATTATAGATTTCCTGGGTACACGCTACACAGTAGCACTGTGATTTGGTTCTCTGGACTATCTCACAATAATCGTGCAGTTTATTGTTATCTGAATAGATGTATACCACACACACCTGTACCGTGTGCTTCACCGTGTCCTCCGGGCGTTCCACACAATGGCGACACTCAGGTGTCATTTCCACAACCCTGCCAAAGTCTGTGTTTCCTGATAGCTACAACCTAGAGATTTTTTTAAGTCAAAAGTAAATAAGTTTCGTTTAGGTAAACATGAGGGAGTAAATATCCTCACGCTCCAGCCACCGAAACCTTGACTCCGACTACCAGCCACCGTAAGCGTAGATCAACTTTTAAGCAGGGTACCTGTTGGCCTTAAATTGCAAAGGTAACAAAAGTATCATAGGTGTGATTTTAGTCGTTAAAAGTCTACCACTTTCTGCCATAAAGACGTAGAAGTCATAAGATGAATGTTCAATTTAAAAAAAATCATTTTCCCGTAGAACCTTTTCCCGATTTTCACACTTAAGACCTCTTTCGTCGGACTGTCCTTTTCCACTTGCCTATCGTAAGCATCGAAAATGGTTTAAAAGCTTGTTACTTTATCTAACGCAATCCAACGCGATGTTTGACGAAAAGGCAACGCAAAAAAAGAGAGATATCGCCTGAAAACTCTGTTAGTATTCGGTAATTCTGAGATTTTTTAGGTTTTGAAAAAAATTGTCGTCATTTTAGGTTTTGAAAAAAAATAGTTTTAAATTTTTGACTTTTTAAATTTTTAAACAAATTATGAAGTGTCAAAGTTCATACCAAATAGGAGATTTTCAGAGGTCTTTACTGGATTAATTTTACACAAATTTAGAAATTAATTTCTATAGAAGCCTAGATAATATCCACAAGATACAGTGTTTCCAAAATATCTAATGAAAAATGTGTAATAACGTCATAATCAGTTATGAGCGGTTGTATGAAAAACAGTTTAAATGTGTGTCATGATGCACCACCTTATGAGTATCCACACAGGATAAAAGGTTGACAATTGCATATTATCCTTATATTTTTGGATCTGTCATTGATTGATGAGTTTGCAAAAGACGCCATCACTCTGATATAATTTTTTTGCAACAGTTCTGCATTTTGCTCCCTATTCATAATATTTTGCATTCAATTCTAATTGTACACAATGCGAGAACGTTTAAAAGAGTTACCGTGGCCTTACAATGGAAAATGCAAATAAAGGAACAAAGGTCAGCTTTAATCTGTAAAAATCTAACATGTCTTCTTGCTCCACCCTAGAACGGGAGAAGTCATTACGTAGATGATTTCACACCTAAAAAAAGGGTACCCAAAGTAACACTAGGCGGTCCCCCAAACACATTACGCTTGTCATTTCCTAATCACTTATTACATGTATCGACTAATTTAAACTCCAGAATTTGATTTCCATTCCTTCAAAATGCTGTCACTCCTCAATATCCGGGAATGAATCGAATCCCCTGTCGAAAATGACGAAAAATGGGCTGGGTAGACGAGCGTTTGTCTATTCTAGTACGATGGCAGACGCCTATCTATACTTATAATAAATCTGTAGAGAGGTCAATTCTGTACATGAAATATATTTCCAAAATAACTATCAGGGGGTGATTAGTGATCGATACTGATGCCAAAAATGCAAACAGTAAAATTTTTGTCTGTCTGTCTGTCTGTCTGTCTGTCTGTCTGTATGTTCTTTATAGAAACAAAAACTACGCGATGGATTTTAACGAAACTTGGTACAATCATTTTTCATACTCCTGGGCAGGTTATAGTATACTTTTCATCACGCCACGATCAATGGGAGCAGAGCAGTGAAGGGGAATGTTGGGGAAACGAGAAAAATTACTCCATTTTTTAAGCTTCCGTCGCGTTTGCAGCCTTAATGGTTAAAGCTACACAGAAATCATGTATAACGGTAATGTTCTCCTTAAAATTATATAAAAAATATCCCAAGACATCATATGTCTATCTTTTATGGTTGACTCACAATAACACATGTAACTCCCGATAGCTTAGCAGTTCGGAGCTTTCTGTTTATTTTTGTCTATGGCACCAAGGTGTGTGCACACTGTCACGCGCGTAAGTGGAAGGGAGAGATCTGGAACGTCTCGAATCGTCTCGCGCATCACGTTGTTTTCCAGGCTCTTAGAATTCGACACCAGACGTTTCAGTTCTTTGATTTTGACGACCCCGTTGTCGCTGGCATAAGCAACAGGATCCGCGTACGAAGTCGCTGGCAGAAGCTAGTGTAATCATATAATAGTTCGTTTGTTTGTTTGTTACGTCTTCACGGCTAAATGGCAAAACCGATTTTGATTAAACTTAGTACACGGATAGACCATGTCCTGGAATAGGACATAGGATATTTTTTATCCCGGTAGTATGTTCCCTTGGGATAATTTTCTGCTATCACGTGGGCGAAGCCGCTGGGAGAAGCTAATACAAAAATAAATGGGAATATTAGTTTCAGTGTTTGTCAAAACGATTCCTAATAATATAGAAATAGGTATACTAATATTATAAAGGTCGAAGGTTCGTATGTGTGTTCATAATTGACGGCCCTTTTTAGGGAGAACAATGTAAGCGACAGTTACGTTTTTTTTCGTCTTAGTCTGAGAGTTTTTATTTTATTTCATTTTAAGAGATACAAACAGTAACACAATAACAAATAATCATAATAACTTAAAAGAACTACTGGACCGAAAACGTGGTCACTCTCGTTCTGTATACAAAAGAAAGAGATGCGCATAGACACAACGCTTGCAAAATATTATGAATGTATGAATACTAAAAATCTACAGATTTGATTAAAACATTCAATGGTGCACTGCCTATATTGTCATCTCTCTCTATCACTCAATGGTTTTCTGGAAGAAAACTCAACTTTGAGTTAAGCTCGCCTATGTACATGAACTTTGTTATCCACTTATTTTAAATAATGAATTAAAGAATTTAAACAATACAGCGGTGTTTTTTGTAGATTAATAGATGATCAAACGAACTTACCTGTGATGTTCGATCATTATTATACGTGGCTTCGTTCGAAGATATATTCATTGCGTTTAGTTGCCTGCTGCTGTCTGGAAGCTGCCTTGTTAATGAATATATCTTCGACAGGAAGCTTGCACTATAATAAGAACTTGGATAGCTTCCTAAAGAATCGAAAGGAGAAAGCAAGGAACCGTGATCATTGGAAACAATGGAGGAGCCCTGGTCGAGGCCATGGTCCGGAGTGAGGAGGAATGGCAGGCGGTCGCCTCCTTCTGCGAAGCAGTAATGCTTGCAAAGGAGGAGGCCGACCGCATCAGGCAACGGCGCCCTCGCCGCCGTCGCCGGGATTCCGATCCCGATTTCCGGCCACCGTAGACACGGGCTCGCGGACGGCGAGCCATGGGTAGCTCGCTGTCCGATCGTCCGGTAATGGACCGAGTCCAAGACGTCGACGGCGCGCACTGTTCCCGCGCGCCTCAAGGAGTTGTCAGCAGCAGGAGGGGCCCAGCTGGGTCGAAGCCTACTGGGGACAGGGTTGTCCGAAAGGGAGCTCGTGCCCCGGTATGAAGGCTAGAAGGAACGGCGCGGGGTTTTTAGTCAGTAAGAGTCTGACACTGTCTCCCGCTCCACCCAAGAGCGGGTTTCGTCAAAGATGATTTTCCCCGTCGACAAAAAAAAAAGGCCTTTGCCCAGCAGTGGAACAATATAGGCTAGCTATATTAATAATAAGAAAAAGGTCAACAAAACTGGGTTAATTAGAACACAAACTTATTAACAAAAAACACTTTCAGGTTTCAACCGGGTGGGCTATAAATCTTAATTTTTTACCAAAAGATTTATATCCTAGAAGGATAATAGGTGGGAAGTACTACCCCCGAGCGACGCCTTAGATTGTAGCTCGTCTAACATAAGATCTACAAAACCGACACGAAGCAAAGCATTCTCTAGTTTATTGAAAAAAAAAAAAAACAATAACAAACACTTTGAAATTTCAACCCCATCCTCTTTAGGTAAGCACATAATCTAATCTCCATTTAATCCAAAGAAAGCTCCAACATCACATATTCATGTTCAACATTCATGAGAAAATTCAATTTCGTCAGCAGAAACTCGTTTAGTTCGTAATCCGGACAAACAACGTTTAGTTCCGGCTTGATTAATATCAGGTCAAATGTCATTAGGCTTCAGGTAGCAAATGACATATATGCTGATTGCATCTTACGTCAGCAGATACGATCTTATATATAGGTATTCCAGCGTATATGAAGGTAGGCATATTGATGAAAACACCACAGTGTGGCAATCTAGAACAATGGGTTACGCGATAAATTATTTCAACAAACAAAACAAAATACATATAGACATTTTATAAAACAACTAACTGAAGGTTTTGCCTGCGTGAAAGTAGAAAACGATCCCCAGAGATTCTGTATGTTCTCTGGGGATACAAAGCCACCTATGTGCTATTCCAGGACATGATTTACCCATGTACCATGCTTCATCGAGTTTGAACGTGATGAAGTAACAAACATACATATAATTACACGCACTCAAAAACGTTTACCTTTTAATATTTAGTGTGATCAATTGCGTACGTCTCTAACCATACACACAAACTTTCCATATTTAACAACTTTATCATATTTAAACATATTCTCGGAATAAAATATTGTGTACGTTATTCTAGAACATGGTCACGCCAAAATTCATTCAAATAAGTTCAGCTGTTTGGACGTGAAGGACTAACAAGCACATACATAAACGATAAAAATACAGATTGTGGTAAAGTGCGAAATATTTTATAGTACTACTATAGAATAAACTCTATTGATTTTTTTTTATGGCAAGTTATCCAGTGACTTGTACCACTCCAGGAAAGAGCCCCGGGAGGGCTTCTTCTGTCAGACTTTTGCTGACACTTATGTTCCTTTTTTGCCTTGCATTCCAGCACGACCCCTGGTTTCCCATTCGGAAGCCAACCCATGGCAGCGACGTTGCTGGCAGTATTGACTTAGAGACAAATTACAAAAATTATCTGCTCGTCCTATAAAAAAAAAAAATTAAATTAAAATTCATTTATTTCAGGTACCATTATTAAGACCCATATAAAAAAAAAAAAAAACATTTTTATTTTCCAATTTCAAACGCCAACCTCTTCAAAAAACATGAATCGAACATGAACAAAAAACTACAAACTACGTACCAATCGCACGTCTGTTACCACCCGTAGCATTCCGTCACTCATTCGTCACGGAGTCGCACCGGCATCGATCGTTCATGACAGCCCAATCAGAAGCCCAACCGACAGGAAAAACACGAGGGTTCCCGTCATGTTGCCTAATCTAATACCAGGGCACCATCAGCTAGAAGTGGCGTAACTATAGGGTGACAAAGCTGGCAAAATGCCTCGGGCCCCTATACTAGTGGGGCCCCCGGTCCAACAGGCCTTTTTTTTTAAGTTGAAAAATCATCTAATGACATCCCCCGTTTTTAGACGGAGCGGGAGATAGTGTCAGACTTTTACTGACTAAAAAACCCACTCTTGTTCCTTATTTGCCATTGTTCCAGGGCCTCCGGTTTTTTTTCACATAACCATGGTATGGCTTCGACTCTTTTTTATGGTGGGGAAAATCATCCAATGACATCCCCCGCTCTTGGGCGGAGTGGGAGATAGCGTCAGACTCGTACTGATTAAAAACCCACCCCGTTCCTTCTAGCCTTCATACCGGGGCTCGAGCCACCTTTCAGATTACCCTGGCCTCAGCAGGCTTTCACCCGGCTGGGCCCCTGCTGAGGCTTTGACCCTTACGGTTGCTGACAACTGCTTGAGGCACGCGTAGAACACTACTCGCCGCGCTGTGTACTCTGAAGAACCACAAAATGTATAGATACATGATGAACTCTGGAAAACATAACAAAGGAGAGAGTCCATACATTAAAACTTTTTGTCTATTGAAATTTGTGATTCCATCTAATATGTGAAGATATAATAATTTTGCAATGTAATATAATTATTGTAGACATGCATGTTAATTTAGTATAGATATAAATATTGTATTATACGCCCTCAGGGTAGGACATAGCTGTTCGTAAACATATCATTAACACCATCTGTACACTAACACCATAATGTACAAGTACCTATGATCCACAATAAAGATGATTTGATTTGATTTGATTTGACAAAATGTACAAAGTCAAGTTAATTATTAAGATTTAGATTAAACGCATTTATAAGAAAATAATCAATTTCCCGTAGTATGTTACCAGCCTTAACACATTATAGATAAATCGATTTATAAACCTATACATATAACTGGGCTCTCTTCCCACTGCACCAAACCTGCTGCTGTATATTTACGCCACTGGCTAGAGATGTTAGCAAGGTAAATATTAGGGGAGTGGCTGCAGCCAATATCGGAGTTAATGTGGCTGACGAAACCCTAAATTGATGGAACATAGCTGTACAGTAACTGCCTCCGGATGCTAACACGACCCTACTGTGTTTATCTGGTGTTCAAAGGTACAAGGGGTGCCACCCTTTTAAGATAGACACGAACGTTGCCTGTACTTTTTACATCTGTACTATAATATTTAATTAAATGCACTGAACTGACAGTTGGTGGGTTGCCACGTTATTGTAATGTAAGAATCGTGTTGTATAATGATCAAGTTTCATCATCATCATCATCATCATCATTTCAGCCGATATACGAGTATTGATCAAGTTTAGTAGGTACTAAATTATGTTTATTATGGTAAGTTCCAAATAAAAGTGGAATAACGATCATTCATCATCATCACATTCTTAATTTGAAAAACGGAATTAAAGACCAAAAACATAAAGCTGTCTTAAATCGACTTCTATCGTCATCCTTTACCTTTTCTGAAAAACAGTTCATTGATGCTTTATCGGGTACCCTTGACATATTAGAGATATTACAAAAAGGTCAATGTACTATATTTTAAGTTTATCTGGCGTCATGATAGTTTGAGTTTTCTGTTAATCAGTAGCGTTACGTATAGACTATATATGATTTATAAGTTTTATTTAGGAAAGAACAACCCTTTCCTATTGATAGTGCAAATCGACTTAATCGACTTAGTTGAGCCGTATTACAGCACTATCCTAGCACACTTGCAACATTGTAAAAAAGAACGTCGATTAGAGTTTTCACTTTGGTCTATCTAATTAAAAATTAAAGTATAAATACGTATGTACGGCAATCACTATACTTTATTTCAGTTATGGCGTCAAATACTTAATATCCTCATAGAAGTAAAGCCAGTAAAGTATTTTTTTAGTTACACGTGAACGTAATGTTCGCGCGTAACTCAACCACCTACCAACCCGCCAACCTACCAACACTAACCACCGTGAACCAAAGTTCACGTGTAACTCAACCACCTACCAACTAACCTACCAATCCACCAACCTACCAACACTAACTACCGTGAACCAAAGTTCACGTATAACTCAACCACCTACCAACAAACTTACCAACCCACCAACCTACCAACACTAACCACCGTGAACCAAAGTTCACGTGTAACTCAACCACCTACCAACTAACCTACCAACCCGCCAACCTACCAACACTAACCACCGTGAACCAAAGTTCACGTGTAACTCAACCACCTACCAACTAACCTGCCAACCCACCAACCTACCAACACTAACTACCGTGAACCAAAGTTCACGTATAACTCAACCACCTACCAACAAACTTACCAACCCACCAACCTACCAACACTAACCACCGTGAACCAAAGTTCACGTGTAACTCAACCACCTACCAACTAACCTACCAACCCACCAACCTACCAACACTAACTACCGTGCACCAAAGTTCACGTATAACTCAACCACCTACCAACAAACTTACCAACCCACCAACCTACCAACACTAACCACCGTGAACCAAAGTTCACGTGTAACTCAACCACCTACCAACTAACCTACCAACCCACCAACCTACCAACACTAACCATCGTGAACCAAAGTTCACGTGTAACTCAACCACCTACCAACTAACTTACCAACCCATCAACTCTAACCACCGTGAATTCACGTGTTCATTTTTTAGTTCACGTGTAACTAAAAAAATACTTTTCTTCTACAAGATTCCTCATTTCCGACAAGTAAATATTTGCTTTGTGACTGGTTCCTATTTCGATTTTACTTGTATTTACATTATCTGCTTACTGAACAGGATTATTTTGTAATAAAGCTATTGCTTTTACAAACTTGTATTTGTTCCTTAAAGGGTTCTAAGTTCTAATACAATTAAACAGCCTTTGTGAAGAAGCCCTTTGTTGTGGGATATCAAAAAGCAAACGATGTTTCAATAAATTGGCTATCTTACTTATAAGTTTTGGAGTCATCAATTATACAGGCTCATTTACAACAGAAACCTTGGCGAAATAGCAATTAAAAAGTTCAAATTAGCCTTCCTTTTTCGTTTTTAGGTATTGTAAAATAAATTGCTCAAAAGAGTTACCATGGCTTTGTAATACAAAGAGTTGCTGAAGAAACACAGACGGATTTTAGTCAGTAAAAACGTGACGACACTTCTTTTCGCTCCGCATTGAGCAGGAAAAGTTATTTCATGATTTTTTACCTCAAAAAACAAACACTTTGATTTAATGGCCTGAAGGTCACGTGGTAGTTGGCAAGGTTACAATAGTTTTAGCAATTTTTAATAATAAAATTTAAAAAAATACAATTGTAAAATATGACTTAGAAAATAATTAAAGTAATATTTTAGTTGAGAGGGTTTTTACTTATCAGTTGTCACATATAGAATGTTTAAAAGCCTTTAGTGTGGGACGCCACTTGTTTCAATTTCATTCCATCTTCTTAGCTCGTCGTGCAGTGCTGGTTCTGCTACTATGGCTGCGGGGAACTTCAAGCGGCGGAAATATTCTAGCCTTGTTAGCAATCATACTTTCGAGCCATGGGATCGAAACACTCAAATAGTGGGGTTGGAGTACGCACACATTGTATTAAGACTTCTCTTAACGTTTTATTAATAGTTGGGCTGACCCAAGCTTTGGTTTTTGCCTGGACAGAGGATAAGCATTGCCATATTGCTATGTTACAATGCTGCCAGTCTTTTGAACACCAGTCGTCGACCGCAACGCGGAGGAGTTTTCCGCCATATTTTAGTTTGTTGTTAGTTTTAATTTGATATGCTTTTTATTTTTATTGGATGATCGATATGGTGCTGAAAGTTTCCAGAGTGGCGACTACGCACCGGAAGACCAACCATTGAATGCCTCTCACAAGGTAGACCGATGACCTGGTAAGACTCGTGGGACTGCGATGGATACGAGATCGTTTGATATGACGAAACTTGAAAGAGCCCTATGTCCAACAGTGGACGCCTTTTGCCTGAAATGAGGTTAATGCTTTTATTTAACTTTTTATATATTGATAGTTTGTATAATTATAATTAATAGTTAGCTAATATAGTTAAAAACCACGTCTCAAAAAAAAAAAATACAATTCCAAATCACGTAAAACCATTTTCAATTGCTCCAGTTCAAATCTAGGCGACCACGATAAAAGGAATAGTAACATGAAAGTATGATTTTGAAGCGTGTAGTGCCAACCTCATAATTCCAATTTTAGAATCAAACGGAACACACAAAAGGATGAAATTGCTGGCCTGTCACGTCTTTAACCATATCGTTGTTGTGGCAAACTTACTCCAGACACCGAGTCATGGAAATTGGAACTTTGTATTAAGAATGTTAAGGTTTTGTAGCGCGCAAATGCAGTATTGTCCTGGTATTTACTGAAGCGCCTTGTTTTCGACTTGTAAATTGATTGAAACGCTCGGCAACTGATAATTGCTAATAGTTTTCTTGTTAGCGCTAAAGTGGGAAGTTGGCAGACTACTTGATTTCTTTCAAAACTTCCATTTCCTGTTGTACGCTGGGTAAGTGTCTGATTGCGAGTCGCTTGGAATGTATATCGTTGATTGGATCGTTTTGTTATTTGTCTGTGGAACTTTTTTCGTGTTTGTGTTGTATTTTAAATAGATTTTTAAAATTGAAATTTGATCGATGGGCTAGGAAGGGCCTTGTGGTACCTTGTAGTAGTGTTTTATTTATCATTGTACAGATCGAGTCTTATGTAAATTTTTATTATAATAAAGAAAGAAAGAGAAAAAAAAATTTTTTTGGTACAGTACAAGGCTGAAACACAAATACAAGAAGCAAAAAAATAAATAAAAGATAAAAAATACAGTTGTTGTGTGCCTCATGGCTGCACCAAAATAGGTCCAGTTCAGCATGATTGCCAGACAACTAGTGCCTGACGCTGGTTTTCAACTGAACCTGTGGTTGTGACTTAATATTATTAATGTTGATCTGTCAACTTTGCGCGCTCAACCTGATGGATAATGGATGGACTTAGGTATTTTGTTGGTCTTGGGGTGAATTTACATACTATTCATTATTTTAAATGTTAATAACTGATAAATGAAGAAATAAATAAAATGAATAAATCAGTACAACACTGGATTTCCCCAAAACTCGTTATGCCTTGATAACATATGTACCTACAATAAAAAGTACTTTGTACAACACCATTTAGATGACTACCTATAAAGCAAAAAAATGGCCGTAATCTGCAAAATGGGTTTATCGATAAAACGATTACTGTCAGACCACTTAAATAATGAACTAACCCTAAATCGGTACCTTCCCCTCATATAAATCATAGAGCAATCCTTTCATCTCGACAATTCTAGACCACAGCACACAATGAGAAGACTGTCAGCCAATTTAAACTTTCATAGACGCCCACGCTACGTCCATCAGTACAAAAAATACAACCGGAGAAAAATTCTAAAAGGGGCCGAAATTAACTCTCCGCTCTTTCACCATAGTGCCACAGTAAAATAAACGGAAGAAGTCTCATGTTCTCTCTACTGAGGTCTCGCGCATAGAGGTCACAAAATGGTAAATGGGTTTAATGGGTATCTGTAGTAACCCATTTTACCTCGTAAATATGTTCAGTTGTTTCATCATATTAATTATGTTCTATCACTTATTTTGTTGGAAGACCTCCTACAAGGTGGACCGAATGCCTGATAAGGGCGAGTATCAATAGTGAATATGGTATCACGAAGCTTGTTTGATGATGGAGTATAGTAATGGCCGTAAAAGCGCAAAAAGCCTTGTTTAAATTGCACAACAGTATCTAATGAGAAAATCTTTTAAGTTTTATTCAACAGCGTTAACAATTCAACATAGTTTTGCAAATACATATGGTATAGATTACAGTGATTTTGGCTTGTGTTCTAAAAAGACCTAACGGCGACTGTATTATTTGTTAAAGAAGACTATTTGTTCATCTTTTGTACTGTATCGCATTATGCCAGCATTAGACGACGACACTATTGTGTTAATGTACATAGGTTTTTATACTCAACTAGCTTTTGCCCGCACGGCTTCGCTCCTGCTCTTCCCTACTCTGCCCTACTCTACCCTGCTCTACCCTACTCTACCCTGCTCTAGCCTACTATACTCTACTCTACCCTACCAAACTTCACATAAACCATCTACTAAATGGTCCGAACAAAGCCTAAAAATTTGGTTTGGATAGGTGAGCCCGTTCTTGAGTTATAAAATAACAACAAAAAGTGGCATTGATTTTTATATATATAGATGCAACCAGAAAAGTTGTACAGGATGAGCCTTCTGTGTATTAACAATTCCCCATAGTATGGCGTCTCCATTATTGCTAGTTTAATTTCTGTCCACCATTTTGAGCCATTCTGTTTCGCAAAGCCAGACTGTTAAACTTATTGTTGGAATTCATTTAAAATACAGTTTTCTGTTCAAGTTGTTATGGATTTTGGGTGAATCCGGTTGAAAATATTACTATGGACGTAACCATTGTTATTATTGACGTAATTCGAAGGATAGAAGACACTGGTCTAAAGGAAGTTTTATTATGTTTAGGTTCATAAACTTTTGTACAGTACTATCTTAATAACAATTACCTACGTGGGGCCAATTCATTTTTGTTTTTTCCTAAGTTGCTTTCATTACGTTGTACATAAAATCCTGAAATCTGGCATGAAGTAAGGTTTCAAAGCACCAGTATAGGAAAAAAATTACTACAAATTGTATTGAATTGATTAATTGAGTTGAATTGAAAAAAGAACTGTTTTTGCGATTCGGAAAAATTTTGGTAACTCAATTCGGGAATCGAATCGTTTGCATAGTTTGTAAGGAACCCCTCAGTAAGCGAGTCCGACTCGCACTTGCGTAGTTTTTTTTAAGTCTACGCATGACGCCTTGCAATTTCGCAATGTGTACTCACCAAAAAACAGTCGTGTCTTGGCACTGTGAATCGTTTTCTTCTTGAAACAGGGGGTCTACTCGCTTTCTCCGAAACGAAACTTTCGTAAACGAACGATATTCATTTGACGTTAAAATTGCAAACAATCCTCTGTCATAATTATATTTTTTTTTTCGAAACATAACTAATTAGAGTAGGTTTAGAGATTCGGTTCGTCAAACAATTTTTGTATGTGCGAAATTTCGGGAACAAAAGGAACTGTGGTAGTAAACATGCGAAATTTTAATCGAAACTTCGTTTTTCGGAAAAAGCGACTAGAGCCCCTGGTCTTCTTTTGCCTGGATCTCTGGACAAAAGAGTGACTCACATTTAGCCACTGATACACGTAACTTTGCAAACAAACTTCTTCAAAAAGGCTATAATTTTACTAGCCTCTAGAGCTTTATCAGTCATATCAGAAAGCGGTAAAAAGAAAGATTTGCAAAAAAGAGTTTCAACCAAAGTCTACTAAAGTGTACTTTGGCAAAGTGTATATCTTAAATCAAAACTAGCGCAAAATAATGTGAAAAAATTGTAATTTGTTAAAATAATTCAAACACAGTCACTCACGACATTTTCTTGCTTTTTAGAAACTGCGTATTATGTAATAATCTAACAACAGCTCAAAATTATTAAGAGCTGAAATCAAAATCCTAAAACCAACCCCTTAGCGTCTGCACACGGGCCTAAAAAAGAAGCTAGAAGCGGCCGCAAAAAACAGCTGAACCGCGTGACACCTTTTGTCTGGGGAAGGCTTGAAGCCGCCTCAAGCGTTTTTTGTGCACACGAGCCACAAAAAAGGCCGCCTCAAAAAGAAGCTTGAAGCGGCGGACACTTAGTTTCGATATTCTCAGAATCATTTCAAAGGATTTTACTCATAATTGAAAGGCCTTTGTTTAACGCTGTTACAAAACTGGCATCTAAAGGGACACTGGAATTGTAGAATTTCTTTATTGAACTGAATTTAAATAAAATCCAAACCAAAATTACAGACGTAAGATAACGAAATTACAAGTGGAAGGTTCCATGATTACAATTGACACAGAAATCACGATTTTGTAGCGATTACTTCATTATTCCGTCCGGTTCGTTTCGACGCTTCAATTTATTCAATTATACCAATTTTAATTAAGAAAATTAAGGCGTAGATCGTAATAAAATTGTATTTTAATTACTTGAATCGCAAACGCGAATTTCTGTAATGACTGCTCTCATTCAAGTGTATGAATTATCAAGTATTTTCTGTTAATTGAATTGTAATTTTGTACATTTCAAGCCGTCGTTTCTATGGGATCGTTGGAAGCTTGGAATTTTCCGTCGATTTTTACATTAATTTAAAATTAATTTTCCGTCTTGAGGAAAATGTTAGAATAATTTACTTACAACGTTAATTTATTGGTGGCTGTCTATGATCAATTTTTGATTATTAAATTTCTGAACGTTCCTACTCAACAAACAATTTTTTTTACTACTTTTAAAATAAACAATATAAAATTGTCTTTTGCCACGTGAATACATTTATTTATTTTTGCTTTTTTTAAATCCTTAAAAAATATAATATCACATAATATACAATAGACCACCAGTACCGGGAACAGGGTCAAAGCTACCGATTGTCAGGGATCCTGAGTGAGGAATCTCCTAACAATATACGCCACTTTCAGGAGTAGGTATCTACTTTCTGGATCAAGCCTTTTGGTCCAACTTACCCAACGAGAGCCTCCTCAGATGTCGGCCAATGCTCTTAGCTATTAAGTCATTGGCCGTCACGACCATCGGCACCATAGCTGTGCGGTGTGTGTGTGTGTGTGGTGTGTCAACCACTTTTTTTTTGAGTTGAATTATGCAATGACTTCTCCCGCACAAGGGCGGAACGGCAAGAGGGCTTGTGAAACTTTTTCTGACGATGACTGGGTATCGGTCCTTCTGCCTACGGTTAGCCAACACCTCTTTGAGGGGCACGTGAGAAACTACGCGCCGTTGACGACTCGGGCTCGGTTCCCTTATATTCGCGACCATCTCCCTTCGCTTGTGCATATTACTGTTTTACAGAAGGAGGTATTGCATCTTATTTCCTCTCGTCCTGGACCATGGCCTGCACCAAGAGGTCAACTCTGCCGATTGCCTCCACTTGAAAACGGCGGTGCTCTGCTAAAGCGGGGCGCATCTCCACCGTATCTATAGGAACCTTCCTAGCACTTGTGGCGTACCCATCTCAATACAACGTGATATTGTCATTATCAAGGACTGTCTCGGGTACTAATCTATAGTATGGTACTTCTGGTTCCACAAGATTGCAGACTGGTTCCACAAGAGCTAGTTTGTGGAAAGTCAGTTTTACAATTTGGCAGAATATCGCAGATATAATGTAAAAAACAGTATAGACCAGTCAACATTGTACACAAAAGCTCAGAAAAAAAATTCGTAATAGGAAGTAATCTAAGAGTTCGTGGGGTATACAGAGTTCTCACATTCGCATTACAAAAAAGAGGTAATATAAAAAAAAAGGAAAAAAAAAGTTATAACTATCAATAAACTTCCTTTCAGAAACAAATCCTTGGCCCCAGTAGGCTTCGACCCTGCTGGCCTCCTACGGTTTGGTGACAACTCCTTGAAGCGCGCGTAGAACTTTACTATTACATTATGACTTAACACCTAAAAAAACGAATCAAAAGTTTGCATTTATGTAACGGCTAAACGGATTTGGACCACAGTACAGTAAATAGACTATGTGCTGGAATAGTACTTTTCAACTCCGAACTACGTTTCGTTTTGATAATTATTTGAAATTCATATAGCAAGCCCTTTCATTTTACGTATAAAATACAGAGGAAGAGGGAGCGAGAAGCCAAAGAAAAGATGGATAGATTGTTTGAGGAATACCATGAAAGAAAAGGGGATTGATGTTAGCGTGTCGAGTGAGAAGAAAAAAAGTTTGTTTCGTCAACCTTAAAAAAAAAACAGGGTAAGGGCATGAAGATGATGATGTTATGTTGCTTCTCAAAAATCACTTCTATAGATATACAAAATTCACACGTAACACAACATATTTGGGTCACAGAAATTCACATGTCAATTTCATCGATCCAGTAGATTCAAAACAAAGTTGTTATGACAGACAGACAGAAAATGGGTACTCCAATATGGATTTCATTTTTTCATTTCGCTAAAACACTTAGCGTCTTTAGCGTTCTACTCCAAGAACAATGAATGACAATAAAGCGCCCTACATCTTGTGTACAATGTAACCACATCTTACGGTAACCGCTTCTGACACCCAGTCTGTTCTCAATGTGCAGCCCTAATTACCGCAGATCATCCTCTTAGCGGCATTCTGCTAAATTAATACGCTTTACTCCTGTAACTTTGGAGTATAGGCCATAAGATGTAGCGAGTTAGAGATGTCAGCAAAACCTAAGGAGCCAAGTAGGACCGATGCCAACTGGGACCATGGGTTTGCTTCCGAAATGAAAACCCATCCCTTAATTTTTTTAAGGCTTATATAGATTTATTGAAAGGCAAAGACATTAAACATATACAAACAAACAACAAGCGAACAAAATCGTAATCCGAGACTTGTTACTATAGTAGTAACAAGTCGCTCAGTCTGTACCTGTCAAGTCACGTTTGTGTCCGCTATACGCACCAAAAGAAAATATATTTTTGGAGAAATATGCCGAGTTGCGCATTGCACCATTGTAAATCGTATTATGGCAAAACAACTGGACCTCTAACTTCAGTTTTTTTCGTAAATATTTTTCGTCTTCACTGAAGCATAGGATGACAGTTTTTCTAAGACATTTCTTCTGATGGCCGCTCTATTGTATCTATTTAATCGCTTTGTGGAAAGGTGACTTCAGTTTCTAACTTAGAGAACGACTCTGCATAATGTATGTCACCACAAATGTCAGCAAAACTATGGGAGCCCAGCAAGGCTGAAGTCTATTGAGGCCTGTTGGGTTTTTATTTTTATTTTTGATAGGTTCGCGCTGGACCGCTATCTCATCTGATGGAAAGCGACGATGTGGTCGACGATGGAACGCGCTTACCTAGAAGGAACCTATTCACTCTCGACTTAAAGATTTCCGAGTTGTAGCTATGGTCTACTGGTCAGTAGCCCTGACTGCTATGCCGGAGGTCGTGGGTTTAATTCCCACCCAGGACAAATGTTTGTGTGATGAGCATGATCATTTGTTCTGTGTTCGGGTGTAATTTATCTATAACATATATGTATTTAGATATATATAAGTATGTTTATCAGCTGTCTTAACACAAGCTCTGCTTAGTTTGGGACTAAACGGCGTTGTGTCATAGTTGTGGAATAATATTATTATTGTAAAGTCTGACTTCAGTTCCTAACTCAAAGAACATAATTTAAGCCGCAGCTTAATAACAGGGTGCTGTTGGGACTCCCACGTAACTGCAGTGCATCAGGAATGTTTGTAGGCGCACATATTGATGGTTGTAAAGCCATCGTACGAAAGTGGGTAGCGTCTATGATGCGCCGGGTGTGGGTGCGGCAACAGCATTCAAAGGGTCATTAGTGATAAGCCGTGTTGCGCCACTTTGGCACTCTGGGTGCACTGGCGCACGAAATATATAGGTACAGAAGTCAATCTATATACAAAGCGCGCTCGAGTAACGCACACATAAACACCGCTCACAGACACGATATTTTGGGAGCGTCTCAGCACACTCGTCGAACAGTTCCGGCTCAAACGCTTATTACCACCGCGCGTACCACCGAGCGTAGGTATAAAAAGTGAAGTACATACATGAGACCTAGTCTTCTGTACCTATCTATTTTGTGACCGGTAAGTCAGGTGTTCGCAAAAGATATTTAAATTATGCTCTCTGTTATTGTATGTTTTACTAACATAGTTTTTAAAGTGTATGATTACTAATATAATATGGATCACGGTCTGAAATAAAGTATTTTATTAATTTATTTATTTATCTGCCATTTTGGTAACAGTAACAGCAAAAGCCCAACATTTTTATACAGTTCATTTCATCCAGCTACCCGAATAATATTTAGTCATGCAATCAAAAAGCTAGTCAAATTAGATCAATAACCACGTCGTTATTTGTAAAATTAATTTGGATTTGTGTTCAGCCGTCAATGTGTTGACGACGGTCGCATAAGCTGACGAAGCCAGTGACGGCAGGTTTTAAAGGTACCGCACATCGGAAGACGCAGCATTGGAAGGCCTCGCACAATTTGGACGGATGACCTGGTGAGGGTCTCGGAAATCTAATGGGTGCGAGACGCACGGAACCGTTTGTTGTGTAATACTTGTACAGTTAAGTCAGCAATGGACGAAATCATAATGATAGCGTTTTTGCCCACAATGACGCTACTAACTCCACAATTGGGCCACACCTTAATGCGGCGGGATTAAGCGCCTCTATTAATATACGTATTGTACGGAATGAAGCCTCTTCAATTCACCACCGTATATTGTGCTTCATTTGAAATAATCGCTTAATTCCATATAATGGATATACCTAGTTTATGTCGACTACTGTTGAAATGGCAAGAGCAGGGTCGTATGTTTTACAGAGAATTTTATACAACGTGTAACGGTAAATGCGCAAAAGCTCAGACATTCCAAATGATTTTTAATTTAAAAAACATAAAAAAAATCATTTAAATTTTTTTTAAGGTTTTATGTGGAAATTTAGTTTGTTTAAAATTCATATCTGCATTGAAATAAGAACTTTTTGTATGAGAAAATTTGATTGGACTACAACCATTTGTGTTTGTTTACCTGTTTCGGGGGGATTGCGCATGTAATGGCTTGACCTATTCATAAATAGACAGGGCGACTTTTTTAATGAAGATTTTTTTGGAAAAATTTAACCTATATTAATTGCGCATATAACGCGCGCTATATTTTTTGCGCATTTAACGTTACACGTTGTGGAGCATCTTTAATTTTATTCTACAAGCATAAAATGTGATGACTGCACTAAAGAAAAGTTTTATTGAACTCTAAAAAGTCAACGCTAAGTAAATCAAATTACTTTACCACAGAAGTCTCAAAACCTGCCCCTAGCCAAGTTACGACCGTTTCGCTTGCGTCGAACGCTTCGAGTTGATCTTGCCGCCAATTCTTTTGTTCTGACCACGTGACAGAGCGTAATTCCCGTACATTTGAAGCTTTCTACTAGCTTTAACCTTTGCAGATTAGCAAGTTGGCTAGGGCGGCTGATCACCTGATTCTAAAGTAACCAAGGAAAGAAAAGAAAAGAAGGAAGGAATGGGGAAGGGTGATGATGGGTGTACCAAGGGTTATCGACCAACAACTGGATTGTGAAGCTTAGTTCCGTTGCTTTAACATCATCATGTAAAATATTGAACCAGTCTTTACCAGCTGCTGCCTGTGGTTTCGTGTGCATGATAATGGGGCTGGCATGGCCTTACTGTGATCAAAATTCCCTAAGTTAATTTAAAAAATATATTTTTTCTAATTATATTTTTGAATAAATTGCTTTTATTTTAGATTTTCGAAGTCCATTAAATAACTTTTTAATTACTCATACTCTGAAAGTAGGTCTGAAGTTGCCTGAGGAGCGGGCTGAAAAGTACAACACTTTTCATCCCTAGGGAGTTTTACTTTCACCTAACAACTGTCAAATTATTTTTAAAAAAAACTAGGTCTATGTTCTTGTATTCGTAATGAAAAGCACAATGCTTACCTCGGAGTTAAAGTTACTTATTTAGTCCCTCGAATTAGCGACCTCGCTACGCTTGGCCGCCAACTTATTCTCGGGACGAAATAAGTAACTTTCACCCCTAGTGTAACAATGTACTATAAAACGTTTTCTTGGAACAGAAAACTCAAGCTTTCAAGTAACAAAAATGGATACCCAAACTATCATGTGATGTCACTGCTATTAGGTAACGAGCACAAAAAGGCCGTTATGTAATTGCTGCATTATAATATAACGGCCAATTTTGACAATTTTTTCATAAAGAATTTTCTTGTTAATGCAATTTGTTGTTCTACATAAAATCGTGTACAAAAATGAACAGAGGACAATTCCCAATTATAGTTCACAATAATTTGACATTTAAATTTAAATTATACAATCCCAAAATTCAAACTCATTTACAGAGAACCACATCGCCCACAAAATTATCGAGTTACACAACCAAATTAAAGTAGCCATGGATTAAATATCACTTCATTTAACAGAATCAGCTTGGAAATTGGTTGTGAAAATATGTCCTTGCTGATGTATTTGTCAGAACTTGAGAAAAAGAGGAAACTGTCTCATATTGCACAGTTTATTACAAATTCGGTTAAATAAACAAGAATGAATTTTACGGTGAACTAAGGACAATGGATGAAAAAGAATACAGGATAACCAGAGGCTTACCATGACTAGAGATGGGTTTCTACCCGGTAAATACCGGGTAAATACCCAAAATACCCAAATGCAGGGTTTTTACCCGGGTAAATACCCAAATGGTGGGTATTTACTTTTTGGATTTTTTTTTGTTTTTTATACACTTTTAGCAATAAGAAAATGTTCATCAAATATGTTTTATGCATGTAATGTACATGGTGTCGGCAAAGAAGAGTTTTCTACTCTACAAATCATGTAAAAATTGCACGTCCGTATTTTTTTGATATTTTACGTCTGTATTTTATTTGGGACACTTACACAGATATACAAAATTAAGAAACAACATGTAGAACACTTAAGATAAAATAAAACATTAAAAACAAAAAAAAAGAATAAAAAAATTAAATAAAACATTGTATAAGTTATTTATTGTTACAAACTTGAAAATCAGTTGAAATTTTACATTTAAGCAAAAGTTACAGTTAAACTTCATTTAACAAAAATAATAATCAGGCGTTAAAACGTAAAAATATAAGAAAGGAGCCGAATTTATAACATGGAGGTGTTCAGAACATGTAAACGATCTAAAATTTAACTAAACTTTATTTAATAAATCATCCCAAAAAGTGTTAAAGGTTTATACCCATGGTTTGGGGTATTTACCGGGTAAAAACAATGTTCATACCCAAATCGGGTATTTACCCGGTAAATACCCGATGGGTTTTTACCCACCGCCCATCTCTAACCATGACGAGTTAAAATGCGCAATGAATCTTCTTCTTCTTCCTGTCCCTATCCTATATTACTTGGGGCCGGCGCAATATGTGTTTTTCGGCGCGCACTCAAGGAGTTGTCAGAAGGGGTCCAGCTGGGTCGAAGCCTACTTGAGCTAGGGTTTACTCCGAAAAGTAACTTGGCCCCGGTATGACAGGCAAGAAGGAACGGGGTGGGTTTTTTAGTCAGTAAGAGTCGATACTATTTGCCGTTCTACCCAAGGACGGGGGTAGGCATTTGGATGATTTTTACCCACCAAAAAAAAACCCTGAAGAATAAATTAAATTGTAAACAAGGAATAAATTATTTTTCTTCTTTCTTTTATTGTTATGCCACTAAGTAACATGATTGAAGATGATTGTGTTACCACAGCCTTCTTAGCCTTTGCGTTCCAGGACCACGGGTTTCCCTATCGAAAGTAAACATATGGTCCCAGTAGGCTTCAGTCCTACTGGGGCTCTACTATTTCACTAACATCTCCGTGAAGCGAGCGTGGAACACATCGTCCCTACCACACAATATTTGTGGAAGCTTTGAAAGCATAAAGAAAACCGCAGAATGTAACAAGAAACTTCAGGGCAATCGCAAGCAATTCAAGCTGCAAGAAAGCAACTTCTCAGCATTCTTCTTGATTTAACACCTTAAACTAAACACAATCAAACGGCCAACTAAGCAACGTACCCACAGGTGTATCATAAATCCCGACTATAAGGGCAGGACTATACCTCAACGCGCACTAAGTGCTATATAAGCTCAATAGATCCCCGTTTATCTGGTGCTAGTGTACCGTCGGCCTTATTTATGAGTCTCCGCAGACTATTCATTTGGTAAGACGTTATAGAGTTGTTTGGTTCATCCCCTATTTTTATGGGCCTTCGTAAGATAAACTGTGTGGTAGCGTAGTTTCCCGACAATAGCCGAAGTCCCACGGGGTTTGGGAGTGCAGGAAATAATCAATTGGCCAAAAGATATTGCTTAACGTATGTTTCCATTTTGGAAGGCTGTTTCTAGTTTAAGGGGATGTCACGGGACATAAAAATAGCCATTCATTTCAACCTGACCTCTGATCGGTAGATTCTTTATTTTATTTTCCCAAAATGTTGCTCAGTAATGTGCTTTTGGTTATATATGATTATTTTCAGCCTCTGGTTTTTATTAATCCTAACCATTAGTAGTCAATATCCCTAACATTTCCTTAATTCTGTCTTTCTTCGAAATAAAATATTGCCTCATTCTACATACAACTCCTGTATGAGATCCCACCTGATAGTAAGCAGTGATGCAATCGTTGATGGTGAGACACCAGTATATTAGGAGCCTATTCACTCTAGCCTTAAAGACACCTAAACTATAATCGGTCGGAAAGATAACAGCAGACATATTGTTCCAGTTCTCCGATGGACGTTCGTTTCGTCCACAAACAAAAGACACCCAAATTTGAACACTTATTTGTAGACCATACATATACAGTTCCTTATAGTTCCGTGGAACCGCGTCATGCAGTACAGCAGTCAATCGCTCAACCGTGTGACAACCGTAAAAACTTTTACATGATAGCTGATACGACTACATGCACAACAACATAAAAATATACCAAGAACGCTAGAACTTCCTTATTATGTCCCATAAAGACATCCAATGTCCATTTACAGCTTCATAAACCATTGTGGTATTAATTTTAAAACCCAAAGCCGCAAAAATCCTTATTATTATTCCTCATTTTCCATTACAAAGTCACACCTAATACATCCAAAAAAGGGCATATCCATCTTTTTATAATGAGCAGCTGTTCCGGCACACAACCTAATACCTGGTTTCATATTTAATTTACAAGAGCATTATGAATCCGTGGCGGGATTTGTTGAGGGCCCATAACTGCTGTTTTACAACACCCTGTAGGGTCGTTCTGTCGAGACTTGGGGTTATACAGCGTTTCATTAATGTCTAATTTGTTGAGGACATTAAGTATTGATGCATTAAAAATTGTATTGAAGTATGGCATAAAACAGAGTTATTGTTTTGAGTTTTTGTTTATTTTTGTAGATTTAAGAAGGAGAAAGAAGTTAAAAATAAATTTAATACAGAATACAGACAGAAGATTACTGTTGCAGAGCCATGTGTCATCTCTGGCAACAAGCGCTGGTCATAAACTTTCGTCTTGAGACACTGTGGTAAGTTACCACTGCTCTTGAAACTACACGCTACAACGCTATACAAAGAACGATTTCATTTCAATAATTAAATTAATTTTTAAAGTTTGAACGATTTTTTATCGAAATTCACAATTGAAAAGATGTCTACCGACGCGTGGCAAAAATTTAATTTAATTAATTGAAAGGCTTTCCCGTAGAGCACTGGTACTCTCAGGCAGAGATGAGAGAATACAGTTTTTTCAATATAAATTTTGATTTTCCGCTAACTTTAAAAGTATTTTTTTGTAGTTTTTAACTTAATTATCGTATTCGTTAAATTTTTTGCAATTTTTTTTAGAAAACCTCATCTTCGTATTATATTGGCAGCGAAAACAATGGGTCTATATAAAAAAACTGTGATAACTCCCGAAGCTATAAAGCAGTACGTATGTTTAAGATGTCAGTATGGCCTGCATGAAGTGACCAGCTCGTAGCGTAGACTTAAGTCCCACAGGTTGCACGGGTCGATCTCGGAAGATGCGTCACAGCGCTTACCAGCTCCGTACCTTTCATGAATGATATCACATTTTTGCTAGCCAATCAGCCAAACAAACAGCAAAACTTGATGAATGAAATTGAACTTGATTATCTTGTGTTTATATAATAGGCAAAGTTCTGATTTCCTCACTGACACATCAACTCAGCCCAAACCCTTGAACCTAATACGCCGAAATTTAACATCGAGTTTTTTTTTTTAATGTATGCAAAAAATAAAATAGGATTTTTTAATATTTACATCCCTAGGGGAATGAAACGAGGATCCAAAGTTTGTATAGAGAAAGCTACTTTCAAGCGATAAAATCCGGCTCGAAGGACCATTTGTTGAGAAGTGAAAGAGGTGGTAAAAATAAAATAGTGGACTGTAAAATATAGGTAGGTTTATATTAAATCTTAAGAACGCGCGCTTCTGGTCCGTGTCGTATGAGCTAGTGGTGTCTGGTCGCCGCGATGCGCGCGGCGGCGCTTTGCCCCTCGTCCTCCGCTCCCGCGCCCTCCGGTCGGCGCAGTGACACACAGTGCTACGTTTGTCACCAACACCAACGAATATGTCTTTGTCTATTGACTGCAAACAAAACCTGTCTATTCTAAGCCAGACTAGCAGCGAAGCTCTTGTAGTTTTGAAGTAAAGCTTCGGTACCTAACCAATATGTGTATGACATATGCCCAAATTACCAGTTTACTTAGACCTCTCTCTCTCCCTTTTTACATACCTTGCTTATTCTAGCTATAAGACTGCTGTAACATGTGGTCAACGTCAACTTCAAGGCGTTCGTGGTGCGAGTCCCGAACACTTTTCTGCCCCTCGTGTTGAAGGAAGACTTATGGCCGCAGGGCGTGGTGTTCCGTCGCTTCCGCGGACAGGTGCCACAGAACAGCACGAAGTGAACGTAGTGCAATGTGAAGTGTTACTAACATAGATTTAAGTCTTATTTACTAACGACAACTTGTATTTATTCTATATATATGTTAGTCTGTAAGGTATATATCTATGGGCCAAGATGCCTGACAATAAATGATTTATTATTATTATTTTATTATTATTATAAATCATTGGCTTACCTACTCACTGAAAGGAGATAGACCAGATACACGATCCGAGATCAACAGGGAGAACTCTTTACTCACTCTACCTAGCCTAATCAAATCCTATTATTTTTCAGTTTTTCTGGTCATTTTTCGCCAGCCTTGTCTGTAAAGGTTTTTTAAGTCGCCTCAGTTTCTTAAGACTGTTGTTTACATGGGATGTCTCCAGAATAGAGTAAGGGTGAGGAGAATTTTCGGACTGATGTGGTCGATGCTCAAGACTTGGTAGTTCATGTATTGTAAATGGACCATAAACACGTCTACACCTAATGTTAGCTGTCTAAACATGGATCCTCTTGAAAACTTGATTAATCTGTGAGTAAAACTGCTATATCTCCTGTCGGCCTGGAGTTGCAATCGGACCAACCGAAATAACAACAGTCAATCATCTCTCGATGTGCGATTCGACAACAGATTGACATATGGACTAGGCAGACATAGTATTTGGTAGAAGTGATGGGCAATGGAATGATGTGGAGCGAGGTGAAGCGTAAGGATATTCAGCTAGTATTGGACAGAAGGCATTCACTGCAGTCTAGTCAGTATTGACTTTTTTTAGGTGGAAAAATCATCCAATGATATCTTCCGCCCTTAGGTGGAAGCCAGAGGACGTGTCAGACTTTTACTGGCTAAAAACCTACTCCTGTTCCTTCTTTGCCTTTGTTCACGGCCCTGGGGCTCATTTCCACACAACCCATGGAGTCTAGTATTGACTGGACTGTAGTGGGTGCCCTCTGCTCCGTAGTAAATTAAGCAGAATAATTACAAATTCTTAAAACACAAGGGTAGATCTCTCAAAAGCACCCTCAAGTTTATTTTTGAATAAGGAAAGAATTTACGCATAGTATAATAATATCAGCCTGTAAAGGCCTACGTGGACGAGGACTGCAAGGTAAAGAATTGTGGTCAACGCAGACTAGCCACTTAGATATTCCGCGGCATTCCAGAGCCTTACCACAGCATGCCGCGTCCCTTTGAAATATGGCAACTTTAGCTGCTAAGTTAATAACAGGGTTAGAAGATGATTTTCGATTGATAAATTCTATGGAAAGAAAGAGAATCAAATGGTGACTTAAAATATGATTTGAGAAAAATTAAGAAAAGGATTACTTAATTAAGAAATTACTTCATCAATCATTATACCGTTGCGAACACAGTGCGCTACGGTATTGGCTTTTAAATCTTTTGCCATGCCATCCCGATCGGCATAAGCCTTTAGAACTATTAGCATTAAGCTTTTAGATACATTAGGGGACAAAATGACGCACGCTATCAAATTATCCAACAACATGTCCTACGTCAGTGTCACATAAATTGACGAAAGCGTTAGGCCGCTTGTACACGTTAAGAAAAGTCGCCGGGCCTATGCAAGAATTGGTGTCGTTTGAACACGAACTGTGTTCACTAGTTTAGCGCTGTCCAAGAAAAAAAATCTTGTCTGCTCTAGACACGACACATGAAGTTGCTATGGTGCATTAGCGAAGCGGGCTAGATGAGGGGTTGTCATGATTAACTTTTCGTGCCTAGATCCGACAAAATTCTTATCGTGTACATGATGAAATGGTCCTATCTACCGCATACACGGTAAAATTTCTTAGCGTGTACAATCGCCCTTACGCGTCATGTAAAGGACAATTTGTACCTTTCTATATTTGAAGCTTTAACTACTTTTATTCACGAGTTAAGGAAGAGAAAGGCACTCTATTTTTCTTTTCTTAAAAAGATTCTCCTTTAAAACAAAGAAAAATAATTAGTCTTCGCATTTCTCATTATTTCACAGGTTGCAACAGTAACGTTCATCTGTTGAACGTTGCCACTGAACATCATGCCCTAGGCATTCCATTAAAATTCGCTTGTTACCGTACAATTGTGGTGCCTGCACCAAAAACAAGAGCCGTCGAAATGATAGTAAATTAAATTTAAATTAAAACTCGACAAGTATTTACGACGTTTTGCCCACGGGCGACATGTACACTGCTAATGAGGTTATTGTTTAAAATTATGTTTTTATCTTTGATTGTGGATATTATTTGAGAACTACAGGGCAATTATTTAAGAGGACTATGATTGAGAAGCGAGCCAAGTAGATCATCGAAATTGATGCACTTGTCAAGTCCTGAGCACCGACACTGAGTTGCTAAACGGATTTATGTCGTTTATATTTTTGGTGAGCGTGCATTGGAATTGCATAATTTAATTCGGCCAAGTCCGTTCCATCATTGGACCACAAGACGTGCGGCTTTGCGCCACCGGTACATGGTCGACATCCCACCCATACATTCAAAACATTTTGGGAACACATTCATAATGCGTACAGTTAAGGAGTGTAATTCCCTGCCGGATTTTAATTTCTCGATTGTTATAACCATATACTACTTTAGGACATGGTCTACCCATGTGCTAAATTTCATCAAAATTCGTTCAGCCGTTTGAGCCAGAAATAGTAACAAACGTACACATCTATATCAACTTTCGCCTTTTTAATAATAGCGTAATTTTATAAAACTGTGACCAAGCCAGTATCTTGACAAAAAATACAAGAATATCTATGAATTAGTATATAGATAAAACTTTAGCTTCAAGCTGTTACTTTGAAGTACGAAAACTGTCGTAATTGCTGCTTATATTTCAACACTTAAAATTAAAATATCGATTTAACAGCAACACAAAATAATTACAGCAAATAAAATACATCTTCATTCTTACCTAAGTACCCCATTTTAAATTGCATCCTACACAGATTACCCTAATGTAATGGGAATACATTTTAACGCTTCCATTTCCCTCCTATTACTCGCTAAAAAGTCTTACTCTCCCACACTTCTCGATCTTACGCCACTTTTATGCTTTCATCCAAAAGTGTTTATGCTTTCTCGAAAACCCTTAATATTATTTTGCTTAGAAGCCCCGACTTTTCTCCACAAGGAAGTTGTTAAATTACGAATAATTTATACTTCAAACGGTCTTGGAAAATTGAAAATTATGGAGTTGATAGCATATAATTTGAAGATCCCGAAAAACTTGGCGTGAAAGAGGAGTCAAGTTGTCTGCAACGAGAAAAATTAAACAATAAGTTACCATTAGGGAAGTTCTTTTAGAAATTGTATCTATTGCTTCCTTTGAAGTATTTTCTTACCTTTTTATTTTTGGGTATTGTGATTTTTTATATTATACTTTAGACCTTTTTTTATGGTAAGAAAAATCATCCATCGACAACCCCTGCTCAGGGCGGAGCGGGTGATAGTGTCAGACTCTTACTGACTAAAAGCCCACCAAGTACCGGGACCGAGCTTTCCTTTCGGATAACCCTGGCCCCAGTAGGCTTCGACCCGGCTGGTCGCTGTTGCTGACAGCTCCTTGAGGCGTGCGGGAACTTTAGGCTGTTGTATGAGTTCAAATCGCGTGGAGAACTCTAATTGCGCGATGCAATATTTTTTCGTTTTGTTTATATGTGGCGCCATAGATGACGCTATAATTAAATTAAATTAAAAAATTAAATAATAATAATAATAATAATAACCCCATCGTCGTATCTCCACGTTGACGTCGTGGTGGGGCTTGTGTGCTCCAAAATACCCTAGGTCTGTATCGGTAGAATTTTCTTTGCCGTAACATGCCTAGGGTGAGGGGCCAGACTAAGAGAGATACAATCCGCAGGGCAGTTTTGTGGCGAACTGTTGGGTATTAGCGACCCCACGGACCCGATCTCCCGGGAGAATTCTTCTTCATCTCCGGCTTGCCTTCATTGGCCGGCCGTAGTGAACACTGACGAGGAACAGAGCTCCCACCTCTCTCTTGCCTTTATTGGCTGGCTTGAGTGGAGATTCGCAAGAGCTCGTGCTCGGGAGAAGGATGTATAATCCAGTAAGGTGCTGGTAGGGATCTTGACCGTACTTCCGGGATTGTCCTGATAGCCGTGGTATGCCTCTCCACTCCTCAAGCGCCTTAGGATATGTTGCCCTCTTGTTGCTACGTCACTTCGTGCTAGCGGCCGTTTCTGGGGGCCCATTTATTGAGTGTGCAAGTCACCCCCTGCCTTTTATCGATGAATCTTAATAACATTGTTCAGGCAGGGGCCATAGTCTTAACATAGTTCCATGATATCAGTCCACCTAAGACTCCAAAAATCATAGCCTTATTATTTTGTTTTCCATATTGTATCGCAATAGTTTTTCAAACCGGGGGTTGTCCTTGGATGCACTAGCATAGCGCATACAGGGATAATCGCCGGTTGGTACCACAATCCATCATTAAAAGCATCTAAAAGGGCCTCTGCGAGTTGGTTTCGGCTCCTCGTACGCCTTCCAAAGGTCCAGGACCTTAGGGTCCTGAGATAAATAAATATATAAAAATAATAATAATAATAATAATAATAATAATTTCCATATTGTATCGCAATAGTTTTTCAAACCGGGGGTTGTCCTTGGATGCACTAGCATAGCGCATACAGGGATAATCGCCGGTTGGTACCACAATCCATCATTAAAAGCATCTAAAAGGGCCTCTGCGAGTTGGTTTCGGCTCCTCGTACGCCTTCCAAAGGTCCAGGACCTTAGGGTCCTGAGATAAATAAATATATAAAAATAATAATAATAATAAAAGCACCATTAAAAGCATCTAAAAGGGCCTCTGCGAGTTGGTTTCGGCTCCTCGTACGCCTTCCAAAGGTCCAGGACCTTAGGGTCCTGAGATAAATAAATATATAAAAATAATAATAATATTTATTTGCTAAAAACACGGTTTACAAGATGGTAAAAGAGAGTAAATAAGAACAAAAATGTTTCGCTTAGAATTAGCATGCAAATATTTGGTATGTACAAAGTAACATACAGAGATAATTGTTAACATACAATTATCGACAATTTTGTTGGCACATTCAACATTAAAGTTCTAAAAGACATAGACTTTGAAAACAAAAAACTTTATAAACAAATCAACTTTTTTTTTAAATCCCTTTAATTCGGACAACAATGATCTATATTATGTTAGTATTACACACAACTTATATTCTAGTGTTAGTAACATCAAAAGTGAATAAGAAATAATTTAAAGCTAGAATGACCTATCTTTTAAGAACCTGACGAAGAGTACTAACTTACTAGGCCAGAATATTGACATCGTGTGGATACGGTGCTACTCTTCAGACTATGTCCCTTTGTTTCGTGTCCCAAATATCCATTCACCTGAATTACCCGTTGCACAGGTCACTGTTTAGGCTCATAAAGACTCTTGTTTAGAAGTGCATCATAAATGAAGTAAGTTGAAAGAAATTTTGTGCTTAAGTGCTGGAAATTGGTTCCAAAAATATTTATTAAATAGCAAACATAGCATAGCATAGCGTGGGAACATTATAAGACAGTTTTAACTTGTCGTGATAATGTTTCACACTGTTGTGACTCACACTTCCTCTCTAAGAGAGGGAAAATTGCAATTGTAAAATTTTAACTCTCTAGGGGGTTATTGTAAAATATTCATGTCTAGATTAGTTTGATATTCTAGATTACCTTAATTTTTTTTTTTTCATTTTAATATTGTACAGCTAATTTGCCTATAAACTATGTTTAAATTAAATGAACCATTATTATATCTCAGAATATTCAACTATTAGAAACTATTTCAATTACAAAACGAGACTCTGTCGTGAACAACACTTCCAACGCTTCAATAAACATGATCATCAATTGGACTCAAAGAGTTTGATTACAGGTACCGTCGACATAAAAGAAAGATGCCTAGATCAGAAACCATCACCACTTCTCCGAAGCCATGAAAAGGTTCTATCAATACAAATTTTAACAATATAATCCATTGCATGTTAGTCAATTTAGAAGACCAATGCTAACGGCCCCGACTTACAAATAGATCTTGGGTTAAACCATTTCCGGCCACCGTAGCCGCGGGCCCGCGGACGGCGAGCCATGAGTAGCTCGCTTTCCGACCGTCCGGTAGTAGTCCGGACCGAGCCCAAGACGTCGACGGCGCGCACTGTTCCCGCGCGTCTCAAAGAGTTGTCAGCAACAGGAGCCCAGCTGGGTCGAAGCCTACTGGGGCCAGGGTTATCCGAAAGGAAACTCGAGCCCCGGTATGAAGAGGCTAGAAGGAACAGGGTGGGATTTTTGTCAGTATGAGTCTGGCACTATCTCCCGCTCCAGCCAAGACCGGGGGTTGTCATTGGATGATTTTTGCCCACCGTAAAAAAGGCGCATTACTTTGTGTAATTTATTTCATCACCATAGCTCTTAAAACGGTGAAGGAAAACATCGTGAGGACGCAGCGGCATGTTCTAGAAGCAAAAATTCGCAGACATGTGACATCCACTAACCCGCACTGGGCCCACGTGGTTGATCATTCCCTCTCCTAGAGAGGAGGCGCTAGATTATAAGGCCGACTATGCTACTACTGCTCTTAAACGGAAAAAAAAAACATCGTAAGGAAGCCGGCATATCCTAGAAGTAAAAATTCGAATACATTGTGATATCCAGTAACACACTGGGCCCGCGTGGTTCATAATGGCCTACTCCCTCTCCTAGAGAGGAGGTCTGAGTCCCAACAGTGTGCACTATAAGGCTGAATATGTATGTTATGTTACTTCATTGGAGTTACTTCCTTTTTTTTATCTCATTGGTATGTAAATGCCGCTTATCGTTCGCCGAACAAGACAATTAACGTCATACATCATTCGCGTTCGTCTGAAGGCTACTGTTACAGACGGCTACCGGACGTTATCGCTCCATTGTTGCGCTGTCAATTACTGAACGAAGCGTCTGACGTTACCGGTATTCTTCTTGTTTATAGAATTACTGTATTTTTTTGTTTTGTTTTTTTTTTGTTTCGATTCCTTGTGAAATTTTACATTTTTTTATTGACTACAGGCCTCGAACAAGGTCGACCGTTGACCTGCTGAGAGTCGCTAGAATGCCGTGGATTTGTGACGCACTGGACCGTTCGTTAGAGCGACACTTGGGGAGGCCCTTGTTCAACAGTGGACGTCCTTCCAGTGGATGACGATAGACAACAGGAAAATTTTTGAAGGGCAATTTTCGTATTTTGAAAAACGAACATGATCTAATATCTGTCTCAATCTGTCGAAAATAACGAAAAAGGGTAAGGGAACGGTATTTAATAAACAAAATACAATGATATAAACTAGTGCTTGACTGCGAGGGACCTGAGGTAGACCTGAGGATAAGCATTATTTATAAACATTTGTTTTTTTTTTCGTTTAATTATTGTTTTCTTTTATTTGTTGTTTTTTTTTTTGGTATTGTTTTTTGTGTTGGTGGTGGCATATTTGAGCCGATCTGGTTAATTAACAAGAATTATTTAAAATCACTATTTATTATTTATACGTGGCTTAGTTTTTGCAAGTGGGGCACGTTACCAACTGAGGCACGTAAGCCTGGTTTACCATATAGATAAATAGGTACAACTGTAAAATTGTATTTTTTGTATATGCTACATTGTAACCAAGCACCGTGTTAACATTTAATCAAACCTCTCATAAGATATTAACGCAAAGACAGGCTCGCCTATACCATTTTATCTATTTTTAGAATCAAATCAACCATCTTTAAATAACCGTTTCATTTTACCAACTTCATTGTCGTACAAGCGAAAGCGCGCAATGGACCAAAATGAAAAGAAAACACTCATTTAAATAGGAAAATATATACTTTAATTCTAGAAAAATATGTTAAAATTATGCTTAACTACTATACGATGTCTTGTGTGATGACGATAGACAACAGGAAAATTTTTGAAGGGCAATCGTAAGAAGAATACGATGAAAACATAATATATGATTGTGATTATTAAATTATGAAATCATATTTTTAATTCTTATATTAATTAAATAATTCTTAATAAGAGGATAGGTTAGGCCTACTGTCCATGGACGCGTAGCTTCATAGACGTTTATTCGTCGTTACACGCTTGGAGTACGCCGGCGTGAAGCATACGGCGGCTTAACGTCGTATCAATGCCGCTTCTTCGACGGAGTTTTATAATTTTTGTATGTAAGCTTCACGCAGGCGTACAATAAACGTATCATCATCAGCCTTTTCAATGTTCCCACTGCTGGGACTCAGGCCTCCTCTCTAGGAGAGGGAATGGGCCGTAATCCACCACGGGGGACCAGTGCGGGTTGGTAAGTGTCACATGTCTTCGAATTTTTTCAATAAACATATAATGAATGACGAATACGCGTCTATGAAGCTATGCGTCCATGGGCAGAGGTATTAATGGAAGCCAAATTATGCAGATTTTGTCTTATAGAACTTCTATTTGACTTTTGCTATTGATATCTATGTATCGAAAGTAAAGGATTATTCTTAACTAAATAGTTTGTTAGTGATAAATATACATGATACCTTTTGAATGCCGTAATTAGAGACACAATACAAAGACAATGAGAGAGTGAACGCGTTCGCTTGGGGTATAATGTATTAAAAGTGGTTTGTGGTGATGTTTTGGGTGGATACATTTTTATTTGATTCAGTAAATTACTATTGTTTCAAAGCAGGCAGTGGCATAGATAGATGACCAAGGGCCCTAGAGCAAGAACAAACTGGGGCCCCTAAATTGCTTAAGTTTTATTAACATATTTAAAAAAATATTTATATACCATACTTCAAAAATGCAACGCTGCTTTATCTTTTATATAAATCTCAAGTTATAGGAAGTAAATCATTAACAAGCACATTCAATGAAATGGAGATATGGTCGTCGTCAATTTGATCGCAAAGATATCTTACACAGCTTAGTTACCGAAACTTTTTAACCAATACTGCAGTGGTCATATTATCTGATTCATTATCACTATCAACAAATATATTTTTCGCAAAATTTTTCGTTCATTCTAGAAGCGGTTTGTAAACTAGATTTTGGGGGCCTCCGAACTTGAGGGCCCCAAGGCACTGCCCCGCCTAGCCCCTTAGTAGCTACGCCACTGAAAGCAGGCAAATGTAAGTTGATTAAAATTGCTACTAAATAAAACTGTTCAAAAAATTACACAACTTTTTTATACATGGCTACCTTATCGCACGCAAATTCACTTTACCATATTAACTTCGCATAGCGTGATGAAATCAAATTTATCAGTACAAAAATACTTCCAAATAATATTATATTATTATGATGTGAGAATGAATGATGTTTATGAAAAAGTATTTTATTATTTAAATAAAATAAATTACTTCTAGTACCGAATATTAGTGCGAGAATGTATGTGAGCTTATATTTAAGAAAAAAGAGCTCTATTGGTAGAAAGGTAAAGTCGAAAATTTAATGATATTTGAAATAAATTTCGTTGTAGTAAATCATGGACGGCTGTCTTCTTTTATACTCTCGATGGGTTTTCCTATTTGACCAAATTACTTATAATATGATATTTTCTACAATAATGGCGAGTTTTTTTCTGTTTTCTGCTTATATCTAGAGCTTCCTGTAATATATTCCGTGGGATGGGACTTGAGCTGGTGCGTGGACTACTTCTTCCTCAGGTTTGGGTTTTGGCACGAATGGGTTGTGGTAAGGATCTGCGTTCAACCTGTAATATTAATATTTAATTTTAATATTTTCATGGGCAAATAACTCTTTTCTACCTTTATCTAGGACTAGAATTGCCCACGGCTTCACCTGCGTACAAAAAGTATAGCTTGTATCACTCGGGAATAAAGCAACTTTCCATCGGAAAATTTTAGCAATCGGACTATTACTTTTAAAGATTACTTCTTACAAACAAACAAAACTAACTTTACCTCTTTATAATATTAGTGTATTCTATTATATTACGAGTATATTCTATTCTATTCCGTTCTGTTTCATTCCATTCCATTCCATTCTATTCTATTCAGCCGCATCCATTTAGCATGAACACTGACCTCGAGCTATTGTTAAAAGGCTAGGAAGATAATGAAGTACTAAAGTTCTGTTTTCGAAAAAAATATTGTAGTTGATCAATGTCAGTCATAGAGAATAAAAATCGTGCCAACTCATTCAAAAATATAATTTGTCAAAAAATAACAGAATAACTTCATAGTGGCGTAACTCTAGGGTGGCAAGGCTGGCAAAATGCCACGGGCCCCTGGCCTGGTGGGGCCCCCAGTCTAAGACGCCTTGAGCTCAGGAGAAGTAAATATACCAATTCAAGTAAATTACTAACGTTTATTAAACGCATTCATAAGAAAAGCATCAATTACCCGTAAAATTTGGCCAGCTTACCACCTTATTAGATACGCTTCTGGAAAACTACCTTCAGAGATGACATGTAAAATTCTCGTGTATTAGAGAACTTGCCACTTTATTAATAAACTACGCTAATATTATAAAGAGGTAAAGTTTATTTTTATTTATTTTTTTCGTAGAAGGTTATCTCTGAAAGTAGGTATTGGTCCTGGTATTTGGTATTTCTGAGAGTCTTGGATATATTTTATGTACGTGGGCAAAGCCGCGGGCAAAAGTTAGTAAAGAATATTTTATGTCTGTACTAAACTTGACGATTTTTTGGGGCCCCATCCAATAATTTTGCAATGGGCCTCAGATAGTATAGTTACGTCACTCTCGTCACGTTCGTCCGATTCGTCCCGTTGCCCCAATATCCAATATAACTCAGAATACGTCACCAAACTGCAAACGTATCCCAATTGACACGATGACTCTAATCCAACTATAGCCTCTACACTAATATTATAAAGAGGTAAGGTTTCTTTTTGTTTGTAGAAAGTAATCTCTGAAAGCTAGTAAAGAATGGGTTAATGTATACATGGTGATTTATCCAAACTAAATTACAAAGTAGGCGATTCTGGGGCCCCATACAATTATTTTGCCATGGGCCTCAGATGGTATAGCTATAGTTACGCCCCTGATTCATCCCGTTGCCCCAATATCCAATATAACTCGGAATACGTCACCAAACTGCAAACGTATCTCGATTGACACGATGACACTTTTTAGTCCAACTATAGCCTAAAGCTAGCCCAGAATACGTGCATAATTGATTTTAAGCGGATTTCAGCTAACTGACGCGGGCTGTGCAGCGGCAATGAATGATCCTTGGGGATAATGACTCTGATCCAATTTCCTGAATGAGGAATTTTAGTTTGATGTTATTGTAGGGATTGTTGTTGTTCTATTACTTTATACATGCATATTATGTTATATTGTGCGCAATTTATATTAAATGTTTCCTATACTGTCGCATTGCTGGCAAAGGCATTTCACTCTTTTTCACTCATTCTATTGTTTCCGGTTCTGAGCCACTTCTAGACAAAAGTTAATATTTTTATATTAAAAAAATGGTCTTTTAAAAAGTTTGTTTGTCTGTTAGTCCTTTCTAACCTCCAAAAAAAAAGAAACATAACGTAAGTAACGCGTAAAAAAGTCTTCATATAATTATGCTGTTACATGACTCGGATAAAAACACCAAAAAAGAAACTCCTAGTAGGTACAAAAAAAACATATACAGAATGAAAGAAAAAAACGTGTTCCGCCGACTCCAAATAAAAATGGGACAAGGGCAGGAGAATGATGATGACGAAAGAATAATAAACAAACTTGTAAAGAGTGATGGCCTTAGCGCAGTCCACGTTGTACCACCAATCGCAGGCAAACTTGGCCTGGTCGAAGAGTGTGCCGTTTGTGCAGAGGAACGACGCTCCTTGCTCTCCTTCGCGACCATCGTGGCAGATGTGGTAAGCCTAGAAAAAGAAAGGCAATATTATAAAAAGTTGTCCAAAATTGATGGTCAATTTTCTAGGTAAGCGCCCTACATCGTTGACCACATCGTCCCTTTCCATCATGTCAGATAGCGGTCAAGCGTGAACGATCTCTTAAAGGTAATCACTACATTCATTAACAGTTGGGCGTTACGAAGTTCGCCGGGTCAGCTAGTCAACAATAAAAAAATGTTGGTTGAATGTCTGACTGGCCTGTTGGTCTAGTGATTATTGGCCCGACTGCTATACCGGAGGTCGTGGGTTCGATTCCCATCCGTGACAAATGTTTGTGAGTTAAGCATGTTTATTTGTTCTGTGTCTGGGTGTAATTTATCTATAATAATATACAAGGTTATTTATAAAACACTGTCAAACTCTCAGGAGTATGTTATTAACATCATAAACAACAACTTTTGTTTTATGAAAAATGTATCATGTCTTAGTTCATCAGATTTTTAGAATTATGTAAGTATATATATTTATCAGTTGTTTAGTACTCATAACACAAGCTTTGGTTAGCTTGAAACTAGACGGCATTGTGTGATGGGTCTGGATTATTATTATTAAACTGATAAAAATTTGTTATTACTACTAGAAGTAGGGGTGTATCGATAGAGGGCTACGAGATTATTTGCAAGAGTAACCAGGACCCTGGATCGTAAAGGGCACCTTAAAGAACACAGGTGGGGTTAGTCAGTATAAGCTTAACACCTTCTCGCTCCACCGAGAGTTGTATACATTGTATTCGTATTGTATTCTTTATTGTACGCAAACAATTAATATACACAGTTTGTAAGAGTACAGTTGATGTACATTGGCGAGCTTAACCCACAACTGGGTTTTCTTACAGCAAACCACACAAAGGATAATGAAAACAACATATTGAGGAACCTTCAATGTACAACAAAGAATATTAAAACAAATTAATTAAACAAAATACATTGTTTGATTTCTCAACCAAAAAAAAACAATTTCAGAACGACTAGCTACGGCTAGTAGCTAAGGCTACGCTTAAAAGATGTGAACTTCATTATATGCTTTCTATTTCTAACCAGCGGTATCATTCAGAAAATAAATATAACATTACCTAACAAATTAATTGGATATGCCTTGAGGAAAGCATAATAATTTTTAAATTTATAAAAGTCTAACATAAAACAAAATGTTACTTAAGCAACTCCACAAAACGGGCCAAGCTTCCGAACCAATTATTTGGGCAAACATTGTCGAAATGGACGGCATTTTTTCACAGAAAACTTGGTTCAGAAAGTTATATTAATTTTAGTAGAATTATAACGTGATTCTAATAATAACTTGGAATGACCGGCCCTTGAAGCCTTTGAGGTTAGTCAGCTACTACGACAATATCTTGAAACTTATTCAATTTGGTGAAATTGCTCGACCATTACGATTATACTGGGCTCAACCATACAATTAGAATTAAGAAGTTTGGCTAATCGAGTTATAATAAGAAATTTCTTTGATATATCTGTAATTTACGTAATAATTGGTAAAACAGTCCTTTGCGTGTATTAAAAGGAGGGTAAAAATTAACTAAAATACTCGTTTACTTTATAGTGTTTATTTATTGATGATCCAGTAATAAAAAAGTCACCCACAGGGCAATAAAAAGAGCTACGCTCGGAGTTTCCTTGTGTGATCGAATAAGAAATGAAGATATCCGCAGGAGAACCATGGTTGCCGACATAGCACGAAGAGTCGCCAAACTTAAGTGGCAATGGGCAGGGCACATTACTCGCAGAACAGATGGCCGTTGGGACCGTAAGGTTCTGGAGTAGCGAACGCGTACCGGAAGATGCGGCGTCAGAAGGCTTCCTACAAGGAGGACCGATGACCTGGTGAGGGTTACGGGAATCCGATGGATGCGGATTTTGTGATCACATCAAAAATGAAGATATCCACAGGAGAACCAAGATTACCGACATAACCCGAGTGGCAACCTCTTACCGGAAGAGGCATTGTTCGAAGGCCTCTCATAAGTTGGAACGATAACCTAGTGAAGGTTGCGGAAATCCGATGGATGCAAAACGCACAGGACCGAACGTTGTAACGATACTTGGGGGAGGTCCATGTCCAGTAGTAGACATCTTTTGGCTGAAATAATGATATTAATTCCTACTTAATTCTTTATTGTATACCATGATAATTTACAAAATATGTGGATATCAGAGTTCATGTACATAGGCGAGCTTAACTCCAAGTTGAGCTTTCTTCCAGCAAACCATTGAGTGATAGAGAGAGACCACAGTAGAGTAGTATTTATTGAAATAGTTTATTTGCTAATGTGTCTAGAGCTCATTGTAATTATAAGTAGCAGAGGGCCTAAAGCTAGGCTGATTAATAAGATAAATAGTCGATAGTAGAAAAAACAAATGCAGTCAACCCAAACAAAAATATATACACGTTCAGAACGTAATCAAAAAACCTCATATACCCAAAGCAATCCACGAGGAGATTCTCAATCAACGAAGATTAAAATAATCTAGTACAAGCTAGAAGGATATGGAATGTTATTGGAAATCCAGTGAACGATACTAAGATACACATCTATAGTACAGAGATACAGAGATTGCAGATGTGATTGCTACTGTATCTTGCATCATAAATCGGACGACAGCACATGGTCTCAATGAGAAAAGTTGAGATAGAATAAACTGAACATACTCGTTGGCGTATATTCTTGATCGAATATATCGTCGAAGTGTATTGCTTAATACTGTTTTAGTTTTATATCTTGAACTTGTTGCTTTGTTTATTGGAATTGTTTGCAAAATATGAATGAATTTGGTCACGGTTTTGAAATTTGATTTGCATATACGAAAAGGGTAAGTATTATACATAGATTATTGTTATTTTTAGCAAAGTTGCGATATCTGCACTTATATTATAAAGAGGGTTTTTTATTTTTGTGTATATATTTGTAATGAATAAACTAAAAAACTAGTGTGCCGATTTCAAAAATTCTTTTACCATTCAAAAGCTACATTCACCCTGAGTAACATATATTTATTGCCCGTGCAAAGCCAGAACGAGCCGCTAATTATAATACAAAAAAGAAAACATTCATGGTGGTATTTTGTAATCATTCTTCTAATTTATTATAGATTGGACAAAATGATGATTGGATATTTTTATGTTTATTTTTTTGTATGTTTGGCCTCACTATTAGCTTCTACTAGCGAAATTACTCACGTGAAAGTAGAAAGTTAGCCCAAGGGATTGTCCCTTTTATTTATTTTGCCTATTACTTATTTTATCCCAAGGGATACTCCCGGGATAAAAGTATCCTGTGTTCTATTCCAGGAAATGGCGTACCTGTTTGCCAAATTTTATACAGAGCCGTTCAGCCGGTTAAGCGTGACGAAGTAACAAAACACATAGATACAAAAGACGTGAGGGAGAATACGAAGGTGTTCCCCGCTTAGGCGAAGGAACCGCCGTGTCCTCGTAGAGGCGATCGGGGGCAGTGACTTCTAGCGCCATGCCCTGTGCCTGTGCATTTGAATATTTAGAGTAAATTTTTTTTATCCTGCTACTATCCCTGTTCTAAATTGATAATTTTAGACTTTCAAGCAGACGAGTTCGCAGAATAAAACTAGTAAATTCATTAATTCGTATCTGGGTAACCCATTGTTAATATTTTAAAGCAAGCTTCTCATGAGACAAGGTTCCCTGCCCCAGAATAATTCTGAATAGACTTTGTTCAAATCTCTGTGACTGTTGAAATTCTCATAAGAATAGCCTACAGGAAACAATGCGTTGACATTAAACACACATGTAAGACCTTTAAGTAAAGGTAGCTGCCAACGAGCGATGAATCAAGATGGATATGATATCATTGTTAAGTGTTACAATGATTGTACATTTCGCATATTCGTTTCCCACCAGTTTGGGAGGTGCCTATTTTGAATTCAGACGGAAAAAACACCATTATGCGGAAAGCCCGGAAGATACGGTGGCGCACACTGTGGAATTCCCCGGAAAGCCCCGCATGGGTGAGTACCGCCATGTCCTTGTAGAGGCGATCGGGTGGTGGCGACCTCTCGCACTTCGCTTTGGTTCAGGCCATGTATGTACCAAGAGGAATTGGAAGCAGACATATCCTTCTGCGAAGCAGTAATACGAGCAAAGAAGATAGCTGCTATTATTTGGGAACAAACATTCACACGCCCCAGCTGCCGCCACAGGAGACGATTCCTAGCCACCAAAGGTTCGGGCTTGAAGACTCCGAGTAATGTGTAGGTCACCATCTGGCCTTTGGAAATTACTGCAAAAAATCCCGTGGTCTGGGAACGCAAAAGGTAATTAGAGATACACGGGAAGACATAGGCAGTAAACGCCTAACATTCCCTCTAACTTCCTCCAGAGTGAGAGAAGTTATTCGATCATTTCTCAACCCCAAATTCCCGCAGTGCTAGCAGGTATCCGCAAACTACGAGTATGCCGACTTTCCATCTCCCTTGTTTCCATGCTTCACGACAAAACCATAACAAAAGATGTAAGAGTAAATAACTATACCCTTATGTTCATGTCGCAGTACCCTTCCGTGACCCGTTTTTGTTTTTCAATGGTATCCCTATTAATTAGTGAGTATGTTTGACTTACGTGTTCAAATATTTTCTTTAAAATATTTTACTAGGCTTTGTTTTCCACGGAAAATATTTAATCAGTCTGTAAACACGTACCTATTATTTATTCATAGAAGGGTTTTAGGTTAGGGTTTCCGTCTAATTATTTATGGTCTGAAAGAAAATGTTTTATGATAAAATAAAGTTAAAAGTTCAAAAATTTAATTAAAGGAGAACTTTTAAAGCGAAACGTCTGAATTTTTTAATAAATTGGTATACCTAGTGAAACCTCACTAGGTATACTTTAAGCTCTTTGAGATCAAAGTCCCTAAAAAGTAAAGAGAAAAAAATACTAGTGAGATGTCACTAGGTATACTAGAGAAGTAAGTATCACTAGGTATACTAGTAAGGTGCCACTAGGTATTCTAGCGAGGTGTCACTAGATATACTAGTAAGGTGTCACTAGGTATACTAGAGAGGTAAGTATCACTAGGTATACTAGTAAGGTGCCACTAGGTATTCTAGCGAGGTGTCACTAGATATACTAGTAAGGTATCACTAGGTATACTAGTGAGCTGTCACTAGGTATACCAATTGATTAGAATTTTGAGTTTTTCAATTGTATATTTTGTCTCGTCAACTGGACTTAGAGCATGAACTCTTGGTTGAAATTGTTGCGAAATTGTTAGAAAGAGAGTCCACGACCCAAGAATGCAAAAGGCAACAAACGGAACACGTGTGGGTTTTACGTAGTAGAAGACTGAGATCATTAGGTTACTCTCACTCTGAGAGAGGGAGTCTCTTAGAGTGAGAGTAGGTATCTTAATGATATCTCACCCTCAAAAAAAAGAGTCTAAAACCTAAACAAATAATACCATTTTCATATTTTATATTGGAAACCAAAGCTGCAGACAGACACCGAATGCAAATCGAAATAATATATCAATAAATAATATAATGTATTTCAAAGCTGCAACAATTGAGCAACATAATCTGAACGTATAATAAGCTTCTAAAGCGATGCAGTGGTACAGCGGTGCAGCGCTTGAAGCGACACAGGTGATAGCTTTGTGCCGTCAAGTGCTAGATTGTCACTCGCTGTGGTTCATATGATATGCTCTGAGAATTGGAACAGTGATGTAGATGTTATTTTAATGGCAATATGTATCGGTACGTGTCGTAGTAAAATACTAGCTGCTGCCCGCGACGTCGTCTGCATGAAGGCTCTAAAACTCACTTCGTTGTCCGTCAGTCAGTGTGTCAGTCTGTCTGTTTGTCAAGACCTTTTATCTCAGGAATTAAAACTACATAATTATTATATGCTCAAGTCTGCGATTTGAACTGTGAAAAAAAATCGTGTACGAAAAATCTTCGAGAGTTCATTCGTCAATTGAACTATTTTTTCTTTTTTTCTTTGCTTTCAAAAATTTCCTGTAGCCCTACTGAGCATCGGCCATGCTGGACCCTACGGCTTTATGAAACACCTTAATATTTCACCTTTGAAGCGCGCATTGAACCCTATGCCGTTTACGACCCGGGCTCAGTTACCAGGCGGCCGAACGGCGAATTACCATTGCTCGCAAGCTCTCACCTACAGTGCTTGGAGATCACCCTGCGAGTAACATGTTTACTCATACTGAACTTATATTTTCCAACCGTTTGAGTTCCTCAAAAATTAAAAGAGTTGGTTTGGGCTTTGGCCATACAGCGTGACGATGCTGTCAGTCTTTTGGGTATATATTACTTAACAGTCGATAGCGATTCGGAAGACTTTTCTGACACGATATGTCAGTTTTTTTTTATTATTATTCTTTGGTTTTTTAGAGCATATGTTATAAAATAAAGTATTTTTGAAATTGTACATAGTATGTAGCAGTTACTAACTGCTCCTGCATCCCACCAGTGAAAAGGGAGGATCTTCCTCTAAACAATACTAAAGAAATGTAGGGTCGCAAATGTGAATTGAATTATTTTGTAGCGGACGTCTTTCGGCTGAAATGATGATGATGATGATGATTTAGCAATTATAAAACAAAAATATTATTATATTAAGCTAAAACCCTATTATTGACCTTTAATATACGATTTTTTTCTGTTATAAAAACAACGACAATTTGTGATTGATCTCTTTGGCTCTATTTCTAATGGCGTAAGGTAGCTAATCCTTAACTCGACGCAATTTCAAATGTATAAATATTACATTGACAGTTAAACTCAAATAGTACTCCAATCAAAGGCATTAAACATATACTACCAATAGTAGGATATATAAAATCTTTGCTACCAATAAGACAGGACATAGCGAACAAATTTCTAATCCAAGGCTTGTTACTAAAGTAGTAACAAGTCGCTGTCACCTGTACCTGTCAAGTCACGTTTGTGTCCGCTATACGCACCAAAAGAAACTATTTTTTGGAGAAATTTGCCGAGTTGTGCATTGCACCATTGTAAGTCGGCGGAGACCTCTCGCACCGGGCCCTGGTCGAAGCCATGGTCCGGAGCGAGGATGGATGGCAGGCGGTCGCCTCCTTCTGCGAAGCAGTAATACTTGCAAAGGAGGAGGCCGACCGCATCAGGCAACGGCGCCCTCGCCGCCGTCGCCGGGATTCCGATCCCGATTTCCAGCCACCGTAGACGCGGGCTCGCGGACGGCGAGCCATGGGTAGCTCGCTGTCCGATCGTCCGGTAATGGACCGAGTCCAAGACGTCGACGGCGCGCACTGTTCCCGCGCGCCTCAAGGAGTTGTCAGCAGCAGGAGGGGCCCAGCTGGGTCGAAGCCTACTGGGGACAGGGTTGTCCGAAAGGGAACTCGTGCCCCGGTATGAAGGCTAGAAGGAACGGCGCGGGGTTTTTAGTCAGTAAGAGTCTGACACTGTCTTCCGCTCCACCCAAAAACCGGGTTTCGTCAAAGATGATTATCCCCGTCGACAAAAAAAAAAAAAAAAAACCATTGTAAGTCGTATTATGGCAAAACGACTGGACCTAACTCCAGTTTATTTTCGTAAATATATTTCGTCTTCACTGAAACATAGGATGACCGTTTTTCTAAGCCATTTCTTCTGATGGCCGCTCTATTGTATCTATTTAATCTCTTTGACTCCAATAAACCAATTTCATCCAACCTTGTAATCACACACATAATAGGTAAGCCTAACTAAAGCCCGAAGTCTCCAGTGTGCAATATTCCTAATAACAGAGGATATACCATAAATCAGTCGTACTATTATCCGCAGGATTCGGAGCTTCAATCTCTACGTTATCCCATCCATCATTAGACTTAGTGTCATCTAAACGGGAGGTTAATGCCATATATTCAGGCGCTTCGTCAATAGTTCAGCTGAATTCTATGCGAGAAGTGAGGGTGCACCGTCGCTTTAATAATAATAATATTCCACAACTATCGCACAACGCTATCTAGTCCCAAGCTAAGCAGAGCTTGTGTTATCGGTACTAGACAACTGATAAACATATTTATATATTTCTAAATATATACATATTATAGATAAATTACACCCAGACACAGAACAAATGATCATGCCCATCACATAAACATTTGTCCTGGGTGGGATTGAACCCACGACCTCCGGCTTAGCAGTCAGGGTCACCAACCACTAGACCAACAGGCCAGTCAAAGTCAGCTTTATAGAAGTATTTAGGAACAGAATGCAAAGTCTTGTAAACCTCCTTTGCTAAGAGAGAATCTGTCGACCAGATAGATGTTGTGTCCAGTCTGGTCAACTGCCTGATAGTTATTTTTAGAATCGTTGTATTTTTTTTTAGGTGGGATAATCATTTTAGGACATACCCCACTCTTGAGCGGGAAGGTAGTGTCAAACTTTTACTGACTAAAAATCCACTACTGTTCCTTCTTTGCCAGTGTTCCAGGGCCCCGGGGATCTCTTTCGCATTACCCTTGGCCCCAGTAGGCTTCGACCCTGCTTTGCCCTTAAAGTTGCTGACAGCTCCTTGAGGCGCACGTGCACTAACACACAAAAGTGCAAGAACACCACGCTACGCCGTTGACGACTTGGGCTCGGTCCGGACTGTTACTGGACGGTCGGACGGCGAGCTACCCATTACTCGCCGTCTTCAAGCCCGCGCCTACGGTGGTCGGAAATCTGGATCGGAATCCCAGCGGCTGGGGCGCGAGATCCATTGCTTCGCGCTTAACTAGAAGGGTGTAGTGTCTAGTCTAGGCAACTGCCCGATTGTTAAGTTTAGAATTGTTGTATGTTCTAAGCGTGGAACACTCTGATACCACTCTATAGGATTTCGTGTTTCAATTCCTATGTGCTGACAAAGATACCCGGTCGGGGGATCCTCCCCTTTCAACAGAAGTAAGTAGAACTTTACACCTATTCCACATACCTTTAGAAATATACTGAAGAAGTACTGGGTCGCAAATGTGAAGAGAATTTTAATTCTCAGCTCCGTAGTAAGCACATTACCATAATAACATAAAAACGTAAATTAAAAATTCTTTTTACAGTGACAAAGAAATTTAAATATTAAATTACTGTATTTATTCTCTTTGTATCGGTGTCGAAATAATGCGATTATTGCTCGGCAATCATAATCAAACTACCATCAATTGTTCCGATACATTGCCTGCAGGCGCCAATTAATGCTTATTGACCGATGTTCGGAGTGCATTTATTTACGAGTATCATTGTTATGATTTTAGCATTAATTTTGACTTTAATTAATAGTTTTGAAATGATGTTTCTCATCATTGCTTACAATGGGCGTCATAAGCTCACCCAAAAGGCAATGGAAAGGGCTTTGTTCGGAGTTTCTTTGCGTGATCACATCAGAAATGAAGATATCCGCAGAAGAACCAAGGTTACCGACATAGCTTGAAGAATCGCTGAACTTAAGTGGCAATGGGCAGGGCACATTGCACGCAGAACACATGGTCAATGGGGATGGAAGGTATTGGAGTGGAGATCGCGTACCGAAAGATGAAGCTTTGGAAGGCCTCCCTCAAGGTGAACCGATGACCTGGTGAAGGTCGCGAGAATGTGATATGGTTGATATGGACGAAAGGTTCTGGAGTGGCAACCGCGTAACGAAAGATGCAGCTTTGGAAGACCTCCCTCAAGGTGGGTCGATGACATGTTGAGGGTCGCGGGAAGCGAAAGATGCGAGACGTACAGGATCCGTCGTTGTGACAACTCTTGAGGGAGGCCTATATCCAACAGTGGACGTCTTTCGGCTGAAATGATGATGATGATGATGGTGATAGATGTTTCTCTTTCATGCATAAAAATGAAGCAACGGTTACTGTCTTATTCAGATTTTGTCGGAAAGTTCGAACCTAGAGATTTGTTATGGCAACAACTTGCTGTGTTTTTGAAAACTGGGAGTTATGAACTAATCCCCGTTACATACTGTTATCGTACTGTATCGAGCCGAGAAACTTGTACCTCTGTACTTTGGCAGGGAAACGAGGATATTTTTGAAACTTTTTTCTATAATGCACGTTTATGATGTACACTGGGACCAAAAATTCGGTTTACACTTAATAAGCCTCATGCAGGCCTAGTGTAGAATGGAGAATGTTATTTATTTTCAACTAGCTTTTACTTGCGGCTTCTCCCGAGTTTTTTAATATAGGTACTTTACTCTTTCTCACCTTTTTCTCACTTAAAAAAAAAAAATTAGCCTATGTCCGTCTCCAGGGTCCCAACTATCTCTTTACCAAAATTCATCAAAATCGGTTTTGCCATTTAGGCGTGAAGACGTAACAAACAAACAAACTCACTTTCGCTTTTATAATATTAGTAAGGATTTCCTCATGATGATTTTCACCGTTTTAGGAACAACGGTGATGAATTAATCGATAGGCTTACACTTGACCATTATGTCACCTAACGGTGATCGATAATCTAAGTACCTGTCTGGGTTAAAACCCACGACTAATAAACTCGTAAGTTGGGACTGTGACCACTGGGCCACCACTGCTCGCCTCCATGTCCCATTTTTTTTTACTTGATATAAACTAGTGCTTGACTGCAATCCCACCTGATGGTAAGCAGTGATGCAATCGTTAATGGTGAGGTGTACTAGTTTATTACAATTAGTTTAGTCCATTACAGTCAGATACAAAATTACCTACAAAATTCACTTAATTCATGAATCCCCAAGCGACCACCGGTGGCCGCGCATCTATTGTCTTACTATTGTGTCTCTAATTGACGGTATCTGAAGGGTTAAATATATAAAACTTTTCTCTCAAAACCAGCTGAGCGTCCGAAAGTCACCGCAACGATCCAGCAGAATATCAGCGTCAGGTATTTTTACCTGACACAGGCTGAGCTGGACTCCCACTGGTGCAGCACGACATGCACACCGCACTATAAGTCTATTTTGATTTTTTTTTTGTCTAAGTACCTATATATTGTGTTATTATTATTTTTTTCTTTTCTCTGTTGTTTAGTATAAGTTTTAGCTTAGTTTTTCTATCTTGGGTGTAATATGTGTTTTGGTGCATGTTTTGTGTTGTAGCCAATAAATGCTTTGTTTATACGGAAGTCTTGATTATGTATATCTAGATACATAATCAAGACTTCTGTCATCAAAATAGTTACCTGGCATCCCGTCTCCACATTAGCATACATCCCCGGCCTGAATGGCACATGATGACAAGAGAAGCCAGTCTCTGGCACGCTGTGGTATATCGGGAAGTCCACTCCAGGCGTGCCGGGAACATTGCGCAGATCCTGGGGCTTCTCGTGTTCCCGGAGTGGCTTGGGACGGACGACTGCTTGCTCGTAGTGGGTCTCATATGGGTCGTATTGCTGAAACAAATGAATACAGTAAAGTATGAGATATCGGATAAATGATTGGGGAGACCTATGTATAAATTATAGTGGATTGCTGTAAGCTGAAATAAAATTAAAAGTAAAAAAAACCTTTTTAAAAACAAGCTTTTAATTAAATGCGCTAAAAAGAATATTATAAAATAATATTTTCCTTTAAAAGTTGTACTATTAAGTTATAACGCTTTACACAGTTTATATGATATTAGCTTTTGCTCGCGGCTTCGCCTGTGTACATAAAATATAGCCTAGGTCACTCAAGAATAAAGCAGCTTTCTACGAGTGAGAAAATTTTAGCAATCGGACCAGTACTTTCAGAGATTACCTACAAACCTACAAACAAAAAAACAATTTTTTCCTCTTTATTAATAATAATATATTAGTATCGCGAAATTCGCCCGTGTGTGTAGACATAATTACATTTTGACTTCGCGACAAGCTTAAGCCATGTTGATTTTAAATTGATGTCACACAGCTAATCATCCATTGTCATCCAAATTAAACGCGTATACTATATTTCAGCTCAATCGGTTGAAGAGACCTGTTTCAAAATTGAGTTGCAAGATTTGAGAGAGCAAATTAATAAAAAACTTGTAAAATGATGTTCAACATCATTAGATGGTCTTTGTTCAGGAGTTGGAGAAGCAAAAAGAAGGTTAAGTTTTATTATTTGCGTTAATATTAATTCATGAATCCCCAAGCGACCACCGGTGGCCGCGCATCTATTGTCTTACTATTGTGTCTCTAATTGACGGTATCTGAAGGGTTAATTCATGAATCCCCAAGCGACCACCGGTGGCCGCGCATCTATTGTCTTACTATTGTGTCTCTAATTGACGGTATCTGAAGGGTTAATTCATGAATCCCCAAGCGACCACCGGTGGCCGCGCATCTATTGTCTTACTATTGTGTCTCTAATTGACGGTATCTGAAGGGTTAATTCATGAATCCCCAAGCGACCACCGGTGGCCGCGCATCTATTGTCTTACTATTGTGTCTCTAATTGACGGTATCTGAAGGGTCGTTTGTAATGGACAGTAGAACCACTTTTGCCGGGTCAGCTAGTAAAAAATATTAAAATGTCGTGTCGCAGTGTTACTCCTCTAGAACGACTTGATCCATTTATATGATTTTTTTACGTGTATTTGGTTGGTTTAATTCATGAATCCCCAAGCGACACCCGGCGGCCGCGCATCTATTGTCTTACTATTGTGTCTCTAATTGACGGTATCTGAAGGGTTAAGAATTGGTTGTTGGATATTTTTACCTACACTAATATAATAAAGAGGTAAAGTTTGTTTTTTGCTTTTTTTTTTTGTAGGAAATAATCTCTGGAAATACTTACTGGTCTGATTGCTAAAATTTTTTCACCAATAGAAAGCTGCTTTATTTCTGAGTGTTAAAGGCTATATTTTATGCACGCGGGCGAAGCTGCGAGAAAAGCTAGTAATTTATAAGGCAAAACAACATTTTCCGGCTCAGTTAGTTAGTATACATATCTTACGTACCTACACTTAAGTACCTACATCTACTTCAAAAGTCAGTTTCTTTTATTGTTGACATAAAATACACAGCACGGCTCCATCGTCTAAGTGAGCTATTACACAGTTAATCACTTTAACGGCTCGGACTTTATTAGAGTGCACAGCGCCACATTACTTGGAACGGGTGTAAAGACTAGCATTTTAATACGTATTTACACAAGCGAGAATATTGTAAACTGATGTTTGCCAGATGTGAGAAGATTTATAATGCTTTTACCCGCGGGTTCGTCCGCGTTTATTAATATACTTTACTCTTTCTCCCCATTTTCTCACTTTAAAAATATGTTTGTCTCCAGGGTCCCAACTATCTCTGTACCAAAATTTATCAATATCGGTTTTGCCATTTAGACGTGAAGACGTAACAAACAAACGAATAAACAAACTCACTTTCGCTTTTATAATATTATATTAGTAAGGATTAATTTATATTAGTCAAGGAGCTTTTAATCAGCTATAGTTTGTCGAATTCAGAAAACGTCTCAGTAAGGTTCAGCTGAAAACTAGCATCAAGCAACTATGTTATCTTACATTTTTATTGGACGGGATCTTTAAGGCGAAACCGAGGGTGACAAACAATGTTAGTGTTCTTTTTTTAATCTAAAATTTTAGAAAATGTTGTTTCTACACTGTGCATTTCATATCTGTGCATAAAACATGTTTCGTTCTTTCCATCTTTTCTTCTCTTTTCTAAAACATTTTGGTGATTATTTGTCTAACTATACTTTCTGCCGCAGGTATGTTCAAAACAGTAACCGTGGCTCGGGTATGCAAAGCACAACTGAAAGGACATAAGTGAGTTATAGTTTGTAAAATTCTGACACTCCCTCTTGCCCTAGCCAGAGCAGTGGAAGGGTCGCGATTGACCACTATCTCACCTGATGGTAAGCGATTATGTGGCCGACGATGGAGTTGATGATTCCCCAAAAAAAACAGTTTAAGTAGGATTAAGTAGGACGAGTAACACAATGAATATATGATGATTCCAATTGATCAAACGATGATCCTATGGAGAAGAACCGACAAAAAACAGAGCTAAAACTTCAACGCATTTACGCCAGTTCCAAAATAAATTCATAATTGTGTTATTAATAGACAATTTCAACCTACTTTAGGAACTCGCATAAAATAATTTCATAGCATTTCAAATGTAGACAGAAATTAAACAAGTTTCCGACTTATTTATATTCTCTTCCAGATGTCAAGACTTCAAGAGTTTGATAGAAACAAAATTAAAGTTCACTCACAAAGTTGCCGAGGCAGCACATTATTATGTAAACATCTATGTATAATTAAGTAGGTATGCTATATTTAGATCAGCATTTTGGGTGTCAAAAACTCAGGCTAAGTACAACTACCATCTATATATCTATATTACAGTACCACTGGTGGTAAGGTTCTCTACTGCGTTTTTCTGTCGCTTTTTTATTCATCATCAACATATCAGCCGAAAAACGTCCACTGTTGGACATACTCTCATCCACTGCATTCTCGCGACTCTCACCAGGTTGTCGGTCGATCTTGTGGGAGGCCTTCCAGCGCTGCGTTTTCCGGTGCGCGGTCACCACTCTAGAACTTTCCGGCATCATCGACCATCCGTTCTACAAGCAATGTGCCCTGCCCGACCTTGGTTCTCCTGCAGATATCTTCATTCCTGATGCGATTACGCAAGGAAACTCCAAGCATAGCCCCTTATTATCCTTTTTTATTATCCTTTTTAAATTCGGATCAACGCAGGATGGATGAAATGGCGACAGGTCACGGGAACAACTTGTGATCCACGGATGCCCCTCAAGTTGAAGGGTAAAATCTACAAGTCCGTGATAAGGCCTGTCATACTGTATGGATCAGAATGTTGGGCTGTGAAAAAGACGGATGAAAAAAGATTGCATGTTGCGGAGCTGAGAATGTTGAGATGGATGTGTGGTGTGACGAGGATGGATAAAGTGAGAAATGAGTATATTAGGGGAAGTTTGAAAGTAGCGCCAGTGACTGAAAAGTTGAAGGAAATCGTTTGTCTTGGTATGGTCATGTAAAGAGGAGAGATGAAACGCATGTTGTTAAAAGAGTTATGAATTTACATGTGGATGGATGGAGAGGGAGAGGGAGGCCAAAGAAAAGATGAATGGATGGTGTGAGAAGTGATATGAATGAAAAGGGAGTTAGTGATAGCGTGACGAGTGACAGGACAGAATGGAAGAAAAAAACATGTTGCGCCGACCCCAAATAAAACGGGATAAGGGCAGGAAGATGATGAAATTTAACATTTTGATCAACAGCAAAATAAATCGCACAACATTAATTCTACCAATACAGGTCTACTTTCTACCACCCAGCAAGATTAATTACCAAGAACAAATCGTAAGTCACATTACATAACATATAAGTCAAGAGCCGATATCAATGGCCGACCATGACACCGTTACAGTTTCGATACACGCACCTTTCTACACACACATATGGGTGTATCTGTATCACGGTTCTTACATAAGAAGTTCGGTGTAACTGCTATAGTTATTATTTAAATGTTAATTTGCTAACTGCTGTTTTTGAGGTCGGCTGCGAAAGTTTGGGAAATAGTTTTGGGTGTAATATTTGCTTCTGATGTAGGCTTAAAATTAGAAAATGTTTTTAGGGTTTTATGTTTTTAAGTACCTTGAGTTAATTTAAAGAGTGTTGAGCGTTTGTCTTGGTATGGTCATGAATTAAGCATGAATATACAGGTGACTGGATGAAGGGCGAGAAGGAGGCAAAAGAAAAGATGGGTAGATTGTGAAAGAAGCAATATGGAAGAAAAAAGAGTTAGTGATAATGTGATAATGACAGGTTAGAATGAAAGAAAAAAATGTATAGCAATGACCCCAAATAAGACAAGACAAGGGCAGAAAGATGATGACGTTGTTATACTTATTACACATATGAATAGTATGCAAATGAAGTAGCCTGTGCCTGGTAGTGGACTGCTGTACAATTTTTTTTTTTTTTAAATAATCTGTAGACATAGCGATATTGACCTAAAGAAGCGACAGCTCTTTCTCATTAGAGTCACTTTTAGTTAAATATCAACTTAACCGAACAAAAAATATTAATCTTAATCGATTACGCTACTTCAAACGAAGTTATAACAACACCAATTAAAAACCAACCAAGAAATTAACAACTATCACAAAAATACCCAATAATTTATCACTACCGCGACTGGTAAATAAATCATATTTAAAATTAGAACTGCGTGAATTTCGCCACAGTTCCGCTCCCGCGCAGGCTGGCCGGTGAGAGGGGAGCGCGCATGCGTCGTCTTGTCACGGACGCCCGGCGTTGCGCAGTAGCACCGAAAGTGCAACCGACTTGCTCGAATGAACTAGGTATTAAGTTAGGTGAAGTGGCCTTTGGCTAAAATAAGATACCTAAGAGGAAAATACTCGAACATTCTTATTTTAAATTTTGACATAATTTTTTTTTTTTTTGTTACGCCATTGTTTGGTACACGGACTTTTTGTCACCCTGTTTTTTGTTGTTATTAGTAACTCTTTAGAAAAGCATAGATAATAATCTCGATGGATAACTTGAAAATTATGACCATAAATGGTATGTATATACATACTTAAAAACTTACATAAACGCCATACATAGCATAAGCATAACCAGCCTTTTAACGTTCCCACTGCTGGGACTAAGGCCTCTTCTCTAGGAGAGGGCCCATTCTCTTTCCTAGAGACCCGGTCTGAGTCCCAGAAGTGGGAACACTTAAAAGGCTGGTTATTTGTATGTATGTTATGTATGTATGAAAAATAACACAAAGATCACAGGTGGTATAGCAAAATTATCAAATACTGTTACTCAATCCACATAAAAACCTATCGTAACGCTTTTCACACGGCCATAACAAATAAGGTCCTGTAAAGGCGACCGTTTATCTGATCGCCATATTATTGCCCTTGTACACTAAAAGAATAAATTGCCCGACTAAATAGCCCTATTAGTGAAGCAGACATTGTTTTTTATTTTTATTGGTCAGCTTAATAGTATGTGTACTATGTTAATTTGCGTTAATGAAAGGAGTAAAAAAGTCATTATGTTTTTGTATGGAGATTTTATTTGTTAAGGGTTGGATGTTTTTAGGCGAAACGATACTTTATGAGTAGGTAAATTGCTTTTCGTATTGGAGTTTTTAGGCCTTGTCAGAGATATTTTAGTTGTTTATGTCTTTCATTAATTAAATACAAAATAAATAAATTATCTCTTAGTTTGTGAAAGTTTCATAAAAATACACACAATGATTTTTGCCTGGTTTTCGCGTTTTTGTCTGTGTTAGACATAACTTGAAAAATAAATCACACCAAGTTTTATAGAAAGAAATGTTAATATTCGTATATTAAATGATTGGGCAAATGGTCTTTTTTACGGTGGGCAAAAATCATCTTATGACAACCCCCGCTCTTGGGTGAGCGGGTGATAATGTCAGACTCTTACTGACTAAAAACCGACCCCGTTCCTTCTAGCCTCTTCATACCGGGGCTCAAGTTTCCTTTCGGATAACCCTGGCCCCAGTAAGCTTCGATCCAGCTGGGCCCCTCCTGTTGCTGACAACTCCTTGAGGGCAAATAGTCTAGTTTAAAAATTTTTTTCAATACTTATGGACTACCCATTGAGACGAGATGTTGGATTTAAAATGATCAACAATCATATATCTATCTGCCCCTTAATTAACTTCGGGAGGTTGTCTACGATATTTTTTTACGTGCACCTTGTAGTATGAGAAAATAAAACATTCTTCTCTGCCCGTATGTGTCTCAAAAGACTCGCAAAAGTAATGTAGGGCAGTAACGACCCCTTGTCTGCTCATAACAGTAAACTATGATCTAAATGAAACGTGTTGATTACGGCAACTGTTTGACCTTTCATGGGAGATCGCCAAGAGGCCCATGTTGTACAGTCAGCAGAAAGTTTGAAAGTTGGCATGATTATAATATAATGAACATTTTTAATATCGTGTGGTCTTGATCACGCATGCGGGATTGCCCCGCACGTAACCCGTGGAATACGGATATAATACGTGGAATACGGATGCGGGACTCATATTGAAACTTTCTGCATGCGGGAATGCCCGCATGCGTGCTGAAATCTGCACGATATTCAAAATATCCTTAGTAATCGTCTTACTGGTATATAGGTATTGTTCCTACTTTCCCAGTTTTTTTTTTTTTTTTTTAATGTAGGAAATTATCCAATCATTTCTCCCGCTGTAGGACGGGGTAGAAGAGTATGTCATGCTTTACTAAAACTACTAACTACTACTACTAAAACCACACCTTTATTTCTCTTAGGTAGCTAGTAGCGTAGCTTCAAGCTTATCTACATCAAGGGATCAATTATTTTGTTACAATTATGCGTACAGCTATGGAGTGGACGGAGTCAATGTCCTGACAGCAATAACCTGACAGCAATAAAAAAAAGATTAATAATAAAATAGAGCACTGTAGTTATTAAAAACTGGAAAGAAGAAAAGTTAACAATGCCCCAATAAAGGAATAGCTAAGTAAAGAAACTCAAATCTACTTTAACATACTTCTTAGAGAAAGGTTACAATATAGGCACAGAGTAGACAAACAGCTTCTTACGAAAACATTTCGCAATGCTCCGAACTCAGCACTTCCTAGGCAACAAATTCTGGTATTAGACAGAAATTACGTCTAAATTGCATCATTCTCCTTTGAGTTATTAAGTCTTAGTAAAATGTTCTAGTTAAGACCTGAATAGTCTTTACTCGAAGCCTTATTTAATATAATAAAGTCCTCCAGGTCCAATTAGTTCGCTCGAGGGCAGATTTCTGGTCTGACGAGTAGTGATGTTAATTACTTTAGACTTTAATTTTGTTGCCGCCAGGTATATTGATGTTAGACTTAAGTAAAATTGGGCACTACACTTTATGTGAGGTACGAGTATCTGAATAATGAGATAATTTTATTCTTATTTACTGTTCTTAAAATACTGATGAGATTTTACTCGAAACGATGTTATTTTTTAAGTGGCTATGGGCAGGCCTAGCCAATTTGCATCAGGCAACGACGCCCTCGCCGCCGCTGACGGCGGCTCGTGGACTTCGAGCCATGGGTAGCTCGCTGTCCGACCGTCCGGTAACTGTCCGAACCGAGCCCAAGACGTCGACGGCGCGCACTGATCCCGCGCGCCTTAAGGAGTTGTCAGCAACAAGAGGGGCCCAGCTGGGTCGAAGCCTACTGGGGCCAGGGGCTATCCGAAAGTAACTCGAGCCCTGGTATAAAGGCTAAACGGAACGGGGTGAGTTTTTAGTCAGTAAGAGTCTGACACTGTCTCCCGCTCAACCCAAGAGCGGGAGTTGTCATTGGATGATTTTTGCCCACCGAAAAAAAGGGCCTAGTCAAGTTATTACCGTTTCGTTTAGAATCTCTTTTTACAGTCGGTCACGCCTCCGATTCCTTTGTTCTGACCACGTGACTTAACGTTGAGATGATGTCAGTCTCACAGATTTGAAGTTTCTACTATCTATCGTTTGTAGATTATCAACTTGGCTAAGCTCTTTGGACATATCTACCGCATCTGAGCAGAGCTGTGGGGCAACAGTGGAACAAAACGGGATAACTACATTAAAAAATAAATAAAAATTCACTACCTACTAACGTAATCTTACCTAACCCAAAACAATTACGACAAAAACGTTACGATGTAAAGTTATAATTATTATTTAATTTGAGTTGTACAATCACACTAATATTATAATGGTGAAAGTTTGTATGTATGTTTGTATATTTGTTGCATATTCACGCTGTAAAGGATGTTTGGAACACAGGTAGTCCCTTTAGGCAGACTATGTTTCCTTGAGACAGTTTCTACTTTCATGCGAGGAAAGCCGTTCGCAGCAGCTAGTTAAGTATCTGATGATAAGTATAATGATTTGACATTATTAGAAAGTTACACTGTTGATAGTTTATTTACGATCATTATGCGATCCATATTCATGTTCACGCCTATAGGTACTAAATTTCTTCCAAATTAGTTTAACCGTTAAGGCGTGATCAAATAACAAACAACCAAGCACTACGCTGTCTTCCACTTTAAAAATATTAATAGCATCACAACTTCAAGCTATCGGATTCATAACACAGCATAGCGTAATCAGCCCTAGTAATGGTCCCACTGTTGGGACTCAGCTCACTTTTCTATGAGAGCGGGTTGATATATGTCACATATTTTTGGATTTGTGGTTCTAGGACATGCCGTTTTTCTGCACCACCTGATGTTTTCTTATACCACAGAGACATCACTACTCTTTACTATCGGATTCACGAATAAAATAAATTCATAACGTCTAACAAAATCGCCAGTCCCAGCGCTCTCACTTAAAACTCCACAACCCAACTTCATAAAGTCACATTAAAATGAAATATACATAGATTCAGTACAGTACAGTATTATTAAAAAGTATATTAAAGAAATGAAATGACAGTGAAAAGAATAAATGTAACAATTATAAAAGTGATTTCATTCTCTGACGGCTACGGACTCCCCTAGGACTTGACCAGCGACTTGGCTATTTTTTATTACTCATTCAGATATTTTAAAACGTGCTCCATCCAGCATTTAATTTCAAACTTGCGAGACTTAGAACTTTTCACTTAAAGATTTTATTACTTTGAATTCTGATTTCAGATTTTAATCCATTCTTTTTAGGGTGCTGTAGTAATCTTTGTGTTTTTAGTTTTACATTTTGATTGCTAATGTTACTAATATCGTCAAACTCGCTTTTACCCACGGCTTCACCCGTGTTTATTAATAAACTTTACTCTTTCTCCCGCTTTTCTAAAAAAAAAAATAGCCTATGTCCGTCTCCAGGGTCCCAACCATCTCTGTATCAAAATTCATCAAAATCGGTTTTGCCATTTAGGCGTGAAGACGTAACAAACAAATAAACTCACTTTCATTTTTATAATATTAGTAAGGATATTTTGGTTACATGCATAAGAATCTACTTCTTAAAAACTTTCCAATTCAATTTTTTTTTTTTATAGTTGTGCAATTATAATTTTTACAAACTTTTACAGTCAATTACTTTATTTAACACTATCTTTTGCTCGCAGCTTCGCCTGCGTACATAAAATATAGCCGATGCCACTTAGGAATAAAGCAGCTTTCTATCGGTGAAAAAAAATTAGTAATCGGACCAGTACTTCCAAAGATTACCTCCTACAAACAAAAAAAAAAACTTTACTTCTTTATTATATTAGTGTAGATAAATTAAAGGATTATGGCGATATCCCGAACAAAATTTGGTTCAGCCAAAATTCATGTCGTCCAAGCCAACAAAAAAAAAAACTAAGCTATAATGATTTATTATCTCAAAAAATCTAGTCAATGCAATTTCCAATTATGACGACATTTTTGCGAAACTTAGGCTGGCCATTAGCTATTATACAGGTATATACTGGACAAAGCATAAAAATCAGTAAATTATTTTGCCAGTATACCTAGTTATATCATTGCGGCTTTCTGTAGACATTTAATAATTTCATCAACAATTTCCTCGACGTTGTTCTTTGGCACAAAAAAGGTTTATCTACAGAACCATAATTTTATTACACCTGACAAAGTCTTAGCATATTTTTTACACCTCCAACTTTATTAGTTTCATGCACAATAAAGCTTTATTTGTCTACTACGAAATTAAAGCCAAAAGAAATTGATGTTTTTTATTTTAAATCTAAAATTTCAGCGAACTTTAATGAAATTCAGAAAACAAATTAACTTTCGACACCTACTCCGTGAATTATTTTATTTTGCCCTAAACTCACCTTTGTAGTAAGCTAGTCGCAAATTGGCGTTATTAACAAGCCAGCGGACTCTTGCCTTTACTTAGAAGGTCTTTTAAACGATACATTAAACTTTACTTAGTTGAAACTAAAAAACTTATTAATTAGGTTAGTAAGTTTTTAAGTTTCAACTAAATCAAAAATTTAAAAAATCCGGCCTACAGTTTTGTAATGTAGGTACATCTTATACCTTGTCTGGAAGATATCGCTTTCAGATAAGACCGCTGTTGTACCCATAGGTTTAATTGTATGTATAAGCTGTGTTACTTATTAGTGTACAATAAAGTTTATCTATTCTATTCTATTCCAACACATATTTTCATCAAACATTCGGTTATTCAGTCTCACTTTTATTCCTCTTCAAATATTTTATAAATAACTAAACCGATGTTGATCAAAAATGTCTAAAAACCATTACTAGAAAACTTACTTCCGAATAATAAATACCTTATCTAAATCGGTTTACCCGTTTAAGAGCTACAATGCCACGGACAGACAAACAGACACACGTAGTGGTCAAACTTAAGCCTCATATGCGTTAGGGGAGAAAATATAACATGACATGCAACGCTGTTAATTTTTTTATCCACAATTATCACACAACGCCGTCTAGTCCCAATCTAAGCAGAGCTTGTGTTATGAGTAGATACTAGAAAACTAATAACCATGCTTAATATTTCTAAATACATACTATAGATAAATTACAATCAGACACAGAACTAAATGATCGTGCTCATCACATAAAAATTGGTCCTAGGTGGGACTCGAACCCGGTACTTCGGTAAACTCCGGTATAGCATTCAGGGCCTCTAGCCACTAGACAAAAAGGCCAGTCATTAAAAATCTCGCGTCACGTAAATGCGTTGTAAAATGTTGGGGGTCAAGTTGAGGGACACTGGGCAACGTTGCATCGTTGCGTAGATTGAGCGTTGCGCGTCATATTGAGGGACAGTTTGTCCCGTAGTGTATCTGAAGCATCATAACTCTTTTTAACAGATTTCAAAAAGAAAGAGGTTCTATGTTCGGCTGAATGTAGTTTTTTTCATGAATGTTCACTGTTCACCGATTTTTCGGTCAATGGCGGACTGATTTTTAAAATAGTTTTTTTCGCGATATCTAAGTTTGACTGAGGGGTGCTTTTTTGTTGTGATACCGCAACTAAAATGTGTTTAACTAAAAAAAATACATCCGGCTGAAATGTAAAAAAAAAAGTCGGAGCTCAGTGTATAACGAAGATACAAAACTGTTATCTAAACGCCGACTTCCAGAATTAAAGTTATTTTGTAATTTTTTGGGTTTTCTTTTTACATTGAAGTCAGTAGTATTTTTTTTATAAAAAGTTTTTATTGCGTCTGGGATTAAAAAGAGAAAAATCCTTCCAGAAGGTGTGAATTTATAAAATTACTTTTGAATACTTCTCGGATCGAAGTAAGTTACAAACAAAGTACACTTTGAGAGTCTTGATCAAAGAAATAGAAGTAAAAAACGAGCCTTTCTAGCCTTCTCGACGAAAATGAGAGTAAATTTAACCAACAGTAATTCTCCTTTGAAGGCCTCCTGGGAACTCGGTTGAAAGGAAAATTGCAAAAGTTAACATTCCCTCATGAGGGACCAAGTTATACCAACTAGATATTGCAAGGACGCGGTCCACCCTTTTTAGGGTTCCAAACCCAAAATGTAAAAACGGGACCCTATTACTTAGACTTCGCTGTCTGTCCGTATGTCTATAACCAGGCTGTATCTCAAGAACAGCGATAGCTAGACAGTTGAAATTTTCACAAATTATGTAGATATTTCTGTTACCGCTTTAACAACAAGTACTAAAACCCCTATTACTTAGACTTTGCTTTCATTCCCTCCGTCTGCCCATCTGTATGTCACCAGGTTATATCTCCAGAACCGCGATAGCTAGACAGTGGAAATTTTCACAAATTATTTTTTATTGTATTATTTATTTTTTTGTTAATTATGTTTATGATTATTTTTTATTATTTGATTTTTGTTATAATATGTTTTTTTTTTGTTATTTTTTTTGGATTTTGTTTATACATAATGTTATTATTATTTTATTATGTTGTGTATTATGTATTGTGTGTATGATGTTTTTGTATGTTATTGTGTATTATTATCTGTTGTCGCTTTAATAACAAATACTAAAAACAAAATAAAATAAATATTTAAGGGAGGCTCACAACAAACGCGATTTTTTGCTGAATTTTCCTAAAGACGTTACGGAACCCTTCGTGTGAGAGTCCAACTCGCTCTTGGCCAGTTTTTATTGTAATATCTGTATATTTTAAACCATTTGTAGCTAAGTTCGCCTTTGAACTATGCAGCTATTTGGAAGTTTGAAACGTTATTATGCTCCCATTTGCATGTTAATATGAAATATTGTTGATGGTGTTGAAATTGAATTTGTTAAACCGTTGCCCCCAATCGACTTCGTCTTTTGACGCGATAATTTCTGAGCAAAACGGAGAACTGAGTCTACTGGTAAATTAACAAGTTTTCCTGTGATGTTCAAAATAACTAGACAACCTATATCAAAGTAGGCAATTCGGTTTCCATTTAAAATTTAGTATCTACTGAACCAAACAAAATAAGAGGTAGCCATGGAGTTTCTTGCCGATTCTTCTCTGTAGGAAACGACCAATTTGGAACCGTGCACTAGCTTCTGACTTTATAATAAATGCCCTTGTAGTTTTATGTGAAATAAAGATAACAGAATTGTGAATTTTGAATGTATATTTTTTTTTTTATAATTAACAAACCATATTTTTATTACCAACTATGTTTTTTTTTTCGATGGAGAAAATCGTCTTATGACAACCCCGGGCGATAGTGTCAGACTCTTACTGACTAAAAACCCCACCTCGTTCCTTCTAGCCTTCATACCGGGGCTCGAGTTTCTTTTCAGATAACCCCGGCCCCAGTAGGGACCAACTATGGCCGGTAATTACCTTGGCTAGGTATTAAGTATTGTGATGAAAAACGACGTGGCAATACTGCCAGTATTTTCGGATTTTGAGTGTACGCCCGTATCGTCACCATTGCACGGACCGCCCGGAGGACACGATGGGGCATAAGGTGGAGGTGTGCCCCGCTTGTGCGGGACATCGCAACGTCTCTGTGGAGGCGATCTAAGGCGGCAACTTCTCGCGTCAGTCCCTGGTTCAGGCCATGACCCGGAACGAGAGGGCTCGGGATGCGGTCGCCTGGCCCTTTGCGCCGCGAAGCAATAATGCTAGTGAAGGAGATAGTCACAACCGTAAGAAAACTGACCTCACGCCCCAGCTGTAGCCTTTTAGGTATACTTCTAGTAGATAGCAATGCCTATATAGTTTATTTAATCTCCGTGAGTGTGACCGTGGCATCACCGCGGGCCCTAACAGAATACCAGCGCTGCGTTATTTATCTCTATAGATATCGCAGATAAGGGCCTAACTTAGCATATGATTTAGGCGCCTTTCTGTCGTTTAAAGTTTTTTTTTTTTTATACTAAATTCTATGTTATTTTCTTTAATGTATCCTATTTCTACTGTTTTTTTTTTTTTTTTTATTTAAATAATATTTATGTGTGAGGTACAAATAAAAGTTTTTCTACCTTTCAATGCAAATAAACTTTTTGACACCATACTTTAATTTAATAAACCCCAAGCGAACGCCGACGTTCGCTTTCTCACTCTCTTTCTATTGTGTGTCTAATTATGGTATTCGAAAGGTAGATAACTACAAAACTAAGCAAAATCCAGACACTTACCGCTAACTTAAAAATAACAAACGATCACCTTGAAAACAGGAGATGGCCGTAAACAAACAGAAACGCGACAGTGGGCCTTAACAAACATCACCTAGCTACTATTGACTCGGAGGATGATTACTGACAAAACAACATTTTGTTTGTAGATATATAGATAAATATACTCTTAACACTATAGAGACGATTACAGTAGGAGCTTAAAATTAATAGGGTGTCCCAATGGGCAGTCTTATCGCTAAGAGCGATTTTTTTACAGACAACTTTTGTATGGATACCTATAAAATATAGAGAAAGGAGAAAATATACACATAACTAATAAAATTCATTCATACAAACAATACCTATATTATGTACCTACACATGTATGTACGTACATATAAATATAGGAAAGCAGAGAAATCTGTACTAATATTATAAAGAGGTAAAGTTTGTCTTTTTGTTTGTAATCCCTGAAAATACTGGTCCGATTGCTAAAATTTTTTCACCGATAGATAGCTGGTTTATTCTTGAGTGAAATAGGCATATATGCATATATTTTATGTACGCGGGTGAAACCACGGGCATAAGCTAGTTTGTACATAATGACGTTTAAGAGGAAAGATCCTTGCCTATATTTTTAAAAAGTTATTAAAGTTTGGGCTTTTCTTACCGACACGGGCAAAGCCCCATGTGTCGTGGGCCCATCTGGGTCGAAGCCTACCGGGGTCGGGGTTATCCGAAAGGAAACTAGAGCCCCGGTACGAAGGCTAGAAGGAACGGCGCGGGGTTTTTAGTCAGTAAGACTCTGACACTGTCTTCCGCTCCACCCAAGAGCGGGTTTCGTCAATGATGATTTTCCCCGTCGACAGAAAAAAAAAATGTGTCGTAATCGCAATGTCTATTTGACGCGAGTCTTTGAGGAACACAGTGTCGTCTTAGAACATTACATCTTTTGATAGGAAATTTAATTGCTCCGAAGGCTGTCACTACGAAATATGGGTACCTTGTTGACAAAAATAATAATTAAAATTGATTACTAGAAAAAATATTCTATTATTTATAAACTCTAGCTATTTAATCACTTCTGTCAGTAATATGTTTTTAATAAATCACACAATCATCATGAAATAACTACCTCTTACGACACCAAGGTATTTATTAACTTATCTCAATCTATATTGTATTATCGCGGGAATCAAACCAGCTCACCATAACTCATTCAAAGACCTTCGCATGCAACAAAAGAAAACTTTCCCACGCTCACTATCATCCAATTACCGCACAATACAGTGCAAGGGTTATGACGTCACAAAATATGAAGTACACTTACTTGCAAGTACGCGGCGTCAGACACCAGCCCACACAGGAGCGCCCCCGTGAGCGCCCTCAACACCGCTTTACCCATTTCCCCGCACATTTTTACAAACTGTGTACTTTTAAATGAACTGTCTGAACGCCAGTGTAGCTGGTACTGTGTAACTAAATGAAGTAAGGTGCATAGGTGGTCGCCCCACTAAGAAGCAGTGGCGTGCCGTGGTAGGGTGGATGTTGATGAAACACTCGCTTGGCCAAAGACCTGTCGAATTACATATTTGCATTCCAAAGATTAGCGGTTACTGTATTTTTGTAAATGTTTCATAAACTGAGTGAATGAATGATTGATTTCATTCACGAATATATACTTTTTTTTGTTGCTAATTAATTGTTTTTACAAGATTTTATTTAGTTTCACCTGTCCCGATGTTTGTCAGTCATCAAATCTTGTAAATTAAATTTGACCCACTTCCCGGTTACCGATTGAGCAAAAATTTTGCGTGCATGTGTAAATCAGATGACAATGCAAAATTATTATGACATGGAGCTGATCTGATGATGGAACTAGAAGGTGGCTATAGGAACATTGTAGTTAAACGACACAACCCCATTGAGTTTGAACTCGTATGATCCGTCTTGACGAGTATTAATTATATGGATATACCCAGGTATAAAAGCTTGCTTTAAAATAAATGATTTTCATTAATAGTTTGTTTCTTTTGATCTGTTCTTTAATGTGTCTGGGTAAAGGTGGCCAGGAGACCCATAACACAAGTTTTCTTAGTATGGGCTCCTGTGTCCCTATCAAAAATATTGTTAAAGAAATTTGCTGTACCTATGTCTTGTGTGGGAGAAATAAATAAATTTAATATTATTTATTTATTTTATTTATTCTTTATGGTGTGCCTTTAGCATCTTTACTGAAATATAGATAGATATATGTACCTACTCTTGCATGTAGATACGGATTAAAATGATTTATTTAAATAAAGTTAATAATCATACTTTACTAATATTAACATTACGAGTATTAACTCACACCACACATCCAAAATACAAACACCATAAAAATTAAAGTGATGAAGCAGGAAGGTCACGACCCTAAGCATTGAGGAATACTACGCCAGGAGGAGGGATTAACTCACCCGGCAAACTTCGTACCGTCTAACAATCAAGGTGTGATACTTTACTTCTTGAACATTTTAAATTAATATATCTATCAATACAGTCAACCGATCGTGATAAAACGACGCCGAAGTATTATATCAAGTTACTCACAATTTTAATGTGTATGTGTGTTGTAATGTATCTGTGTGGTTCTTTCCTCAAAAGACCATCTGAGACACTGGTCTGCATGGTTCTCATATGATTTGATCATTACATTACTGTATGGACTTTAAAAGAGACTTTGAACTCTGAGTTTGTTTCGGTGTTTCTTCTCAGGGTAGTCAGCTAGGAAACACCGGCCTCATCTCGTTAAAACTGACTGAATACAAAATTGACGTGTAAAAGTGTTTTTTTTTTTAAACCGATTTACAAAATAAAGATCATTTATCATTTATAAAAAGCTACATACATCGATTTCGCACATTTCCCGTGATGCGTGCAAGACTGAAAACTGCTACAGATTTATTATATTTAGATAGTTTAATTAGTTTATTGTTATAAAGACAAAAGAGCCACTTACATTAGAATACAAGATAATGTAATAAACAAATAATAAACAAACAATAATAAAATAATGTAATAAACTTATTCTAAATTTAGTGATACAAAATAGTTGAAATTTATTTAGTTCTACATTGGTTTTGTCACGTTACATAATGATTTTATTCTGAACTAACAGTATAGTAACACTGTACACTTTACACTTTTATCTTTAAATGTTTGTCCTATATATTTCGACGGGTGCAAAGTAAAAAAAGTTATCTGCAACTTTGCGAATTTCTGATAGTTGCAGTAACTTAACAAAAATAAAATATTCTTAGACATGAGAAACCTTTCAAGTGTCAAAAACGAAGAAATAATAGTTTTTTTTATAATAATATTTTTGAAAAAAAAAAACTTACCTGCTAAATAACTGCTTATTGTTACTAATTCAATAAAGATGATAGAAAATCACAAAATTGCAGATAACTTTTTTTACTTTGCACCCGTCGATTTGTTTATGTGGTATACAATAAAGAAATACAATAAATAAACATTGTAACATTTTTGGTGAGGAGTTTCAATAATGTGATATGACAGTGGAGATTTAAAACCACAGAATGAGCGTACATTGTAGAAATGTACGCGGTATTTGTGTTATAAAATTGTGCACCTCATATAATTTTGTACTTTTTTTTTATGGACTTTGTATCTGAATCGAATAAAAAATAATATCATTTATATTTTTACAAAGAGTTACTGAAACAGATTCCAAATTTAATGAAAAAAAAAGAAAACATTTTTATAAAAATATCAGTTATAGTAAAAATAAATCCATGATTTCTGTTAAAACATAACTAATTTTATCACTCCAGAATATATTTTTAAATTTAAAAATGTATGTATCGGATGAGGATTTAAAATATTTTTTGACGCGTATGTTTTTTATGTAAAAAAAACACATACAAACTAATTAACAAGTAATAAAAATAAAATATATTTCAATCTGTTATACGAGTATTTATTTCGTGTTCGCGTGCAATATCTCGTGCGTAAAAATATTGTATTTCAAATAACAGAAAGTGAAATATTATTTCCAACAGCGATTAAAATAACTGACAGGGTTAATAAAAATATTGAAGCAATAGTAGCTAAAGAAATATAACGGAGTTACGTTTTGAACTTTCACTGTAATCGTGTTATACAATAAAGTTAAACACCTTTCAATTTAAATCAAAACACTTTTTGATTCGAATTTCACCCTCGAAACCATGAACTCAATTGCGTAAAGCATTATTATTTTATTTTTCAAACAATTGTACAATATGTAAGATATATTGTATGTTTGTCTGTGTATATCATCTAATTACATCTTCAAAAAAAAAAATACACTAAAGTACAGTTCACTATGTGGCGGTCATTCTGTCATTTTTCACACACTCACTAACTGTCCCCGCACACGGACCTCAAAAAAACGCCGCCACAAAAAAGCGCTTGAAGCGGCCACAAAAAACAGCTAAAGTGAGCGACACCTCTTGTGTCCGGTAAAGCTTGAAGCCGTTTCAAGCATTTTTTTGTGGCGGCTACAAAAAAAAGCCGCCTCAAAATGAAGCTTGAAGCAGCGTTTTTTTTGAAGCCCGGTGCGGGGATACTAATTGTGCCTTTATTATATTACTTTTAGACTAGACTTTAGCATCCGTCTTGACAATAACCTACCCTAGACAATATATTTAGTTCATTGATCAAAATAAAAGAAGTCTTCCGTCAATATAATACCAGAACGTGTACCTTTTTTTCCGGTAGGAAATCATCAATGACTCTTTCCGCTCTAAGTCGGGCGACTGTCACACTATTTTATTATTATTGATAGATTTACTAGAGCAGTGGTGGCCGAGTGGTAACGGCCCCGACCTACGAGTTGTAGGTCCCGGGTTCAAAGTTTCAAAATGGTGAAGGAAAACATCGTGAGGAAACTGGCATGTCCTAGAACCAAAAAATTAACGCACCAAAAAATTAACGCGTACCCAGTGGTGGGTTACGTCCCATTCCCTCTCCTAGAGAGGAGGCCTAAGTCCCAACAGTGGGAACATTATAAGGCCGACTATGCTATGCTATGATAGATTTACGCTTGACCACTATCCTTATGGACACACATACACAAATCGCTTACCATCACATCCCGCCTAGACGGCAGTACGATATATCGTATATTATATGTAGATGATATTCGATGTATCTATCTGTGCATTTAATTCCGGCTAGCTTTTTTTTTTTTTGTTTACGGGGAAAATCATCTTTGACGAAACCCGCTCTTGGGTGGAGCGGGAGACAGTGTCAGACTCTTACTGACTAAAAACCCCGCGCCGTTCCTTCTAGCCTTCATACCGGGGCACGAGCTCCCTTTCGGACAACCCTGTCCCCAGTAGGCTTCGACCCAGCTGGGCCCCTCCTGCTGCTGATAACTCCTTGAGGCGCGCGGCAACAGTGCGCGCCGTCGACGTCTTGGATTCGGTCCATTACCAGACGATCGGACAGCGAGCTACCCATGGCTCGCCGTCCGCGAGCCCGCGTCTACGGTGGCCGGAAACCGGGATCGGGATCCCGGCGACGGCGGCGAGGGTGCCGCTGCCTGATGCGGTCGGCCTCCTTCTTTGCAAGCATTACTGCTTCGCAGAAGGAGGCGACCGCCTGCCATTCCTCCTCGCTCCGGACCATGGCCTCGACCAGGGCCCGGCGCGAGAGGTCTCCGCCGCCGATCGGCCCCACGAGGGCACGGCGATGCTCCGCCCAGGCAGGGCACACCTCGACTGTGTGCTCCACCATGTCCTCCGGGCGTTGCGCACAGTGGCGACACCCGGGCGTCTCTTCCGCTTGAATCCGATGCAGGAACCTCCCGAACTTGCCATGTCCGGTGAGGACCTGCGTCATGCGGAAGGTAAGGACGCCGTGAGGTCTTTCCAGCCACGCCTCAAAGAGGGGACTTACTAATTCCGGCTAGCTGCACCCGGATAGAGCCCCGTTGACTTTTAAGTCCATTTTCTTTGTGAAATATTGATTGATTTACATGCTATTGTACATTCATATATACATTTACATTTTCATTTTCATTTATTACATATATACATTTAACTAGCAAACTTTTTATGTTAACATATTTATAAAGATCAAAACAAGCAGATAGAAAGTAAAGCAAGTAGATAGGACTAGGGAAAACAAGCGAAAAAATATCGTGTTGTATTTTTTATTTTTTTGCAATAGTCTTACGAAAAATTCATACCTTGACAATGTTGTACATGAATAAAATTTATAATAAACGTTTATATTTTTTTAACGGCCTATTATTATTTGACTTAGCCGTTACCGAGGAGTATGCTTTAGAAAGTCACTGTTTTATAGCACTATTCTGGACCTAGGCCTCAAGAGTATTTGTGTACCCAGATTCGGACAGGTTAGATAAGAAGCCATTTCAAAGGAAATTCGAGGTCTTGGAACGCAAAAGGAATATGGGTGTGGTTTCAGCATGTTAATTTCTGAGCGGGAGAAGTAATTTTATAATTTCCCACCTCAGAAAATAAATCCCCTTGTGATATATTTTTTAAAATACCCAAAACAGCATATTTAAGCGCACAATTAGTATTTAGTAGTAATACCGCCTAGGCGGCAGTATGCATAAGGTAATATGCATTTATTTTCGGCCAGACTTTCAGGGGACTATACGACTCAATAGTAATAAAAACTCTATTGATATTTATTGTACAATTTTCATTTTAGTGAAGAATAAGATGTTTGGTACACAGTTAAAAATATCTTAATGAATAATAATAAAAAAACAAATAAAAACTCCACATTCTCTGTCACCATTAAAAACTTGAAATCACGCGACTTTTCAAAGAACAAAAGAAGTGTCCATCAAGCTTTCCCGTAAAACTGAGGCTCAGAAAATAAATATCGGCAGTAGTACACCAATATTCTGAACACATCAACGGAATTACACTATAGATCAGGGGTGGCCAACCAGTCGATCTCGGCTATTAATACAGTCGATCTTGGCTAGTGTTTTTTTTTTAACTATACAACGTGTAACGTTAAATGCGCAAAACCTCAGACACCCCAAATGATTTTTAATTCGATTGACCTAATTATGTGAGAAAAAAACATTTAAAAAAATAAAGGTTTTATGAGCAGTTTTAGTTTGTTTAAAATTCATATCTGCATTAAAATAAGAACTTTTATTATCCCGTGTATGAGAAAATTTGATGCTTGCAGCTATTTGTGTTGGTTTACCTATTTCAGCGGGTTGGCGCACGTGATGGTTTGACCTATTCATAAATAGACAGGTCGAAGTTTTTAATGAACATTTTTTTTTTATGTAAGCTATTTTAAAAAGTGGTTTAATTGATTCTGCTCGTTATTGTGATCAAACTAATTTCAGGTTTTGCACGCATAAACTCTTACTTTTAAGAACTATGTCACTATGCGGCAGATAGCTAGCTATTAGAGTATGCCTAAAAAGTCAAACAACTTGGGTAATTATTAGAGCAAAATAAAATTTGATGTAACCAACACTGGTTCAATAATCAAGGTTGATTAAGAGATTTTGATCATAGTTTACTAATAGAAGAACTTTATAAAAAGTCTCGAATATAATTATTTTTTAAATGATTAAAATATCATACTAAAGTCCCAAGTCGTTTGACTTTTTAGACAGACTATATCTGCCGCTACATTCTGTAACCTGATCATCCCGTAACTTCTTATTTGTCAAAAAAAAAAACATTCAGTTGACATAAAATCTCCTTCTTTTTGAAGTTGGTTAAAAATCGCACTTATTCATGACAGATTGTTCAAATTTTTGAACTTGCTTACTCTTTTTGTTTTCATTGTAAGTTGATTTTATACTATTTGGTAGATCTCTCAAAGTCTAGCCAATAAACGGCAGATCATAGGTAGAATCAAGTTGACCACCCCTGCTATAGATAAAAGCATTTTTCTGACGACCCGTTGAAAACTCGTGTAACTATATACCACTCTATGTATGGCCACCACTTAGTGATTGAACTTTTTGTATACAAAAAAATCCTTTCATTGGATTAAGACAGAATTGTTTATTCTATCTGTAAAAGCCGTCAATATGAACGCGGATTGTTGGTCTGTTCGTCAAATCTAATGTATTGGATAGCGGGATATGTAGAATAAAAATATTGTAAAGGTTTTGTTTGATTTAACGTATGAATTTTATAAAAGGCTGTGGTTCGAAACTTTGATTTTTGCATTTTTATATCCGCTTTTGAGTCGATAGGGCCGCAAGGTTTAGGCTTCCCACAAAGAGGACCGATGACCTAGCGAGAGTCGCAGAAATGCAGTGGATGCGAGAGACACTTGGTGGAGGCCTATGTCCAGTAGTGAAAGCCCTTCGGCTGAAATGATGATGATGATAGGGGAAAGTCGATCGCAAATTGAAGGTTTTGATTTTATTGACTTTGAGTTGGTCCGGTAGTTTCAATAGAATCGAGGTCAGAGGCTCTACCAAGAGCTCTTAATGCGATGTTATAGGCTATATAGATTGTATAGCTCCATCCCTCTTTCACACTTGCACGCTTGACTATTTAACACGTCATGGTTTTAGAACTACAATTCTCACAAGTGTGACACACACGTCGATCTGGGCGCGGCGGTCGCCATACATTTTATACAGACTAGACTTGTAGAGCTACACTTGATACACGCCACGCGAAGTCGTTCTACGTACAAATTCGGCGTGTTACACGTGTGCGTCGTCGGCCTATTAAAGGACCTCACGTTATTTCATTATAATGTCGGCAGTACGTCAGTGATAAGCGGTATTACATTACCATCCTACTACCTATTGTACGTCCGTAGTATCATCGTCGTTACAGCATCGAATCCCAGTAATTTTTTTTGGTGTGATTTGTATTAAATGCGTTTCTTTCTTTCGTTTAGTTTGTTTTTTTTTCTTTATCCATTATGTGTAACTTTATTTCTTTTTTTTTTCCAAACAAAGTACAAAAGTACAGTTTTCACCACCCATGCTTCTTTGCTAAAGTAGGTTTTTTTGAGGTGGAAAATCATTCAGGAAAGCGAGTCAGACATTTACTGACTAAAATCACACCTGTGTGGGTTTCTTTTTGGGTTACTTGTGAAACTAATCAGCAGTAAATCACTAGAAACATCCTGATCGATGCATAATCGTAATGAGTAGAAAATATGTAGGTCTTTATCAAAGGCTATCGATAACCTTTGCGCAAGCGACGGTCGAACATAACTCTCGACGGATTGCGAAATATCCTGACAAATACAACATAGCAATTTTTTGTTTACATAATTATATTTTAGAGGCACAGAGCATGCACAGAGTATGTATGTGTATGTACATTTTAGTTACTCTATGTAACTAAAATGAATTTCATTTATCGTAATTACTCTTCAGAGGGTTTTAAATCGAAAAATTCTTCCAAATCTGTTGAATCGAAGTTAAGCTGCTTAACTTTTATTCAATAAATAATATCCAATACGATACAAGGCAGCAGATAAACGTGGAATAAAGTTCAAAATTTGTAAAGTTCAAAAGTGGAAAATTTTAAAAAAATATCCTAAGAGAACATACTTCCGGGATAAAGAATATTCTATGCTCCAACATGGATGTCTTTCGGCTGAAATGATGATGAGAAATATTATTATACCATTCAATTTTTTTTTAGGTGGGAAATTATCTAATGTCATCTCCTGCCCTAAAGCAGAGCGGAGGGACTAATTTTTATTTTTGGTGTAATATAAAGCATATATCTATCTATCTTTCGCACAACCCATGACCCCAGTAGGCTTTGACCCTGCTAGGCTTCTCTACGGTATACCAAAGTAAGTTACCGAATAATAATGCCAAATCAATATAAGGAAACTAATACTCAACAATTCACACTCAAGACAATAAAAACAAACTAATTGCATTACATCGAATAAAAACATAAAGAACATAACATATTACGTCAGTTAGCGCATTAGAAAACCATTTGATAACAAACACTTTCAGTTTTCACGGGCCGCTGCGCACGCGCTAGCCGCGGGTTTCCCGACGTTCCGATTTAATTGTTCCTGCTGTGTTGTTCCTAATGTTTTAATTGTTATTTATAAGTTTTAGTAGACAATACACGCATGTAACTGGTATATGTAAGCTGGGTTCGTCTCCTTTATAAACACACTAGTTTTTTCCCGCGGCTTCACTGTCACTCAGAAATAAAACTGTTTTCTATCGATGATAAAATTTTCTCAATCAGAGATTACCTCCTACAAACAAAGAAACATAAAAATTTTGCGTCAAAGAGTAACAAACATCATCCATAAATATCATTTCGCATTTATATATATAACTAGCTTTTGCCCGCGCGGCTTCGCTCCCGCTCGTCTCTACTCCACACTACTATACCCAACTCTACCCTACCCTACTCTACCCTACTATACCCAACTCTACCCTACCCTACCCTACTATTCCCAACTCTAACCTACTCTACCCTACTCTACCCTACTCTACCCTACTCTACCCTACTCTACCCTAGTCTACCCTACTCTACCCTACTCTACCCTACTCTACCCTACTCTACCCTACTCTACCCTACTCTACCCTACTCTACCCTACTCTACCCTACTCTACCCTACACTACCCCAATTTTTTTTACCATAAGAACCTTCTCCTCACAATAACAATCACAACAAAAAAAAAATTAGCCAAATCGGTCAAGCCATTTTTATGCCAAGTCGTGACAACGGAAAACGGGGGTCATTTTTATATATATAGATTAGTACAGATTTTTTTTTCATATGTTAACAAGACTGGCTGGTCATTTCTAGTCAGTAATTCAGTGACAGTAAACACATATATACCTACTATAAATAGAAAGAAAGAAAGAAAAGTGTTTATTTTGACGCACAAAAAATTGTAGACAACAAACACTTAAGACAAACACAAAATAAAAACTAACATTGTACGTCTCTTGTTTGTTTTGTCGTAAATAAAAATAAAGCGCCTGTTTGTGAACCAAAATACAATTTTAAAAATTGCTGTCGGTGTCTAGTCGGTGTATTTGTTTCAGCTTATCTCCGAAAAGGTTGGACCGATTTGACAGAACTTACACTAATATATAGCTGATGTCACAAAACGTACCTTAGGCTGACACAAAGCGAACCAATGAATAAGTAATCGTAATAGATCGTGGTTCAATCGATCGAATCGATCGATGCCATCACTCGATGGTACACATCTTTAAGTCAAGAGTGTTAGGTTACTTCTAGGCAAGCGTGTGCGGCGATGAACGTCGACCACACCATCGCTTAGAGACGGTAGTCAAACGCGAGCCTATCAATAACAAAATAAAAATCTAAAAGAAAGAAGAAAAAAACATTAATATTTACGCGAAATGTCGCAAACGTAGGGCTAGAAAAAAGTTTTTACGGTTTATGATATACAGCCCGTTGAGAGACATATAGACAGACGGACTGACAGCGGACACAAAGTAATAGGGTCTCGTTGCACCCTATATAGGTAAAATCGGTACTTCCTTAAGTCTTTCATACAATTCATCCAAAATAATTTCAGAAAATTAAACGTGGATGTTTATTGCTCCCAAAGGACACATGGAAAAAAATCGCTGAAAGTTAGCTGATACTCTGAAAACACACATTACTTTTATCTCGCTTGAATACATAGTCCCCTTGAGGGGCGGATTGGTTGAAATATGACACGAAATGTGATACTTAATTTGTATATTTAATTCGGCGGAACACTTGTGTGTACTATATTTAGTATGTAATTTACGATAAAGTGTTACAGGATTGTTTATTTTTTATTTTGAAGGTTTCGTAATTCAACAGAAAAAATTGAACCCTTGGATCACTTTTTTGTCTATCTGCCTACCTCTCCTATCTATCTGTCTGTCCATCAAGACCCTTATCTTCGGAACGCGTGGACTTTTTTTTAAATTATTGTTGATAGGTTTGCGCTTGACCGCCATCTCACCTGATGGAAAGCAACGATGCGGTTGACAATGGAACGCGCTTACCTAGAAGAAACATATTCACTCTCGACTTAAAGACGACGAATCGACATTTTCTTCTTCTGGATAGCTCTGCCATTGGCTTCGTTTAAGTCATGAAGGGTGCAGGTAGTGGTGCAGGCAGGGCAGGAAAGGAGGTGACACATATCCTGTGTATATATAGTATTGAAATTAAAATTATTTACTCAGGTCTGTGGTCCTTTGAAGCTGTGAAAAAATGAAACATCTGAGTTAACGAGAACAAATAGATGACGCATGTTATTTTGCGTATTTAACCCATAGGAAAGTACTCTTATTACTACATGGTAAAATAATACAATTTTATTTCAGTTTCGGTGCGTATTAAAAATAAAATTATAATCTAGTCACAATAGAATAAGAAGGAAAGAAAGGCATGTTATTAAGAGTTATGGATGGAAAGGGAGAAGGAAGCCAAGCCAAAAAATCGTAATTAGTTATAGCGTCACGGATTATAAGACAAAATGGAAGAAAAAAAGGTGTTTTGTACGACCTCAAATAATATGGAAAAAAGGTAGGAATATGATTATAATCAAGAATGAAGTACCAGTAGTCAAAACGACTATAACAAACCCAAAACCAATTAAATAACACTAAAACATGCAAGAGTTCTAACACAAACTTCATGCATTTCTGTTCAAAGTCTTTGAACCTTAATCAAGATTATTCAACCACAAGGGACATAAGTTTTTAACATTAATTTGAGACTCAAACATGAACTTAGTTTAACAAAATCGCTTAGGAATAATTTAGTTTAAGTTAATACTGAACTTTAGAAGGACCTTATTTACTAAATATCAATTCAGTAATATCAACGGACTGAACATGTGAGCCAAAGGACTTTGTAACTGCACAAGCACTCAAATTGCATTTACATTTTCAAGTTTTGAGTTTAATTTGAATATGATTATTAAAATATATAACTTATTGCCGTTGAGGTAAAGCAGTAAAGTAAACTTTCGTAACTTTTGAACTCATGGACTTAATGGGTACCTACAAAGTATATTTTAATAGAAAGTGTGTATGTACTACCTACGTAGGGTACTTAACCCTTCAGATACCGTCAATTAGAGACACAATAGTAAGACAATAGATGCGCGGCCACCGGTGGTCGCTTGAGGATTCATGAATTAAAGTAATCCTTTTATAAATTAAAATTCTTTTATTTCAGGACCCATATTTAAAAAAAAAACATTAATATATAATTTAAAATAAACAAACACAAAATACCATTATTTAAAATCATTACAAAATACAATAGATATTATAAATATTCAATACATAAAAATTCTACAATTCATTAAATTATAATGCTAAGCCAATCTTAGTCATAATCACACTAAAATTGTTACAAACTAAAAAGCTTGTTTTGGCATATAAGAAAGATTAACGAATGTAACGTTGAACGGAAATAAAAGAAAAAATAAAATAATAACTATGAGTCCGGTGTAGTAGTACCTATTTTAGCTATTTTAGTAGTAGATACGTTACACCAAACCAGCTGCTAGGTAGTCAAAATACAATAATGTCAAAACGGGCCTTTTCATTCCGATCAAGACGCGACGCTGCGCGAAGAGTGGCTCAAAATATTCGTTATTTACTACACTAAGGGTAGTACACCACGTACTACCTGCGTATCTTTTTCTCCTCCTCGGTCAAATCCATCCAAAGGTTGTCTGTAAAAAATAAGACCGCCCATTGTGACACCCTATTAATTTTAAGTTTCTTATGTATTTTTTTGTTTTTGGTGTACAATAAAGAATTTATCTATAATAATAATAATATAATAATATAATATTCCACAACTATCACACAACGCCGTCTAGTCCCAAGCTAAGCAGAGCTTGTGTTATGGGTACTAAGACAACTGATAAACATACTTATATATTTCTAAATACATACATATTATAGATAAATTACACCCAGACACAGAACAAATGATTATGCTCATCACACAAACATTTGTCCTGGGTGGGAATCGAACACACGACCTCCGGCATAGCAGTCAGGGACACTAACCACTAGACCAACAGGCCAGTCAATTTATCTATCTACCTAACAGATACACAATTAATTATGAGCATTCAGAACAAGTTGGATCACGCAGCACCACGACGCATCTCGATCTGAAATGTGTATGCTCACGTGTAGTAAATAATTAAAAATATTTTTAGGCGCTCTTTGCGCAGCGTCGCGTTACGTCGCGTTACGTACGTCGCGTTGCGACGCGTCGCGGTGTATACTAACCCTAAAAAAATAAAGGTAAAATGTCTGTGATTTGTATGTTTATAACCTCTTAATGCACAAACGGCTGAAAGGATTTGGATGTTTGGAATAGTACATAGGATACTTTTTACCCGGCAGTATGTTTTCTTGGGACAATGGTCTGCTTCGACGCGGGCGAAGTCACTGGCAACAGCTAGTTATTTCAATTCAAACCTATTTTCTCATATCAACCAAGTACATCTTCAGTATGCAAGCATTTCCTCATATTTCCAAGAAAAACTTCCAATTTCCTAACAAATCTCCAATATATAATAAGTTCAAGTCAAAGACCTAACCAACTTAGTAATTTTGAAACTGTCACCGTTCCCTTCAAAGAAGAAGACAGCGCTATATATTATGTATATCGTTATCTCTGTCGCTCTTAGCTGCAGTAGTTAGTAGTTCGGTATAGGTCCCCATGGGACAGAATTACTGGTCAGTTGCGAAAGCGTAGATAAGTTGCCGCGTGGGCCTTCGGAAACTTGTTCCTAACTACTGCACGTGGCGAAACAATAATCACACTTTCATGTTTGCTATTTATTAGTTAAGTCGAGTTTTAATTAAATATATGGATGTAAGGAGTTTATATTTAACGAGTCGAGAGCAGTGGTGGCCGGGTGGTAATGGCTCCGGTATACGAGTTGCAAGTCGCGGGGTCAAACCCTGCCAGGCGTATTACTTTGTGTAATTTATTTCATTACCACTGCTCTCAAAAACGATGAAGGAAAACATCGTAAGGAAACCGGCATGTCCTAGAACCAAAAATTGGAAGACATGTGACATTCACCAACCTACACTAGGCTCGCGTGCCCATTCACTCTCCTAGAGAGGAGGCCTGAGTCCCAGCAGTAGGAACATTAAAAGGCTGTTGATGGTGATGAAAATTATGGATATGTCGTTGCCAGATCTTAGAAATTGACTCACTTCATGATATGGCCAAATAAAACTGGCCAGATCGTTTTAAACGTTAAAGTTTGATGAAATGTCTATCCTCGTTTGGCCTACTTTCTTTAGACCTTTTAATAGCATAAACATCCTACATAAAGGCTCTTAATAAACTAGCGCGCCTCACCATCAACGATTGCATCACTGCTTACTATCAAGTGGGATCGCAATCAAGCACTAGTTTATATTAATTTAAAAAAAATCAGTGACATGGCCAAACGAGGATTGACATAGCATCAAAAGTTAACGTTTAAACGATCTGACCTGCCACTCCTCCTCGCTCCGGACCATGGCTTGTAGCAAGGCCCGGCGCAAGTAATCGCCGCTGCTGCTATGCCCAAGCGGGGCATACCTCCACCGTGTCCCCCGGACGTTCCGCACAGTGGCGACACCCGGGCGTCACTTCTGCACGAATCTGGTGCAGGAACCTCCTGAGCTTACCATGTCCGGCGAGAACCTGACCGATGACCTGGTGAGAATCGCAGGAATACGATGGATGCGACCCACTCAGGACTGTCCGTTGTGGCGACACTTGGGGGAGGCCTATGTAAATGATGATGATGATGATAATGATGAATACTGACGTAAGCGGTTTTATTGCAATTTTTATTTGTTTGTATCATGTTGAGAAGTATATATCTCTCAAATCAAAGGCTATACACCCACATCTTCCCATTATTAATTACAGAATCAAGCTTTGTTTCATTATAACAATTATACAAAAGTAAAAATTCATTATTTTCATTCGTGTGCGACCCACTTCGCGTGGATTTAGTCGAGAAACCGTTGCATAACCTCGTTTGGCGTTGCTATTATATGACTTCAAATGAATGTATCTATGAAATTCAGGTTAGGCGGAAGGGATTGCAAATATCTGTATTTCTTGTCGCGTTGCACGCTAACCGTTTTGTCTGTATATGTAGGTCAACGACTTATATCAGAAAACCATTTGAGAAATTAAAAATTACGTTATTTATAAACCAGTCAAGTCAGTTGTCAGTACACTTTAGGGATATGGGACTTCGATTTTTTGGGGTGGAAGTCATCAAATAACTTCTCTTGCTCAAAGTGGATTGAGATCAAGTCATACTTTCACTGACTAAAACCCACCTGTATTCCTTCAGTTGCCCTTTGCGTTCCATGATCGTGACGACCGTATTGACCACATAGCTAAATCTTGCACAGAATTCACCAGACAGCAAAATGGTTTACCATCAACGATTGCATCGCTGCTTACAATCAGGTGGGATCGCAGTCAAGCACTAGTTTGATTGTGATAATAAAAAAAAACCATCTAAAATTGGAAAATTACGATAGTAGAAGTAAAGGCACTAGAATTTAAGTGATTGTGTTTGTATGCTTTGTGTTGTGCCAAATAAATTTATAAATTTCATTATTTCCGTGTCAATTGAGACATTTTAGGCATTGACGCTGAGTAACTAGCCTAGTATTAATAACAATAATATTCCACAACTATCACACAACGCCGTCTAATCCCAAGCTAAGCAGAGCTTGTGTTATGGGTACTAGACAACTGACAAACATACTTATATATTTCTAAATACATACATATTGTAGATAAATTACACCCAGACAAAACAAATGATCATGCTCATCACATACACATTAGTGAGAATCGAACCCACGACCTCCGGCATACCAGTCAGGGCCACTAACCACTAGACCAACAGGCCAGTCGAATTTCTGTCCGTTGCATTTCAGGGAAGTGTGTCAGAATTACACTGTTCCATTATCGGACCACAAAACGTACGGCGATGCATCACCGGTACATGGAGAACATCCCACCTTTACGCACAAAACGTTTTAGGTACACATTCATAGAGTGTACAGCTAAGGAGTGGATTTCTCTGCAGTAGTGCATGTTTCCTGATAGAAAATAAACCAGGTTAATTCTAGGCAAACGTGCTCCACCATCGACTTCGTCATCGTTTATCCTCCCACAATCTGGGGCTAGGGTTTTAGCTATAAAAGGGAAGCTCGGCCTCGATATGAAAGGAATGAAGGAACGGGGTGGAGTTTTTAGTCAGTAATAGTCTGACACTATCTCCCGCTCCACTCAAGAGCAGGGGTTGTCATTGGATGATTTTTGCCAACCGAAAAAAAAAGTGTAACGACTAGATACAATATTTTTAAGCTAGTATACAATTATCTGTATGCAACATGTAACTGGCATTACACACTAATTAGAAAATGAAGTTACAATCATAATTCAAGCACTTAGATCGAGTGTTTTAAGAAACAAGCTAATTGTAGAAAAATAACAAGAGAATAGACACATTATACTATTAGCGCATTGCATGCACACACACACACACACTCAAGTGAGAGTGACATAATCAAAATTAACTAATTTATCAAAATTGGTAAATGTTCGGCTATTATTTATGCCGAATTCGATTCAGTAACCGATTCTGAATACTTACTTTCAGGATATGCGTTTACTATGTTACACGTTATATAAACTATTTACATGCAAATGAATACAATTCAAATGCAAGCAGCAAGGACCCCATACCTAAGACAATTAGAACCATCTCCAGTAACAGGCTTTCCAAACAAGATCACATTGTTTCCACACAAGATTCAAGTAATTGTTATCATCGCTACATCGGTCGACCAACGCACTCAAGGGTCGGACTAACAGTATATTGAACTCAGGAAAGTGTAACTCAATTGGACGCGTTACCTCGCTGGGTGGATCACGTGAATGGAACGGCTCCGCAACAAACTCTCGCAGTAAAGACCGAAGCACCGACTAACTAGTGGAACAACGTAGGTTCATGGAGAGAGAACTAGGGATCTAGAAACGATAGAGATGTCGACTCGAACTTAAGAGACTTCAAGTTTCGTCATAGATAAACTATCACTTGACTGGCCTGTTGGTCTAGTGGTTAGTGGCCCTGACTGCAAGCCCGGAGGACGTGGGTTCGATTCCCACCCAGGACAAATGTTTGTGTGATAAGCATGATCGATTGTGTCTGGGTGTAATTTATCATTTTTAGCATGTTTGTCAGTTGTCTAGTACCCATAGCACAAGCTCTGCTTAGCTTGGGACTAGACGGCGTTGTGTGATAGTTGTGGAATATTATATATTACCTATTATTATTATCACTGTAAAAGTTTGTAGGGAAACGTTTTTAGGGTCCGGTACCCAAAGGGTAAAACCGGGACCATATTACTAAACCTATTGCTGACTTCATCATCCAGCAGCCTTTTTTTTAAGTGGGAAATCAGCTGATGACATCAATGAGGGCGTGTCAGACTTTTACTGACTAAAACTCACTCCTGTTCCTTCTTTGCCTTTCCAAGACCCCGGGGTGGGATGGGAACTCATGGACTTTCCGTCAGTCTGTCACCGCTAATCCGTAAAATCGGTCTTCCAATGTTACAGAACATTGCTTTTTCATAAGCATCGCCACATCCATCAACTGGCCAACAGATTCTTGCGGCTCTCGCCAAGTCAACAGCCTAACTAATAGTAGGCATTTCAATACTGCATCGGTAAATTGATAATCGTTACAAAAGCTGGATTATTCTTTCATCCGGCATCGTTCGTGTAAACGTCTATTTCCAGAATAGATAGTTTTGATTTTAGTGTATTTAATTTTATGTAATTGTGTGATTTGATATAGCTTAAAATGATAACTATTTATTTTGATTGTGATTTTATTTTATTCTTTATTATTATTTGATTATTATTTTAATTATTTAAGTCATCAGATTTGAAATGGAAAAAGATGTGTCGGAATAAATGAACAGATATTATTATTATATTTTCTCACTCTTCATGTCTGCACCACAGATTCTGATCTATGCCCCATCCAGAGAACGAACATCCCTGTCGTATACAGGAACTCAGCAGAAGGGTACTAGATAGAGCAAGTTAGTGAAGGCTATTTCTCTCAGTTTAATAGTTGCTAACAATATCGACCACCGGTCAGGAGCCAAGACTACACCATCTTCGCCTTGCTAAAATATATTACACAGTTATGTCTCCCGTTAAACAATACTACAATCTTGTATCTTCCAAACATAAAATTTTAAGAGTTATTTAAAGAACATGCGTCACCATGATAGATACAAATAAAATAATTCACTAAGTTTTATCAAATCAAACTAATTTATTTATTATTATGAGGAACACCAACGACATTAAACAAATTCTTATACAAGTAGGTAATTTTATAGACATTAAATTCTGTGTAAATATGTCAATTAAAGACGTCCACAGCTTATACAATTTGAAAATATATAAAAATTATAATTTTATAAATTGAATTAACCCTTCAGATACCGTCAATTAGAGACACAATAGTAAGACAATAGATGCGCGGCCACCGGGTGTCGCTTGGGGATTCATGAATTAATATTGTATTTTTTTTTTTTGGATTTTTTAAATTTTGGACAAAAGATTCGATAAAATTCTGGAAATACATTACTGAATAATTAAACAAAATGTATAGATATTTATATTAATAAATTACATTGATAAATTAAAATGAAAAATGTGACTAGTTTTAAGTTGACTAATTAGGAGCTGACCATAAATCAACCATATGCAAATAATGATTTACACAATTCAGTTATGGTGCCACTGAACAAGTCAATGTCGAAAATAGCTAATGGTCAGTCCAAGTTCCAGTTCCAGTCCAAGCCTAATACAAAACTTTTTAAATTTCGTTGTCTAATCTAAATAAATCTCTATCTATCACTGTGTGTAGTATCGAACTCCTCCGAAATAGTTAAACCGATTTTTATGAAATATTTGGTGTACATTTGGTATGTTTGAGAATAAGATCGTAAGATATTTTTTACTTTCTTACTCCCCACACCCTATTTTTTTTCTGTGACAACATTTATTTTTATGGCAAAAGAATGTTTGCAGGGTCACCTAGTTAATACTACAGGTTACTACTACAGGTTAGGAGAATACATATAGAATAGAACTATACAATAGCCAATGGGGAATAAACATCACACAATTACGATCAATAACATATTAAATAACTCACTTTCAAACACATTTCCATACAAAGTATCACTTTATGTAATCCTGATAATCGTTGGCATTCATGCGGTAGTAATTACAATTCACTTTCAATTAAACAATTATGGCGGACAACTTTCCCGTTCTTTTGTGAAAAACGTTTGCAGTTATGTTAATTGATAGTTAACGATGATTGGAATGATTACATTACATCAGTGTCATAAATCTTACACGAAATTGATACCGCTATTTATTCCTAAACGATAAGGAAGTGTGAACTTGGAATTTGATAAAAAAAAATTGTAACTGCATGGCTTGTGCAGTTGCTGAGCGATTGACTTCACAAATGTTTGAATTGCTTGCATCTGTAACTATTTGGTTGTTCCGTGTTTGATGTCTGTGTAGTAAGTATTTGCTGAATGAAAAACTCTGTTATAAACCATTGCATAGTTTTGTAAAATCTTTACATGTAAAAGAGTTAAAAAAAAAATAAAAAAAAAATAAACAAATAAAAAATTCAAAATTCAAATAAAATGAATATCATAATTATTAAAGATAATTTGGTACTTTACTTTTCCTGGATACTTCTGGGAAACGAACGGGCATAGTTGGTGGCACCATAGCTGAATTGTGTAAGTCATTATTTAGGGATTTGAATTTGATAAGAAAATTGGCATTAGCATTATATAAGACAGTCAGTTTTTGGTAGACTATGTAATAGAAGTAATTATAAAAATATTGATGTCCGGAGTTTCTCTTCATACACCTAAAATCCCTGAAACACTCGCCCCAAGTCTCCAGAGTACCTCAAACACACAATCCAGTCGGGTTGAAAGTTTCACCGTTCATTATTTTAAGTCCTAGCTCAGCAGAGATCAATGACCACATAAAGTAGCTACAATAAGACACATTAAGTGTAAATGCACCGACCAGCACTTCTAGGGCACATAACATTAATCTGGATTCTAAAAACGTTTGACACTTTTATGGTTAGGACTAGCATCACCATACTTTTTGCTCCAAAATGGACGGTTCAGAATGTATGCCAACTGCAGTATTACGTAATTGCAGTCAGTTTTATGGTGTATGTTATTCCAGACTGTTTAGACTAAATGTCTGAATGAAACATTTTTGAATGAAAAATGTTTTCTCTCGTATTGCCGTAGCCAGACACTTTTTGAAAAATTCCATCTGTTCTTCACGGAGGTAAGAAAATTACCAATTTTAAATAAAACTACAAAAGTTTTTCTCTCATTGGTCAAAACCTTTGAACAAAAAAAATACAACCAACGTCAGTTCAAAAAAGCTGGTCATAGGCATATCGGACTTGCACACTTAGGGCTCCATACAAATTTTCTTATGTATTCGATTCACAAATGGAGTCCCAAAAATTTATCAAATCGCAAAAAATATTCGTAAATTAAATATATTACAAATTGTATTCATCGTATAACCTTGCTTCTTGACAAATTTCCGGATTCTAGGTTAATGGAAAGTAGCATAGGTTTTGATTTCCTTTCAAATATTTAAATATCCTTATCTTTCTTTCCTTTTAATTAAATTAGAATTTTAATTTCTAAGTTAAATAAAGGTAAGGAAGGAAGGCTCCGGATATCAGCTTTTCTGGATTTTATCCCCATTAATTAAAGTAAAAAAAAAAAATTGAACTTTTTAGTGCTTAATTCGTATAGAAGTTGGTTGTATATATACATAAAAAGTTTTTTATTTTACATTTTTTAGTTGTGGGTACCCCTTAGTTGAACACAAATAGTGTGTAAGTCCTTTAATAAGGTACCTATGAGGTATGACAATTAGATACAAGTATACCTATAAAATTAGAAAAGAACTCTATAAATTATAGTCTATTATAGTCTTTTGCATGCCTACATGGTAAAATATGGCTGAACTTGTTACCTATATTTTTCTGTCATCTTTACTGCTACCCATATTTGCAAAATAAAAGTATCTTTATCTTTATCTTTATATATTTTTTAAGAATTCAGGAGAAGACAGGAGGAAAAGTTATCCTTACAAATAAAAAAAGATTGCAAAAAATACATTATATTATTATCTCGTTCCTTCTTAAGTAGCACAGTGTAATTATGTGGTACCGAGCTAGTCAAACGCTCAAACGACGAACCCGACTATAATATGACAAGTTTCCAAGTCCCCAACTATCGGTGAAGCGGTCGTCAAACACTATCTTAAGTCAATCAAAGTCAAGTCAGTCTATCTTGCGGTAAACCCTAGTTTATATCCTAATTTACATCATAGCGCCAACCCTTGCTGGTTTATAAGTTATGGAGGAGTAATGCCATGGAATAATGATCTCCTGTTTTTAACTGACTTCAAAAATTCCATGATTCGGTTTTATTTTTTAAGGTTCCGTACCTCAAAAGGAAAAAAAACTGAACCTTTATAGGATCACTTTGTTGTCCGTCTGTCTGTCAAGACTATTTATCTCAAGAACACATGGAAGTATCAAGTTAAAATAATAAACCATATACTCAGGTCTGCAGTCCTTTGATATTGTAATAAAAAAAATTAAATTTCTACGTCAACGAAAAAGAAAGGTACGGCCGTTTGTGTAGCAAAAAAAAAACGAATCTTTTGACATTCTCAAGGAATTCAAAATTCATAGGGTACTTCCCGTTGACCTAGAATCGGAAATTTGGCATAAAGCAAGGTCTCAGTCAAGGTCAAGGTCATAGCACAAGTATAGGAAATAATTTGAAAACAGTAAAGTAGTTACGTAACAAAAATAATTTTTGGATGAAGGGTGGATCATGGATCTGAAGATTCATGTCATCATTGCTTTATAATTCGTGTTATTTTAAGTAATTCAGTCTAAACGTCAGTCAGATTATACTTGATGAACATAAATATTTTCATTTTACAGAATTTGCATTTTGCAGCTTGTTTGTCTTGTCAAAATATGTAAAAAGAATTTATGATTCTTCAGCGTTGATCTGTTGATGTAGCGTGCTAAATAAAAAGAGACATTTTAAATAACTTTAACTTGTATCCAGACAAAAACAAACTGCTGGGTCAACGCTACAGTTATTGGCACCTATACAGTTATTGGTCATATCAACTTTGACGGTCTAAAATAAGCAAAAACCAGAAATATAGATTAAAAACTGCTTACTGATTAAACTTTCGAATACCGTAATTAGAGACATAATAGAAAAAAAAAAAACAATAAGAGAGAACGCCGGCGCTTGGGGTTTAATGAATTAATGCAGTTTTGAATCTAAAATGTAGTTGAAATGACTTATCCTTACTTAATATTATAAAAGCAAAAGTGAGTTTGTTTATTTGTTTATTACGTCTTCACGCCTAAATGGCAAAACCGATTTGGATGAAACTTGGTACACGGATAGACCATGTCCTGGAATAGGACACAGGATACTTTTTTATCTCGGAAGTATGTTCCCTTGGGATATTTTTCTGCTACCACGCGGGCGAAGCCGCTGGGAGCAGCTAGTAACTGTATAAGGGCCAATAACTGAATCGTTGCCCCTACTGTACAATGAAAATTTTCATGTAGCAAATGACACGCTCTTTCTTTCATTCATTTCGCCGTAAAAACAAAGTCCATACAAAGCAAAAACTCTGTAAAAAAAACGTTGTAATACCAGCGAAAAAACAAGACCACATTCATAAAATAAAACATTTTATTACACTTAAAACAGAAAAGCGGAAACCCGTAAACAACATTAATTTATATTCGCACACAATATAAAATGAGCAAGTAAACGCTTGAGGCACTTCGGCCGTATGTAGCAATGCTTAAAATGCGTGAACCACGCTTACTTATGCTCTCCGTTTAATAAAACTCGTCTTACACCGAACCATATGTTCTCAGCCTAATATTGAACAAGCCATGTTTACTTAGGGGAATACGTAATGAATACACGAGTTCAGAATTTGTCACCAACTACACAATATTACATGTAGGCGTAGAGGACCTGGACTGAGGGATGCCGTCATAAATTGGCTAATGTGTAGAAAAAAAATGGTATGGTTGGAGCAATGGTTGAGCGATTGGTTCGATTTCCGTTCGGTATTCATGTAGTCGTTCCAGGTTTGCATGTCTTGTGTATGTGAGTTTACATGTTTGTAGTAAACACAACTACGATACAAGAAGATTGCTAATGTTGGGAAAAGTCAGATATTAAAAAAAGACAAGCCAAATGTAAGGACTTATATCTTTTCTGTAGGTCATGGCGACGAAAATAATATTGAAAAGTGAACAGTTTTTAAATGATCTAAACTAATAAAGAGGAAAGATTTATATTTTAGTATCGTGGTACTTTTTTTGCTTGTAATCTAATTCAAGCACTAATAGACCGATTTTTGAAAATTCTTTCATCGGTGATTTGCTACTATATCACTGAGTAACATAAGTAGATATATATCTTCTACTACTAACGTGGGCGAAGCCGCTGGCAGAGGTAGTAGTAAAGGTATATTAATTTAATTGCAAGAAATGTGGTATACAAGACGGCTAAAGTGAACAAATAGAAACAAATATGTTTGCAAATGTTCTTGCATGTCCATACAGACAGAGACATATCAACACACAGCTATCGACAATTTTTTAGGTAACAAATTCTAGACTTCTTAAGACTTGAAGATGTGAACCAATCAGAACCCTAGATAAGGACAGCAAATGATCGCACAATCGTGTTGTCTCTATCACACCTCCCTGATTGTATTCAAGTGGGGAGTAAGAGTGTGTAGTCAAGTGACAACCAAAGAGGGAACGCTTATCCCAAGTCTCTATGTCTATGCGATTAAACTAAAGGTAACAAAACGTCACTATCTAGGATTAATTGAAAATCCCTTTGTTTTTGATTGACGAATTTTGTTGAGCTATATCATGTCTGTCGGTGATTGATCGCTGCTTTGCGTACTCCAATAGATCTTGGCTGTGTTAATCTCCGCCTTGAAGATAGGCCTTTTAAAAAGGAATATAGGTTCTGTCAAATTTATTTCACGGTAACTACACTTTTTTTTTAAGTAGGAAATCATCCAATGACTTAACGGCGGAGCAGGATGGCGTGTCAAACTTTTACTGACTAAAACCACACCTATGTTCCTTCTTTGCTCTTTGCGTTCCAAGTCCTCGGGTTCCCCTTTCGGAAGTCAACCTATGGCCCCAGTAGACTTCGGTCCTGAGGCGCCTCTAGAAGTTTGCTGACATCTCTTCGAGACACGCGTGGAACATTACGGCCCGTTGACGACTCGGGCTCATTCCGTATGATTATTGGACAGCTGGACGATGAGCTATTTAGATTTGGATCAAGATAGATATTTTATTGAAGTACCACACTTCTTATACAAATTCAGCTCGACGCCCCTATGCCATCATAGGAATCCGACAGAACATCAGCGTCAGGTACATTTGCTTGAGACATGCTGAGTTGGAAATGTTGCATCAAATGGGAGCATTTGATGCAACATTTAGGTATACCTACTATGCTTTTTTCTTATCTAGCTCATTTACTCTATCTATCTCAGTTTATGAAAAGCAACAATGTGGTCGACGATGGAGCGCGCTTACCTAGAAGTAACCTATTCACTCTTGACTTAAAGATTCTCGGGTTGTAGCTATCAGGAAACACAGACCCCGGTAGGGAAGTCCACTCCTTAGCTGTACGCACAATGAATGTCTTCCCAAAACGTTTCACGCGCTTAGTCCTCGTAGTTTTGGCTGTGATATATTAGTCAGTCAGTTTCGCTATAACACTAACAACCTTGCAGGCCTGTATTGCTAACATCATTAACAACAACTTTTGTTGACTTTTTACAAAACATAATTCATTTACCAAAAACCAACCTTCAAGATTTGGTTGTTCTATCTAACACATTTCAACTCTGTTTTGCTATAACTTCCTACGTCTATATGACGCGACGCAAGCGATCCCCACTCTCCTACGATATTGTACTATCGCTTGCTTCGCATAGACTTCGTAATATTTAGAACGTCCAATTTAAATATTATGAACTAAAAAATGATAAATTTTTAAAGTCATAGAACAAAAGTTGTAGTTTATGATGTTAGTAACATAGTCCTGTAAGGTCGTTAGTGTTCTACAAATAACCGTGAATAGATTAAAAGAGTCCCAATTTTATCTACAAATATCATAGCCAACGCATACAACATTCACGTGACACACCTAGATTGGACTCAGCACTAAACGTATCTAATAATCTATGTCCGATATTGCTTTTTATGTGCACATGAACTTAATGTTGATCATACATGTCATGTGATTGCGGCCTTGAGCGGAGGGAAAGGATTTTCTGTAAGTATACATGGGCTATGTGGTTGCCTATTAATAAACTGACCATTTATTTTTAACTCAAAACGGGACCTAGGTTTACATACCTATATGTACGCCATTTAGCAGGTTAACAATGAAAATTAAACACATTTTTATGTTCTTTATTAATTAATTATTTATTGTTTTTCAATATAATAAAAATTATGTAACTATATAAATTTTTAACATGTATACATACATATACGTTTAAAAATAATAATGGGTATACAATTTAATTTCACGCTAGTTGCATGTGGTTGCATGCTTTTAAAATTAATGTAGTTACCACACAGCTGCTTCTAAAAGTTGATACCTACATACTGTAAAGCACCTATCATACTTTACCCCCGTAAAAGCAGCTCCCCCACCCCAAAAACATACACAATTAGGTACATCAAGAGGATGGGGGAGACCAGAATCACATAGCAATTAGATACTCATCACAAGAGCCAATTGAATAACCTTCAATCAGGCATCACGCCATAAAATGAAGCGAAAGCCGGGGGCACCTAGTTAGCATAATAATTATACATTAGAGGAGACCCGCCTTTGCTTCGGATGCGATCTACTGATGGGGCTACGTGTCAAAACAAACGAGTATTTTGTGGTATATTTTAGTACAATATCTATACGTACAGATAAATAAAATTGAGTGTCTCTTTGTAATATTCGTATCAAGATATTTAAATTGGTTATTAATTCATGAATCCCCAAGCGACCACCGGTGGCCGCGCATCTATTGTCTTACTATTGTGTCTCTAATTGACGGTATCTGAAGGGTTAAGTGCTTATGATACCTATGTGAAAAAAAATTAAGAATTGTTTTGAAACTGAAACGGCTTGAGATATTTGGACGGCTAATCTCCAAAACGGTTGGAGAAGAGGTTTCCGGAATGGTCTTTTAAGAGGTATAGGCGCCCCTTCTATGTGCTGATGGTGATCACTGGGGTTGTTTTTAGTGAGGTAAAAATCTCACACTCCCCGGACTTCTCCCCAAAGTCCGGGCGCCTTTCAAAGGTTTCTCAGGAAAAGAAAAAGGTACTAGTAGACAGTTGATACTATTAAAAGTAAACTAAGGCTACTTTTTTTAGAAAAAGTGTAAAAAAAATGTATTTTTGTTCGTGGAAAGTATCATGTGTTTTAATAGGCAACTATAGGTGAACCTTATGGTTATAGTTTTTATCAGTAAAAGTTTGAGTCGCCCTCGCATGGCTTGCATAGCATAGCGGATTTTTTTAATGTTCCCACTGCTGGGACTCAGGCCTCCTCTCTAGGAGAGGGAATAGGCCGTAATCCACCACGCGGGCCCAATGCTGGTTGGTGGATGTCACGTGACCTCAAATATTTGGTTCTAGGACATGCCGGTTTCCTCACGATGTTTTCCTTTACCGTTTTGAAAGCAGTAGCGATGAAATAAATTACACAAAGTAATGTGCCTGGCTGGGTTTGAACCCGCGACCTACAACTCGTAAGTCGGAGCCGTTACCACTCGGCCAACACTGCGCTCTACCCAAAAGCAGGAAAAATAATTGGATTTTTTTTATATCTGTTCTCACTCGGTTGATGACAGACACTTTTTTGATCGTCTACCTACATTATTTTTTCTTTGTATAAAATTACTTTCAACTGGTTCCTATACGTTTATAACAATATGACATTGTAATGTATACTTTCACAGTAAGTGAATTATTGTTAATTCTGATGAGAAAACAAAATCCCTAGCAATCTACTTTGTTTTACCACTTCATATGGTTTACAATTCAACAGCGTAATACAGCAAATGCATTGGTATTATGAGATAAGAGTTTGGCGAATTTGTATTCAAACGGGGTGTTCGCTTGGGTGGGATTGCAAAGGGCTCGACACGCGTGATATATGCTAATAAACCGGCCATTTTAAAACCCTTTTACAAAGATTCATTGCAAGTGTTCTTTTAGTCGTGTTTTTAGGCTGAAACGTTGATGAAATAGGCAGTCATTTGTGTGTTTGAATTTCAAAGCTTGGGATTCAATGGGTTTTCTCTGAATAGAGTGGGCATATGGAAAGTAGTATTGTCTGTAACGCTTAAATACAGTGATGAACCAATTCGATTCACATTATTATTATAATGATAGTATTTTATGCTATTTTTTTTATTTTATTTTTTGGGAATTTTGGCTGATAATGATGATGATGACTATTTTATGCACAATACCTCATCAAAGGCAGAGCTTGGAGTTTCCTTGCGAATAAAGATATCCTAGGAGAGCGAAAGCTACCGATATAGCCTGAAGAATCGTGGCCAGGGCACATTGCTTTCAGAATAGTTAGACACTGGGTTCGAAAGGTTATGGAACGAAGACCGGAAGACGCAGTGGTGGAAGGCCTCCCCCAAAGATCTTTGATCGTGACCGAGGATCTGGTGAAGGTTGCGAGAGTCCGAGGTATGCAGGATCAATCGTTGTGGTACTTGGAAGAAGCCAAAAGTTTTTTTTTAATTGTTGATAGGTTCGCGCTTGACCGCTATCTCACCTGATGGAAAACGACGCTGCGGTCAACGATGGGACACGCGTCCCTAGAAGTAACCTATTCTGTTGTAGCTGTCAAGAAACACAGATTCCTGCAAGAAATTTCACTGTTTAGCTATACACAAAATGAATGTGTTCCCAAAACGTTTTGTGCGTGTAGGTGGGACGTCCACCATGTACCGGTGGCGGATCGCCGCTCGCCTGGTGATCCGATGATGGAACGGGCTAGGCGGAATTAAGTTATGCAGTGACGACAACGTTCGTTGGCGTATTTTGGTTTGAATGATTATGATTATATCTATGTCTTTTGTTATGCAATATTATGGTAAAATTGTGCTAACTGGTTCAATAAAATTAACTTTGTAAGCCACGGTAGGATAGTAGTATAATCCTTACAAAATGTAAGGGAAGTAATCACAAATGCCTAGATTTCCGATCACCCCATAGCCATTGGAGCAAATTGGATGACAGCTATGTTCGTCCCTTTGTCGAGGAAAATCGAGAGGTTAACTTTGTCAATGATAAAATATATCCGATGGCGCCTCAGGGAATTAAGATATTATTGATCATAGTACCCACTGATATATATTTCGTAAGAGAACTATGTATATCTGAAGAAATATAATGAAGAATTATTGTCTTTTTAGGGCATGGAAAACTCCACACAAACCAGAGAAAAAGAGCCCTAACAGGCGGACAGCAAAATGATCTTATATGTCCTCTTATATTTTCTCAACTTAGGGCTGTTGTCGAGATCATTTTGCTGTCAGTCTGTTAGGACCCTTTTTCTCTGTTCGGTTTTAGTTTTCTGCTACTCCAAAGCTTCTAAACATCCAAGTCAACGGAATCTAAAAATAATGCTCCGTAGGTGCATATTTTGACACTCGCTAGGAAATCAAAACCTAGACAAGAAGCCAGGTTTCCTGTCGCTGAGATAACTATTTGTTTATATAATCGCTATTATTACCTATTATATTTTTATTACCTATATTTATTTGGTGGTTTGCTTTTGGTTTGGCATATATGTATATGTGTGTCTATTTATTATGTTGAATATTGGTGCTTATTGTAAAACTAAAAAAGGTTCATACCATGTTCTGACAATAGCTGTCCATTTCAGAATGCCTTGAAGACATTACGAAATGCGATAAGGCCACCCATTGTAAATGTTTCATCATTATTTATATATAAATATATCCTGAATCCTTAAAACTTTTTAAACTCATTAGATATGTTTTGTACTGGTCTAAAGCTATTATTTTGCAAATGTATAATAAAAATAAATACACTAATAAAACACGGTACTCAAAATAGGCCACTTGAGCGAAGCCATAGGTACATAATATTATTTACTCTATCATTCTCGCCTTTTTTCTTCCTGAATGGAACAGATTTATTACTTGTAGGAAAACTCCAGAGAGTGTTATTTCAAACCGTTAAAATAAATAAAACTCAGCGCTTTTAGAGCGGACTAGGATATCCTGTGTCGTGGACTGTCATTATACTTACAAATAACGGACATAAACATCACAGTTCGGAACCAGATTACATTATGTAGGCTATACAAGTATTTTTTGTAAGAGAATTCAATGCATTTTGGTTACATTATGGATTACAACATCATCATCATTTCTGCCGACAGACGTTCACTGTTGGACATATGCCTCCCCCCAGTGGCGCTACAATGATCGATCCTGTACGTCCGGCTTCCATCGGATTCCCGCAACCTTCACCAGATCATCGGTCCACCTTGTAGAAGGCCTTAAGACGCTGCATCTTCCAGTACGCGGTTGCCACTCCAGAACCTTTCGGCCCCAACGGCCAACGATTCGGCTGGACGGCGATTGGGAAGCTGCGCTGTATCTTCTCGTCCAATATACCACAGTGTCTCAAAACGAAAGTCTGTGTCCAGTGCGTGTTGGATTACAACAGAACCAGATTTTCAAAAAAAAAAAAAACAAGTATGGTAAATAAATAAAACTACAACTAGCTGCAACCAGCGGATCCGCCCCCGTGTTTACGAAAATCACTGCCTATACAACTTTAAAAGATGGATGCGGGAGTAAAAGTACCCCTTAGGCGCCCGGATGGCCCGGTGATCAAGTATTTGTGCGGCCAACCAGGTAACGTAACAAGTTTGTAACTTCATGATTTTTCATCATACAGTTATGAATTTTTGTACACAGATTCTTTACATAAAAATACTAGACACGTGTTTCAGATTTCGCATATACTAAAACTTATGATGAATAATAAGATTAATATTTTCAGGAAAAAAAAAACACAAGCACTTAAATCAAAATTTTGTAACTAAACAGAACTTAAAAACATAAAAAGCGGCGTTGGCGCTATCATAAGAGTAAGTATAATGCTCCTGATAAAATATCCATAGGTGTTTTTATTTTCGACCATAATACCTGTTAAGTGCATAAAGCAGTTCTCAGCTCCCGCACTAACATTGAGACAGGGTGCCGCTGCAAGCGACTGTAAAATTGTTTTGAAATGGGGTCGTGTTTAGAATACCCACACATGTTTGGTTATTCACGTAGGAAAAGTTTTATTTTTTAAGGTAGGTATCATCTACACTAATACCTTTTATATTATAAAGAGGTAAAGTTTGCTTTTTTTGTTTATAGAAGGTACTAAAATTTTTCACCGATATAAAAATGCTTTGTTATTGAGTGACATAGGCTATATTTTATTAACGTGGGCAAAAGGGTGGCAAAAGGGCGTATCAGACTTTTACTGACGAAAACCACACCTATGTTTCGATTTGCTGATATCTCTACAAGTATGAAGCGGGTGTAGAACACCGCGCCGTCGACGACTCGGGCCACGTAGCATAGGTGTGATACGGTTTTGTTCCAATGATTGCAGGAAGCAAAAAATTTCAACAGTTTTTTTTTCAATATCCTCACGTGTAAATTACAATTTTTGCCAGTTCAGAACTCCTGTCACAAACGGTTCATTTTTCAAAAATGTTTTAAAGTGTTAAGTCTCAATCCTCCCCGCTCTCAATAAGACCTGCTCCTCAGAGTGTGCTCGGCTAATGTGGACATAACAGTAACGTCGTGCGATAGTGCCCTCGCACCATGTCTTAATGGGCTATTATATTTTATGTTTAATTCAAATACTACCTCGGGAATTGGGTGCCGTACGGATTATGTATACGATTTGCAGTGTTTATGGTTTTTAATTGGTGATGACTGCTTTTTAAGTTTTAGTTTACAATTGTTGGTCAATCTACACTAACATTATAAAGAGGTACCTAAGGTTTGTTTTTGTTTTTTTTTGTTTGTAGGTTAAGACGAGCCTAATGAGCTAAAACTCGACGTGTTTACTAGTAGGCATTCCCGGGTTTCATTTGCCACCCTTAGTTCTAACATTAGGTGCTCGTCATCATGAAAAATATTAAAACAAGTTAAGACGAATGAGCCCAAACTTAATGTACTTAATGTGTCCATCAGCCACTTCCCAGTTTTAGCATCAAGTTATCATCGTCATGAGAAACAAACAGAAGTATTTTTAAGATAAATCTAAATAAGCCGAAACTGGAAGGGTATTAATAGGCATTCCAAGATTACGTATCTTACCTCAGATCTCCTTCATAAGACCAGCTTGATAGCGTCGGCAATCCTACCTAATAGGTACATAAGTATTTCAAACATTAGGTCACATATAATATGTGATTATTAGTAAATTATATATCCATTACGCGTATAAGATTCCTGCCACAGCGAACAAATGAGCTGATGACCTTGAACACCTGAACAGATCTTCATATATTGTATCTAAGAACCATCTCGATAAAAAAATCCGAATCCAAATCGATCCTTTCGCTGAGGAGCTACGATGCCAGAGAAAGACCCACACAGTACCTCAAACTTATAACACCTCTCTTTTCCGTCGGGGGTTAAAAAAAACTTACATAACGTCCAGGTGAACAAAAACATTACATAAGAGCAAACAGTAGAGCACTCTCGTCCATTTTCTTAAGCTCTTTCCAAAGACCGCAGAAAATAACCCACACGCTTATAATAATGTAAGTAATTTACGATGACATATTAACAATTTGTGGTTAGTTACACAAACCAATCAATGTAATATGTTGATAGACGTAACACCTGCGTATAATATCTTACCTCACGTCAATAATTTGAACTACTCAAGCGGAACATACTGATTACTACATTAACATAATTGTTTAATTGTTGGAAACGAATAACAATATGCTCTCAAAGCGTTGAAGGAATATATGATGAGAAAACCGGCATGTATTAGAACTAAAATTGTTGAAACAAGTGACATTCACCGATTTGTTCTCGCTCCTAGAGAGAAAGCCTGAGTCCCAGTTGAAGATAGATTATATGCACAAAATCATTATCGTCATCATCATTTCAGCCGAAAAACGTCCACTGCTGGACATAGGCCTCCCCAAGTGTCGCCACAATGAACGGTCCTGTGCATCTCGCATCCATCAGATAAAATAGATAGGTATTATATGGCTGGTCATGTGTAAGTGCAGAACAACATGATGAACTCTTAGCTAAATTATATAAAAACTTTACGAGCCGATTTTTAAAGTTGCTGTGTAGATCATCTAAGTTCTAACACATCTCTTTTCGCTTCAAAAATCACAAAAACGCTTTATATTTTTTTAGTTGAGAAATCATCAAATCACTTCCTCAGCTTCCGGGCGAAGCAAAAGGGCGAGTAGTGTATATTTAGTAGGCCTAAGAATAGGTCATGGGCTTTTGTTTTATCCTCCTACCACCACCCACAATTTTTTTCTTTGATTTATTTGTATGCTAAAAAATACGTTTGCAGGGTCAGCTAGTAATAATGTAATACACCTAAACGTTACACAAATAAATACAAAAGAAAACCTAACCCTCCCTTGGCAGTCGAGTAAAAAGAGACAAATTCACAGCTAAGACAAGTTGAAAGACTAATGATTTTATTTTGATAAATTTATTAAATAACATAAATTTAATATACTTAAAGGCTTCTGCTACCCTAACTCATAAGGTAGAGATTATCCAATGTCTTCTGGTGCTATGAAAGAGCTCCGACTAGGATCTCAACGGACACCAGCCACAATCACTAGTGTCGTTGAAGAGAAGAAAATTCCTTCAAACTAGTTGTTAGTTAGCAAAAATCTAACACTCCCTCTCGCTCAATCCAGAGCGTGAGAAGTTATGCGTCGATTATCAACCCAAAAAACAACAAAAACAAATAAAGAGGTATATACATATATAACAGTAGACAAGATGAAGGATTATGATTCTAAATCCCGTAAATACTAGGCTACGAAATTCGAGGCCTACAAATTCCATAGAGACAGAGTTTATACGAGTATCTCCAAAGCTATTGATCTCCAAGGCCTACAACCATTCCTCAGGAACAAAGTGCTCGTGGTTTATATGACTAGGCCGATTTGAACGCGCTTCACGTATTCAATTAGAATTTGTCTTGCAAACACCAGGTTCTGTGTAAAACTCCTTTGCCACATACGCGTAAATTTGTCAAAGGTTCCAAGGTTTGTTTGCTCTAGAAAAATGTATACATAATGTATACCTACAAAAAATGCCGCAGGAGATACTAAAAGCACTGTTTTGAAAAGAGTATAAAGCATAAAAAGAGATGGTGGCCACTATAAATATTTCTATAATTGTCGATGCTGTTCATCCATCTGAAGACTGTAATCGAAGTCAACAACTCTTCATCATCATCGTATCGGTCGGAAGACGTGCACTGCTGTACTGCTTTGATAAATTGTACCTGGCTCCATACTGATAGCATCAGCATCGAGCTTATGGCTGCATTCTTCATGTTTTTGCTCTTTTCTTATTCATCAGTTCTGTTAGGTAGGTGGACTCATTTATTTTCATTCTACGACGGTGATTTTTTTTTTTGGTAGAAAATTCAAGCTATGTCCAATGAAATTCGCTAAATTAAATCGCTCTTGGGCGGAGCGGGAAATGTCTCAGACTTTTCCTAACTAAAATATACTCCTGATCCTTCTTTGCCTTCGTTCCAAGGTTAACTTTCGAACAACCCATGGTCCCAATAGGCTTCGACCTTGCTGGGCCCCTACGGTTTGCTGACAACTACTTGAGGCGCGCGGGAACAGTACGCACCGTCGATAACTTGGGCTCTGTCCGGACTGTTAACGGACGGTTCCCGGACGAGCTACCCATTGCTCGTGGACGATGATGATCTAAGATTTATTTCAAATCAAATAACAACTTCACTTGACAACTAAATGGTGCTACTGACACAGTACCATTTAGTTGTCAAGATGTCATCATCATCAGCCTTTTTAATATTCCCACTGCTGGGACTCAGGCCTTCTCTCTAGGAGAGGGAACGGCCGTAATTTACCACGCGGGCCCAGTGCAGGTTAGTGAATGTCACATGTCTTCGAATATTTGGTTCTAGGACAAGCCGGTTTCCTCAAGATGTTTTCCTTCACCGTTTTGAGAGCAGTGGTGATGAAATAAATTACACTAAGTAATGCGCCTGGCTAGGTTTGAACCCGCAACCTACAGCTCGTAAGTCGGGGCTATTACCATTCGGCCACCACTGCTCATCTCATGCTCGGCTACTGACACATCTCGACGAAATTGAAATATTCAATATATTATTATCGAAATATCATTTTATTTTTAGGACTATGAGTACGGTTTAATGTTTCCCCTCTTTTATCTTTTTAACATCTGATCGGTTGCTCTGTATTGAAGGCGACACCCTGCTTGGTACGCTGAAATGTCCGTTTAAGACTCACGACACGATTACGATACGATAACGCCAAGTGGGACAGTTTTATTTTTATGGTGGGGAAAATCATCCAATGAAAACCCCCGCTCTTGGGCGGAGCGGGAGAAAGTGTCAGACTCTTACTGACTAGGTTTTTAGTCAGTAAGAGTCTGACACTAACTCCCGCCCTCACCCTGTTTCTTTTAGCCTTCATACCGGGGCTCGAGCTGTTGCTGACAACTCCTTAAGGCGCGCGGGAACAGTGTGCGACGTCGACGACTTGGGCTCGGTCCGGAAAGTTACCGGACGGTCGGATAGAGAGCTACCCATGGATCCGTATTCTGAAGCACATCTTTCTGAACGTGCAATATAACTTCACTTTTTTTTTATCTGACCGTCATTTCCACAATTCGAAAGTGCCTGTAAATAGTCTATTTATAATGATCGCTGAGCCTACATCCCACATGTAGACAGACTCAGGAGCCGAGTCAAAATCGAATTAATTTATTATTTACTAGCCACCCATCCCAGGTTCACAGGAAAATCTTTGAAACTCTGGGTTCCTTTTTTGCTAGAATATAGATGTTTTATACACCAAAACCTTCTTCAATAATTGTATTGTTATTATTCTGTGTATTCCTGAAAATTGCATTCAAATAAGTTCAGTAGTATTTAAGTTTATCGTGTTCAAAAAGACAGACGCAGTACCGAACTTTATTTTATAATAAGTAAGGATTTCCTTTATTTACTTATACACGTGTTCCAGCTAAATCCAGTAGGATCAAAGTATCAACAGCAGTCGCTTGATATAAGTATCTCTGAGAAGATAAAGATAGGCACATGCCGGTAGGAGCACGTGTAATTTCTCTTCTTTCTCTATGTTTTACATTCCCCCCGTGTCTCTCGGGAGCGTTCCGACACACAGCCGGTTATTTCTTACATTCTCTACTAAATTCACAGTTAGGAAATTGAATTTTTCGAATTCCACGTCTCATACACTAGCGGCCATTTTAACATGACCTCCCCTAACGTTTCGCTTTTCGACAACTCCAGGGTGAAGAGGTGTGATGTATCGAGTTTCAATGGTCTTGACAAACTGGCAGAGTATTTTTTTATTCTCGATTGGTGAGCCAGAAAAAACTGTAAGTGTGCTTGGCCAGAAGTGTTGCGTTGTTTATAATGTAATATGAGTGAGAATGTATTCACCCTTCTTGAATCATGTATGGTAACAGCTATGGAACCGCGGCATCCAGTCCCAGGTGAATATCAATGTTTTTTTTTCGCATGTTCTTTCTGGTATTTTTTTAACCGACTTCTAAAAAAGGAGGAGGTTCTCAATTCGGATGTTTGTATGATTTTTTTTTTATGTTTGTTCGCGCATATCTTCGTCGCTTGCCAACCGATTTGAAAAATTATTTTTTTGTTGGAAAGGGTATACTTTCCAAATGGTCCCGTAGTCACCAAGTTGGTATCTGATGATGGAATCTTGGCGAAATCGAGGGAACTCTTCAAATTCAATTCAATTTTTTAGTGAAGTCGGTTTTTTTTTGGAATATAAACTTGAAAGGGAGACAAATTTATGTCAGAATTTACGACACCCAATAATCAATAAATTTGATAAAATAATATAGCCTTTTATTCAGATCCATATTACAATTAAGCATTAAGCCCGCCTCTGTACTATTGTATGCATAAAGAATAAATAAACTAATTACAATATGTACCTTAATCTTTTATTTGAAATTAACTTATTTTCTGTAGATCTATTCGCCAGTCGGCAAAGGCCTTCTCCATTTTTTTTCACACACGTCTTTCTTCAGCCTCTATTCCATGTGACGTCAGCCGCTTGTCTTATGTCCTACACCACACTATCTTTTTTGTAGTCTACCTCTTTTTCTTTTACTTTCTCTAGGATACCAAACAAATCACTAGATACAATAAATCTCACTCTGAGGATAAATTAAACACAAGTCTTTTGGGCTATGGTGGTAATAAGGAGCCTATTTATGTCTCAGAGCACCTTTCTCCTACATATAAATCTTTACATGCTGCTGCTCGTCTTAAGGCCAAAGAAAAATCCTATAAGTTTGTCTGGGTTCGCTATGGTAAAATTTTTGTATGTAAAAAAGAAAATTCTGGCACTATTCTAATTAAGGATGAACAAAGTCTAGATAAAATTGTGTAATAAATTAATTTAATTATGTATTACTTTAGGTCCTACTTGTCATGTTTACTGTTTATTTAGTTTAATGGATAATATTTCCATTTTCTATCAGAATGTTAGAGGTATGAAAACGAAGTCACACGAAATTCTAATGTCAATTTTGAATTCTGACTACGACATCATATGTCTGACAGAAACATGGTTAGATGACTCGTTCTTATCCTCTGAATACTTTGATCAAAGATATACTGTTGTACGCCGTGACCGTAGTGAACAGTTCAAAGATTTATATTCTAAAAGTTATGGTGGTGGGTTATTGGTAGCTATTAGTAATAAATATAATTTTGTAAATAAAACTGAGTGGCAAACCTCTGTTGAGGATATGTGGTTATGTATTACTGCTGGTGGCGTTTGTTTGAATATTTGTGTTGTGTATTTGCCGTCTTATATACCTTGTCATACCTTTATCCAATTCTTGGCCAGGGCCGAAGAAATTTGTTTGCGTTATACGGATTTCAATACTTTGATTATTGGTGATTTTAATCTCCCTGGTGTGAACTGGCATAAACCTAATGATCATTTTCTGGGTATTAGTGACCCTAAATATTTAGCGTTAAGAGACTTCCTAAATATCACCGGATTTGTTCAATTAAATAATATTTACAATGTGAATGACAGGGTCTTAGACCTCGTTTTAGTGGATGAGAACTCCAATCTTTCTGTTTCATGTGCGCCTCCCATCAGTAAACCGGATGTGCATCATCCGCCGTTAGAATTAGTTCTTACTAAAACTGCATCTTCTAATTTAAATTATAATATTTTAAAGTCTAAATATATATTTAATAAAACAGACTATGAGGCTTGTGTTAGTGACCTGCGTAAAGTAAAATGGGAGGATTATTGTCATTTATGTTGTGATGATTATGTTTCGTACGTACATTTTATAACATATTATGGAAGAGTATAGATAGATACACGCCAAAAGGTAAACCTAAAAATAATTGCTATCCAGTTTGGTTCTCGGCTTCTTTGATTAAACTTCTTAAAGAAAAGCACAAATATAGGACTCGTTTCAGACGGTATAAAAACCCTCGGGACTATGATACTTTTGTTTCCCTACGGACGCGAGCTGGAAGAGCTATGGCTGACTGTTTTAAAGATTACATAGAAAGAATTGAGAGTGAATTAAAAACAAATGTCAAAGCTTTTTGGCGTTATACTAAGTCAAAAAAAACTTTCAGAGGTATTCCTGACCAGGTCTTGTGGAATGATCGTGTTGCTGAGGGTGGTAGTGGTGTGGCTGATCTATTTGCAGACTACTTTGCGTCTGTGTATAGTGTTAGCCAGCAGCCTAGTAACTTGTCTCTGGGTTCCTCTTCATCTAATTACAGTATGTATTCCATTGGTATTACTGAAAGTGATGTTACAGATAGTATCAAAAAGTTAGATCTTCATAAGGGAGCTGGTCCAGATGGACTTCCCCCTATTTTTATTCGTCTCTGCATGGATGCTCTTGTTATGCCACTTCAGATAATATACAATAAATCTCTTCAAGAGGGGAAATTTCCAGATTTATGGAAAATATCACATGTTATTCCAGTACATAAATCTGGTAGTATGAATGACGTAAGTAATTATAGACCAATATCTATTATATCCCAATTCGCAAAGATATTTGAGGGTCTTATATATAATGTGGTTTATTCTCACCTCCGTCATATAATTAGTCCGAAGCAACATGGTCTTGTGTCTAACCGTTCTACTATGTCTAACTTACTGATTTACACTGCTTTCATTAGTAACACTTTTGAAGCTAGGGGTCAGGTTGATGCTGTGTATACAGATTTTGCAAAAGCCTTTGATCGTGTTGATCACTCGGTTCTTTCTATGAAATTGAATAGCGCTGGGATTCATGGCTCTTTGTTACGATGGTTTGAGAGTTACCTAATTAATCGTTCTCAAATAGTTGCGCTGGCGGGTTACGAATCTGCGCCTTTTTCTCCTGGTTCTGGTGTTCCACAAGGCTCCAAGTTGGGTCCATTGCTCTTTTTAGTATTTTTGAATGATCTTTTGGATTTAATAGATTGCAATTGTTTAGCCTATGCTGATGATTTAAAAATTTACTGCAGGATATCTGATCTAAGTGATTGCATAAAGCTTCAAAGAGATCTTGACGTTCTTCAACAATGGTGTTTCAACAACAAAATGACACTAAATGTTAAGAAATGCCAAACTATAACATTCACGAACAAAGTGAATTTCATTAAGTTTGATTATCACATAGATGGATCTGTTCTGTGCAGAGTATCGGTCGTCCGTGATCTGGGTGTACTCTTTGATGCTGCCTTATCCTTTCATGATCATGTGGATGCTATAGTTGCTAAAGCTAAGAGAATGCTTGGCTTTATAATTCGCATGTCAAAGCCTTTCCGTAATCATAGCAGCATTATTCTTCTCTATAACGCCCTGGTAAGAAGTTCCTTGGAGTATTGTTCCTCTATTTGGTCTCCATATTACTCTACCTATACTAATAACGTGGAATCTGTTCAGGCCCGTTTCGTTAGGTACTTATGTATGAAGAAGGGGATCCGAAAAGCTATACCCGATTACTATGATAGGTTAAAGCACTACAAGATGGTTAGCTTAAAGGAAAGGCGAAACCATTCTGACTTACTTCTTCTACATAAAATTATAAATGGTTCCATTGATGCGGAGTTGATTCACTTTTTTAACTTTAGGGCTAGCCAACGCAGCAAGCGACATCATCGCATTTTTCAATTGCCTACATCTACGTTAAATATCACTTCTAATAGTCCTTTTACACGTATGGCAAGGCTTTATAATGAAAGGTCCAACTTGGTGGATCACCCTATCGATGTCTTCTCGATGAGTTTTGCTTCATTCAGACGCCGCCTATATAAAGTGTGAATAGTGTACGTTTTTATGTATTTTTTTTTTGTCTTTGTAGTGTTCTGTATCTAGCTGTACTGGACAATCTTTTTTAATTTTCTATGTCTCTTATTTTTCATTTTGTTAAATGCCATGCATACCTGTTATTTGCATGGTTACTGAAATGTAATATTTGGATGTAAGTTTTATTTGTATTGTAAGTGATTGTGCTGTTGGTATGCTTATTATAAATAAATAAATAAATAAATAAATGGAGCAAAATTGTGATACTTTTTATGCTCTGCCAATCGCCATTTAATTCATTAAACCTAAAGTGAACGCTCGTTCTCTCATTGTCTTTCTGTTGTTTCTCTAATTACGGTATTCGAAAGGTCCTTCTAATTTTGCACTTTATATCTATAACCTTTATTTTGCTTAATATGATCACTTACCGCTGAATAAATATAAGTCAGGCCAATAAAGATCAACTAATTGATGAGTATTTAGAATATTGATGGTAATTAAATTAATATTCAATGTGACAAATCGATAGATCATCGTCACTAATGTTTAGGGACAACATTGTTTACAAATCAGCACCCGGTATTCGAAAACAGATTAAATACGCTAATTAATATTGTCGCAGATTCACACCAACACATCAGAGAGAGTGAACGTCAAAAATTTCCATTTTGCAATCTGTCTGTTACGAATTTAATTCTCATTGTGAAAATTTACAATTAATGTCATGAATTAAAATTTCAGACTTCTGTTCTACAAAATAAAGTTCATAATAGCTTGGAAGGAATGTTAATAGTTAACTGAAAAGCCATTATAATATCGCAAACAATCCCGCTAATGACAGGTTTTATTAAAATTGAAATGAAATCGTCCACGGCGCGGAGACATTTATTGCGAATTTTTACCTTAAATTTATTTTAATGATGGTTTGTTATACAATTTTCATTACTGGCGAGACTCTTATCTCAACTGTTCTACCAAATGACCCAACACTCATGACTCTTTGCTTGACGGACATACAAAAACAGAAAAGTTCGGTTGTATTTTGAAATAAATATTTTAATGCAATTTCGTATTTAGTATTTGACGATTTCACGTGCTGTCAGTTGCATTGGTACATCTAAACCTACAATATATCCCTAGGAATCGTGAAAGGTATCTACATACTATTAACATATATTATTTATAGAAGTTATAATCATTCAAAGGTACTTATGCAATTTTAGTATTTAGCACTGTCTACATACAAAAAAAACTTCCGAAAACTTTTCAGAAAAACCAGGTATCATAAACAAAACAAAAAAAGAGTATGTAAGGATTTTTTAATGATATGTGTACCAGTGCTTGACTGAGATCCCACTTGATGGTAAGCAGTGATCCAATTGTTAATGGTAAAGCTCACTAGTTTAGTATGGGCCTATTCACTCAAGCTTCGAAGACACCTAAAATATAATCAGACGACAAGAGTGCAGCAAGAAGCAGGGATTTTAAGGTTGTCATTTTATTAGTTTGTAATGATGCCTATTGGAAAAGTTGTGAGTTTATGAATGTTATAAAATAGCGATTGTACGAAAACTTCAGTCAAACCATATTCCCAAATCCAATTTCAAAACGATCTAAGTCATATCCTAAACAAAGATAGTACATCGATGCAGTTCACAAAACGGTTGATCGCTTATGTCGCGATCACAGCGAGCAATACTGCCAACTAACAGTTGCAATAAGCGAAATGTTTGTGCAACTAGCGTACGTTCACAAACGCTGCAATTCTTTGACTCGGTCATTAGTGTAGATCAGGGAAGTGTAGACGGGTAATGTGGAAAATTTGAAGGAAAATTGTAGTGATTTTTGAAAAGAAACTCTATTAATATGAGATCCAAAATCAATTAACCATTCCATCTTCCGATCGACCATCGACCGATCTTGATGCTACCAAATTACCAGGCCTTTTATCTGCTAACCGTTCAGAAGAAAAAACAACCGGCGCAGTGATACATATATTTCATTAAATTATAACAAAGAATGAAGAAATTATTACACTTTTTACTTTCAAAACGCTACAGTTGGAATCCAAAACTTCAGTCACTGAGGCCTCTTTTTTAACCGACTTCGAAAAGGAGAAGGTTCTATGTTCGGTTGAATGTATGTTTATTTTTTATTTATTTTTTTGTATGTATGTTCACCGATATTTCGGTCAATTGTGGACCGATTTTGAAAATTATTTTTTTTTGATTGAAAGGTTATGCTTCCAAGTTGGTCCCATAGAAATATTGTTATGATCTGATCATGAACTTCGAAGATATGGAACAGAACTCCTTATAGAATCATAGCAGAATTGTCGTAACAAGTAAAATTGCTTTGTTTATACGTGTAGTCGATGACTGACTGAAAGAAAAGGGGGAGGGGAAAGGGGGAGGGGGTAAATTCATGTAATATAACCGTATTTGGGATTATAAGAATCGTTATGAGATGCACTCTGGCTATAAGGTAATTTATGTTTAGCTGAAGGTAGGTACTTTTTAGTGGTGCTACCATAACTAAAAAGTGAAAAATAAAAAACTTTTTACAAAAAAAATTAAACCAACTTCAAAAAGTACAAAATAACTTTAATTTCGGAAGTCGGTGTTAAATAACGAAGAGACAAGAATAGGTATCTATTGAAACACCGACTTCCGAAATTAAAGTTATTTTGTACTTTTTCCACATTCCATCCAGAAGACTCCTAGATTATTTTCTATTATTTCTATATTATGTTGATTGGTCTCTTATGTCTATTTTTTTTTTTTAAGAAAAACTGTATAACTACATGCTTTCCTTCAACATAGATAACAACCAATTGGAACCATGCAATAATTTCGGGTTTCGTGTAATAAGAGAGCAATAGGACAAGATTAATTATTTTCCAAATGATTGATTTCCATACTTCATTACCTATTTTTCTTTTTGAGAGGTAGAACATCATCCAATGACTTCTCATCATCAATAGAGAGGAGCAGAAGGCGTGTGAGACTTACTAACTACTACTAACTTAATTCTAGAACAACAGTTTCCTTTCCAAAAACTCTCCATAGCCACAGCAGGTATCAGCCTTAACTTCATTACCTACTTAAAATACAAGGTTTGAGATCCTCTGCGAGGCTTGCTCATTAGAGGCATATTACTTATCATCGCTAACAGCGCTTCTATATTCTAAAACTATCATTGCCTTTCTAACCATTACACTCGGAAAGGACCGTAACGCCTCACGATATTTGCTCGCAAACTTGAATCTAAATCTAACTTCTATTTGCATTCCTAATAGTCTTTATTTTAATATTCATAAGGCTGCCTTTTGGATGCAAATAGGATATCACATGATGGTGTATAATCTAGGTATGGAGTACTTTGACATTTTGTGAATTGATAACATCTTTTCTAAACACGCTACATGTTCCAATGTGATTTTAGATAACATACCTGTTCATAGGCTACCGTTTTATGAACGTTTCGATTAGAAACTGCTCTGTTTGTGAAGATTCAGTTAGTATTTAACAAGACATTTTTATAAAAAATTCCTTTGTTAGCTTTATCGACATTGTATTATCATTTTTCAGCCAATCATGTTTTGATAGGAATCCTTGCAGGAAAAAAAAGTGTAGTTATCCGCGGAAAACTTGCCAAAGCACCGTGTTGTCAAGTGATGGGCATCGTATTGATATTATTATGGTGTCTCAAGATCGTTCCTGATAGGTGACTACTGTGGACGTCCTCTGCCTCAGTTAGAGGACATAGGATCTTAAGGAAATCGCCAAGTGGCCTAACCTCCCATCGTTTTATACTTACAACAAAAACTTCAAAACCAATTAAATTGATTAAAGTGGCTAACAAAGCCACTGCCTCTGTAATCCACCTCCCTGACAAAGCACCAATAATCCGCCTAACAACAACTTTCTCGCCGAGGTCTCCAAAATTGTTAATTGGGGCAATCACTGGCTCAGCCCCACCCGCACTTGATTACAGATCTCAGTTTAGAAAATCTGAACTCAATTTAGCTGTATCAATTCCAAAGTCAACACTGCAAACGAATTTGTCATTAAGATTTCGCAAATTAACCCTAATTTTGGTCCTACCTACCCAAAAAGACCGCTAAAGGAAAATTGGTGCGCCCCTTTGCCTCCAAGGAGCAGATGTTTTGAAATCGCTAAAGATTTAATTAAAGAAACTTTTGGTGGTGAACAAAGTTGCTTAAATATAGCGTTTTGTTGTGCACAGCGCGATGTAAACATGATTTGTATGACAGTTTAATTTTAATTTAAAAGTCACGAATGTCAAGATGTCATTGAGAAGTTCTTCCGAAGAAAATATTGGAAGTTGCTGTTATGAATAGGTAATATCAGCTGTTGGCATTTTAGCGTATTTCTTGGTTAATTTTAAATTGGCAATGAATAATGGCCTCGCGATTAGCTAAGAGAGCAATTGTGGTCTAGTGGTAATGGCTTTGACTTACGATTTGTGCAACGTGAGTAAATCCAAGCAGGCGCCACCGGGTTCGCGGACGGCGAGCCATGGGTAGCTCGCTGTCCGATCGTCCGGTAATGGACCGAGCCCAAGACATCGACGGCGCGCACTGTTCCCGCTCGCCTCAAGGAGTTGTCAGCAGCAGGAGGGGTCCAGCTGGGTTGAAGCCTACTGGGGCCAGGGTTATCCGAACGGGAGCATAGCATGAAGGCTAGAAGGAACGGGATAGGGTTTTTAGTCAGTAAGAGTCTGACGCTATCTCCCGCTCCACCCAAGAGCGGGTTTTGTCATAAGATGATTTTCCCCATCAAAAAAAAAAATTATGGCAGACGCACATAAAATAGCATAATCAGCCGTTTAATGTTCCCAATGCTGGGACGCAGGCCCCAAAGACGATCCCTCTCCTAGAGAGGACCCTAGAAAAGGGAATGGGCTTTAATCCACAAGGCGGACCCAGTGTGAGTTGATGAATGTCACACGTCTTCCAATTTCCGTTCTAGGATATGCCAGTTTCCTCACGACGTTTTCCTTCACCGTTTTGAGAGCAGTGGTGATAAAATAAATTACACTAAGTAATGCTCCTGCCTGGGTTTGAACCCGTGACCTACAACTCGTAAGTCGGGGCCTTTACGACTCGGCCACCACTGCTCTCCAGCGGCAGGAGCCACACTAAGTGCAATTTATTTCATCATCACTGCTCTCAGAACGATGAAGGGAAACATCGTCAGGAAACCAGCATGTTCTAGAACCGAAATTGGTCGACGTGACGTTCACCATGCGGGCTAAGTCACTTTTAATTTACTTGTGTAGATAAACGAGTAAGTTATATACCTAACTGTATCTGATTGATTTGCATTTTTTTTATTGTCAAACTAAGTAGTCATGAATTTCCACGCTCAAGTAATTGTGTGATGTCATTAGAAGTTTATAGTAAAAAAAAAATTGACCTTTTTAGCGTATTTAAATAAAAAACCTTGTTTAAAAAAAAACTTGGTTTTTTATGTCGCGAACCACACACAGCTCCTATAGGGTTGACAGGGTCAAACCCAGCGATCTGAATTTTTGGAGCTTAGCTCTTGTAGTCAACTACAAGAGCTAAGCTCCAAAAATTCAGATCGTAATAGTTTTCGAGTACCTACCAATTTTATGTTAATAACTAGTTTCCCACTGTCGGGCAAAAGGAATACCTATTAATAAAGTCTAACGTATACCCACAGCACTAAGTGCAAGTCAGCCGAAGCTTTTCAAGCACTTCTTTTAAATAAAACTATAATAATGGAAATCTAATTATAAAACTTCAACTGCACAGTTATCGCTTTTAAAAAACTTTTTTAATGAAAACTCATTGTTAGAGAGATGAATTTCTTCTAGAAATGGAGAGTTTTTTAAAAAAGCTGGTGAAAATTAATGAAAAATGTTTGCTGTTTCCAATCAACGGCTTATTTTGAATTAGGATTTTATTCATTGAGTGACTATGGTTTCTGTATATGGGTTCCGCAGATTTGACTATTTCATATTCGCTGTATATTTGTACCCTTATTGTAAAAACACCCTAAATGCCATTTTAGTATTATTATTATTTTTCGGTCAAATCTGTATGTTATTTATTTTTTTCCTAGTAATCTTTTTTATATAAGTGTCGTAGCTAATAACCGGTTTACCTGTAGATTCGTGTTGATAAGATGAATCGATAGCTATATTTAAATTAATTTGGATTACAATTTGGAGATAGTTGGTTTTGTGCAATTAGGGTATGATATATTTAGTAGACGCTTTAGTATACCTTTAGAAAATGGCAATTTAGCTGTTTTGTTTTGTTTTGTTTCGCTTTTTGATTTGATTTTGATTTTGATTTTGGGTTGTTAGGTTTGCAGATGTCCATTTTTAGGTGATAAATCATTAGATCCCGTATAGGTGTTCGTGGTCCGTATCTCGTTCTTGGGTGGAGCGAGATGGTGACGATGCCCAATTTTGCAGTTTTTTGTTGTTTCGTGGAAGAATGCGACCGCTTTCTATTCCCTCTTGCTCCAGACTACGGGTTTCCACATAAATCTGCGATGCCATGCGACACCGCATCGGAGAAACCTACGACGTGAATTGCTGCGATGCGATTTCGTGAGGCAAAGCTATGTGCGATGCGAATTCGTGAGGCAAAGCAATGTGCGATGCGAATTCGCATGCAATGAATGATCTTGCGATGCGTCGCGTGAGCTGATAGATTTTAAAGACGCGACGTGCGGCGTTACCTTTGCATCGCAGTTTTGTGTTTGCGCCCTATGGCTTAGACGAGGGCCCAGTGTGCGTGTTCGCCACAACCGATCTAGCAAGTTTCCCTGGCGCTTGACCCTAACCTTAGTCAAATTCGATGGCATGGCCTATAGTAAGACAGCCATCTTCGTCATTCCCTCTCTACTGAGTATCACTGCCACAGCCACATAAGATGCAGGAGAACCAAACTTACAGACATAGCCCAAAGAATCGTCAACCTTGAGTGGCAGTGGGCAGGGGGCAAGGGGTACAGGGCATATTGCTCGCAGAGCAGATGGTCGATGGGGACGAAAGGTTCTGGAATGACTGTTGACCTGGTAAGGGTCGCAGGAATCTGATGGATGCGAGACGCACAGGACCGGTCATTATGGTGACACTTTGGTGAGGCCTATGTCCAACAATGGAAGTCTTTCGGCTGAAATGATGAATGGTAGGACATTTATGCAGCTTTCTGCAATATTCTTGATCGTGCCTTACCAAGTACGGTTACAAAGACGATTCAATTGGTATGAAAAGTGATTCTTAGAACAACATGTAGCAACAAGAGCTTACTGTGAGGTATCATTAGTGACAAACCGTACCTACGCTTCAATGGTTGGGACATGTAGAAACTACACACTTGCTACCCATTGAGTTTGTTCACAGCTAGCGGACACGGCCTTCGCCTGTTTTTCACAGTCGATTTGCCATGCATGCTGATTAGGGCAGTAGATTTGACATTTAACTATTTTCTTAGGAGCACCACAGGGTCGACGTAAGGGCCCAGTAGGGTCGAAGCCTACGGGGCCAAGAGTCTACTTCTGAAAGGAAGATTTAGTCACGCTATGAAAGGCAACGAAGGAAAAGGAGTAAGTTTTTAGTCAGTATAAGTCTGATACTATCTCCCGATTTACCCACCTAACAAAAAAAAAAATGACAGTTAACTATTTTGATCTTTATAGTGTTCGGTTATAATAATAAGTGATATGTATTTTGAAAATGGGTTTTTTAAAAATTCTTTTACTAAACTAGATTGTACCGCTGTTTCCTAGCTGACTCTAAGAAGAAACACCGACACTACCTCAATAGGCAAAGTCTCTTTTAAAGTCCTTACAGCAAACATGTAATGGTCAAATCATAAATGAAAACCATGCAGATTCTCTAGAGAGATTTGAGATGGTCTTTTGAGGAAAGAACCACTTAGAAATATTTTATTCACTAAAATAATTTGGTTTTGTCTTGTTGATATTGATTTTGAAGAAACACCACCATTTCATTATAGTGAAAATTTTGAGCTCAATTCAGTCGTTGCTAAAACGTAGAGAGGTTGTCTCAACTAAAAATGTATGATAATCATTAAAAACAAAATAACGACAGTATAAAGAAACAATAAATTCCCTTGTCACTTAGCTTTCACAGAGATCCAGGCCAATTCCAATCGTTCTATCAATTGTGTAGTACCAATTGATGAATTTGCAATCAGCCCCGTCAGGCTTGTCCCCACAAGTCACACGCGTCGCCGCATTGAGCCGCAATCACTGGACACAAATGTATTCAATGCTATCACAAGTGCAGGAACAGCAGCAGAAATGTTCCAAACTGAAATATTGACAGGATCAATTTGTTTCACGTGTAAAGGTGTTATCATTAGCATTATCAGCCTTATAATGTTCCCACTGCTGGGACCACAGAATAGATGAAAGATGTCAAAATAGCTTTGTGGGCGGGGCAGGCGTGCCACAAAGTGGGGCAATGCTCATAGTTCAACTACCGTTAGCAAACTTGCGATCTAAGTGTGCATGGTCTTAGTTGCGTAATGCGCGTTCGTATTGGTTTATTGCCTGTAGTGGAGTTAAAGAGTGTGAGACAAGCGGTGACATTCGTTCTAGTAGAAATTGGAAAGTATTTCCTTTCTAACCTCTTTCATCTTTTCTGTGGCTGAGACTTAGGCCTTCTCTCTAAGATCGTGGACCCAGTACGGATCGGGGGATGTCACATATCTTCATTTTTGGTTCTAGAACATGGTATCCTCTCAATGTTTTCCAATTTTTGAGTCAATTCCGTTCCGCATCAAGATCGATGTATTTACACGCAGATAATCTTATATGTTATTATGATGTCATTATTTTATATTTTTAGCGTAGAAGTTATTATTAGGTGTGTTTCATATTGCAAATAAGTTTAATTTTAAGACCGTACTATCGCATTAAATATATACCTGTAATGATAAATCGTAAGGAAGCTTTGATAAATAAATAACAGGTAAAGGTAATGCCAAGCTGGTAAACGACTGTTTCGACATGTAGAACTTCATCACAGACTATGCCTTCATATATTTCTGACCCCTGTGCTCCAAATTCTGCAGCCGAAGCAACCTAAGCGCTGCCACCGTCTACTATGGAAGTAGCAATGGTGCCTTCTATTGAACTCATACTTCTATCGTCACGAATAAAAACATCAAAAAGGAACTCGTTTAAACTTTGCTTTGATTCACACGTGTAAAAACGGAAATTCTTTCACACACTGCCCAAAAACGAAGATAAATAAAACACAAACCACGCCACCATCCCTAACCTGCATCTGACCCCCTTCAACGCCCACAATACAGTGACAAAGACGCTCGAGGCCACGGAAGCAATCCTTCATTAAGGGCCAGGGGTCAATAGGGCCCACGGGGACTCTGCTGTCCTCTGATTAAACCCGAATCATGACCTTTCGGCCCTTTTTTGTCGCTCTCTAATCACACAGTATGATAATTCTGGATTAAAATTAACAAGACACATATGTAAAGGAGGAATCTTCAATCCCTGTGCTTTATAGATGGATATTGTTATGGTAATCTGGGTTGAGGGGGAATATTGTTGTCGTCAAGCCTATGAGGATACGCGCGATGTAGAATCTTATATGTGTGGATATAGATGAAACCTTCTTTGAATCTTGATTGGTGGACCATAGTCGTATGGTAAACAGTAGTGCAAAATAGCATAACGTGGATGCTTTAGGGTAAATCCTAAAGGGAAGTCAGGCCCCGGTATGAAGACTAGAAGAAACGGGGTGGATTTTTAGTCAGTAAGAGTCTGACACTATCTCCTGTTCCGCCCAAGAGCGGGGGTTGTCATGGGATGATTTTCCCCACCATAAAAAGGGTATACCGCGCAATTCATGACTTTTTCATAAAATAGCCAATCAATAGGGTCCGGTGAACTAAGAAGGCTGTTTTGCATGTCTGCTGAATTGATGATTTTAATTGATTTAATTTTTATTTAATTTTAATCATCAATACTCAGTAAAACAGTATTTTTATGGTCAACAATCATGTTTTTATGGTCGAAAATATGAATAAGTCCTAGTTCCTTCTGGCCTGTTGGTCTAGTAGTTAGTGGCCTTGACTGCTATGCCGGAGGTTGTGGGTTCGATTCCTACCCAGGACAAATGTTTATGTGATGAGCATGATCATTTGTTCTGTATTTGGGTGCAATTTATCTATAATTGTATGTATTTAGAAACATATAGGTACGTTTATCAGTTATCTAGTACCCATAACACCAACTCTGCTTAGCTCGGGACTGGACAGCGTTGTGTGATAGTTATGGAATACCATTATTCTAACCCAACATTTCTTGACAGCACTTTACTTCATCAGCAATAATTCACACTAACACACGCTATTGCGCAATTTCTTAAAACCCCACAAACAAGTGAAGAGGCAAACTCAGTCATAAACACTAATAAACAGTCATTCCAAGTCTCCTCAAAACGGCGGATAACAAAACAGTTATCCAGTTATCTGATGGTTAATTAACTAAGCTCGCATCACACAGAACAATCGCAGTGCAGCGAAGCAAGTATGTAAATGCAGAAAGCCGCAGCCTCAAGATTTGTGGGGCCCCTTGATATTCTGTTTCGGAATTATGATAGTTGAGCGCACCGGGAATATTAATCCCGCGGAATAGCGCGGTCCCGTGGCGTGCGGAGAATTCCCGCATAATTCCCGCTGTATCTACATTCGGGTGCTGTGAGGAATTATATTATTTTTTTCGGCTGGTTTTGTGTGGGTGAACTGATATGACCCGGTTCTAAGTTTTGTCTGTCAGGAATGTAATTTTTTTTTTTCAACTAGCTTTTGCCCGCGGCTTCGCTCGCGTTAAATTCGGGGTAACACGCTTAATTAATCAACAAGTATCGTTTATTTACACAGAAATAAATACAAAAACTTAACAAATTATATACTAAAATCTTCCTCGCTATCGAGTGGTGAAAATCGGTGTAGTAGTTTTTGAGTTTATCGCGAACAGACAGACAGACAGACACGGCGGGGGACTTTGTTTTATAATATGTATTGGAATTGATTGATTTTATGAACGGTATAGAATTCTCTACCTCACTTCGTTCACAATCAGGATGTTTAGTTGCCTTCGTTCTAGAACCTCTGGGTTCTCTTTCACATCACCCATGACCCCAGTAGACTTCGACCCTGCAGGGCCTCGGCACACGTGAAACACTACGTGCCTTCGACGACTTGGGCTCAGTCCGGACCTTTACCTGACAGTTGGATGGCGAGCCCATTGCTTGCCGTCTGCAAGCCCGCGTCTACGGTGGCCGGAATCCCGGCGGCTACTGCCTGAGGACCGTTGCCTCGCGCGTGGGTCCGCCTCCTTTGCTAGCATTATTGCTTTGCAAAAGGTGGCGACTGCCTTCCACTCCTCCATCTAATAATGTACATAATTAATAATGTAGTCTGGATGTCAGTTAAAAGTTGATAAATCCCTTCCAGGTAAACACGGCTTCATGCATTTATGATCTATAATAGCTCAAAGTTGATCTTGGCGCATTAATAACGTATTGAATTAATAGTGCATTATCAATTACAAATGACTTTGGCGGTGGGACAAATGAGTGACAGCCACTTAATTACTCAAACGGGGTTGCTAGCTACAATACAAATGATTGTACAGTGCGTTTCACTTAAGAAGTTACATTGCTGTCATGTTGGTAGTATTGAAAATAATGTTGACATATTTTTAGCAATGAAATTACTTGATATGAGGGAGATTAACTGATACTTCGTTACTTTAACAATTGCCTTTTTTATTGTTACTATTTTTGTATAAAGTATAAGGCGCTGGGCTCCATTCCGATTGTCTTACAATTCTTTCAAATAACAAAAACGCCACGCCACAGTATCGTTCCTCTCTATTAACAACTTCCTTTGAGACCTACTTTTTTAAATAAAATCCCATTCCTCTCATAATTTTCCAAAAACTGTTGCAGCTACCGTTAAAATCGATTTCGTTTCACATTTCGGGGAACAATTTTGGTAGAGTAGGCAACTCTTTCCTTTTTTCCCTTCTTTTTATGTAGACAGACAGGGGAGCCAACATTACGTCGATGTAACTTCTTAAGTGAAACGCACTGTAGTAGGAGGAGCTTTGCATGGATTTAGTAAATGAAAATCTGTCATAAGATTTTGATGGACTTCTATATTATCAATGTACTTCATTCCCCGAAACACTTAAATTAAAAACTGGGCAAGTGCGAGTCGAACTTGCACACTAAAGATTCAATATAGACTTACCTAGGTAACCTCGATTCTCGAAGATGTCTGTCAAGAATATTTTTCCGAATCGCAAAGAAGTAATTATTTTGTGAGGTAACTATTTCGGTTTTTAGATTTTTCCATTTATTGGTAGGTACTGTATTATCAGACCTTGCTTTTTGTCAAATTTCAAGATTCTAGATGAACGGGATTTGATTATTTCGCTGGTCCACAGAGTAGCACAACTGAGTATTTCACGTTAATTTCAGCTTATACTTTCACGCCTTTCCAACAAATTGATCATATATAGGTTTCGTTTTTGCCGAACGAGGTAAGGAACCCTAAAAATAAATACATGAAATAACAATCAAATAAAAATACTCTCCTTCGCCCCCGACTTTACAAGTGTGAATATTTTTTTAATGAACGCCAAATAGAAGTCAAAGCCAGATCAAAAGTAGCATGTTATTTCTTAGGGTTCAAATATACAGTTTATGAAATTCCATCAAAATCGGTTCAGCAATTTAACTGTGAAAGTGTAACATACAAACAGAGGATCTCAGAGGGGTTTTTGACCTCATTCTGATGTGTTGAAAGATTGAATTCCCACAAATTAATATGTAAATATGTGGTTCTTTCTTCAAAAGACCATCTCAAACACTAATCTGCATGGTTCTCATATGATTTGACCATTACATGTTAGCTGTATGGACTTTAAAAGAGACTTTAACTCCTGAGTTTGTTTATGTGTCTCTTCTAGTAGTCAGCTAGGAAACACCGACCGTGTTTAAAAAACCTGTTTGCAAAATAAATATCATAAAAGTCATATATCATTAATGTGATGAGGAGTGGTGGCAAAATGGTAATGGCCCCGATTTACGAGTATATATAGGTCATGGATTCAAACCCAGCCAGGTGCTTTTCTTTGTGTAATTTATTTCAGCATCACTGCTCACAAAACAGTGAAGGAAAACATCGTGAAGAAACCGGCATGTCCTAGAACCAAACATTCGAAGACATGTGACATTCACCAACCCGCGCTAGGCCAACGTGGTGGATTACAGCCCATTCCTTCGTCTAGAGAGAGGAGGCCTTTTTTTACGGTGGGCAAAAATCATACAATGACAACCCCCGCTCTTGGGTGGAGCGGGAGATAGTGTCAGACTCTTACTGACTAAAAACCCACCCCGTTCCTTCTAGCCTTCATACCAGGGCTTGAGCTCCTTTTCAGATAACTCTTTCCCCAGTAGGCTTCAACCCAGCTGGACCCCTGCTGTTGCTGATAACTCCTTGAGGCGCGCGGGAACAGTGCACGCCGGCGACGCCTGGGGCTTGGTCCGGAAAGTTACCGGACGGTCAGACAGCAAGCTACCCAAGGCTCGCCGTTCGCAAGGAAAGGAGGAGAGGAGGCCTGAGTCCCAGCAGTGGGAACATTAAAACGCTGATTATGCTATGCTATATATCATTTTGTAAATTACGAAATTGTATTGCTTGTTTGACAGAGAGACAGTCGTTGATTCTCTATGAATTAAACGTCCTCTTTGGTAATATTATTATGACACATGAATTCATAACCGTTTGATTTTCAATTAGACTAATAGTTTGCACGATTATTGGTCCTTAATTATTTGAATCAATTAATAAGCCCTGTTAAGTTATTCAACGTGTATAGAATAAATATTAATTCGATTAATTCATTAGTTCAAGCGCCTGATGAAAATTATTTTGATAGTCGTAACAGCTAAATTGGTTGCTAATATTAAAACCATCATGAGCAAACATATGCGGTTTATTATTTTTTAACCACATGAAATTAGAACGTTTTTAGTGTTTTTTTTTTTTAACTTTCGATTATCTTAATTAGAGACATAATAGAAAGACAATGAGAGAGCGAACGGCAGGAATGGCAGGCGGTCGCCTCCTTCTGCGAAGCAGCAATGCTAGTAAAGAAGGAGGCCGACCGCATCAGGCTACGGCGCCCTCGCCGCCGTCGCCGGGATTCCGATCCCGATTTCCGGCCACCGTCGACGCGGGCTCGCGGACGGCGAGCCATGGGTAGCTCGCTGTCTAATCGTCCGGTAATAGACCGAGCCCAAGACGTCGACGGCGCGCACTGTTCCCGCGCACCTCAAGGAGTTGTCAGCAGCAGGAGGGGCCCAGCTGGGTCGAAGCCTACTGGGGACAGGGTTGTCCGAAAGGGAGTTCGTGCCCCGGTATGAAGGCTAGAAGAAACGGGATGGGGTTTTTAGTCAGTAAGAGTCTGACACTATATCCCGCTCCGCCCAAGAGCGGGTTCTGCCATAAGATGCTTTTCCCCATCGAAAAAAAAAAAAACGGCATTCGCTTGGGGTGTAATGAATTAAAGCAAAAAATCATCAAATGAATTCTCCTTCTTTTGGTGGAGCAAGAAGGTCCACCTTATGGAAAGACACTTCTTTCCATAAGGTGGACCGATGACCTTGTGAGGGTCGCGGAAATATAATGGATGCGAGACGCACGGGACTGGTCGTTGTAGTGACGTTTTTTGGCTGAAGTGGTGATGGTGATGATGAGAGGAACTGTCAAACTTTTACGAACTAAAACCAATTTATGTTCCTCCAGTTGCCGTTCGCATTCAAGTGCCGCTGTTATTTATACTTTTGATCAATCCCACAGTCCTGAACGTTAGTAGCAGCATAATTCAGTTGTCTTTATTTCTTTATGGTGGGATATCGCCAAATAACTCCTCTCGCTCTGGGCGCAGCAAGAGGGAGTATCAGAGTTTTACTGATTAAAACCGACCTCAGTAACTCCTACCAACAATCCCGCAGGCCATCAGCTTAAACCTACTGTGATGAATATATTACAGAATTACCAAGACATTTCAGTGACCTATTCCCCTAAGTGAGACCTAGCACAACAACAACATAGACCCATCTAACATAAACTAACAGATAGACAACACGTAAAACAAACAAAAACATGTGTTCCTTATAATAACATATATAAACAAAGATAAACCTAACGCTAAACGTTAAGCTAAGATTTGAGCGTAAGTTTGTTTGATTCGTGGAAGGTCTTCCGATGAGCCCACGGGTAATTCGAGGAAGTATCTTAGCTTGATTTATATAGATCAGTGGTTCCCAAGCTGGTCATGGTGCTCTTTGGACCGGGTCACTTCCAGCAATAAAATTGTTTCGTTTTTTAAGTAGTAGTTTGGGACCACAAGAAAAAAGGCATTAAAGTAGGTATAATTACAAAAAAAAACTGTATTTATTTTATTTGTGGTCCCAAAATACTAAAAAAAACTGTTTTTGCAGTCGGAACCTCCAAGCTGTAGTCCACAGACCAGTGGTAGTTATTTTTCAAATTTTAGAACTGAAAAGTAACGCTAATAAATGAAATGTATTATTTTGTTATTTATAAATTAAAATAGGCTAGTTGCCTAAAAAAATGTAATTAGTCCGTCTTTTAGATTATTCGTCACGCTGTGCTACATTTTTTCGCACGGGGTGACGTCACACGTAACTTTACTGAGCTGTATCTTAATCTAAAAAAGAAAAAATACGTGTCCGATATTTTTTTATAATCTAAAACACGGACTAAATAAAATGTAGTTATTTTGACCCTGGAAACTACCCAATTATATACCTTATTATTCTTTAAGCATATAATTTAATACCTACGAGTTTGTAAGAAATAAACGTTCAATGTTGGTACGAATGTTTGTTTAGTAATAAACTTCCTTTTATACTTCTAGTCCCTGCTAACAACAAAGAAAACCAAAGGGGTCCGGGATTAAAAAAGGTTGGAAACCACTGATATAGATGAAGGAGTTGATCCCATTTGGAGGTTTGCATGTTGGTTTTGGTTGAGTGGTCTAATTATTTGGCTGAATGTTGGATGTGCCTATATTTTGGTTTTAGTTGCCAACATTAGAAAAAAAAAATATTTATTATTTATTACTATGAAACCAAGCTTAAGTAATTTATTAAGTTACACACAATTTTAATGTGTAAAAGTTATTTTCGTCTATTTCGTACATTTTACGTGATGCGCGCACAACTAAAAACTTCTACAGATTTATTATATGTATAGAATACGGGAAAGGTAATGAAACTTAGACTAATAGAAAAATGCGTCGAACGCTTCGACGCCAGCTCAGTCACGTGATCAGAACAAAAGAATTGTGGGCGTAGCCAACTCGAAGCGTTCGACGCAAGAGAAACGGTTGTAACTTAAAACTAAAAATATTTAAGTGGGCTCTCATACAAGAAACGCGAATTTTTGCCGTTTTTTTCTACTGACGGTACGAAACCCAGCGTGCGCGAGTCCGACAATGCACTTGCCCAGTTTTTATTATTTTCTAAACTTAAAAAAAGCAGCTAATCATAAACAATATTAAGCCTTACCTCATTAGCTGCCTACACCTACACACGGTAGGCTGCGGCCGCACCGTACGTCAACATTTGCCGTGATCGATCGCCGTCACGTGCGCCTGAACCGACCATAACCGGTAATTAGTCGCCCTAATTAGTTATTTTATGGAGTCCCGTGTTTGGCATTGATCCAGAAAATGTTTATGGAGAAAAGGCCTTATTGATTAAGAAATAAAATACTTACTATTTGCTGGGATTTTTCTTTTTTCTTATTTATTGTTGAGAATATACGAATGTATATGCCAGCTAAATTCAAAATCATTTATTTCAAATAGACCAAATGCAGGCACTTTTGAATAGTCAAATATCAGTCACTCCAAGAAAAGTGAAGCTAAATTACACGTTCCAAAGCGTAGATCTCTATGGAGAAGAACGTGCATGAAACTCCATGGACATAATATATTAGTATATTTTAGAAAATCACTACATAGTATAAAACAAAGTTGCTTTTTCTGTCCCTATATCCCTATGTACGCTTAAATCTTTAAAACTACGCAACGGATTTTGATGCGGTTTTTTTTAATAGATAGAGTGATTCAAGAGGAAGGTATATTTATTATATGTATAATATTGCACCCGAGCGAAGCCGCGGCGGGTCGCTAGTAACAATAATAAAAGTCGAAGCTGTCGTTGCGCGGTTGGATCAAGGGCCCGATACAGAAAGCAGTAGGTACTCCTCGATACGGCTCGCATTGTGAGAAAGTTTCTGCCTCAGGAGCCCTAACCACCGGTAGCTTGGACCCTACTCCCGACATCGGTGGACAACTATTTTTTATATTTTTAAATGTTTTTTTTTTATATATTTGTTTTAAGAAATATATATTTTTTTTTTAATATATTTTCAATTATTGTATACCCCTATGCTGGATTATTAGTACCAAAACTGTTACATAATTCCAAACATCTATATATATAAAAATCAATGCCACTTTTCGTTGTTATTTTATAACTCAAGAACGGGCTCACCTATCCAAACCAAATTTTTAGGCTTTGTTCGGACTATTTAGTAGATGGTTTATGTGAAGTTTGGTAGGGTAGAGTAGGGTATAGTAGGGTAGAGTAGAGTAGTGTAGAGTAGTGTAGAGTAGAGTAGTGTAGAGTAGTGTAGGGTAGAGTAGGGTAGGGTATAGTAGGGAAGAGCGGGAGCGAAGCCGCGCGGGCAAAAGCTACTTAATCCCTACTAATATTATAAATGCGAAAGTAACTCTGTCTGCCTGTCTGTTACGCTTTCACGCAAAAACTACTGAACGGATTTAGATCAAATTTGGTAGGTAGGTAGAAGAAACACTGGAATAACACATAGGCTACCTATAATTCTACTGCTGAGCACGGGTCTCTGCCCGCGCGATATAAACTGTAGTCCACGCGGGCGAAGCCGCGGGCGGAAAGCTAGTAACATTATAAAAGAAACTGAGCGTGAAAATAAATACATACCTTCGTGTAGAATACAGAACCAAGATTACACATTAGAAAATGCAAATTTCACTAGACGGCACTAGTCTCTCAGGGATTTTAGAGATCTGAAATAGTTGTAAGGAACATTGGAGCGCTTACGTGGATGTGCCTAACAATTAGCTTTCTTGTTGTTTTAGGGGAACCGGCTGCTTATTTTGGGACTTCTATAGTTGCACTGTTACGTGAGGTAGAGTTTCTAAGTAATATCGGGCGCTTTTGAACAGTGCTATTGTATTTTGGTACTATGTTCTTAGCTTGTAGGAAGAGAAACATAATTGTGAAAGAAACATACGATACCTACAACAAAGATCCAGTTATGAAACCACAGCAGCTGCCTGCGTGAAAAAAATATAGAGAATTTTCTTTAAAGATCATACTCCCGGAATAAAGTCTATGTGCTATACCAGAACATTATCAATCCATGTACCAAATTTTTTACGGTGGGCGAAAATCATCTTATGACAACCCCCGCCCTTGGGTGGAGCGGGAGATAGTGTCAGACTCTTAATGACTAAAAACCCACCCCGTTCCTTCTAGCCTTCAAACCAAGGCACGAGTTTCCTTTCGGATAACCCTGGCCCCGGTAGGCTTCGATCCAGCTGGGCCTCTGCTGTTGCTGACAACTCCTTGAGGCGCGCGGGAACAGTGCGCGCCGTCGACGTCTCGGGCTCGGTCCATTACCGGATGATCGGACAGCGAGCTACCCATGGCTTGCCGTCCGCGAGCCCGCGTCTACGGTGGCCGGAAATCATGATCGGAATCCCGGCGGCAGCGGCGAGGGCGCCGTTGCCTGATGCGGTCTACCTCCTCCTTTGCTAGCATTACTGCTTCGCAGAAGGAAGCGACCGCCTGCCATTCCTCTTCGCTCCGGACCATGGACTCAACCAGAGCCCGGCGCGAGAGGTCTCCGCCGCCGATCGCCCCCACAAGGGCACGGCAATGAACCCTTTCAACCGTTAGAGCGTGCAGAAGTAACAAACATATACACATGTGTATGTGTATGCACTCTCACAAACTTTCGCTTTTATAATATTAGTGTGATTATTTAACCCTTCAGATACCGTCAATTAGAGACACAATAGTAAGACAATAGATGCGCGGCCACCGGTGGTCGCTTGGGGATTCATGAATTAACCTTCTTGCTTGTAACATAGCAGCAATACCACGCATTTTTCTTTGAAGCAATAGGCAGAGATCAGAAGTGATTTCGCCATTTATGATAGCATTTGTCAGTGCATGCAATTACGACTATATGAGTTTTTTACCATGCTGACGCAATTTTAAACTAAGCAGAGTGGCGTTTAGGGCGACTAATGACTAAATCCCCGTCGATAAAGATGATTACTATCAGGAGGATAAGCAAAACAAACTCACCGATCTAGGACCACCCACAGTTGCCACGGTCGCAAAAGAAAACAAAAACAACTAAACCCAAGCAGTTATTAAAAATAAATCCCTCCAACAGATAGCCTGTCAGCAACACATCGCAGCTAGATTTACCGCCCGCAAGGAAACGTGAAAGTAAAGTTTTATACAAACGACTACCGCCGTTTTAAAGTTCCTTTAGCAATCTTCTTTAAAGAAATCTGTTGCAAGGGAATCGGGTGAAAATGGGCGGGGCCGGACGGCGAGTTATGTCTGCGGGCGACACTCGTTCAATTGAATTTATTACAGTCTTTTATCCGCCCGTTCCGGGGTGCTTCTCCGGACACACCGTAAACGGTTTAGGTAAATCAGGTGAGGAATTTCGTAGTGTACCGACACGGTTTACGGGGATAAATCCTTGGTGCGGACTCAAAGGACAATTCACGTCTCAATACAATGGCTGACCGCAATAAAAGAAACAATAGTTTTCTCTTGCTGGCTTTTGTTTCGTTTGCGATTCACTTTTGTTTCTGGATCCTGAGCAAAGAAGAGTTTGCTTTGGAAATGACACGAAATATATTTCAGAATTCTGAATTGCACTAACTCACAATAAGGAAATAATCTCTAAAATAATATGTGTCAATCTTAGAGATAACAATAATAATCCTTCCGACCTTTCGCTTATGGTGGTCGATCTTATCGGAGATAACCCAGGTACGCAGGAGATATCTTAGTACTCAATCGTGTAGTCAAATTCGAGTGCACTATATTCCAATGAGATGGCAATCCGACACGACCGGAGCGAGATCAGTACCCCTAGCCAAGTTGATAATACTACAACTGGTAGTAGAAAACTTCAAATGTACTGGAATGATGTCGCTTCAACGCTCAGTCTCGTGGTCAGAACAAAATAATTGGGGGCGTGACCAACTTGAGGCTTTCAACACAAAACAAACGGTTGTAACTTGACTAGAGGGGCAGGTGTAAAATCAAAGACTATATGTGCTTGCTGAGGCACGGGGTTATCACACCACTAACGCTTAACTCCGAGCAACAGAGTAATTCTTAATGGAAAACCCTGTAGTAATTTTTGGGTAGATTACCACCGTGTCCTCGTGGAGGCAGTCGCCAGTGGTAACGGTTCAACCCATGTTCCGGATGGAGGGAGAATGGAATGCGGCCGCCCCCTTCTGCGAAGCAGTAATGCTAGCAAAGGAGATGGCCATCCAACTCACTGTCATACAACTGGTACCAACTAAAAATCATCCCTCTTTAAATTGTTTTTCCTTATTACCGCCAAACCTTTGCTCTTCAAAGAACAAATAAACCAACTTAAAGCGAAAATTGTTTTAAATATCGTCGATGTCACAAAGAGAGACGCCAGAAATGTGCAATTCGTTGGTCATTCGAACCGTGCAGAGTCAAACAATAGCAGAGAGAACAACGGCCGTCAGTATACGTCGCCCAGTAATGCACAATTCACCGACGAGCAATTTACACTGAATTATTGCATATAGCCGTCCCAATGGTGCGTTCCTTGTGGGACTATTTGTTCTGGAAAAGTTTGAAAGATATAAATGGATGGGCTCATTCCGAATGTCACCAGTGTGCAGTGGGCGAACTGTATTGAATATTGGTTTTGCTAGTGGGGTGAAACAGTCACAAAATTCTGTTTAATATTGGCGACGTTTGAAAATGCTATCTGAGTTATAATTTTTTTGATACCTAAGTACTAGTAGAATTCCAGAAATACTTTTACTGACTTTGGCTAGAGAGTGTAATTCCCCACCGTAATTTGTATTTCCATAATTATAAGTCTTGAATTAAAAATTAAATAGATTACTAATTACTTCTAGGCAAGCATGCTCCGTCGTTGATCACATCATCGCTTTCTATTGGTGGTAGCTATCAGGAAAAACACGGGAAAAGAACAGCTGGAAATTCCACTCCTTTGCTATCAAAGTATGTTGGCTACAGCACTATCAAAATAATTATTGGCCACTATAATTGGCGTTCTAAACTACGCAAAAATACGCAATACACGTAATTACCTGGATCTGAACCTCTACTGTGATCTCTCTCTATCACTCAATGGTTTGCTGGAAGAAGAAAACTCAACTTTCAGTTAAGCTCGCCTATGTACATGAACTCTGCTATTCACATATTTTGTTATTTATAATGGTATAAAGTTTCAAGTTCAATAAAGATACTTCGGCCGTACTTTAAGCACTATACATATGTTTCTAAGACGATACATACATATGGTGGAATCTCTACTATATACTGGATAGCATATTGCCGTACGTCTTGTGGTCCGACAATGGAACGGGCTTATTCCAACGCACACTTCTCAAAACAATAATGCTCCGTTCTATACTGGGTAAAAATTTAGCCAAATAAATTTATTTCAGAATTTCGTGTTACAAAACAATACCAACTCAAGAAGTTCAGTTGTACACAGTATTTACTCAAGTATCATAATTAAGTTGGGCTTAGACCCTTTATTTGGAAGACAAGACTAGTCTAGTACAAGTCTTACAATTTGTAAGAAGAAAATTAATGCCTGCCGAAGTTGTTTTCCAGTTTCCATAGTATTATGTTCTTGTTGAAGTATTATACAGGCTTTGTTATAATAGGTTCGTAAATGTATAGTTAGTAGATACTTTTACACCTGTAGAATAATAGTTCTACAGGTATAAAAGTATCTGGGGCCATGGGTGATGCGATAGAGAACCCCGGACACTGAAACGAAGGCAAAAAAGGCATAGGAGTGAGTTTTAGTCAGTAAAAGCCTGAAACAAAAGGGCAGGAGATATCATTAGATGATTTTCCACCAAAAAAAAAGGTTCAAAAGTATATTTTTTGTTTACACGTATTATATTCAGCTCATACAATACCACTGCTGGATAAAGGCCCCCTCCATTTCTTGAAAGTGGCAAAGGGGTGACTTTGCCCCTTTCTAATCAAATCTTAAAGATGACCTCTAAGTCATCCCGCCATCCCCTTCGTGGTTTGCCACGACCTGACCGTCCGGTAACTGTACAGACCGAGCCCAAGTCGTGGACGGCGCGCACTATTTCCGCGCGCCTCACGCAGTTGTAAGCAATAGCAGGGCCCAGCTGGGTCGAAGCCTACTGGAGCCAGGGTTATCCGAAAGGGAGCATGAGGCCCGGGGTAGGTTTTTAGCCAGTAAGAGTCTGACACTATCTCCCGCTCCGTCCAAGAGCGGGGGTTGTCATTGGATGATTTCCTTCTGCATAAAAAAAAACAGGTCTAGCTAAGTAACGACGTGGAAACCCACCACTTCGAGTCGACCACGCCTCAGATTCCTTTGTTCTAATGTCATCTCAACGCTCAGTCTCTTGGTCAGAATAAAAGTATCGGAGGCGTGGACCACTCAAGGTGATCGACGAAAGAGAATCGACATGAAACGATTTAACTTGACTACCCCGGGTATGCAGCCCCATTCTGAGCAAATAAATTAATATTCTATTCTTCTCAAGATTTAGTATAAAACACTCTTTACAAAAAAAATTAAACCGACTTCAAAAAGTACAAAATAACTTTAATTTCGGAAGTCGGTGTTTCTATAATAGATACCTAATCTTGTCTCTTCGTTATTTAACACCGACTTCCGAAATTATAATAATAATAATAATAATAATAAAGTTTATTTACCAAAAATAGTTACAGAATATACACAAGTAGATAGCTAGTGGGTAGACTTATACTAGGGATTACAGTGTGTTGCAAAAATTTCTGTACATAATTATAGTAACCCTGCCTCTTAAACTAGGCTATCCTGTATTTTAAGAGACAGTGTCCAGCTTATAAATATACCATTTTTGTACAACAGTGGACAGTGTCGATCTACCGTTTAAATTTGACAGCAGTAATAGTTGTGCGTGTACGAGTAAAATGTGGAGGGGATGTGTAGTGGTGTGATGTGGTAGTTGCTTATTGTGGATTTGTGTGTGTGTGAATATAGGGGTGAGTGTGTGTGGATGTAGGGGTGAGTGTGTGTGGATGCATGTGTGAATAGCTTGTAAGTGTGCGTTTTTTATTTTTATTTTTTATTTTTTTAGGCGATGTAAGTGAGTAAAGACTCCGTGTATGTGTAGTCTTTCTGTAGTAGCCACTCTGTTACTGTTTGTTTTAATGTGTATGAATTTAAATCTATAATTTTTAGATGTTTGTGAACTTTTTTGTAAATGTGCCCACTTAGGGTATAGAACTGGCGTTTAGCGAAAGAAGTTTTGTGTTGAGTACCCGGGATAACACATGTTCGCTTGTTTGGGTCGGACTTAGGAAGACTGGTGTGTTTTCTCAGAATCGATTTAAGCACAAACAGTTGACGAACCGAAAGGACTTTACAATCAGAGTAGAGTTCAGTAGTTGGGTATCTATAGGGCTTTTTCGTCATGACTTTTAGAATCGCTCTCTGTGCTCGCTCAACTCTTAGAATGATTGTCTTTGCTGCACCGCCCCAAACAGCGATACAATAGCCAATCACCGATTGACACAGACCGTAATACACGATTTTCAGAGTGTCAGCATTAGCCGATTGTCTGAGAGACTTGAAAATGTGTATCAGGCGCATCGTCCTGGTAGTGAGGGCATCAATTTGTTTGTCCCATCGTAAACCGTCATCTATCTGCACTCCTAAATATTTTACACTTTCAGTTCTAGTGAGTGTTTGGCATGTACAGGGTCCTATGGTGTTTGAGCATGTGTGAGCAGTTAAATTGAAGGTATCTGTCGGTGCGGTGTTACGACGAATTGCAAAATTAATATTATTTTGTACTTTTTGAAGTCGGTTTAATTTTTTTTGTAAAAAGTTTTTTATTTTTCACTTTTTAGTACTCGTAGCACCACTAAAAAGTACCTACCCTTCAGCTAGACATAAATTACCTTATAGCCAGAGTGCATCTCATAACGATTCTTATAATCCCAAATACGGTTATATTACATGAATTTACCCCCTCCCCCTTTTCTTTCAGTCAGTCATCGACTACATGTATAAACAAAGCAATTTTGCTTGTTACGACAATTCTGCTATGATTCTATGAGGAGTTCTGTTCCATATCTTCGAAGTTCATGATCAGATCATAACAATATTTCTATGGGACCAACTTGGAAGCATAACCTTTCAATCAAAAAAAAAAAAAAAATTCAAAATCGGTCCACAATTGACCGAAATATCGGTGAACATACATACAAAAAAAAAAAAAAAAAAACATACATTCAGCCGAACATAGAACCTCCTCCTTTTCGAAGTCGGTTAAAAACTGACTTGAATTAAGAAAATTTGGACACAAGTGAAGCACACCTGCTGACGTCGACGTATAAATATAACAAGTAACGGCTGCAATGATTCATGATAATTCCTGAATATATAAAATGATGAATATTCTTGGGTAATTGTTTGGCAAAAACATTGAAACCGACACCTTGTACAATGTTACTTGTATAGCATTGTTTAAATTTGTAAAGAATTAGTACTTTATTGTGACAATAGTATTTTAATATCTTCAAACAATATTGCAAAATACAGGTAAACAGATAAGTTTTAAGCGATTCAATTTTGATAACTTCTGTCTTAGCATAAAAACCATAACCTTTTAATGTTCTCAATACTGGGACTGAGGCTTCTTCTCTAAGAATCTACCACGCGGGAAGTTGGAAGTCACCCGTCTTCGAATTTTTGTTCTAGGACATGCCGGTTTCCTCACGGTGTTTTCCTTTGGCGTTTTGAGAGCAGTGGTGATGAAATACAAAAAGTATTGTGTCTGGTTAAGTTTGAACTCGCAACCTATAATTTGCAAGTCAGGACCGTGGGACATGGGACCACTACTGTTCATCACTGCTGTCTTATACCTACCTATATACATTTAGGTATTTTTTATTGCTTCAACATAATGTACAGCTATGTTGAAAATTCACGGGAGCAAAATGGAAGGGATAGACGACATTAACGTTGATGCCTTGGTTCAAATCTTGATTGTACTCGATGGCCACTAAGTGATCCTGTAGAAAGTAAATGTAGCCAACTATATGATAAAAATATAAACTGACTAGCTGCTCCCAGCGGCTTTGCCCGCGTGATAGAAGAAAAGTATCCCAAGGGTACATACTTTCGGGATAAAAAGTATCCTATGTCCTATTCCAGAACATGGTCTATCCGTGTACCAAGTTTCATCAAAATCGGCTTTGCCATTTAGGCGTGAAGACGTAACAAACAAACAAACAAACTCACTTTCGCTTTTATAATATTAGTAAGGATTAATTTAGAAAACGTGATTTTATTTATTTACTAGCTTTTGCCCGCAGCTTCGCCCGCGTACATAAAATATAGCCTATGTCGCTAAGGAACAAAGCAGCTTTCTATTGGTGAAACAATTTTAGCAATCGGACCAGTACTTCCAGGGATTACCTCCTACAAACAAACAAAAATAAAAAAAAAAACAAACTTTACCTCTTTATTATATTAGTGTAGAATGTGTAGATGTATACCTACACAAACACTAAATCCAATATATTTTTTAATCAGTCCATTCCCATTATTTATTGCTTTTGAATCTGAAAATAACATGGTTATTGAAATGTATAATTGACTATTGGAACGCTTCTATATCAAAATCAAATTGAATTAGACCGAAATAATAACAAAATTGCAATTTGAATTTATGATGACCGTTTCATTTCATACACATACGAGTACCTACAATAAATATTGAAAAATACCTATTATTTCTTTTACTAATACTATAATATAGTCTCAAAAGCTTAATTATTACATTGTTCTTACAATTATTAAAAGGTTTTATTGAATGCTCTTTAGCTTTACTAGATGATATTGTTTTTACAAGCTTTTATTTAGTTTCACCTGTCTCGATGTTTGTCTGTAATCAAATCTTGCGAATTAAATTTGACCCACTTCCCGGTTACCGATTGATCTGCAATTTTGCATGCATGGGTAAATCAGATGGCAATGCAAAATTATTATGACATAGACCAGATCTGATGTTGAAACCAAAAGGTGGCTATAGGAACTTGGTAATTAAACGACACAACCCCATCGAGTTTGGGCTTGTATGATTCGTCTTGACAAGTATTAATCATATAGCTATACTGAGCTTTAAAAGCTTGCTATAAAAAAAATATTTTCATTAAAAGCTTGTTTTAATTTTATAATGTTATAGTTCTCTCCCAGGAACTTTCTTATGGAAAATGTATAGGACTCATTCTAAAGTCTTCAGTGGACAAAGTCTAACATTGAGTGAAAACTATATAATCAGTGAAAAATAACACGATGGTGAACTGGTCGTATTGTGTGTTTATACATATTTATCCCCCTTACTTTGTGCTTTTGTAGTGAAGACTAACTAAAGCTGAAACAAATTGTGAACTTTGACATTCCCGGCAAACTTTAAATAATAAATAAAAGTGATATAAATAACCCAACTTTGCAATGTCAAAAGTGACTTGCAAAAATTGTTAATTTTACAAAGACACTAGCGACATCTGTTGAAACCTAGTTATATCACTTACACAAGTCCGAACCTCTGCGATCTACGTTGGATATCCGTCAATAAGCTAGTTGTCTTAGCAACTTGGAGCAGAAACTCAAGAGGGCGCTAGTGGAAACATAACAATCATTTCAATTATTTAAACACAACTTATAAAACTGTCTGGAAAGAATAAGAAATGGAGGAAATAATGCACGAGCTTCGAAAAATTCGAAAAGACTTAGATGACCAGAAAACCGCAATAGAAAAAAGTGGAGAAAAAGTGACTGAAAAAGTTACACAAAATATAAACTGCATATTGGAAGATAAGTTCAAACTATTTAATGAAAAATACGAACATCTAAAGGAAAAATGTGAAAACCAAGAAAAACGACTGTATTTTCTTGAAAAACAGGCAAGAAAAAACAACACAGTCTTTTTCGGAATAAAAGAAACGGAAACATCATACTTTAACCTAGAAAATCTCATAGTGAACTTTATCAAAGAACATTTCTCTCAAGAACTGGAGCGCAGGGATATTCAAGAAATTAGGAGAATAGGCAAGAAAGGGGAAAGACCTCGACCAATAGTTGTCACTTTCTGCACACTCGGCACAAAAATTCATTTGTTTAAAAATAGAAGTGCACTAAAAAATACTGGTTACTATATAACGGAAGATTTCCCACAAAATATTCTAGAGAAGAGAAAGGAGCTTCAAGAACAGGCAAGAATCGAAAGGGAAAAGGGCAACTTTGTAAAAATAAAATACGACAAGCTTGTTATAAATGAAAAAAACAAAACAACGCAAAAAATAAAAGACTGCTTTCAACTTCTCCAGAAAACAATACCACAAAAGGAGCCGAAACAAATAAACAGGCCAACAAGAAAAATAAATCACAAACACAAATAAGAAGATCTTCAAGCATATCGGAAGGTATTTTAAAACCGGGCATGTTGAATTACCTGACTAACAGGAACATGAATAATTCATCAGATATGCAACAAAATAATAACATTAATAAATAGCAATTACCGCCCCCCTCTCGAAACGTCAACATACAACAACCACTATCAGAACAACAAACTTATCTTCCAAGCCGGCTGGTCACCGTGGAAGATCAGGACCGTAACCCTCCAAACAACCCTCAGAAAAACGAAACAAACCCACTAAAAAAGTTATACATTCTGACATACAACGTTAGAACTCTTTCATCATATGAACGTTTGTTAGAGCTAAACGAAGCTCTCAAAGATATTAAATACGACATATTAGGATTAGCTGAAACAAGACGACTTGGAAACAAAATTGAAGAACATGAAAACTTTATATTCTGCTATACAGGTCACACACCTGGAAGACATGGTATAGGCTTTATAGTTAAATACCACCTTAAAAACAATATTGAAAGCTACCTTGGCCTTTCCGAAAGAGTAGCAGTATTGAACTTGAAATTCGAGAGCATCAACTTATCCATCATTCAAGTATATGCCCCTACCACACAGGCAAGCGATGATGAAATTGATAACTTTTATGCTACAATAAATAGGGCAATAGAACTAGCACATAGAGACTTCATACTGATGGGCGACCTAAATGCCAAGATTGGGGTACCAAAAAATGGTGAACATCTAATCATGAAAACTCACGGACATGGAACCAGGAACGAGAGAGGACAAAGATTAATTGAATTCGCGACTGAAAACAAACTGTCAATTTTGAACACTTTTTTCAAAAAGAAAACAAAAAATAAATGGACCTGGCGATCTCCGGACGGAAACAATAAGAATGAAATCGACTTTGTGCTGTCAAATCGACCTCGTATGTTTGAAAACATAGAAGTACTGAACATAAACTACCCTTCAGATCACAGGCCAGTAAGAGCTACAATATCATATCATACACATTTTAAAAAAAGTAGAACAAAGTTTTCAAACTCTCAACATAGCACAATAATAACCGAAGAAGAAACTACCAAGTTCAAAGAATATCTAAACTCCTACATATCAAAAGAACAAACGTTTGATGAAACTACTATCCCAGTCCAGAAATGTTATGATAAATTAATCAAAATCATCACCTTAAGCTTACAGAAGGCCCGAGTAGCACAGAACTCAAAGAAAGTCCACAAAATATTTTCGGAACGGACATTAAAGCTTTTCAAAAGAAGACAAGTTCTGCAAAAAAGTTCAAATAAAACAAGAGCAATAAGAAACGAAATCTCAGCACTTTACAAGCTTGTCAACAAATATATTAGAAAAGACTACGCCAATTACAGATATGAAACTATTGAAAAACACTTAAGTCGAACTGGAAGCGCGAAAAAGGCTTACAAAGAGTTAAAAACAAATAAAACTTGGATTGAAGAGCTAAAACGAGGCGAATTTACGAAAAACAACCGCTGCGACATCATCAGCATAGCGACGGAGTTCTACAGAGATCTCTACAGCGCAAAAGAGCCAGAATACACCAGCCACGAGAGCCAAAATAACAGCAGCGAAAGCAACATACAAAAAAGACCACAAATTGAAAAATGTGACGTCATTGAGGCCTTAAACAAACTAAAACCTGACAAAAGTCCGGGCTCGGACAATCTGGCAAACGAGACTCTAAAAATAGCTGCCCCAATACTAGCCACACCTTTTACAATGCTATTCAACTCTATTCTTGAATCTGGAGAGACGCCCACTCAATGGTCAGAATCCAACATAATTCTTCTGTATAAAAAAGGCGACCCAAAGGATATCGGGAATTACAGACCAATAAGTCTGCTGCCAAGCACATACAAGCTTTTCTCTACAATCCTGACCAAAAAAATCAGCTTTACATTAGATACAAGACAACCAGTCGAACAAGCAGGATTCAGAAAAGGTTTTTCTACCATCGACCATATCCACACACTCGAACTTCTCATCGAAAAATACAAAGAGAGAAGTAGGCCTTTATACTTGGCATTTATCGATTACAAAAAAGCATTCGATTCTGTGTCACATAACTTTATCTGGGAAACTCTAGCATCACAGAACGTTGAAAATGAATACACAAAAGTAATTAGAAGTATATATAAGAAAAGCAGAAGTAGAGTCAAACTAGAAACAGCCGGTTCTTGGTTCCCTATAGAGAGAGGCGTAAGACAAGGGGACCCACTCTCCCCGATACTATTTATAGCCATTTTAGAGTCGATAATAAACCAACTTGACTGGAATGAACGCGGTATAAAAGTAAAAAAGAAATATTTAAGCCACCTACGTTTTGCCGACGACTTGGTGCTGCTATCAGAGACAGGAAAAGAATTACAGTACATGGTAGAGTCCCTAAATAAAGCTAGCAAGCTCGCTGGGCTAGAAATGAACCTCTCCAAAACTATGGTAATGACTAACAGTACCAAGGTACAAATATACGTTGACAAAAAGCCGCTTCCATATGCCGAAAAATACATTTACCTAGGCAAACAAATAAGTTTCGACAAACTAAATAACTACCAAGAGATTGAACGCAGGGCCCAGATAACATGGAATAAGTACTGGAGCTTATAAGAAATATTTAAGAGCAACATGCCAATCAAACTGAAGACTAAGGTTATGAACTCTTGCCTTATACCATGCCTGACCTATGCTTGTCAGACATGGAAGTTTAATAAAAATGTTATAAATAAAATCATAACGTGCCAACGAGGAATGGAGCGGAGTATGCTAAACATAAAAAGAATACATAAAATTAGGCATACAAAAATACGCAACATAACTAAAGCGACAGACGGCTTAGCACAAGCGCTTGCATTGAAGTGGAGATGGGCTGGACACATAGCACGACTGCAAGATCAAAGGTGGACAAAACGAGTAACAGAATGGAAGGGGCCAGTGGGCAAAAGAAAGAAAGGGAGACCTTGTAACAGATGGGAGGACGAAATTGAACGTACAGCGGGTCCAAACTGGATGCAAAAAGCGAAAGCCAGAGAAAACTGGCTCAATTTGGAGGAGGCCTTTACCTGCAGAGGGGTTCATTCAGAAAATTAAAAATTTTGTTTATAAAATGTAAAAAGTAACATTATCATAACACGAAAATACTAAACTATCAAAAATCTAGCATATTTTTTTTTCTGAAGAAAATAAAAGGCTTTTTTATTTTATTCTATTTTTATTTTTTTTTTATTTTTTATTTTTTTTTTTATTTATAGGACTCATGTCCTATGCTCTGTTTGTGGTGGGGCTAGTAATCTGTATGGCAGGATTTCATAGTGAAGATACCAGTCTCCCACAATAGAACAATTTGTAACCATTTAACTAATGGCAGTTTGTAAAACAGCTTTGTAAAAGATAAAACAAATGTTTATTTTATTTATTTATTTATTGTTTATGTTAAACTATGTCATTATTCTCTTTATTCTTCTTATACGTATATTTACATTTAAAAGTATAAAATTATGCTATCTTTTTCCCGCAGCGGCTTCGCTCACGTACATAAAATGAAGCCTATGGCACTCAAAAATAAAGCAGCTTTGTACTGGTTAAAAAATGTTAGCAATCGGACCAGTACTTTCAGAGATTACCTCCTACAAACAAAAAACAAACTGTACCTCTTTATAATATTTAATTTAATTTTATTTAATTTAATTTAATTTAATTTAATTTAATTTAATTTAATTTAATTTAATTTAATTTAATTTAATTTAATTTAATTTAATTTAATTTAATTTAATTTAATTTAATTTAATTTAATTTAATTTAATTTAATTTAATTTAATTTAATTTAATTTAATTTAATTTAATTTAATTTAATTTAATTTAATTTAATTTAATTTAATTTAATTTAATTTAATTTAATTTAATTTAATTTAATTTAATTTAATTTAATTTAATTTAATTTAATTTAATTTAATTTAATTTAATTTATTTATTTGTCTCAGATACAGTAGATCCATATTTTTGTTAGTAGATACTTAAAAATTATGTTAGTAGGCTTAAAATTAACTACGCACCTTTATTTCCTGACATGCATCTGTTTACACTGCCATAATATTGGGCAGTCTACTCTATCGGCCACAACTCTAAGAATGCTGTTGCTACTGCCGCGGACACGACTTAGCAGCAATGCGGCCCTCTTACGAAGAATGGCATGAAAGCCATCAACACGTGCATCGGCAAACATGCCAGATGCACTACAGTGCCGCGGCAGCCGCATCAGCATCCTAAACGCGTTGTTATACTGAACGCGCAAGGCATTGACCGTCCGCTGCGTACAATTGACCCATAGACTGCACGTATAAAATGATTGGCAAAACGCCCGGAACAAAGTCACTTTTACAGCATTAGTGCAACGTGCAAATCTACGAGTCAACATATTGCATCGGACAGCCAACGCCCGGCGCTCCCTCTCAATATCATATTAGTGTAGATAGCATCTCACCAGTTTCGGGAACAAGGTCCAAACTACCGGAGGTAAGCTCCTGAGCTGACCGTGTCTATGCTTTCTGTATCAAACTCTTGATAGAAACTTAGCAACGAGAGCCTCCTCAGATGTTAGTTGAGGCTCTTTCATTGATATACAAAAAACCCAATTCAATGGGCTCTTTGATATTAAAACATTGGTCGTCATGACTATCTGCACCACAGAACACAGGAATCATATCTTCTGTTCTGTGATCTGCACTATAATATTATAAAGAGGTAAAGTTTTTTTTTGTTTTTTGTTGTAGAAGGTAATCTCTGAAAGTACTAGCTCAATTGTTAAAATTGTTTTCACCGTTAGAAAGCTGCTTTATTCTTGAGTGACATAGGTTATATTTTATGTGCGCGGGCGATGCCGCTGGCAAAAGCTAGTAATATTATATAGAAGTATTTTTTTTTTTTGTTTGTTGAAGGTAATCTCTGAAAGTACTGGTCCGATTGCTAAAATGTTTTCACCGTTAGTAAGCTGCTTTATTTTTGAGTGACATAGGTTATATTTTATGTGCGCGGGCGATGCCGCTGGCAAAAGCTAGTAATATTATATAGAAGTATTTTTTTTTTGTTTGTTGAAGGTAATCTCTGAAAGTACTGGCCCAATTGCTAAAATGTTTTCACCGTTAGAAAGCTGCTTTATTCTTGAGTGACATAGGTTATATTTTATGTGCGCGGGCGATGCCACTGGCAATAGCTAGTAATATTATAAAGAGGTAATGTTTTTTTTGTTTTTTTAAGGTAATCTCTGTAAGTACTGGTCCGATTGCTAAATTTTTTTCACTGATAGAAAGCTGATATATTCCTCAGTGACATAAGCAATATTTTTTTGTAGTTACTGGCAAAAGTTAAGTATGGTATTGTTATTAATACTGCCTGTAACACAGGTGCCACCTAGCTCAGGAGCCAGGGTTTCAATTGATGTATCAACCTATTTATGTCAATAAAACATTATTATTATTTCTTTATTTATCACAGGACCCTGAGGTCCTGGGCCTTTGGGAGGCATACAAGGGGCCAAAGCCAACTCGCAGAGGCCCTTTAGGTTATTCTAATGAAGCTTGATACTATTATTATTATTAATTTAACAAAACTGTTTAAAAACAAGCAAACCAGCGGGACAAAGCTGAGTTAGCCTGTTTAAAATTTAAAACGGCCAACGACGCTGAGTAATAAATCACTTTTTGTTCGCTATCTCAATGATGGATTATCGTACCGAGTATAGTGCAATCATGAGTTTAAAATCCATCGACAATTTTTGTTCATGCCATAGTGTCACATAGGAATTCGTTTATTTATTTGACCTGGTTCATTTGTTGGTTCGTGTGCCTTACTATATGACATATTAAAAAGTCAGGCATGCGAGCGAAAAAATGGAGATAGCTATACACCCTATAGCTCCATCACTTGAATAGTTTAGGTCCTCAAATGGATCGCTTTAAGAGCTCGTGGTAGTGCTTTTGATTCTGATTTTTAGCAGTAATAGAACTGATTCTGATTTGTAAAATATACCCAATATAATTATTGCATTCCACCATGTGAACATTTTGAGAGGTGGGAAAATTAAATCATCTATGTGTTTTCTCGCTCTAGGGTGGAGCGAGAGGGTGTGTCAGACTTTTACTGACTAAAACTGCCACTTTTTAATTATATCTGTGTAGCACAATAGATCAACTTCAGTGAACATCAAATTATAGATATTTAGGCCGTGAAGTGAACTGTAATATTTCTCTTCAAAAGCAAGGAGTTGGCCACTAACGGATATGGCGGTATGTAGGATCTTAGGACACTGCGTGATGGATAGTAAACTACCAACAAAGCAAGCACTCCCAAAAAAAGTCAGAGTCAGGCTGGCGGCCGATTGTAAAAAACTTGCCAAATCTTTTTGCTTGTTGCAAGTTTGAGGCATTGTTTGCACATATACAACATTAGTTTTAGTCTATGCAAAACCCAAAACGCGTGTCGTATGTAAACAATCTAGAATCTATGTATAAAATTTCATAACTGTATCTCGAAAAATCACAAAGTTATAAGCTTGCTATGTCAGCAAAAATACGTAGTCACATCGGGCCATCCAGGTGACTGAGGGGTTGTTTTGCTTGCACCCAGCTGTTTGCTACTGCTAATGCCCGCAATGATCCGCCGTGGCCTGTGTTATACTTAGTGTCAGTGGTGTCCAACTTGTGAACTTTTAAAATATTTTTGGGAGAAAATATAACATGGTGCAAAAAACTATAGGAATCCATTCAGGTTTCGCTTATACCAAAAATAGACAAGCCGACGGACGGCGAGTATCCTCCCTTATGTTGTTGAAAACTCTACGGTCCGGACCAAGCGTTTTGCCTCGTCGTTTATACCAAACACATCGAGGGACTGGAACAATTTGTCTACTGCGGTCTTCCCGTCCGATTATAATTTAGGTTTCTTCAAGGCAAGAGTGAAAAGGCTCTTAATAAACTAGTGCGCCTCTTAATAAACTAGGCTCTTAATAAACTAGTGCGCCTCACCATCAACGATTGCATCACTGCTTACCATCACATGGGATCGCAAGCAAGCACTAGTTTATAACAATTAAAAAATTATAATGTATAAATATTATAATCCCATTCTGTTACCATGCCAAGGCCAGAGCTCTTCTCTTAAAGAGAAGGTACCGTTGGCATATGATTAAAAACTATTCTTAAGTAAGCTTAAAACTTACGGTCTTCTGCTACATTTCTGCGTTAACTTAATGCTAAAGCTTCTAACTTAATGTATAAGTACATTGAAATCATGTCAAACAGCCTTTCTTTAAAGATTTTTATATTGTTAAAGAATGGCCTACATTCCATAGCAATTTTGTTTTTCTTTAGAATCATTGCCCCACCCTAGCCACTCATGTATCGTGGGTGCGTTCACAAAATTATGTAAACTGATATACAAGAGAGTCGCAGAAACTCGATGGTCAATGGGGCCAAAAGAATCTGGAGTAGCAACCGCGAAGCAGTAGACGCAGCGTTGGTAAATCTCTCATAAAGTTAACCGCTGACCTGATGAGGGTCGCGTGAATCCGGTAGATGTGAGACAAACAGGACCGGTCATTGTGGCATTACTTGGGAGAAGCCTATGTCCAGCAGTAGACGTCTTTCGGCTGAAATGATGATGACATATTATACAAAATACCCAGACTGTCAATGTTTGTATACTCTCCAACGTCTATATAGGTACCATCTCAATGGATGAGAATGGATGTGTGGTGTGACGAGAATTGATAAAGTGAGAAAAGAGTATATTAGAAAAAGTTACTAAAAGAGTTTTGAGTATATATATATAGATGGAGAGGGAGACAGATGCCAAAGAAAAGATGTATGGCTTGTGTGTGGAGTGACATGAAAGACAAGGGAGTTAGTTATCACTAACTCCCTTGTTTTTCATATCACTCGTGTGACGGGTGATAGGACAGAATAGAAGAAAAAAACGTGTTGCGCCGACCCCATGTAATATGGGATAAACGCAGGAAGAAGAAAGGAATGATTGTACACTATAAACATATTTTTATACTCATCTTACACCATCTACAAAAGTATTGTTCGAAGTGGCCTATTCTAAACTAGGAGCACTTGGCAGTAGGCGCCCATATTTTATGTATTGCTCACAATTGCCTTACTTAGGAAATAAATGGAGCTCTAAATGGTACCAATGCGACGCGAATTGCTTTGGCTCGATGCCATATTATTGCTTTAATAATATCTATGCCTAATATAAAAGTAGGCATACCTGCAAATGCGGAATATTTCTGGAAATGTTTCGTTTGGAACAACCTAGGATCGAAGTGTGTGCAATTCGATTTGTCGGCAAAAATTCAGCATACAGAGCTATATTTTAACATAACACTAGCTAAATACAATTTTTATTGCAAATATCGTACGATTCGATCTGAAACGTGTATTGAGAGTATCTAAAGGCTAGCTTTCTGATAAGAAAATGTTCAATCATAAAACAAATGATATCTATTTACAGAGTTAAACTTTGTTTTAAAACGACTCTGTCAATATTCTATTAAACAATGTTAAAAGAAATATACAACGTGTAACAAAAAGGGTATATACATCAAGAAGCCCTGAAGATTACTGGTGGTATAGAATCTCTACACAAAGTTTCAGCTCAAAATAAATTACTCAAAAAATTGATACCAAATTCTTGGTATCCTTGGTATCGTATGATTTATGAATTCAAATCATAACAAACGTGTCACGACACTACTAGGGTCAATAACATTCACATCACTTGCTAATATTACGAAACATTTCTTCTGTAAATCTGATCGCCTAGTACCTGTCTACCTAATGTTGACACGCGCGTCGCGCGCGCGCGCGTGATTGAGGCGAGGCGCTCTGTTCACCTAGTACTTGCCTACTTAAATTATACCTCAAAAAAATATTTTAACATAGTCCGAGCAATCATCAAAATAAATATTAAAATGAAAAAGAATAATTTAACTTACATTTTTAAAGATGTGGTTCGATGTGATGTCCGTGGTACTGTACACACAAGGCCGCTCGCTTGTGCATGGACACCTGAACATTGGTCAGCATGTCTGGTGTTACTGTCCTGAAAGCGGCTACTATTCGCTCTCTCATTTCCTCCACTGAATCACACGGCATTGCGTACACAATGTTTTTTATGTACCCCCACAAAAAGAAATCTAATGGAGTTAGGTCTGGGGATCGCGGAGGCCAAGCCACGTGTCTGCTACCGCGCCCGATCCACTGACGAAAGCGCAAATCTAAATGCTCCCGAACATCACGTGCGTAGTGTGCCGGTGCACCGTCTTGTTGGAAAATGATATTATGGTCCATCACGAGATTGGCGTAACCTAATATTGATAGACTTTCTGTAAGCGCATCGTCCAAATCGTTTCTCAAAAAATTTAAATAATTTTCACCGTTTAATGCATTTGGCAAAAAAATTGGTCCTACGACAACATCACCGACGATACCAGCCCACACATTTAGTCGCCATTGGTGTTGAAAAGACGACTCCGTCGACGCATGAGGGTTGGCGTGAGACCAAACATGGTCATTGTGGATGTTGCTTATCCCCGCTCTCGTGAATGACGCTTCATCCGTCCACAGCACTCTTGAACCAAAATCTGGCGAAGCTGCTAGCTGTCTGCAGTACCACTCGCAGAAGGTAACGCGAGGCAAAAAATCTGCAGGTGTCAGCTCTTGGGTGCGACGGTAGTGGTATGGGTGCTGACCGTCATTGTGCAACACTCGCCATACTTGCATATGGTTAGAGGCACCCAACGCTAATGCAGCTCGCCGAGTGCTAGTACGTGAATTACTCTCAAAATGTTCAAGTACGGCTTCCTCAAATTCTGGATCGATCGTGTTCGGGCGACCCCCTAAACCTGGAGCGTGGAAAGAACCAGTTTGGTGCAGACGATGTACCATCCGATGGAAACACGCCGCCGAGGGTAAATGTCGACGCTCAGCTTCTGGCCTACCCACGATAAATCGGCGGCGATAAAGTTCGCGAGCAGCTCGCACATTACCGTTCTTATTTCCGACACACAGCATCATCTCAAAATATTCACTGTTAGTTAACGCCATCACACACGATTGTCACACACAAAACCACAATAAAACTTCAAGCACCGGAACGGATATGCGACTGCAATGTACGATTATTGGTCGTCAACTAATGCAAAATTTTACTCTATTTATTTACCTAATTTCACCTTTCGGCGTGTTCAAAGATGCCGCCAATACCGCCAAAGAGAGCAACCGAACAGACGATCGAAATATTGTCATCTCTCTCACACAATACGCGCAAGCGGCGCGTGCGACTGGGATACAATATTTTATCCACTTATCGTCTTCGTTCTTTTGAGCTTCCGAAAGGAAATTAAATTAGGGATCTGTAGTTGCGCAACCACTGTTTAATTCAACGATAACAATTGTTGTTTTTTATGGACTCCTAGTACTTTTGCATGTTTTTTATTTATTTTGAAAAGATAAATTAAGACTTCAGTGGCAATGGGCAGGCAGGGCACATTGCTCGCAGAACAGATGGCCGTTGGGGCCGAAAGGTTCTGGTGTGGGGAATGCGTACCGGAAGACGCAGCGTTGGAAGGCCTCCAACAAGGTGGACTGATGACCTAATGAAGGTTGCAGGAAACCGATGGATGCGAGACGCACAACAATGAATGCGTAAGGGAAGACGCAGCGTTGGAAGGCCTCCAACAAGGTGGACTGATGACCTAGTGAAGGTTGCAGGAAACTGATGGATGCGAGACGCACAACACAATGAATGCGTAAGGAAAGACGCAGCGTTGGAAGGCCTCCAACAAGGTGGACTGATGACCTAGTAAGATTGCAGGAAACCGATGGATGCGAGACGCGAAACACAATGAATTCGTAAGAGAAGACGCAGCGTTGGAAGGCCTCCAACAAGGTGGACTGATGACCTAGTGAGGTTGCAGGAAACCGATGAATGCGAGACGCGCAACACAATGATTGCGTAAGGGAAGACGCAGCGTTGGAAGGCCTCCAACAAGGTTTACTGATGACCTAGTGAGGTTGCAGGAAACCGATGGATGCGAGACGCACAACTCAATGAACGCGTAAGGGAAGACGCAGTGTTGGAAGGCCTCCAACAAGGTGGACTGGTGACCTACTGAAGGTTGCAGGAAAAAAACCATTTGATTTTAATCGAGATTTAAATAACTTAATAAAATCAATTGATTCAAATCATCTCGACCCTGCAAAAAGTGACAACGGAAGTCCTTTAATTTAATTAAATTCAAGAATGGAACCCACTGGGAGTTTATAAATGTACCAGGAGGCACATAAGTTGCTTAGAGATGATATTTTGGGTTCATTTTAACAGATATGAAATCCCTTTTTCGTAGCGCATTTCGCACACTTCATCTAAATTATTAATTTCTTGTCAACTAAGTACATACCCTATGTATAGCAACTGGTATAAAAAGAATTAGGTACGTAAGAAAATTCATCTAGACCCTACAAAAAGTGACAACTTATTGAAGTACTCTAATTAAATTAAATTCAAGAACGGAACCCACTGGGAGTTTATTTGTACCAGGAGGCACATAAGTTGCTTAGAGATGATATTTGGGTTCATTTTAACAGATATGAAATCCTTTTTCGCAGCGTCTAACGCCGAGTACAACGTTCGTTTAGATTTTACGTAGGTACTTAGTTTAAAATTTTCGTAAACTAAGTATTTGTTACTATCCTATCTACGTAAAACAATAAAAAAAATTGTAGATATTTCTTATTGTTTCACGTAGATACCAGATAGGTACCTAATTATTCCATATCCTTACGAATACCCTTATCTACTTAGTCTCCTCTAAAAGCGGCGTGAGTCGCACGAAAAATAGAATGCGCTGCGCGCTAACGAACGCGAACCCTACGTGGCCGGCAGGTTTTTCGATGTCCAACGCACGCACTTTCTCTAGTTTTTGGCTTAGTTTGTTGTTCACAAACATAATCTTAGTTTTTGTAGGAAAAACTTATTTCTTCTTAAAACTATTTTCTTAAAAAAAATGTTAGGAAAAATAAACATGCGGAACCCTTTATCCACTGTTTGAAGAAATACCAGGAGTAAGAGGTTTGTTTTTAGTCATGAACAGTTCAATGACACCGATCAGCTGACTTTTTGCTAGTGATGTATTGGTTTCAGTTTGAAATGTTCGGTTTCTGGTATCATATGTATGGAATAATTCACAACTTCCTACCATGTAAACATAAGGTTAGAAAACCCTTTCCGTATCGTTTGTTATCTTATCAAGAGGCCGTGCACTTGGTATGTATACCCCCTTTTTGTTACACGTTGTATAGATATCTATGCAAATGCTTCAGGAGGCACCTGTTTCGCATCCAGCGTGGAAAAAATGCCCGGGTATTAATTATGCAAGACCGACTGGAGGATACAGCAAAGCATACAACGGAGATCTACCCCGCTCGGGTGGAGCACCGCCATGTCCTCGACGATCGGTGACCTAGACGATCGGATGTCCTCATGTGGACAATCGCTGGCAGTGACTTTTCACGTTCGGCCTTTGTTCAAGCAATGGCACAACGGGCAGCAACAGAAAGCGGTCAACTTCTTCTGCGAAGCAGTAATACGAGCGAGGCAGATAGTGGAAACTTTGTGGAAGATTACATCCTCAGACACCAACCGCCGCAGCAGGAGACGTCTATTGGGGTGAGCTTGCAGGTAAGGTCCAACCCGAGTCGATGGCATTGGCATTGTATTCCACGTGCGCCCCAAAGAATTTCGGGGTCCTGAAGGGTGTTGCTGTTATTCGAAAGTGTTACCATAGCCCTGGAACGCAATAGGCAACTGAAAGAAAACAGGTGGGTTTTAGTCAGTAAAAGTCTGACACTCCCATCCCTTCGTCCCTCTTACTTTACAGCAGAAAAAAAATGGACGGTTTCTCACCTCAAAAAAAAATAAAAAATATCTACGCAAAATTCACAATCAACTTGAAAAATTTACAGCAATAAAAAAATTTAGCCCCTTAAATCATAATCTCCCATAAAACTGCACCTGTTTTCTTCATTACCGCCATAAAGTACACAAGGATTATGTATTAAGTTTAAAAGTATAAGACTAATAGTGTGCAAAACTGTCTAGGCGCCGCCGTGTAAAGTTAAGAAGCTCTAGAGGCAAAGTTATCCGGAGTGAGATTTTTAAACTTTACTCATAAAAGATTTCGTTACGCTTTATGAATATGAAAATGTTATCCGTTGAATTTATTGAGCAAAGTGTTTGGTTGTTCGGACTATGACAGAAGTTGTTTAAACTGCTGTAGAGACTGCTCAGATAGTGGCCATTATTGCTTTTATGTTATAAGTTTCGTGTGGGGAATATATTAAAAATATTTCAGCTAATCCGCTAAAGAATCAAAACCACTGACATAGCTTTGAAGATTAGAAAGTTAGTGACTTTTGGCCAGATACTTTAGCTGAAGATCCGATAGACGGTAAAGCAGACAAATCATAGAATGAAGACGGAACTCTTCATAGAGTTCAGTATCTCTATCTATTAGCAATTATAACGTAAGATGCCTTCTAAGTAGATGGGCCGATGATCTAACAAAGGCAGCAGATACAGACTAATTAGAATAGAACAGAAAATGTTGATTAGACTCAGACACATCACAACAGCAACTAACACAAACTAAAAGAGAAGAACAGAGGACTTAGCCAAGTTGATAATCTACAAACGTTAACACTAATAGAAAACTTCAAATGGTAATGTCGTCGCCAACAGAGAGGGGATATCATAACAAAAAAATTGTTGGACGTATCGATAGAGAAAAAACGGCAAATCTACCTGTATTAGTAGTGCAAAAAATCCCTAACTAGGACTTAGGGATTTTTCGAATTGGGCCACCCACTTATAGTACATACCAATTCTTTTTTAACCACTCGAACCGGTGTTCGAGTGGTTAACTACAATAGAAAGACAATGAAAGAGCAAATACCAGTTCGCTTGGCGTTTAATAAATCATTTCCGTTTTATTTACGTAATCAAGGTATCTTTCCAAATAAATGATTTTCAGGTGCCAATATTCAAAAGATATCTTAAATTAGACAGACATCTGCCAAGGTGACCGCATCTCAATTGAAATTGTGAATTCAATCGAAAAGCTCGTCCTGGCGACCCTTCTGATCTATTCATAGGGATTCTTAGCTCGAAAGGTATGTATCTATAGACGAGACTCTCTTTGTTAGTCACAGACTGACTGACATCGACGGGACGGTCCTTTGAGCGCTAGTGTAAGGATTAAGCTTTAAGTGCTTCAGCAAAAATGTGTCAAGGACAACGGGACACAGTCTGGAGTACCTATTTATTATTTATTTACTTAGGCTTCAAGTCGACCTCTTAGGGTCAGATCGTAACAAAGATTAGGTCAAACGTTATGTAGGTCTAAGGTCTGGGGTCAATGAATAGAAAAAATAGACAACATTCGTCGGCTCATCTATTTAGACCTAAGATGGTGGTGCATATTGTTCCACGCGCACCTCTCTTAGACGTATAGAAGAGCTACTCTCTAATACGGGACACCACTGGACGTTGACCCTGACACGGGGCCCTTAAGGATCGGGACCGCACTGCTCGGTTTTCCACCCCGAAAAAGAAAACACATCATGTACCAATAATTCATACCTACATAAAGAAAAGAACTTTCTCATATTTCTCAGTCATAATTATAATTTTTATAAAGTCCTTTCTTGATGACAAAAAAGGAATGTTCAAAACATTTATAAGTTGTAAAAAAAAATTTTTTTTTTGTTATTATTGATAGATACTTGATCATCATCTCACCTGATGGTAAGCGATGATTTGGTTGACGATGAAATACGCTTGCTTACAAGTAACCTATTCACTCTTGATACCAGTGACAAGAAATATGTAACCATGATTTTTGTAACTGATTGTAACATGATTAAAAAGAGTGTCCATAGAGTTTCTTGCACATTCTTTGCCATAGAGATCTACGCTTTCGAGCGTGCAATTTAGTTTCATTTCTTTTTTCTGGCCGATATTTTGATAAGTCTTTGCCTGTAAATACTTTATTTGAAGAACCTATAATGTTTTTGATTGATTAATTGATTGACTTGACTTAAAAACTCCTAGGTCGTGCTATCCAAAAAACACACAAAATACCACTCATTAGCTGCTTTACGTACAATGAATGTGCCTTTATGTATTGTCCTTGTAAGCAAGGCAATATCGTACGTAAGGACCATTTTGCTTCCAAAACTAGCCAATAAAACCTGACCTACTCGTTACCTCATTCCCTAGGCGCTAGAAACTGTACGTTGGCTCCAACAATAAATCAGGAACGTATAATGTCAGAACTGTTCCGCTTTCGAACTGATTGGGAACAAACACTGTTATAGTGTTCTTTTGTTCACATATTGTACGTGTGATTTGTTAGTAAAGTGGACTGTTAGCAGCTGGAACTGGACAAAGACGGGACAAAGAGCTTGTTTAAGTTTCCAGGTCGCCTCGTCCGCGCAAATAGCTAACTTGTAACGTATTAGCTACTGTTAAACTTTGGACTTGGTGAAATATGTTTGATATTTATTTGTTGAAATATATTTTACCAGCATCTCGCCCCAATTCTCAGCATTTATTATTGCTCAGCTTGTATTATTATATTATGCACTGAGATTTATATCTCTTGTTTGAATTACTCTGTCAATTGGTGAAAATTCCTTGAAAATACGTTCGGTAGTTTTTGAGTTTATCGCGTTCATACAGACAGAAACACACGCAGAGGGACTTTGTTTCATAATATGAAAGGATTTTCAAGTCTCTCTTAGATCATTTGATGTAACACGAAGTAGGATACTTTAAAGATTAAATGGATTCGGTTATTGTTGAACAACACCGACACTGTTATTGACGCAATTTTCTTTTTCAGCCCCGCTGCAGGAAATGTTCGTGTACGGTTGGTGCGTTCACAAACAAATAAACTCATATAAACAAGGCAGCTAAACCCAAATCTGCGGGCCATAAAAATATTTGTTCAAAGTCAACCTTCGGTTCGAAAAGAAGTATGACGCTTATACCGCGTACCTACGTCAAAAGACTGGAATAGATACCTGCTGTGGTATTCCAATCCGATTAAAATTTGGGTGTTTTTAAGGCTAGAGTGAATAGGCTCTTAATAAACTAGTGCACCTAACCATCAGAGATTGCATCACTGCTTACCATCACGTGGAATCGCGGTCAGCACTGGTTTATATCAATAAAAAAAATGATATTTATGGTGCTTATACCACAAGATATTAAATAAATCATTAATGTCTCAAATCGCTCTCCAAACGGTCCCAACTCCTTCGTACCAGTAGTGGCACTATAACTAGCCGTCCAGCAAGATCGGTAGCCACGTGCCTTGACTGCCACGCGAATCTAATTTCCTAAAGCGTTGTCTACACTATCATCCCATCGGCCTTACTCTACAAGAAGACGCTTTAAAGTATCGTTGGACAATGAAATTTATGAAATTGTGCTCCGGGATTTAGTTAGTCTTATTCTGAGATAGTTCTTAGTAAGTGTTTAGTTGAATGTTATAAGGCTGGGTGTTAGCTGACCTCTTGAAACAATTAATGTCATAATCATCATTTCAGCCGGAAGATGTCCAGTGTTGGACATAGGCGTCACCCAATTGTCGCTATAATGAATGGTCCTGTGCGTCTCACATCCATCGTATTCCCGCAACCCTTCAGGTTCAGGACCAGCTAGTAATCTGTTCACCTAGTCCAATTAATGTGCGACGACTTTAAGAGCTTTAAAGAGAGTAAGAGTCTAAAAGCTGGTCTTAGTGGAGGTCGGGGTCTGTATGGTGGAGGCATAAAGTTTTAGACCTGATTCTCAGGTTAAGCAAAAAGTGCTGTCGGGTTTATCCATTAGTAATGACTCAGTAGCAACCCGAAGTTTGAAAGTTGGGTGGTGTTACACCCCCATGCCTTAGAAGGCACGCAAAGCCGTTCTCTCCTTGTCGCGTCGGATTGCCATCCCATTATGAGAGTGAAGAACAGAGTGTGCACTTAGTTTGTCACCATACACGTCGCACCTTTGGTAGAACAAGGGCACAATTGCAGTTTTTGCTTTATGATAATTATGCCCTTGTTCTACCAAAGGTGTGGCATGTCCACCATAGTCTTCAACATACTAACTTGTTCTATCATCGTTGCCACGGACCAATAAGATCAAAATTCATCCAAGATTACATTATTAAACTTCCAACGAAAAAAAAATATCGATTAATTAACGAAGTGTCATACAAAGAGAAAGTACTTGTACATCACAGTACATTGTCTTGAACTGACGACTTCCGGCATAGCAGTCAGGGCTACTAACCACTAGAACAACATGCCAGTTAATATGTACGGCTACTGAAATCATAAAATATAGACTAAAATAAAAAAAAAAATACGGTTTATAAAGGAACAACTAAAACTTAAATGAGAAAAAGGGGAGAAAGAGGGAAGAAAAGGGGAGAGAAATTAAAGTATATTAATAAACGCGGGTGAAGCCGCGGGTAAAAGCTAGTAAATAATAGAACCGTTCTAACACAAGGTTATGTTCATTCCATTCTATCAGGTTATTATTCGATCAAAAAGTGTCATCAACAATTTTATTGCACCATTAAACAATTTATTCGTATTTCACTTTACACGCAAAATTCTCTCCCTGCATATAAATACTAATCAGATTTATCATGATGAAATATGTTAACTGTTTCATATTGTGAGCTCGTTCAACCCGAATGCTGACTGTGACACAAAATAACGGGTTTGTGTAATTGAGCCGGATAAGTGGATTCAACTCTATGAACCCAGCGTTACATCCTCTGAATTACAACCCATGTAGCATAGCATAGCAAAGCATAGCGTAATCAGCCTTTTAATATTCCCACTGCTAAGACGCAGGCCTCCTCTATAGAAATGGGCCCAGTACGGAAGGGAAGATGGAAGATGTCACATGTCTTCGAATCTTTGGTTCTAGGACATGCCAGTTTCCTCATGATGTTCTGCTGAGACTCTGGCCTCCTCTCTAGGAGAGAGAATGGGCCGCAATGGGTTGGTATCATCAAAAACACTTCTGCCTGACCACCGCTAAGTTAATTTTTGCTTGCACTCGAAACGAAAACTTCAAAGGATTTGGTTTGGCTCCGCACTGTAGGATTCAAGCGATTTTTTTTTTAATGATCAGGTAGAACTGACCGCGATGGTACATGTCACTTATCTTCGAAATTTTGTTTCTAGGTTTCCGGTTTCATCACAATTTTCCCTTCTCCGTTTGAGAGCAGTGGTGATGAAATAAATTACACAAAGTAATGCACCTTGCTAGATTTGAACCCGCAATCTACAACTCATAAGTCAGTACCATCACCACTGGGCCACCACTTTCTTTTTCTTCTTCTTTTCGTGTCGATGTTCTCAAACTATACTTTTTCTGCCATCACTTTTCAACCCATCCACTCAAACGTTATTACACACCCTCCAATACGAAATTGAGATGACAAGAAAAAAAAATCGGTTACAAAAGATTTAACTTCAAATATTTGTACAAGTTTGATTCCGGAAAACCTTTTTTCTTCGTAACAGTAGCGGTAAATTCATAAAGAATGAAACATTTGCAAGTGAAATGAAAGCCGGGAGACGAGAAAAATAAAGGATCCCGGTCGGAAGAGAAATTCCCATTGTTACAACACTCCCGAATGAGGTCCATTTATGCATACGAAAACTTATTACGATTTTCAGCGAGAAAGTGAGAAAATCGCGCTTTTTGTCTAAGTAAGCGGTCTTGAGAAAATTCCAACACCCTTTCTTTGGCAGCGAATTAACTTAAAATGCGATGCTGATATTTTTAAAAGCTGAAGATGTTTGCTTTTTGTTATTTTATTTTTTTGCTTTTACACAGGCATATGGACTAAAAAACGTTGTGCTTCAGTGCGATTCTGTAAGACTTCATTCTAAACTTCGCATCTGAATCCGCCGTGAGTTTCTTGATTGGCATTCTGAAACTCGGTTGATAATTCGAATCTACACTAGCGCTGCTCTTGCGAACGTGTTTGCGAGTTGAACTAAATTGACCGCGGAATTTTGACAGATAAAGTATGAGATGATGTAAGAAGTGGCATTCTATAAGGTAATTCCGCCGTCACTTCGACGCTCACTTCGTACTCGAACCCGATTCAAAGTGTCAAATTAAAAGCATCTATTTTACGAGTGAAAATAGAAGAAATCATAGTTAAATAGTGTTTAAATAAAGTTTTTAAACACACTTTAAACCAAGATTCGTCGCACATTTTAAGTGGTTTGCTTTAAGGAATGATAAGTGGTTCTAACATATAAAAAAGCACTGCTAACCTTAGTCCACTGTTTGTATGTTTTGATAGTGCCACTTATACTGTTTAGGCATAAACTCTACCAGAGTTTCAACCTGAGCCGACGATCGGTGAGAGGAACGTGTTTCATTTGGACTGAAACGTTGTTGTTGTTTTAGAAAACAAAAGAAACACTTCTTTTATTAATATTATTTTTGAACTTTACCTACTTCATGATTATTTCACAATTATTTTTGGCACTGAACGATCAAAAAACAAACAAAACGTAAACTAAACAAAACAATACAACGCACTACGCATTACACAACTTCAACGCATAAATATTGTCCACAGATTACTAATGATATTATCTGTCAGTCATTTTTTTTTAGTAAGGTAAGCATAGATTATATTCACATCACGAACTTAGAGTTTTCTGTTTTTTTTTACTTATTAGCTGCCTCAAATTCCTTTAAATAAGATATTTTAGTTTAAACATCCATAATAGCTAAAATTCTGTGTCAAAAACTGGTAAAATAAAAAACCGATAAATCTCAACTTACATTTAGTTGAGTGTGGTAATCACTAATACAGTATTGGTCGCTTCTGAGCTCACTTCACTTCGCAAGTGCCTAGGTGATGCTTACAGAATGCAAAATCAAGGTCGTTTTGAACCTTATGTGAAGTGAGAGTGAGTATCGAAGTGAAATGCGAGTTGTTGTCTGAATTTTACAGAATCGACGTACTTGTAACAGCAACATAAGCCAGCTAGTGGTGTCGATGACTTGTGAACATGTCAGCAAATCACTAAACGAGTTCTTTATGTTAAACTTACCCTCTACGGAATGAAGAACCCAGACAACCTAAACAGACTATATTATATTCTAAATATTTAAGACTAGCTTCTATCAACTTTGCTGCGTGAAAATGGAAAATATATGCCTATCCCCAATGTTTTCCTTTTTATTGATAAAAACCAGTGCTTGGCTTCGATCTCACCTAAGTAAGCAGTGATGCAATTGTTGATGGTGAGGCGCGTATTCACTCTAGTCTTGAAGACACCTAAATTATAGTTGGACGCGAAGACCGCAGCAGTCAATTTGTTCCAGTCTTTCAATGTACGCAGTACAAACGACGAGGCGAAACGCTTAGTCCAGACCGTTGAGGTATCAACAACGTAATGCATAAATTAAGCATTTGATGTTGAATAATTATCAAAATCTACTTTCGGATGAAAACTGTCAAAATTTTGTATTAAAGTGGGTTTATAACTCTATATACTCAAAGAACCTACTCCGAATTGAGTATTTCTGATTTCTGATTAACTCTTCAATCGTGATAATTAGAGACACACTAGAAAGACAACGGGTGCGCGAACGCCGGCGTTCGCTTGGGGTTTAATGAATTAAATGAATTTGAAGTTGGATGAAGTTGGGCGTTGGAAGGCCTCCAACAAGGTGGACCGACGACCTGGTCAGGGTCGCGGGAATCCGATGGATGCGTGACGCACTGGACCGGTCGTTGTGGCGACGCTTGGGGGAGGCCTATGTCCAGCAGTGGACGTCTTTCGGCTGATATGATGATGATGATGATGAAGTTGGATATTTCTCAAACTCTAGCCAGAAAACTGGTCAAAACTTGGCATTAAAGTAGTAAGGTTTGAGTAGTGCTTAACTCAAAATACTCAATTTAGAAATCAGCCCATAATCGCTCAGTGAAAAAGAAGCATTGTAATAGTGAAAGGATTTTTAAAATAAAATCAGTCCAGCAGTTTTTGAGTTAGTCACTAGAAACAAAAATACAATCCCTCTTTATAATATTAGTACCTTTACCAAAGGTAAAGAGATAAAATTTCTAGAAGGATCAGATCAAAAATAACTTTTATTCGAGAAATCTTATATTTAGAAGCAGACCACAGCTGCAAACGTAACGATTTATCCAAAAAGACGTCGCGCCGTATTACATATCCTATGTACTGGACCATCTGTGCGTGGGATGTGTGGGATTACTAAAACCAGACATATACAAGTAAATATTACAGTAGATTTTTATTTTTGTATTAGCTTTTACCCGCGTCTTTGTCCTCGTTAATTGACTACTCTATTCTAATCTACGCTACTCTATCCTACTCTGCCCTACTCTGCCCTACTCTACCTACCCTACCCTACGTTACTTCCCTAACTACCCTCCCTTAGTTTTTTATCTATTACTAAAAATGAGTCCAGCCGTTCCACCACCACGAACGTAACCAGGAGAAATAGGTATTGTAATAATTGTTATATTTCACAACTATCACACAACGACGTCTAGTCCCAAGCTAAGCAGAGCTAGTGTTATGAGTACTAGACAACTGATAAACATACTTGTATATTCCTAAATACATACATCTTATAGATAAATTACAGCCAGAGACAGAACAAATGATCATGCTCATCACACAAACAGTTGTTCTGGACCCACGACCTCAGCACGCTGTCCGCCCGTCCATTAACTGTCCGGAACGAGCCCAAGTCGTCGACGGCGCGAACTGTTCCCGCGCGCCTCAAGGAGTTGTCAGCAACAGTAGGGACCCAGCTGGGTCAAAACCTACTGGGGCCAGGGTTAGCTCCGAAAGGCAGCCCTGCCCCGGTATGAAGGCACGAAGGATCGGGGTGGGTTTTTAGTCAGTAAAAGTCTGACACTGAGTTGGATGATTAATTTGATAACTATTTAAAAGTAAACAATTAGTCTTACCTAAAATACGGCGTCAAAAAATTCCTCAGCATCGCTGTCAACTGGAAGTGAGCCCAAAAGACTTGCGGCAACGCCACGTTGTATGCAATGCTTAATCTCTGATCGAAGTAAAAGCCAGCCCTTGGTCACTTGTCCTTACCTAGAGTTCAAACTTACTCCGTACTAAATTTCACTAAAATCGGATCAGTAGTTTAACCGTAAAAGCGTAACAGTCAAACAGAATTACTTTTACATTTTTATTATTAAGTATGGATTAGGTTAGGTTAGCAATTCAATTCTTTCATATTAAGCTTGGCTTAATACAAAGCCTTGATTAAGTATTTCTCTCATAAAGGTTTTTTTTTCATTATTGAAGTCGTTATTAGGTGTAAAGCAAGAATCTGCAGAACTGTGAAAGGACTGAAGACAAAATAACTTTTATAACTATCAGCGATAACAATAGCCAAAAACTGGGCAAGTGCGAGTCGGACTCGTGCACGCAGGGTTCCGTACCGTCCGTAAAAAAAAGAGCAAAGAAAAAAAACATTTGTTTTACTTTGTTTTTAGTATTTGTTGTTATAACTGAAACAGAAATACATAATTTGTGAAAATTTCATCTATCTAGCTTTTCTACTGGCCTGATGACAGACAGACAGACGGACAGACAGCAAAGTCTTAGTAACAGGGACCCGTTTTTACCCTTTGGGTATGGAACCCTAAAAACTATAATATCATGAGCTACTTATCAATTAATCAAAAACCTTCAATACTAATAACATTTCTTACTGTTAACAATAAAGTAAAAACAAAATGTGTTCCTTCACGTGGTGTATTTGAAACCCTTTGGAATTTTGTCAATCCTTATTACGTAGGTACTGACTAGCTGCCCCTCACGGTTACACTTGCGTCTTTGGTTTCTGTCCTCTTCCATCTGTCTCTGCCATGTTATGTTTTTGCATTAACCTTAGGTGAACTGGATAAAAAATGCCAAGAGCATTAAGTCCGCTATCGTACAGTGTTATTTACTAATCCAATATATTTTCATTACACATTTACACGCCATGAATACCACGCAGGATATACTGAAACTTTACTGTAACACCTTTTTTTAGGTGAGGAATCATCCAAGGAGTTCTCCCGCTCTTGGCTGGAACGGGAGGGCGTGTCAGGCAAAGAAGCAACATAGAAGTAGTTTTACTGAATAAAATCTACTCCTATGTTCCATTGGGGGTTCACATTGGAACACCTTATGTATCATATTCTAGCAAATAAAGATTTTGATTTGATTTATATAAAAGGACTACTTGGAAAAACATTCCTTAGAACCGAATTCAAATTCAAAATCTCTAAGGACCATTATTCCGAAACAAGCCACGAACCAGATTGAATCTCGAAAGTAGTTCCCCACACAGCCTATTCAGCTCCGAACAAAAGCCTCAGTTTTAAATTCAACATCAAACTTACAAAGTCCCATGAAAATTAGTTTCGAACAAAAAGATGGAAATCCTCAAACAAGCCTGTCCAGGATAGTTTCCTTTTTGTGCTCTTACATGAGTATCTATAAAGTCGTGCGGGGTTCGTTAGTAACATGAAAAGCAGCGTTAGTGAGCCGACCCCCGGCTCAAGGATAATATTAAATAAAAGCCATAAAACATAATGTCATGATCTGTGCTTTTGCGGCGGAGATGCCTGCGAGTTTTTTGGAGAGAGAAAAATATGACTATGATCTGTTGCAGAGACAGTTTTGTTTTTATTAACTTCTAATCCATGCTTGTTATTATAAATAAGAAAGATTTGTTTTTTTTTTTTTTTTTGGTAATGAATACACTCAAAAGCTACTGGACCGATTTAAAAAATTCCTTCACTCCATAACGGGTAGTTAGACATTATAAATTTCCCATTTTTTGCGGGTGAAGCAGCTAACAGAAGCTGGGTATAAGTAAATAGGAAGAAATACGGACTGCAGTTGTTTATTTTTTACTATCATCTGCATTTGTCAACTATTAAGGTTAACAAATAGGTCGTCTTCTTCCATAATTTTTATATCATCTGGTTTTATCTTTCTAGCTCATCGTGCTGTGCTGGTGCTGCCGCGGCGGCTGCGGAGAACCTCAAGCGGCGGAAATATAACAGCCTCGTTGGCAGTTATATTTTTGAGCCGTTTGGGGTTGAAAATCTTGGGCCGTGGGGTCCGAGTGCTCATATGCTTTTTAAAGATTTATCTAAACGCTTAGTTGACTCTTCGCGTGACCCAAGGGCTGGCTTCTACCTCGGTCAGAGATTAAGCATTGCCATACAACGTGGCAATACCGCCAGCCTTTTGGGCACACTTCCAGTCGACAGCGATGCGGAGGAGTTTTTTGACGTCATATTTAGTTAGGCCTTTAGTGTATATATTATTTTTAATTATTTAAGTTTATTTTATAATTTAATTTTCTCTATTGACTTAAATAAAATCCTCTGGTTTGATTGACAGATTTTAGTCATTTCACTTGCTTGATTACTAATCTACACTATTATAAAAAAGAGGTAAAGTTTGTTTTTTTGGTTTGTAGTAGATAATCTCGTGGAAGTACTAATCGGATAGCTAAATTTTTTTCATCAATAGAAACTAGCAATTTTACGTAAGTGGATTAAAGCTAGTGTAGTTGTAAAAGTATTTTGTATATCAAATCATGAAGAATCTCTTTACTCCAGTTTCTGTTCTTAAGAAACGAGTTTTTTACAACATAACCAATACTTTGTTCTCATTTAGATCTTGCTACTCCACACTGATTAACATAAATTACAACACAACTAAATCAACCAACATTTACCCAAATCACCGTAAATATAGGGCAAAAGAGGCAAACAGACAGACAGAGCGATTTGTCTGTGTATAGAGCATGTTACGTGGCCCCGGCAGCGGTAATGCCTAATCCGCTTTTTGGTCTTTTAAAGACCCATTATCTGAGCCTCCGTCAAACGAAAAGGAAAGACTAAAGGAATAAACAGACAAAGGAATATATACACCTTTGTGTGTACTTACATATCATGTAATAGGACCTGTTTTTTTTCTTCTTTGACTTCATATTTTTTGCTAATCTTGGGACTGACCTCTGGCACTATTGGATTTACGAATGATTTTCTGTTATTCGTAACCTTTTGTTCTTTGTTATTTATGGACATATTCTTGTTACAATATTTTAATGATTACAGGGAACTGAGCTTTTTGAAGGGATTTGATTTTTACATTGTTCTCTTTATGAGAAAGATGTAAAAATCAAAATAATAATAATAACAATTAAATAATAAAATTTAATTCAAGTATGATAGTCCTAAGAGGTTGTCAGCGTTTTACAAATAACCCTGTATACACCACATTCATTTTTTACTAGCTTTCCGCCCGCGGCTCCGCCCGCGTGTACTACATCGCGCGGGCAGAGACCTGTGCTCAGCAGTGGAATTATAGGTAGCCTATGTGTTATTCCAGTGTCTTTTCTACCTACCTACCAAATTTGATCTAAATCCGTTCAGTAGTTTTTGCGTGAAAGCGTATAATATTAGTAGGGATTAGTACAAAAAAATGGGCTTTTATCCGTACTCGTTGCTAATCATATTTGTGTAAGTAGACAAAAGTAAAAAAAAAAAACGAAATCCTACAATTGTCCACGATTTGTCTTAATTGAACCAATCATTCATAACAATTGCTACTAGAAACTATATATATATATATACTAGGCGAAGTGTTTTTCCATTCTGATCGCCAGTCATTCATTCATAATCAATAGAATAGCCTGTACAATATTTCCATAAATTGAGTGACATTTTGGGACATAAACAAACGCTAATAACCTTGCTGTGAATATGAGTAAGTAAAATTATGAGTTACATTAAGTACCATCGAGAATAAAAAAGTAATTCTAACTGTAATATAAACCTTATATTGGTACATATATCGATTCAGGGTGCTAATCGACTCTATTTTTAACAGACTTCTAAAAAAGGAGGAGGTTTGACTTCACTGACTAGTTTATTTTCAACATTAACGATGCTACCATAATTTTGTAATTATTATTTACTGGTTTAAAAGAGTGTCCAATGGAGTTTCCTGCACGTTTTTTCTCCACAGAGATCAACGCTTTGCAACGTGCAGATTCACCTTCTCTTCTTCTTTTTAATTTTTTATTATTTGTGACTCAGTCAGTCCCTGACAACTAAAAAGTGCTTGTAAATGTATAAATAAATTATTTGATTTTCAGTTTGGTTGTTGGTAGAGCACATCTTCAATGGCCAAAACATGCAAGAAATACAGGACCGGTAGATGTGGCGACACTTAGAGGATGTATGAGCAGTGGACGTTGCAGCTGAAATGATAATGATGATCTTAAACATACTCGTATATGCCAATTAATTTCATAAACTCGATCAAGTCAAATTTTGCAATTCGATTTATCCATCCACGATGTTAAAACCTGACTCATAGTATAAAGTTTTAATGCTATCAGTACACAAACACTAGTTTAACGAGACGAGGCACCTATACCGTTGAGGATTACAAACTTACTACTATATACTTACAACGTCTCAAAAGTTTATCAGTACTTAGATACTCGAAATGGTAATACTCATAACAAATTGAAATTCACATGAGACACTTGATCCTGAAACAATTGTAACATTATAAAACTTAAGTATGAGGACAAATATGGAAGCTAAATGCAGAAGGACTGCTCTGTACAAAGACAGCAGGCGCAAGATAAATTATATACTTAATTATAATCTAGTGATAAGGGGAAGACACTAGCTCCTACACTACACTACACTACACTAGCGCAGGAGCTAGGGAATTCATAAAATGCATGTACTATTTAAGCCAATAAAGATTATTATTATTATTAAAAAAAAAGTAGATACCTATCGGCGATAATGACAATTTAACGATAATAAGACGCTGAATTGATTTTCTAGTGCTGACGTGGCGGAAACGCTCATCATCATCATATTTTTGCTCTTGTCCTATTTTTATTTGGGGTCGGCGCAACACGTTTTTTTCTTCCATTCTGTCCTGTCACTCGTCACGCTATCACTAACTCGCTTTTCTTTCATATCACTTCAGACATAATCCATCCATTTTTTCTTTGGCCTCCCTCTCCTTCTCCCTCCATTCACATGTAAACTCGTAAGTTTTTTAGCAACATGCGTTTCATCCCTCCTCTTTATATGACGATACCAAGACAAACGGCACTTGCACTCTCTGCCCTGCGTTCAAAAATTACCATAGACGAGTAGAGTTGCAACCCCGGGTCGTTCTTTTATAACTCAAGTAGCTACCCTAAAGTTAACCCAACTAACTCTAACTGTGAGCAGTGTAGGTTGGAGAAAGCGGCCAATGCTTGACATTGACAGTTAAACTCACGTTCGCGTTCAAAAATGCCAGAGTAGAGCAATTACCTTATGACGTCATTAGAGTTAACTCTAAACTTAAATTTGAACGCAGCCCTGTGGGCCTATTGTGTGTAAGTTTGCGTATGTTGCCACCTGTTGTTCGAAGCCTACCTTCTGTATCTAATTATCATGTGGCATGTGGAAGAAAGAAGGAATTTCCCACGAGATAGGTATATCAACGCGGACATTGACTGTAACGTACAGATAATTTACCTTCTTCTGAATTCTTCTGTTTAGGAGATATTTATAGTATGTCTCAATGAAAAGTACTTTTCAAATTTTTTTCGGTAACTATTAAAGTACTTATTATTTTGAGCATCTGTACCGCTTTTTTGTTACCAACATTGTCATTCAAAGTAAACATTTTCGATTTTGTCACTAACTTTTGAATCTACTAGTAAAGATCAAAGACATCATCATCCACTGTTGGACATAGGCCTCCCCCAAGCATCGCCACAACGACCGGTTCTGTGCGTCACGCATCCATCAGATTTCCGCGATCCTGACCAGGTCATCGGTCCACCTTGTAGGAGGCCTTCCAACGCTGCACGCAACGCAAGATCAGAGGAAAGATTACTAAAATCTTGACACAGAAGCCAACAAATCTAGTCCTAAATTAGTTTCAATTGCCGTGTACAATCTTGGCATCCCACACGTACTTAATATACATATAAACTAGTAGAACTAACACGCATAATATATCATACTAAATAAACGGATTTCAGGAGGTTGCCGAGTTTACGCGAATTAATTTCAGAGCACATTCGACTGTGTGTATGTTTGTGTGTTTGGGTTGCTGCAACAATGTTACTTGCACGGTTCGGTGGAACGTGTTGCGTTTGTGAAGCCTACTGTGAATGAAGTTGTTTGCTGTAAGGTAGACTGTTATTTGAGTTTGTAAAGTCTTGTTCCTTTGGAGGCCTTATCTAGTTTAAATTGGTCATCTCTTAGCTGCCAGTGACTTAATTCAGTTTCTATCGTTGTTTTTTTTTTTATTATTATCTACACTTTACTCACATAATTGAAGCAACAAGAAAAATCAAACATTATATGTAACACATAATATGATTTAAAAGAGTGTCTATGGAGTTTCTTGCATGTTCTTCTCCATAGTGATCTGCGCTTTGGAACGTGCAATTTAGCTTCACTTTTCTTGGACTGACCGACATTTGACTATTCAAAAGTGCCTGCATTTGGTATGTATGAAATCCCTACTTCCCTACTAATATTATAAATGCGAAAGTAACTCTGTCTGTCTGTCTGTCTGTTACGCTTTCACGCAAAAACTACTGAACGGATTTAGATCAAATTTGGTAGGTAGGTAGAAGAGACACTAGAATAACACATAGGCTACCTATAATTCCACTACTGAGCATGGGTCTCTGTCTGCGCGATATAAACTGTAGTCCACGCGGGCGAAGCCGCGGGCGGAAAGCTAGTAAATGATAAAATAGAAAAAAAAATGACGACAAAATATTAATTTAATTATGTTACCCCAAATAAAACGGGATAAGGGTAGGAAGATGATGATGAGATGATGATGAAGTAGTAAAATAAATATCATTTATCATTTGTTAAAAATTTAAGGAAAATTATTTAAGCGTTCTTCTTTCCCTCTTTTCAAAAGGTCCAAAACTGTTTTTTTACTATTTGTGTATCAGCTACATCACGAATTGCAATAAGGATTTGAGATAATACTGACAGTTCATCTTGTTTGTTTTATCAGTAGTTTACATATATGTAATGAAATATAGCATAGTCGACCTTATAATATTCCCACTGTTGGGACTCAGGCCTCCTCTCTAGGACGGGAAATGGGCCGTAATCACAAGAGTGCGGGTTGAAGAAATTCACATGTCTTCGAATGTGTGGTTCTAGGATATGCCGGTTTCCTCACGATGTTTTCCTTCACCGTTTTTGAGAGCAGTTGTGATGAAATAAATTACACAAAGTAATGCGCCTGGCTGGATTCAAACCCGCGACCTACAACTCGTAAGTCGGGGCCATTAGCACTCGGCCACCACTGCTCTAAATTGGCAGTTTTAATGAATTCAATTTATGTATAACTACATAATTATTTAAGTGACCCTTGATTCTGAAAAAATTTTGAATCACCTACGTAATTTCTGTTTTCTAAACAAGGGCTCCAAAATGATAACTTAATATGAAGTTTGTATTAAAAAATCTACGCTCTCCGAAGCTCCCTAAACGTAAAACACTTAAAAACATGTTTACCAACCTACCATCGCTCCCTTGCACGAAATTGAAGTACCGAAAATCTCAACTAATATTTGTATGGAGCAATAATACCACTGAAATCGAAAACGTGCTAGCCCCGTTGTTTATTAAAACGGCAATCTATCCTGTGGAAACCCTGCCACTACTCCTATTGCGACTTCCCACGTTTCATACGCAAAATAAAAATTAATATACCAACTACAATGTTGTAGATCGAATAACTGTTGCTGCTATTATTATTATTTTAATTGTTATAAACTAGTGCTTAACTAGGATCCAGCCTGATGGTAAGCAGTGATGCAATCTCTGATCGTTAGGCGCACTAGTTTATTAAAAACCTATTCACTCTAGCCTTGAAGACACCCAAATAATAATCGAACGGGAAGACCGCAGCAGGCAAATTATTCCAGTCCTTCGACGTACGCGGTATAAACGACGAGGCGAAACGCTTAGTTCGGACCGTAGAGGTTTCAACAACGTACATTATTAAACCAGTGCTTGACTGACGATTCAACCTGATAGTATAGTGATGCAATCGTTGATGGTGAATCGCACTAGCTTAATAAGTATATGTTGTGTTCCGTTTTTACAAGCTTTTATTTAGTTTCAACTGTCCCGATGTTTGTGTGTAAGCAAATCTTGCAAATTAAATTTGACCCCCTTCTCGGTTACCGATTGAACTGAAATTTTGCATGCATGTGTAAATCAGATGACAATGCAAAACTATTATGACAACCCCATTGAGTTTCGGCTCATATGATTCGTCTTGACGTGTATTAATTATAAATATAGCTTATGTTATAAATATAGCTTATATTAAAAATATACTTATAAGCTTATACCTATAGCTCGATGGTATATCGGTGCTATGATTTTTTTTTTATTCTTGTTAAATATTATGTCAATGAAAGTAATATATTATTTTAACCCTTCAGATACCGTCAATTAGAGACACAATAGTAAGACAATAGATGCGCGGCCACCGGTGGTCGCTTGGGGATTCATGAATTAAAGTAATTATGTTTTCCGTGCCGCGACACGTGAAAGCATTGTAAAACTTTTGAAGGCCAAGTTGCGGGACGCTGGACAAAGTTGCAGGAAAATTCGATTTAAAAATCATTTTATTTTCCACAGGCCTAGGGCACTTATAAAACGTCAGAAGCATAAAGCAGAATGGCCGTTTCCTCAAGCGTGCCCGCACCGAAAGAGTGACCACCTCAGCATTTGCTGGGCGTTAGACACCCAGCGTTGATTTTCAGTTGGCAGCCCGTGGTGACACACGAACCAGGGTAAACATATAAACATATTACAATACTCTTATAACATAATATTACTGGTGTAAATTAAGATATTAAGTACCCTTCAATCACATTTCCCAACAATTTATCCGCACTCTAAAATTCACGATACTCACGACCAATCATAACCAGCCAATTTAAAATCCAAAACAGTGCCAACAAATTAAACATTATTGAGGACAAGCAGATGAGTGTCGTATTGTTTACCGCCGTAACTGGAGAGAGTGAACAGAATACTAATTCGGAGGGTAGTTCGTTCCCGGGTTAAGCAAATAACAGGCAGATCCATTTAAAGGTGCTCCATAATTAAATCAGAACGTCCTGTGTTTGCTATAATTGATACGGACTGGGGGAAATTTGATTTTGAATCCGTCAATCTGATGGAAATCTGTTGTCTTCGAAGTAAATAGGGAATTCTCAGTGCAATTTCTGACGAAAATAGATATATAAACGGTATTTTGTAGTGGGTGGCATTAGATTTGATATTGAAGTAAAGTTCACGTCTACCTACGTACACGTGCTCAATTACTTTCTACGAAATCGAGTTATCATGTGAGGTACTAGTATGAAAGCTAAGTGAAGTTCACCGTTACTTGAGAATCTACACGTGTATGGAAAATTTATTTCTTTTAAAATAGAAGATTCTAACACATCCTTACTAATATTATAAAAGCGAGTGTGAGTTTGTTTGTTTACTACGTCTTCACGCCTAATCAGCAAAACCGCTTTTAACCCTTCAGATACCGTCAATTAGAGACACAATAGTAAGACAATAGATGCGCGGCCACCGGTGGTCGCTTGGGGATTCATGAATTAATGAATTTTGGTACAGAGATAATTGGGACCCTGTAGACGGGCATAGGCTAATTTTTTTTTAAAGTGAGAAAAGGGCGAGAAAGAGTAAAGCATATTAATAAACGCGGGCAAAGCCGCGGGTAAAAGCTAGTACCTAATAAAAAACAAAAGCATAGTTCATGTTGCTGAAGGTCATGAAATTTGAGACTATACTTAGGCTGCTATCCTACTGGCAATTTCCAAGTGTTCACGTTCATTGAACGTTTGATCAGCGATAACGTTACACGGACGCGACGTCGACGTCGCGAACTTAGTAGCAAGCGCTCGTATTTAATCTACACGTGTATGAACAGTTAATTTCTTTTAAAATGAAAGATTCTTACATTACTCATACCTAACAAAAACAAAACCACAGTAATTCATATTTTTGTAGGTCTTGAAACTTGAAACTATATTTAGGCTGCTATTCCACTGGCGTTTTCCAAGCGTATGCGTTTATGGAACGTTTGATCAGCGACAACGTTACGCGTACGCTACGTTGACGTCGCGAGTCAGTAGTAGCTACCGCTCGTTTTTCTTTTATGTAATTTTTGTCGAAGTAACAAAGCCAACAGTAGTGTTTTCTTAACATGCTTTCGCGCGACGTTAACGTTGCGTTTAGTAAGACTCAACTTTCTGAAAAATCATCAGCTCTAACTTGAACCTTGAACGCAAAGGTCAAATGTTCCTATATATGTTACCTTTGAACTGACTCTGGAAATCTACAAATATAAAAAACACCATGTAAAATTATTTTATTGAAATCCTTACTAATATTATAAAAGCGAAAGTGAGTTTGTTTGTTTGTTACGTCTTCACGCCTAAATGGCAAAACCGATTTTGATGAATCTTTTTACACGGATAGACTATGGCCTGGAATAGGACATATGATACTTTTTATCCCGGCAATATGTTCCCTTGGGATAATTTTCTGCTATCACGCGGGCGAAGCCGCTGGCAGCAGCTAGTTGTATATACGACCAGCCGGGCAACATGTTTTGATAAACATGATATAAATTAATTGGGTCGACAAAAAAAAAATGCGAATCAGACCCTAACTTACGACTTCAAACGTGTACGTCTATGAGATTACGTCACGGAAATATTTGAAACTTACGAAAAATAACAAAGCTTGTTTTTTAAAAGGGACTCGCAATACAAAAATCTTGAATATTTTTTTATTTTTTTTATATAAAAATGAAACTGCTGTTACGGGGCAAAACGGACATGGACTACGGGGGAGTTCATAATTCCCGATTTTTTTTTTTTGTGGCGTATGTAACAACACATTTATTGTTTTCAGATTTTTTCCTATACCTATGCAGGTACCTATAGGAAAAAATCTGAAAACAATAAATGTGTGAATGAAATGAAATATGCGAATGAATAAATGTGTAAATGCGATAGACAAAGCATTATAAGACCTTGTTTTGTGCCAAATTTCAGGGTTCTGGGTCGATAGGAAGTACCCTATGAATTTCGACCTTTGAGAGTATCAAAATATACGTTTTTTGCGAAATAAAAAGTTTTTATTCGTTAATTTAGAAGTTTCATTTTTTCACAGCTTGAAGGGACTGTTGACTTGAAAATATGGTTTTAATTTCAACTCGATACTTCTCCGCGCTCTCGAGATAAAGGATCTTGACAGACACACAGACAGACGAACGGACAACAAAGTGATCCTATAAGGGTTCCGTTTTTTCCTTTTGAGGTATAAAACCCTAAAAATTAAGCCGACCTGTACCTATGTACCTTGAAAACATATCACCAATACTGGGCACATTCTACTAGCAGCTCCCAAACTTACCTCAATTAGCGTCCAAGGCTGGCAACAGACGGACGGCCGTTAATTCGATGGGGGACACAACATAATTCCGGCCAGGTAAAAGTATTATCCCCTAAACAATATTAGCTACGTGAGGCGAATGCCGCAGCAATTGACTTATTGCTGAACCTGGTGTGTAGGTGATACTTGCGACGAAGGAGTGTGTCCGCCGGCTTAACGCTGCTCGCCCACGTCAGATTTTTTGTAGGACAGATAAACGGGCCAATTTTGTATATTAGTAACATTGTTCTGTATTTCTGACCGACTTTTTGTAGGACGTGTGTTCAGTGTGTTCTATTTTTCTCCTACAAAAAATCGGTCACCGATTAATTATCGGACGTGGGCGAGCAGCTTAAATCGCTTTGTTGTGTGGTGATGTTTTGTTTTTGATTCTTAAGTGTTTTCTCTGAGGAGTTAATAATTTCTGATTTTGTTTTCTGCAGAGTTTAGAAGTAACTTAACTAGTGGGGATATTGTTTATTTGTATTTGTTTATAAATTATGTGATTTAGTGCTTGCTGAGATCTCACCTGATGGTAAGCAATGATGCAGTCGTTCATGGTGGAGCGCACTAGATTTTTAAGGGCCTATTCACTCTAGCCTTGAAAACTAAATTATAATTGGACGGGAAGACCGAAGCAGGCAAATTGTTCCAGTCCTTCGAAGTACGTGGGATTTATCCCACGTACTACGACAAGGTGAATCACTTATAATAATAATAATAATATTTCACAACTATCACACAATGCCATCTAGCCCCAAGCAAAACAGAGCTTGTGTTATGGGTACTAGACAACTGATAAACATACTTATATATTTCTAAATACATACATATTATAGATAAATTACACCCAGACACAGAATAAATGATTATGTTCATCACACAAACATTTGTCCTGGGTGGGAATCGAACCCACGACCTCCGGCATAGCAGTCAGGGTCACTAACCACTAGACCAACAGGTCTTTAACACAATAACTGTTACTTAGTACAGACCGTAGAGGTGATAACAATGTAAGAGTGTACACTCGCCGTATGTCAGGTTCTCCGATAGCGGAATGCAGTCATTTAATTCCCGCGGACATTCTCCAAAATGCATCCTGTAAAACACCAAAAGGCTGGCTACACAACAAAGTGAACTATTTTTCAAAAGAGTTATCCCGGCCTGGAACACAAAGCAACTGAACGAACACAGTTGGGTTTTATTTGTTAAAAAATCTGTCACTCCCTCTCATTCAACCTACAGCGGGATGATTATTTGACCATTCCCTACATCAAAAATAAAAGTTCTATCTAGTAGACAATTTTTTTTTCATATTTTCTCCTGCGTTTCCATCTAGTAATCATTTATTTCCGACGAAACGCAAAGCAATCAGCACCACATTCTATTTAAAACGCGAAATTTCCTGGAACAATTTTATCGTTGCATAAAAACATCTTCCAACAAAAAAACCTCTCGAATTTTCATCAGAATCCACAATAAACCGAAGTGAACTGCGGCGACGAAGTAAAAACGAGTGCCTAGAAACAATTTTCGTATCTTCCCTTTAAAAACCGCGTCATATATTCCTAACACATGACACCCTATTTCCCGGGGCACCTATCTTCGAAACCTCAAGCTTTCAATAGCGGTGGCGCGAGATGTATACAATTTTTTCATACAAAGATACGTACAATTTACGACTATTTTCCGTAGTTGGAATATCTAGAGAGATGGCAGACTATCGCCGTACGCATTTCACGTAATAGGTACCCGAACGTGGCGGATATTCAATGTGCCGCGTGTCGCCTTCGATCTGTGATCAAGGTTGTCTTGGGTAACGTACGCACTGAGCTGCTGGCGGCATTCGGTGCGAGGAATGTTCATTATTTTTGTGACGAAAGAAAAAGCTGTCGAAGAGGCATCACACAAATGACAGCATAAAAAACTTATGGTTTAGCGGTCCTAGAACCAAAATTTCGAAGACATGTGACACTCACCAACCCACACTGGGCCCGCATGGTGGATTACGGTGGCTCCCATTCCCTCTTCTTAAGAGGAGGATTGGATCGACTTCTCAACAACTGCATTCGTTTCATATTTGGGCTTCGTAAATATGATCACGTTTCTTCCTTTCGTTCTCAGCTTAAATGGCTGCCTAACCCCCACCAGGAGATCCCTCAGATCCCTTTGCATGCTTTTCACCATAATTAACGATCCTTGTGCTCCTGATTATTTAAAACAGTATTTTAAAGTGTTGGGCAGTTCTCATAATCTTAACCTTCGTCCATCCAAAAACTTGCTTCTTCATATTCCTTCTCACCGTACTGGTTTTATGTCTAATTCTTTCGCTGTTTCCACCATAAAGCTCTGGAATGTGCTTCCCCTAGACATCAAAAAGGCCGAGAGTAAATTTTCCTTCAAGCGTAAAATTCGGAACTACTACATGAAGTCTTCTCAACCTTAGTTTGGTCTTCGTCAGAATTACTATTAAGTTCTCTTAATTATTTGTTATTTTTCATAGTATTTATTAGTTTATTATTTTAACATATATATGTATTTTATTTTATATAATTTGCTTTTTGTTTTCATTTACAGTATTTGTTATTTGTTTATTGTGCAAACCTACCACAGTGTTGTCTTTTTAACCCAAAGGTTGACTGGGTGAGAATGCCTTGTTGCTTGTTGTTGTTGTTGCTGTTGTTGTCCGCCTATGTACCACTACTGTACATGAAGTTTAAATAAATAAATAAATAAGAGGAGGCCTGAGTCCCAGCAGTAGGAACCTTAAAGGGCTGATTATGCTATGGTTTAGCTCTTTGAGGTGCGTGTGACGCCGTCGACGAATCGAGCTCGGGCCGGACAGTTACCGGAAGGCCGGACGGCGAGCTATACAGCGTTCTCCGTGTTCAGTACAATAACGCTCTGTGGGTAGTGTGATAGAAATCCTATCACAGCAATGCCTCTGCAATATTTGCGGAGGTTGTCGTTGATGATTTCTTTGCCGTCTTAACAAATGGAACAGCATCAATGATGCGGAGGGCCCGTTGGCGTACTAGACGAAACAGTTCTACGTTCTGTTTTTATTTATTCGTTTTTTTACGTTTTTTATGGACGCATTGTACCATCGATCGACGATCGATCCATTAGTCTGCTAGAAACTGTCGACCGACGTCGACTAATCCATTCTACCATCGATCGATAGGCGATTGATCGACTGGTGTGGTAACACCCTTTCATTTACATAGATCAAAAATGGGAAAATTATTTTTGTAATTTAAAGGAATACTACCAGATTTTGATCAAAAGCCAGTTTTGATGATGAGATTAAGGAGATATTGATAGAGTTCCTAAAATATGTATTATAAGAACAAATATAGCGATTTTGGAATCTTAATTTTGGAAATTGGTGTAAAATTGTTAACAAACTAAACCAGAAACACTGGTTTCAGCTAATATTTAATAAGTTATTTATTCGGCAAAAAGATTTTTATTTTGTGTTACATTACTTTTTACTATCAACTTTACTAACGATCTCATTGTTTCTATTTTATTTTATGGTTTGTATTATCTGAAAGAAAGATTACTATAAAAGACAGATAATTCGGCTGAATTATCTTACAATATAACTTACCGAACATATATAATCGTAGTTTTGTGGGATACAAACTGTTCTAGCTGACTAACGGCATACAACATCGACCATTCTCTACGAGTACAAACTACAAAAACATAACCCACAACTCTACCCATCCGAAAAACCCACATCCAACTCCACCAGTGGACACAGAACTTAAGTCCCGCGACACATATTGCGAGCGTGACGCGAAATATCGAGCAGTCGAGCAATACATACAGTTGAGCAACACACAGCTGAGCAATACATACAACACTTGGATGTGCTCGTGAATTCCGAATTAGGTTTCATTATTGGGAAGAATGTGGGAGAGTGGGGGCAGAAGTGAAGTTATAATACGTGGTATGTTAGCATCTCTCCTATTTATCGTTTTCTCCGCTCCTTCAATACTGTGTGTATTCGTTTTGAGCCTAAAGATGTTACTTTGTCTTTTCATACGGTTTTCATAGACTAAAAACAAGCTTATAATGAAAATCATTTTTATATCGGTATACTTCTATAATTAATATTCGTCGTCGTGACGAATCATACGAGCCCAAATTCGATGGGGTTGTGTCGTTTAACTACCAAGTTCCTATAGCCACCTTCCGGTTCCATCATCAGATCAGCTCCTTGTCATAATAATTTTACATTGTCATCTGATTTACACATGCTTGCAAAATTTCAGCTCAATCGGTAACCGGGAAGGGGGTCCAGTTTAATGTACAAGATTTGATTACAGACAAACATCGGAACAAATGACACTAAATAAAAGCTTGTAAAATAAGAGTAGATATAAGTTCGCGAGTAGTTTTTGACGGTTAGGTACATGTAGGTGAAAAACAATGATTCCAATCTCCAGAATCTCCAGTGTTTTTCTCTCTTTTATTACAATTCCAATTATGTTCTCTATCTATTTCCCTAGCCTTTTATTTGAGGTCAGTTTTCCTCGTTATTTTCACCAGACATTTCGGTTTGGGTCTGGCCAATTATATTATCAACAAAAAAAGTACTAATCTAATTAAAACTAACTAACTATGCAAGAAACCCTTGCATAGTTTACACGTTTCTGAATCACCATCATTTCAGCCAAAAGACGTCAGCAATACCCCAACTAGGTCGAAGCCTACTGGAGCCAGAGTTAGTTTCGACAGATAGCTCGAGCCCCGGTATGAAGGCTTGAAGGAACGGAGTGGGTTTTTAGTCAGTAAGAGTCTGACACATCTCCCGCTCCGCCTAAGAGTGGAAGTTGTCATTAGATGATTTTCCCACCATAAAATAAACTAGTGTGCCTCACCATCAAAGATTGCATCACTGCTTACCATCAGGTGGGATCGCAGTTAAGTACTAGTTTATAACAGATTTAAAAAAAAAGCCAAAAGACGTCCAATGTTGGACATAGGCCGCCCCCAAGAGTTGCCACAATGAACGGTCCTGAGCGACTCGCGTCAATCGGATTCCCGCAACCCTTACCAGGTCATCGGTCCACTTTGTGGACCAGGAGGCCTTTCAATGCTGCGTCTTCCGGTACGCGGTCATCACTCCAACTCCATTCGGCTCCAACGGTCATTGTTCTGCGAGCAATGTACACTGCAAAATGGCAACCACTTAAGTTTAGTTCTCCTGCGGATATCTTCATTCCTGATTCCATCACGTAAGGAAACTCCGAGCGTAGCCCTTTCCATTGCCCTTTGGGTGACTCTAAACCTTATGTGTTGTGGTCTTGTTATGTTTTTGAATGCACCCAAAATACAGAGTGAGGCATAGATTAATAACAAAAAAAAAAATATCAAAAAAAAAACCGTATCGCTGTCGACTGGGTGTCCAAAAGACTGACAGCATAAAGCTATATTCAATTCAATTCAATTCAATATCTTTATTTCAGACATAGTCCATATACATTACACAAAAAAATTTAATTCAAAAACAAAACATTACAATTACAATGATTAGAAATTATTAGTAGGTACAAATGAAACAAACAAAAAATTAAAATACAATCAAATTAAAATATAAAATCAATTAAATTTACAATACAAATAAAATAACACACAATCACAAAATTAAACGAACACAATAATAACAATTATTTTCCACACACAAAATGTCATATTATACGAGGAGAGCCGCTAACATGAAGCTGCATCCACCTCTGTATCAGGGACAGTTCCACCGCTCGGACAACACCCTCAGGAGACTGTTCGAGCTGTTCCGTATGCGACTTAATAGTGAAGCGCTCCGTTTTCTTATGATCGCAAAAAAATCATCCGTTCGCGCCTCAGCAAACATAGTTGAAGCACTACAAAACCGCGGAAGCCCTAACAGTATCCTGAAAGCGTTATTATACTGCGCGCAGTGCGCTGTACGCCCGCTGCGTAAAGTTGGTCCACAGGCTGCACGTGTAAAACGACTGACAATATGCCTTAAATAATGTCACCTTAACAGGTCTAGTACATCGCGCAAACCTGCGAGCCAACATATTACACCGGACAGACAGCGCCCTGCGCTCCCGCTCAATGTCCAGATCGTCGCACAAGTCGTCAGAGACCCAGTGGCCCAAGTACTTAAATTGCGACACTCTTTTCAAAGGAGTGCCGCAAAGAGTGATAGGCGGTACAGAAGAGTAACATTTGGTACCGGCTTTGAAAATCATGAATTCACTCTTTTTAGCATTGTACCTAAGCCCGTGAGCCTCCGCATATGACTCACAAATGCGCAAAAGTTTACGTAAGGCACTGATCGATGGACTCAACAAAACCATATCATCCGCGTAACTTATGTTGTTCATACAAACTCCATATATGGACCAACCGATATTAGTGCTGTTGAGTTCACCGATCAGCTGGTTCATGTACAGGTTGAAAAGGCGAGGCGAGGATAAACCCCCTTGCCTCACTCCACATTCCAACCTGTACACGTTTGACCGTGCCTCCATCCACCTAACAGTATTCAGTTGTTTACTGTACCAGAACCGGAGCAATGATACAACCTCATGCGGCACATCTGTTTCACATTGTAGCTTCTGCCATAGCTTGTCATAACACACCAGATCAAAAGCTTTTGAAAGATCTAAGAAGCATGCATACACTGGTGTGTTTCTGTCCGTGTAGTACTGCACAGTCTGCTTTAGACAGAAGATAGCACTCTCAGTTGACAACCCGGGTCTGAACCCAAACTGAGCGTCATGTAAATGTAGGTGCTCTCGCAACTGCTGGTTAAGCAAACTGTCCAGCACTTTAGCTATGACAGTCGCAAGCGAGATCGGTCTGTAATTAGACAGATCCGACGAGTCCCCTGTCTTGTCTTTGATAATTGGCACTACGACTGTGCACATCAGATCATCGGGTAAATAACTGTGACTGAGACACAAGTTAAATAATAGTGCAAGGACTCTTGGCAGATGCACGCCCGCGTACTTTAGATGTTCGATGCTAAGGCTATCGCGACCTGGGGACTTGCCTCTCACCATCTTCTTTATAATTTGGGCCACATCTTTGGCAGAAAATCTGACGTTAACATCCTCAGATCGGTCCTCAGCACCAAGCATCTGCGACGCGGACCCGAGCGGTGACTCCACACTAAAATGCCGCTGAAAAGCACAGGCTATGTCCTGCGGCTCATACGCACCACCGACACTCGCCGGAGAGCCCAACCTTGGATTAAGTTTGTGGGTACTTTTCCAAAAATCACCAAATTTCTTACTTGAATGATGCTCTGCAATGATATCCATTTTTATCTGGTATTCATTATTTTGGCAATACTTTAATTTATCTTTAAATAGTTTCCTAGACTCACGCATATTATTAAAATAATGCCCACATCTGGAACGTCCATAAGACACCCACGTCCCAAAACAAAGCCTGGCCCTCCGGTGAGTGTCACTAACGTGCCTATTCCATCCTGTCACATATTTAAAATTGCCGCGCTTAGGCACAATGCAGCTCATCTATATACATCAGTACATATGGTTACATAAAGTGATAACAAGGCATTTAGAGTGTGAATTTCGGACCTGAAAACCAAGAGTGTTAAGCCCAAAAGGTTCTTATAATACAACTATCATACAAGGCCGTGTTAAAACCAGTGACACCGTGGACCGTGCAAATCTGTGCCCATACTTCGCGACAGACTGCGATGCAGTGTGATACTAGCTTTACTACACTGTCGTTTCACCAATCTATGATTTCAGCATAGACACGTCCAAAGATCTAATAGAGTCGACGCTCCCCCTCAGAACACCGACAATTCAATAACGACAAATCAAACTATTCGAATATTACTTTCCTATGAATAGAGCCTCTTTAGAACAGAACAACATGAGTCATCCATCGATTACCCACGATTACAAACTTCGCGAAATTCCGGCGATACACGGCGGGTGCACACTGGCGGAATACCAAGCATAGGGTAACTGTAGTGCTTTGTTTCGTTCCGGTCACGTGTGCTAGCCTTTATCTGCTCTGTCATGAGCACGTTACCTTTCCGTGAGAGTTAGAAACTATTTCAATACGAGGTGTATTGGAAAATGTGAGGTCTGCTGCAATATGGCGGATGCAATATTTTAGCTGTCAGCTGTGAGATAGTAAATTTTAATCCATTCTAATACAAGGTGTAAGGTACGGAGGGCTGTCACTTACACCTTGTAAAGCCAATGTACGTTTTTGTTTTCCATATTATCAGGTAGAAAAATATCAAGTTATCCCGCTCTGGGTGGAGCGATAAGGAATGTCAGACTTTTACTGCCTACAACCCACTGTGTTCCTTCAGTTGCATTTTGCATTCCAGAGCCACGGTAGCTCTTTCAAACAATCTTGTAGACTTGATTCTTGATTGATCTTGTTGACTATCACACTTAAAAATAAAGAACCTTAATAGATGTGCCAATAGTTCACCGCTAAATATTTGCAAACCTATCCTTAATTTCGATAGAAATAAAAAAAAATGTTTTAAATCAGTAAATGCTGTTTTTGAGAGACATGAACTTTTTTTGAAACTGAAGGACCAATGTACAAATATCTCCCTTTTATTTTTTTGTTTAACTCATTGCGGTGTATTTAAACAAATTTTAAAATTATAAGAGCTGTTTCTTAATGAATCTACTGTTAAGACACGCCATCTTTCGATGCGTCCATAATATTGATTCAATGCATATAATATTATAATATTATTTACGTCCGACATAAAGAAAAAAAATTAAAAACGAAAGAGCCAGTTTTGTAACTTTGTTGCTACTTCTATCAGCCCGATTCGAAAGATTTTTGGATCGATTTAATGAATTGATACAACATCGATTAATGTAATCGATTGCAAAGGCATGTCCTACTATAGGCGTATCTTAATTCTTAACACAGGTATTCACGTTTGCACGTGATTCTGATGAAACATTGATACATAAGTCCGTGGAAACAAACTCTCAATTGTGCAAAGATCTATTTGCCTTTGTTATGCTTATCAGTAACCAATAAGATGTTTATAGATATTGGCATGTAAAGAATATGAAGAAATGTTAAGAGGGTCCTTCTCCACTCGCTAATCGTAAACATCGAAAATGGTTTAAAAGCTTGTTACTTCATTTAATGCAATCCAACGCAATGTTTGACGAAAAGGCAACGCAAAAAAAGAGAGATAACGCCTGGAAACTCTGTTAGTATTCGGTAATTCCGAGATTTACTCGAAAATTTCACAAAACTTGCTCCAGGAAATAGCTGTTTTTTTTTAAACCATTAAAAGTTTTTGGAAAAAGTTGTCGTCATTTAGAATCTTAATGAAATTTGCAAGGTCTCTTGAGGATTACTTTTTTGACTTTTTTAATTTTTAGGCAAATTATGAAGTGTCAAAGTTCATACAAAATAAGACATTTTCAGAGGTTTTTACTGGATTAGTTTTACACAAATTTAGAAATTGGTTTATACTGTGTTTTCAAAATATCTAATGAAAAATGTGTAATAACGTCATAATCAGTTATGAGCGGTTGTATGAAAAACAGTGAAAATGTGAGTCATGATGCACCACCTTAAGATAAATATATCTAGAAATAACAATGAAGACCTATTTACAAAGTCTGGAACACAAGCGTATGGTAGCGAGGCTGCAATTTGAAGTGTGCGCAGGAATTACATGACTTGATTCTGCCATCACCTTTCTATTATCGAACAGCCCGAAGTACGGCGAGTGCTGTTGAAAAAAAAAGACATAATGTGTCTGTGCAGGGTTTGGATCCGCGATCTACAACTCACAATTCGAGGCCGTTACCACGAAAGGAACTCGAGCCTCGTTATGAAGGCTATAAGGAACAGGGTGGGTTTTTAGTCAGTAAGAGACTCTGACACTATATCCGGCTCCACTCAAGAGCGGGGGTTGTCACTGGACGATATTTCCCAACGAAAAAAAAAAGGCCGTTACCTCTGGGCCACCATTACTCACAGTCGGATGATTAGCGTCGCTGTCGCTGAAGCAACTATGACGACACTGATGCTGAAGAACCTAACTATCATGATAAATACCTAGCAATTACAAGTCATAACAAAAAGAAACAAATTTTTCTTAGGTATTGTTCTCTGTATTACAATTAGGTTTGACAATTACAAAGATTGATTACTTTGTATTAAGTAACTAGCTGCTGCCCGCGACGTCGTCTGCGTGAAGGCTCTACAGCACCAAAAATACCTTGCAAAAAAAAACTAAAATATAAGGTTTTTTTGCAAGTGAAGAGAGTTATATGGGAATTCTGCTGCGTTCAGTCATAAGATGTGACTGAAGGAAATAGAGAAAATAATGCAGGAATACATTCCAGGACATAAAAAGAGTAAAAATACATACAAAGGTATAATACTTTACAACACTTCCCTATAAACTGCGTTGGTAGTTATGCTGCCAGGAGGCAAAATGTAAAGAGAGTTAGGACTGGTGACGCGGAAGCAAGCACCGTACAGTTGCCCGTGTGAGAAGCAACTCGTCCTGAGGGCGACACCCACTGCCCTCAGTGTCTGCCCCTGTGACTTATTGATGGTCATCACGAAGCAAATACCTACTCACGGGGAACCGTACGCGCTTGAATCGGAACGGGAAGTTATGAGGTATGAGGGGAATGCGTGGTATAAATACTGCCTCGCCGACGCCACAACCCACCACCTTCAGCTTGATGGTATGCGCTGGAAGTCTACTCGCTGACAGGGAGTTCAGAAATCCCACGGGATAATGTGTTTTTTTTTGTCGACGGGGAAAATCATCTTATGACAAAACCCGCTCTTGGTTGGAGCGGGAGATAGTGTCAGACCCTTACTGACTAAAAACCCCGCGCTTTAGGACATCGGACAATTCTCGAGCACGTGCATTGCCATCGAGCCGAGCTCTCATATAAATGGTCAAGCGCAGCGTACGAACTTATGACCACAACGAAGTTTTTGCCCAATGATTTCAAGGACGGTGTCGTAAATTGGTTTTTGCTCTGAATAAGCGATATGGTAATTTCGTATGGTGGTCACGGTGGTCATTTCGCCCGGATCGTAATTGTTCTCGGCGTTATACTCCCGATTTCCACGGTCTTGATGCGGTAATGATTGGGGAGCTGGTAACCCATAATTAATCAGTGGATTGCCGCCGATAGAAATTACCACATCTTGAAGTGAACTGAGACAGGTGTTCAGCACGCGTTCATCAATTACTTTGACTTCATCTCCATTAGCACGCTTCAAAGCTCGTAGAAAATCTTCAGACAGATGATGGCGATACTTCTCCCACAAAGCTACCGGGTTCGCGACTCCACAAAACACCAAGATGACGGCAAACAGATGACGCATGCGGCTGGGACTATTACTGACGCTCGCCGCGAGGGTGTCATCCCAATTTTTTTCACGGTCGGGAAGGTGACGTGCTACTCAGGCTGCGCGGTAAGTGGGATACTCCACGCCATCAAATGTCTTCAGAAAAGCGAAAGATGTTGGCCATCGGACAGTGTGAAGTAACAACCGCAGAAAATAGCATTCGCCATTATTCGGATGCACGGTATAAACCATACCCAATGCGGTGTCCTTGAAAATTCCCGGAAAACCTTCCACAGCACCTCCTCGTTGATGTAGGTTATATACACCCCTTGGCTTGTCGTAAGTGTAATATGAAGGCACCTCGTCATACGTAAGGGATCTCGCAAATTAGTCGACTTTACAGAGCCTGAAAAATTTTAACAGAGTTGGTTGTCGCGGATTTTCCAAGCGCTCAGCAACGTTTTCGGGATCAAAATATATGCGCTGGCCGTTTCTTCTCTAGGTGGACGTCTACATGTATGACGGTAGGATGCCTGTCATGTATAGAGAACGCCAGTATCCGCCAAACCGCTTCAGATGTGGTGATGTAGCGACCGACCGTTATCAGAGCTCTGTAAAGCAAACGTCGCTTGATCGCTTCTTTTGTTGGAAAAGGAAACATTTTTATGGTGAAAAATTGTTATGACTTTACACTATTTTAACATAAAATAAATGTGTCCGAGTGAGTAAAGTTTATAATTAGGCATACGACATGAAAATATATTAATTGCCAAGCAATAAGCACATAGATCAATAGGTACCGAACAAAAGTATTAACAGTCAATGTTTATTTTGTACTAACTACATGAAATTGATGATCATCAATGAACATAACTCTTTTGTAACACTTAACACAGCATTTTTATTAAATTGTCTTCTTCAACTCTGCTCAATATTTTGAGAGTTTTGTTGGAACTTGAATCTGTCAAAACGAAATATGCGATACAAAAAGAAAATGTACATTGCCATCTATGAATTTTAAGAATAACTAACTACTAACCTCGCCAACATAATCAAATTTAAATTATTAATTTCCAAAAAGTGTCATGTAACTTGATTTGATTTTTATGAAATCTCATAGATGGCGCTGTTTTAAAATTGTCTTTATACTACTAACATTTATTAAAATAACTGTTTCTCTGCCCAAGTTACTTAATTGGCGTAGTTTTTATAGTGTAAAGCTAGATAATAGTATGGCTTACTCAAAAACAACATTTAAATATGCGTCGTTAGATTACACGCTGTCACAGAATGCGTAAGAAAAATAAAGATTCACAGCTCTTCCCCCGTAGTTGATAGCGTGATAATATGTAGCCTATATGTTGACCCGACCTATTAGTAATATTCATGCAAAATTTGAAGTAAATCTGTGCAGTACTTTTTGAGATTAGCCCGGACATACATACAGACAAACAGACAAACAGACAAAAATTCTAAAAACTATATTTTTGACTTCGATATCGATTGTAGATCACGCTCCAAGTATTCTTTTAAAAAAATATTCAATGTACAGTTTTGACTTTCCTACGATTTTATTATATGTATAGATTACTGCCACTAGTTAACGCGCAAAAAATACCATTGTTTGGAAAGACTCAGTTGTACATATTATTCACACATGACATATGGTTTTGAACTTCATATGATTTATGTTATTTTCAATTTACAGTATGACGGGACCCTCAGCCGTAATATACACTTATCTAGGAGAATTCAACAATCTTCGGCATAGAGACAAGATGGTAACCTTCGGATCATCTTTCATTGGAATTGGCACTATCGTTTTACCATGTGAGTTGATTTTAGTTTTATCAAAATTGAAATCCCTACTTCCCTACTAATATTATAAATGCGAAAGTAACTCTGTCTGTCTGTCTGTCTGTTACGCTTTCACGCAAAAACTACTGAACGGATTTAGATCAAATTTGGTAGGTAGGTAGAAGAAACACTGGAATAACACATAGGCTACCTATAATTCCACTGCTGAGCACGGGTCATTGCCCGCGCGATATAAACTGTAGTCCACGCGGGCGAAGCCGCGGGCGGAAAGCTAGTAAATAAATAAATCGCTAGACACTAATTTATTCGTATACACTTTTTTTTTAATGATATAAACCAGTGCTCGACTGCGACCCCACCTAATGGTAAGTCATTAATTGATCCAAAATATGTCCCCTACTGGCCATCATATTTCCAGCAGGAGCCATCTTACAGCTGAAATGTTGATTACTTACGATTATTACTAGGTACACTCATATCATTAGGCAGGTGTCCTATGTTTAGTACCACAAAATGTATATATATATTTTTGTCTTTTAGCTTTCGCGTGGTTGATTCTGCCTCTCCAGTTCTCCCATCCCATCGGCTTCTTAGACATATCCTACCGTTCTTGGCGCCTACTTATCGTCGTATGTACAATACCATTCAGCATTGCGACTGTACTGCTATTCTTTGCACCAGAAAGCCCTAAGTTTCTATATGCTAATGGTCGCTATGAGGAAACTTTGGAAGTAGTGAAAATTATCTATGCGATTAACAATTACAAACCTAAGGATAGTTTTTCAGTAAGTGTTAATCCATTATTCACATAAAAAGGTACTGATATCTGGAATCCTGATTGTTCTCGGTCCTCAATGGCACAAACGAATCGATGAAGGAGCATCTTTTGCATTACAGGTAAAATCACTGATTGTTGAAAACCAAATCACAAACTTGAATAGCGGCAAAGGTATAACCGCCATCTTCGCTTCCATGAAAGAGCAAACTTTCCCAATTTTCAAGCCACCGCTACTTCCTTGGATTTGTCTCACCTGCTTCGTACAATTTGGGATATTTGCTGCGTATGTATGAAACCCTAGTACCTAAAAAACATTTATAATAATAAATTTTGAAAAAAAAAATGGGTGAAATATTCTTACTATAATTTATTTATTTTATATTTCAGAACCAACGGTTTCTACATCTGGTTCCCGACCATCCTTAACTCACTGGCCAGTCAAGATGGTGTAGATATGAAAATCTGTGACGTCATCGAATTGTCACGAAATAGAGCTGCGGCTGACGCTTTAAATAGCACTACAGTTAGTTTGTCATCTTCTTCTAAAAGAATCTATTTAAAAAATATCATTATTTTGTTTTTGCTTTTCTATGTATCTACTAAATCTGATTTTAGCTAAAAATATTCCACGTAAACACTACATTCACAAACACTACACTACACACCAACATCTACATCTACATCAACATCATACATACATATTTTTTTGTTTTTTACTTCATTTTCATTTTTTATAAATGTATTTTTCATTCCAGTATTTTAATTTTTTAAACGACGCATGTAATTGGTACAAGATACTGACTCCTGTAACACAGGCACTATGCCTAGCGCAGGAGTCAGGGCCTCACTATTTTTGTAAATGTTTATCTATACATATAATAAAATCGTAGGAAAGTCAAAACTGTACATTGAATATTTTTTTAAAAGAATACTTGGAGCGTGATCTACAATCGATATCGAAGTCAAAAATATAGTTTTTAGAATTTTTGTCTGTTTGTCTGTTTGTCTGTTTGTCTGTATGTATGTCCGGGCTAATCTCAAAAAGTACTGCACAGATTTACTTCAAATTTTGCATGAATATTACTAATAGGTCGGGTCAACATATAGGCTACATATTATCACGCTATCAACTACGGGGGAAGAGCTGTGAATCTTTATTTTTCTTACGCATTCTGTGACAGCGTGTAATCTAACGACGCATATTTAAATGTTGTTTTTGAGTAAGCCATACTATTATCTAGCTTTACACTATAAAAACTACGCCAATTAAGTAACTTGGGCAGAGAAACAGTTATTTTAATAAATGTTAGTAGTATAAAGACAATTTTAAAACAGCGCCATCTATGAGATTTCATAAAAATCAAATCAAGTTACATGACACTTTTTGGAAATTAATAATTTAAATTTGATTATGTTGGCGAGGTTAGTAGTTAGTTATTCTTAAAATTCATAGATGGCAATGTACATTTTCTTTTTGTATCGCATATTTCGTTTTGACAGATTCAAGTTCCAACAAAACTCTCAAAATATTGAGCAGAGTTGAAGAAGACAATTTAATAAAAATGCTGTGTTAAGTGTTACAAAAGAGTTATGTTCATTGATGATCATCAATTTCATGTAGTTAGTACAAAATAAACATTGACTGTTAATACTTTTGTTCGGTACCTATTGATCTATGTGCTTATTGCTTGGCAATTAATATATTTTCATGTCGTATGCCTAATTATAAACTTTACTCACTCGGACACATTTATTTTATGTTAAAATAGTGTAAAGTCATAACAATTTTTCACCATAAAAATGTTTCCTTTTCCAACAAAAGAAGCGATCAAGCGACGTTTGCTTTACAGAGCTCTGATAACGGTCGGTCGCTACATCACCACATCTGAAGCGGTTTGGCGGATACTGGCGTTCTCTATACATGACAGGCATCCTACCGTCATACATGTAGACGTCCACCTAGAGAAGAAACGGCCAGCGCATATATTTTGATCCCGAAAACGTTGCTGAGCGCTTGGAAAATCCGCGACAACCAACTCTGTTAAAATTTTTCAGGCTCTGTAAAGTCGACTAATTTGCGAGATCCCTTACGTATGACGAGGTGCCTTCATATTACACTTACGACAAGCCAAGGGGTGTATATAACCTACATCAACGAGGAGGTGCTGTGGAAGGTTTTCCGGGAATTTTCAAGGACACCGCATTGGGTATGGTTTATACCGTGCATCCGAATAATGGCGAATGCTATTTTCTGCGGTTGTTACTTCACACTGTCCGATGGCCAACATCTTTCGCTTTTCTGAAGACATTTGATGGCGTGGAGTATCCCACTTACCGCGCAGCCTGAGTAGCACGTCACCTTCCCGACCGTGAAAAAAATTGGGATGACACCCTCGCGGCGAGCGTCAGTAATAGTCCCAGCCGCATGCGTCATCTGTTTGCCGTCATCTTGGTGTTTTGTGGAGTCGCGAACCCGGTAGCTTTGTGGGAGAAGTATCGCCATCATCTGTCTGAAGATTTTCTACGAGCTTTGAAGCGTGCTAATGGAGATGAAGTCAAAGTAATTGATGAACGCGTGCTGAACACCTGTCTCAGTTCACTTCAAGATGTGGTAATTTCTATCGGCGGCAATCCACTGATTAATTATGGGTTACCAGCTCCCCAATCATTACCGCATCAAGACCGTGGAAATCGGGAGTATAACGCCGAGAACAATTACGATCCGGGCGAAATGACCACCGTGACCACCATACGAAATTACCATATCGCTTATTCAGAGCAAAAACCAATTTACGACACCGTCCTTGAAATCATTGGGCAAAAACTTCGTTGTGGTCATAAGTTCGTACGCTGCGCTTGACCATTTATATGAGAGCTCGGCTCGATGGCAATGCACGTGCTCGAGAATTGTCCGATGTCCTAAAGCGCGGGGTTTTTAGTCAGTAAGGGTCTGACACTATCTCCCGCTCCAACCAAGAGCGGGTTTTGTCATAAGATGATTTTCCCCGTCGACAAAAAAAAACACATTATCCCGTGGGATTTCTGAACTCCCTGTCAGCGAGTAGACTTCCAGCGCATACCATCAAGCTGAAGGTGGTGGGTTGTGGCGTCGGCGAGGCAGTATTTATACCACGCATTCCCCTCATACCTCATAACTTCCCGTTCCGATTCAAGCGCGTACGGTTCCCCGTGAGTAGGTATTTGCTTCGTGATGACCATCAATAAGTCACAGGGGCAGACACTGAGGGCAGTGGGTGTCGCCCTCAGGACGAGTTGCTTCTCACACGGGCAACTGTACGGTGCTTGCTTCCGCGTCACCAGTCCTAACTCTCTTTACATTTTGCCTCCTGGCAGCATAACTACCAACGCAGTTTATAGGGAAGTGTTGTAAAGTATTATACCTTTGTATGTATTTTTACTCTTTTTATGTCCTGGAATGTATTCCTGCATTATTTTCTCTATTTCCTTCAGTCACATCTTATGACTGAACGCAGCAGAATTCCCATATAACTCTCTTCACTTGCAAAAAAACCTTATATTTTAGTTTTTTTTTGCAAGGTATTTTTGGTGCTGTAGAGCCTTCACGCAGACGACGTCGCGGGCAGCAGCTAGTTATGTCAATAAATAATAATAATTATTATTATATTTTTCATTCCAGATCATATGTGACGACACCATCTACACTTCCACTTTTGAACGCTCGATCTACGTTGGTTTGGTCTTCTATTCCATGTACATCATAGTGGGAGTCCTCGTGGACTATGTGGGCAAGAAACTGATCCTAGTAGTTACCCTCTGCATCACTGGGCTGTGTGCTGTTGGAGCCAACCTTACCTATAATCAGCAAGTCGCTGTTGTACTGTTTGCAATCTTCCAAATGTCTGGAGCTTGCGTTGGACTGACGAATGCTGTTGCTGTGGAGTTGTTTCCTACTAAATACAGGTATTATATATACGGACAATAAGGCTGTTTGTTCATCTATTTATTTACTGCCATATATTTATAATAATAATAATAATTCATAATCATATATTTGCTAATATGGATAATTACATAACGTATTTAAAAAGCCCAACCATACTACACCTTGAAACATGCACATCACAAAATTTATTATTATAACATTTATCACACATTTACTTGCAAAGGCTATTTATAATGAACAAGCTGCTCCCAGCGGCTTTACCCGCGTGATAATAGAAAATTATCTCAAGGGAACATACTTCTAGCATAAAAAGAATCCTATGTCTCATTCCAGGATATGGTCTATCCGTGTACCAAGTTTCATCAAAATCGGTTCTGCCCTTTAGGCGTGAAGACGTAACAAACAAACTCACTTTCGCTTTTTTAAGTAAGGATTACACAATGTATTTCGTTAATTGCACTGATGCAAATAACAATAATAATGCCACTAGAAAAGAAATTTGTTTAGTTCTCTTGCATTATGTTTTTCTTTATACAGAGCAATGGCAGTTTGCTTGTCAATGATGCTGGGACGTACTGGTTCTATGGTGGGATCAAACCTTATTGGTTGGTTCCTGGAAGTAAATTGTGACGCTGGATTTTATCTTTTTGGATGTCTCCTTGTTGGTAAGTCTAACTTTTGTAAACTATATAAGCCAAAGTATTGACATTCATTTTGTTGTTTTTAATATAGTATCTTTAAATTTCAGTAAACGGTTTGGCCTGTATTACTTTACCAAATATGAAAACAGACAAGCTATCCGAATTGAAGACAACTGAACCAGTTCAAAGACAAATGCAGGAACCATAATTGAATACAAGAAAGAAAGAAAAAATTCTCAAGAGTATCATTAATGGAAAGCAAGACTGAATTTTGATTATGGCAAGAATAATTATAATCATCGCACAAAGGTAGTTGCACCTCCTCACTTTAAAGATAAAACTGACGCTGTAAATTATGAGCTTCGAGTTCATATATTTTAATAAAAACATTCACCGTTTTTATTTAATTTTTTCATTGTTTTTGGTATAATCGGGGGTTAAAATCATTCATATATGTTTTTAAAGTACTACTACTACTTTTCCCACTACTAGGCAAGAGCCTCCGTTGTTCCCAACACTAAACCAATTCCTAAGAAAGGCATCCAAGTCGTCGAACCGTAAAAAAATATTATCATTAAATTGAATCTAGACAAAATATCAAGTCTTCTTCATTGTCATCGAAAATAAAAACAAATACCATCGCAGCCATATTCTCGAACAACAATATGGCCATTGCACGAGATTAGATAGCGTGCCATTAGAAATATTGAAGTTATAACGGTTTACGTGACGCACTGCCTGTCTGCCATCCTATGTGTCTGGAGAGACTCCAGCTGATGCGATTCACTAGATATGGGACATAAGAAATATGATGCAAGATATAACTGGAGAAATATTTTTTTAAATATTTGTTTCTAATGAATAAACTTAAAAATTACTGTATCAATTTTTATAAATTTTATACTATTCTAATAGTACAAGACTAGTAGAATGCTACTTTATTAATTTTAGAATGTTAATAAATGTGACAAAGTCTAAATATTTTCTAATTTTTCGTGGGCTAACCCGCTGGTATATGTTGATGTTGATATGTCACAGTAAAATTGTTAATACTATTAGATAACAATCTATCTCACGAGATTGTAATCTAAAGACAGAATAAATACTCGTAACACCGAATAGATAAAACGGTATAATTTAACGCATTATTTTTCCATAGATTATAATTTAACAAAGTGTAACTGTTAAATCTAGCGCGCAATAAATTGTCAACTGTCCAAAGGCTGTCCTTGATTGGTCAGTCTTACAGTAGGTAGTTTTGTACAGTCTATGTTCGTTAACTAACACTAACTTATTTATAAAAACAAACTGCACTTCTTCGAAATCCACTTGGCTTCATAAATACCATTACCAACTTGAAGAATTTAAAAATCGCATTAACACGGAGCGGAAAATTCATCGAAGGAAATAGAAAAAACCCAGCAAGGTACACTTCTTGTAATCTCAGCTTAATTTCCCGTCGCGAACCTGTCTGCTAAGCCTGAAGCATCTAGAAGTATATTGTTTTTCTCAACGTAAACACATTTGTCTTTATCGTTGTTCACTCAAGAACTGCGCATAGGATTTGCATAAACTATTCATTTTGATTTCACTTTATTTGCAGACTCAGTACTGTGCAAATGGACGACTCGAACGGGTTTAAAAGCATTATGCTTAACGAGTATTTTCTTTTTATTTTGTTTATACTGCTCTCTTGTTTGTTTTTTGGTTGGGCTTGCAAAACAATGGTTGCTGATGGGAATAAAAAGCTATGGTAAATCTACGTCAGACAATGTCTGGATATAAATAAAAAGGTAACGGACAGACACGAAGGAGTTTTCATGAATTTTTATTTAACTCGTTTAAATTCTGTTGGCAAAAGATATATGCTAATGATATATGATAATTCTGTTGGTAATTCATAAGAGGTTGGCAGTAGTAACATCACAGCGTTAAGATTTTCTAATGGTTGATTTGATGGTTGACTTTATTGGTATATCAATTGTTGTATTCACTTTACTTATCTCTTTATTTTATCGCACCTAGCACTATTGATAAAATAAATATGATTTTAGTGTAGCTATATCAACGTACGTACCATTGCAAGGTATATGTTGATACACGCTGCGTTGATACATAGAAAAGCTCTATCTGCATGAATCCCCAAGCAAACGCCGGCGTTCGCGCATCTATTGGCTTACATGTGATTGACGGTATCTGAAGAGTAAACAAAATATTGTCCTATACTATGAATTACTGCTGTATCGTGAATGCGTTCACAACAAACTCATATACACAAGACACCCAGGCCCGGAACAACTATCTGTAGCATAATTCCATCAGCTTTTTTAATGTTCCTACGGCTGGGATTCAGGCCTCCTCTCTCTATGAGAAGGAATGGACCGTAATCCACCACGTGGTCCTAATGCGGGTTGGTGAATGTCACATGTTTTCGAATTTTTCATTTTAGGACATGCCCAGTTTCCTCATTACGATTTCCTTCCGTTTCAAGAGCAGTAGTGTTAAAATCAAAAAGGTTAAAGTCAAAATCAATAAAAATCGAAATAAATTACACAAAGTAATGCGCCTGGCTGGGTTTGAACCCGCGACAATTCGTAAGACGGGGCCGTTCCTACTCGGCCACCACTGCTATCAATGCTATCTGTAGGCTATACAAATCGCACGCTGAGAACGAAAGTGACCGATTTCAAAATTTTGGTTAAATGAGTTAAGTATACAGAATGACTTAAAAAAGTATTTTCTATCATAATTATTATCATATTATATTATCTAAAAACTTCTAATACTAAAGTGACCTATTTTTTCGATTTTTTTTTAAACTTTATTTTATACAAGAAAATCATATTTTTTTGCAAAAACTATATAATGTTTCTAAAGCTATTCATAACTTTTGTTACCATGTTTTAGTGTTAATGTAATATGAACAGAAAATGCTTAATACGACGGACACATTTTCGCTCTTTCCCAAAAATTAGCAATTTTGAGTTGAGTCACTTTCGTTCTCAGCGTGCGAAATATTATTCCTTGCGGAGATACTGTGACTCACAGCTCTGTAGACAATCGCTCAACCACTGCGTCAAATGTACTGTTAATATTACCACTATTAGGGTGATATATTACTGTAGTTTAACGCTACAAAATGTAGTTTTTCTAAACAACCTCCGGCGGTATCCATAATATTGATTTAGCAATCACAACGTTGTACAAGCGCATAATATCCTATGCATTCCAAAGTGATTCGATAACTCGCCCATCGTGTCCGACCCCTCCTATATGTAATTTTATGGATGTTACACCCTGGGCTGCGCCTTATCTAGTTTGGACACCCTGCCAACGATAATGTAGACTAAAAAAGTACAACAAAAAATCTTGACACACCGATTTTTATTTATTTTTTTTATGAAAATCTTCCTGCTCTGTGGCTATTAAACATGGCGTTTAAGGGGTGTCTGCAATGTGATTTGTCGCTAGCCTCGGGCACAGGAAAAGCGTTTAATTGCCGTCGAGTAGGTATCAAGGATCCCACCAATGGGACGGCCTACGGTTATTGAATAACTCACCTTGTATGACTCTCTATACCTGGATATACAGCACCTTTTAATCGAGACGGTTAGAATTAGGAAGTGGATTTGATTAGTCTACATGACAAGCCAATTTGATTTGATTTTCATTTGAATATTATAAAATGAAATAAGCACAGATTTAAAATATGAAAACGCACTAGCAATTTAACGATCACAAATAACGTTTTATTTTATGAATGATTTACATCTACCCTTCTACACTAATATTATAAAGAGGTAAAGTTTGTTTTGTAGGAGGTAATCTCCGAAAATACTGGTCTGATTGCTAAAATATTTACACCGATAGAAAGCAGCTTCATTCCTGAGTGACATGAGATATGTTTCATGTATCCGGGAGAAGCCGCGGGTAAAAGCTAATTTGAAATAAAAGAACAACAATATACGACACACCATTTTATTTTAAACTAGCTGCTCCCAGCGGCTTCGCCCGCGTGATAGTAGAAAATTATCCCAAGGGTATATACTTCCGGGACAAATAGTATCCTATGTCCTATTCCAGGACATGGTCTATCCGTGTATCAAGTTTCATCACAATCGGTTTTGTCATTCCGGCATGAAGACGTAAAAAATAAACTCACTTTTGCTTTTATAATATTAGTAAGGATAATATTGCATCATCTAAACTAAAATGGCGTTTCCTGCATTGTAAAGACAAAAAAACTAAGACGATCAAAAAAACCACATCAATATCACCAATTTTCAACCAACGACCAACAGTCATCTACAACTTGAATACAGCCGCAGAAATGAACCAAAACAAGGAATGTTGGCAGCAAAATATTTTAATATGGAATTGAAGCGATTTCAAACACACAACAATGTTGTGGTCTACGGCAGCGTTAACCGTTACTAATATGGCGGAACGGTAACCGCGTCAATTATGTCCCAATTTGCGCATTTAAAATTCATGAAGGGTAAACCGATTTAAAGGTTTATAGTGTATGCTGAGCCGAAATTTACTTACCTTATATACCGACTCCCCCTTAAAGAGAAAGGGAGAAGATAGAACCAACAGGGCAGTAAAATTAATTGAAACTTCCCTTAACAAAATTTGTATAACCGTTATACTACTAACTAGTGACCCGCCCCGGCTTCGCTCGGGTGCAATATCATACGTATAAACCTTCCTCTTGAATCACTTTATCTATTAAAAAAAAACCGCATCAAAATCCGTTTCGTAGTTTTAAAGATTTAAGCGTACATAGGGTTATAGGGACAGAAAAAGCGACTTTGTTTCATACTATGTAGTGATATACAGGTAATTTTTTTAGCCAATGTTGATAAGATGTCTCTCCAATGAAGAAATGCGATTTTTTAAACAACAATTTACAGGGTTTCCTTATTTAAAGGTTTTTTTATTAAGCATCGAAATGCGGCCCTATCGGTAACCCTTGTAGGACTCCATTTTATGTCTGAGAAAAATTGGTGCTGTATTCATCGAAGTTGACAAATATAATTGTTTTACAAGTTTTACTTCTAAAAACTAAACTTAAGAATATAACAAGGCCGACTAGCAGAGTTTTTCTGTCTTTTTGTTATTTTTTTTTTTTCATCATCATCAGCCTATTTAAAGTTCCCACTGTTGGAATTCAGGCCTCCTCTCTAGGAGAGGGAATGGGCCGTAATCCACCACGCGGGCCCAGTGCGGGTTGGTGAATGTCACATATCTTCGAATTTTTGGTTCTAGGACATGCCGGTTTCCTTACGATGTTTTCCTTCACCGTTTTGAGAGCAGTGGTGATGAAATAAATTACTCAAAGTAATGCGCCTGGCTGGGTTTGAACCTGCGACCTACAACGACTCGTAAGTCGGGGCCATCACCACTCGTTTCGTCTATTTTTTTTAGATTATGACACTGTCAAATGGAAAAGTGACAAGCTCGCACAAGTACTCTTGGTACTAATCTGACAGTTTCCTCAGTTACCAGTGGACACATTAGGAGTTCGAATAGACGACGCCAACCTACTAGTCGAACAAAGAGAGATGACCAAGGCGACTCAACTATGGTTAATCAATCAAGCTACGAGTAAGACTTGATATGTAAAATGGCAGGATCTGAGAAAGCAATATAACTGTGTAGTACATGATTGTTTTGGATGGGTACGTAATGTCCATTGAAATTCAAAGATAATATTTATCTTGGAAATTATTCTGTGTGTAACACAACGGTTTTACAACGTGTAACGTTAAATGCGCAAAACCTCAGACACCCCAAATGATTTTTTATTGGATTGACCTAATTACGTGAGAAAAAAGAACATTTAAAAAAAAATTAAGGTTTTATGAGCAGTTTTAGTTTGTTTAAAATTCATATCTGCATTGAAATAAGAACTTTTATTATCCCGTGTATGAGAAAATTTGATTGGATTACAACTATTTGTGTTTGTTCACCTATTTCAGCGGGTTAGCGCACGTGATGGCTCGGCCTATTCATAAATAGACAGGTCAAAGTTTTTAATGAAGATTTTTTTGAAAAATATAACCTAATTTATATTAAAAAGTGGTTTAATTGATTCTGCTCGTTATTCTGATCAAACTTATTTCAGGTTTTGCGCATTTAACGTTACACCTTGTATAATTCTGACAGTCTATGATGATAAAACAATAAAAATATGAAGCAATGTTTTCAATTAATTGGCACGTTTTAGATACAGTACTGCTTTTTTCTATGAAATTGAACAAATTTTTCAAGGTAGTCATAATCGATTCCCAAAAAAAAATTGTTTGTTTCTATGGGCAGAAACGTTATTTAAAATATGTACGTTTAACTTTTTATGTTCCCACTGTTGGAATTCAGGCCTCCTCTCTAGGAGAGGGAATGGGGCGTAATCCACCACGCGGGCCCAGTGCGGGTTGGTGAATGTCACATATCTTCGAATTTTTGGTTCTAGGACATGCCGGTTTCCTTACGATGTTTTCCTTCACCGTTTTGAGAGCAGTGGTGATGAAATAAATTACTCAAAGTAATGCGCCTGGCTGGGTTTGAACCTGCGACCTACAACGACTCGTAAGTCGGGGCCATCACCACTCGTTTCGTCTATTTTTTTTAGATTATGACACTGTCAAATGGAAAAGTGACAAGCTCGCACAAGTACTCTTGGTACTAATCTGACAGTTTCCTCAGTTACCAGTGGACACATTAGGAGTTCGAATAGACGACGCCAACCTACTAGTCGAACAAAGAGAGATGACCAAGGCGACTCAACTATGGTTAATCAATCAAGCTACGAGTAAGACTTGATATGTAAAATGGCAGGATCTGAGAAAGCAATATAACTGTGTAGTACATGATTGTTTTGGATGGGTACGTAATGTCCATTGAAATTCAAAGATAATATTTATCTTGGAAATTATTCTGTGTGTAACACAACGGTTTTACAACGTGTAACGTTAAATGCGCAAAACCTCAGACACCCCAAATGATTTTTTATTGGATTGACCTAATTACGTGAGAAAAAAGAACATTTAAAAAAAAATTAAGGTTTTATGAGCAGTTTTAGTTTGTTTAAAATTCATATCTGCATTGAAATAAGAACTTTTATTATCCCGTGTATGAGAAAATTTGATTGGATTACAACTATTTGTGTTTGTTCACCTATTTCAGCGGGTTAGCGCACGTGATGGCTCGGCCTATTCATAAATAGACAGGTCAAAGTTTTTAATGAAGATTTTTTTGAAAAATATAACCTAATTTATATTAAAAAGTGGTTTAATTGATTCTGCTCGTTATTCTGATCAAACTTATTTCAGGTTTTGCGCATTTAACGTTACACCTTGTATAATTCTGACAGTCTATGATGATAAAACAATAAAAATATGAAGCAATGTTTTCAATTAATTGGCACGTTTTAGATACAGTACTGCTTTTTTCTATGAAATTGAACAAATTTTTCAAGGTAGTCATAATCGATTCCCAAAAAAAAATTGTTTGTTTCTATGGGCAGAAACGTTATTTAAAATATGTACGTTTAACTTTTTATGTTCCCACTGTTGGAATTCAGGCCTCCTCTCTAGGAGAGGGAATGGGGCGTAATCCACCACGCGGGCCCAGTGCGGGTTGGTGAATGTCACATATCTTCGAATTTTTGGTTCTAGGACATGCCGGTTTCCTTACGATGTTTTCCTTCACCGTTTTGAGAGCAGTGATGAAATAAATTACTCAAAGTAATGCGCCTGGCTGGGTTTGAACCTGCGACCTACAACGACTCGTAAGTCGGGGCCATCACCACTCGTTTCGTCTATTTTTTTTAGATTATGACACTGTCAAATGGAAAAGTGACAAGCTCGCACAAGTACTCTTGGTACTAATCTGACAGTTTCCTCAGTTACCAGTGGACACATTAGGAGTTCGAATAGACGACGCCGACCTACTAGTCGAACAAAGAGAGATGACCAAGGCGACTCAACAATCAATCAAGCTACGAATAAGACTTAATATGTAAAATGGTAGGATCTGAGAAAGCAATATAACTGTGTAGTACATGATTGTTTTGGATGGGTACGTAATGTCCATTGAAATTCAAAGATAATATTTATCTTGGAAATTAGACTTCTGTGTGTAACACAACGGTTTTACAACGTGTAACGTTAAATGCGCAAAACCTCAGACACTCCAAATGATTTTTTATTGGATTGACCTAATAACGTGAGAAAAAAAAACATTTAAAATAAATTAAAGGTTTTATGAGCAGTTTTAGTTTGTTTAAAATTCATATCTGCATTGAAATAAGAACTTTTATTATCCCGTGTATGAGAAAATTTGATTGGATTACAACTATTTGTGTTTGTTCACCTATTTCAGCGGGTTAGCGCACGTGATGGCTCGGCCTATTCATAAATAGACAGGTCAAAGTTTTTAATGAAGATTTTTTTGAAAAATATAACCTAATTTATATTAAAAAGTGGTTTAATTGATTCTGCTCGTTATTCTGATCAAACTTATTTCAGGTTTTGCGCATTTAACGTTACACCTTGTATAATTCTGACAGTCTATGATGATAAAACAATAAAAATATGAAGCAATGTTTTCAATCAATTGGCACGTTTTAGATACAGTACTGCTTCTTGCTATGAAATTGAACAACTTTTTCAAGGTAGTCATAATCGATTCCCAAAAAAAAATTGTTTGTTTCTATGGGCAGAAACGTTATTTAAAATATGTACGTTTAACTTTTAAACTATTTAGACGGTCATAATACGAACGCTTACCGTATATACTTAACATTATATTGGCAGTCTATTGTAGGGTCAAAACAATTACCACAACTATCGAGGAACAAACAAATCAGCGACAATTGTGTGTTATGTTTACTATAGACAAACAAACACACGACCGGAGCGTCGGAAACCGCAACAATTTGGGGCTACACTGAATGTTTGCTTAGATAACTGCAACATTTAATATGCAGGTCACAACTACTTTAGCTACTAAATAATAAAGACTACATTTTTATGTTTTCTGACTCAGATAGATATGTTTTAACTGTAGACGACCCGAATTTACAAGCGGGTAGAACAGGACAAGTTTGGGCTTTTCGAGATACAATCTTTCTGTTTGGTTTATACAAAATATTGTTTTCATACTCTAGTCTTATAGCATGGATGGGATGTTTTCTGGACCAGGGTCATAAGCGAATATCCTTTCTAATGAAATATATGTTGCATATTAACAGAACTCGGCATCAGACAGCGCCTATCATCCACAGTGCAGTCGCGCATTTTAACCTTCTTCGGCCATCGCGTCGTAATAATGACTCCATGGAGCGTCTCGTAGTGCAGGGCAAAGTTGAGGGCACCAGGCCACGTGGTAGATCACCAATGAGTTGGACAGACTAGATCAAGGCCGCAACTAAGTGCTCGGTTTATGAATGTACCCGGAAAGCTGCAGTCCGCGATGAATGGCGCCGCATTACAAAGAGTATCACTCATCGTGATTTACAGTGATGACCACGACCACTCTGGCAAGAGTGTACCGACTCAGAAGAAGAAGATGTGTTCCCTGAAACCACATTGTTCAAATTACTAGCCAAATAATTGAAGCAAGTTGAGTCAAAACTAAGCACAAATGAGCGTAAATAATTTTTCATTACTCATACTCTGAAAGTAGGTCTGAATTTGCCTGAGGAGCGGGCTGAAAAGTATCACACTTTTCATCCCTAGGGAGTTTTACTTTCACCTAACAACTGTCAAATTATTTAAAAAAAAACTAGGTCTATCTTCTTGTATTCGTAATGAAAAGCACAATGCTTACCTCGGGGTTAAAGTTACTTATTTAGTCCCTCGAATTAGCGACCTCGCTACGCTCGGCCGCCAACTGTTTCTCGGGACGAAAAAAGTAACTTTCACCCCTAGTGTAACAATGTACTATTATTTATTGTCAGTGTGTTTTATCATCATCATTTCAGCCGATACACGTCCACTGTTGAACATAGGCCTCCCCCAAGCGTCGCCACAACGAACGTTCCTGAGCGTCTCGCATCAATCGGTTTCCCGCAACCTTCAGTGTGTCTTATACCGTTAATAAATTTATGCAAAAACTTTTTATGCTTTCTTCAATGATACATATTAATGTATTCAAAAGACTTTTAAAAATGTGATTTTGTTTCATAAATTCGTAATTTATTCTTCTCATTATTCATTCAAAAACTAGTTCGTAACAACAAGATCAGTGCGATATTTCGATGTTTCATTAGGTTCTTATCATCTGATGTTTGCTTTGATGCTATTTTCATTTTCATCGAAACGCATTCTCATTACAAAACGTCTAGCGACCCGTTAGGCTAAGTGGGTTCTAAGTTGATTTACTATACAATAATAATTTTAAACTACCCATAAATTTTAGTAATAATGAAATATTCTGAAAGCCTATAATTGTGTTGTTACAGACTGAAATTCCTCAACAAATATCTTTCAGCGAGGAGAATTTTTATTTTTATCAAAAATCTGAGGACAGAATTCCTTAGAAATATACTCCTACTTTGTATTACATATAAACTAACTTTCTCCCGCGGCCTTGTTCCCTTGTCCTATTACACAAATTCCGTGTATCATGCATTTTTCTTGGATACATATGTACCTGTTGGCCTCAGAGACAGTGTAGTGTGACTTTCAGGTCAAATTAATACTTCCAAATATTGCCTCCAACAAAAAAAAACTTCTTTAAAGTGCTGATTATTTTAACGAAAAAAAAAATTGTAGATATTTTTTAGACGCTACTTTGTATCTGTATTCATTGTTTTAAATATCAAATAGTTGATTTTTTTCCACAACAAAACCAAATTTTCCCCCAGCCCATATTACCCACTAAATTCTGACCTGAGGTGGAACAGGCGGCTTAATTTTTAGGGTTGTGCGTTATTTATCGTGCTCGTGTCAGCTACACCTGCAGTGTGAGGCGGCACTTGCCGGTGTGTGACACCCCTAATCGATGACTTCTAGTTGGGCGGGTAATGTTTGTGAGAATATTGTATTAAAGGGCTATGATTGCATTTAATGCAGTAGTCAATTGTTTATTTGTAAGAGGAAATGCGAGCAAACTTAAATGGGACTGGGTAGGACATATCTCTCGCATGCCTGACGAGCCGTTGGCCCATAAAACACAGAATTGATGCCCTAAAATAGTAACAAGTGCTCGCAGCAGACTATGTGGAGATGGAGGGACTATCTGGATATGTCTCTTGAAAAGAAGAATTATATCTTGACCGATGGATGGTATGGAGAAAGGTGTTCCGTACCCAGGGACTGGGTAGGACATATCTCCCGCATGCCTGACGGACTGTTGGCCCATAAAGCACAGAATTGATGCCCTGACATAGTAACAAGTGCCCGCAGCAGACTACGTGGAGATGGAGGGACTATCTGGATATGCCTCTTGAAAAGAAGAATTATATCTTGACCGATGGATGGTATGGAGAGAGGTGTTCCGTACCCAGGGACTGGGTAGGACATATCTCCCGTATGCCTGACGAACCGTTGGCCCGTAAAGCACAGAATTGATGCCCTTACATAGTAACAAGTGCCCGCAGCAGACTACGTGGAGATGGAGGGATTATCTGTATATGTTCCTTGAATAGAAGAATTATATCTTGACCGATGGATGGTATGGAGGAAGGTCTTTGCCCAGCAGTGGAACAGTACAGGCTAGTATTAATAATTATAGTTGTAAGAATCTCTAAAAAAGTTACACTATCGCTGAGTGTCATGAGTTACCGTTTGTCTCAGATGTGATTCATGTCTGAAAGCATTGTTACAGTAGAGTTTTCAACTACAACCGGATTGTTTTTCGCCGTATCTTTGATAGCAAAATCCCGAGATAAATATCATTTTTGCTACTCTTTTCTATCCATTGAAATAATACTACTGGAACACACTGAGTATTGTACTAGAATATAATATAAATCTTGAATGTCAAAAGAGTTAATCCAGAAATTAAAATCACAAAAAAATATCTCAGGTGCCTTTTTTTTTTGCACTTGCACCGAAAATAGCAAAACTTTTCAGCAGTGGCTGTAGTGGACTCAGTTTAAAAGTTGACGGAACAGTTAACCAGAGTCGTGTTTTTTAACTCATTCGCTGATCTCTTGACACTCTCGTTTTAATCTTAAGGTAAAAAGGCTTGGGCTTGTTAAAAGACGCGGCGGGTTCTTGCTAGATGAAGCTGAACTCAATATTTTGAGTTAATTTTATGTTTAGTGTTTTATCATCATCCAATGACTTTTCCGCTCTAATGTGGAGCGAGTTTTTCATTAGATATTTTGTAAACACAGTATCTTGTGGATATTATCTAGGTTTCTTTTGAAATCAATTTCTTAATTTGTGTAAAACTAATAACCAGTAAAGATCTCTGAAAATCTCCTATTTTGTATGAACTTGGACACTTCA